>OY757317.1:26278421-27490201 GCA_963583905.1 Stenurella melanura
CAAACCATATAACGGCGAAACTATGCAGAATTCAAACAAAAGCGTAGATACAAAATGTGTAGAAAATGTTATGCTCTGCAACTTTGCTCTCCTAATAGTTTTCACTAAAATGCACAATTTTTTCTGAAAATCTAAGAAAGGCGCAGACACCTTATATATTTCTTTCGCGCCCTCTAGCGGTGAAACTATACGGAATTGAGACAAAACGTAGAAAATGTGTAGGAAATTAGGTGTTTTCACTATGTGCAAATTTGCTTTTTTGATATTATTAAAATGAAGTACTTGTTATATTAAAGCACTTATTGATATTTAAACAGCATTATATCGTCCATCAAATTAAAATTTCAACAAATAAATAACAATGTTTTAGTAATGGAACGAGTACGCAAAACACGCGATGACGTCATCGATTATATTAGTTTCTTAAATGGCGTTTAAAAATTATTAAACATAACATTTTATTCACTTTATTTACGTTTTATATGTGATTAAATAAGTAACCCCTACCTGATACGGGATTTGTAAAAGCTATTTAGGAAATTTATCTGCAAAACAACGTGTTTATAACACAAAATGACACTGACAATAAAGCTCATGACGGCATGAGTTCCTAGTGAATTGAAGTAGTATTTTTGGTGAAACAATTTCAATACAAAATTAAAATGGCTTATTTTAAGGTATTATTCCACTGTTTCTCAAAATTCAAATGTTTCTAACTATAATAAAGTATTATCTTCACAGTGAAAGTGAATTTAAAATTTGCGAAAACACCTAATTTTATGCTCCACAACTTTGCTTTCTTTACATTTTTCACCATAATCCATACTTTTCCTCAAAATAGATAAGAAATCGGAACAGCGCTAAAATTCATATATATGTATATATTTTTCAAATACCACCCTTTTTTAAAACTGCGGGGGTGAGAATCGTGTTTGGACAATCCAAATGCTTCGCTTTTTACAGGTCTCATAGCTGTGGAAAGTTTTCCATAAAACAGCGATTTTTTGACTAATTTGAAGGGACTAGTTTTTGAATGATTTCGAACAAGCTTTGTTAACAAATTTGTTTGCTTAAAAAATGCCTACATTGTTTTTGTCATTTTTTTCGTACAATTTAGTATCGTAGATGGCCTTGCGGAAAATGATTTTGCTTTTTTAAATAGACCTTGGTGACCTCTATCTTTTAAGATCAGTTTGATTTAAATCAGACAAAAAAGAAAAAAATTATTACGCTGTTACACTTTTAAGTGTATACGTGACGTGTTTCAAATTTTATCGGGTGAAAATGTGTACGGTTTAATTACTTACAAAATGTTGCATTTTAAAAATGCTTTCATGCATAATAATTTAAGGTTATTTTAACAAATTATTATGCACTGAAGTAGTTGCTAAGCAATATTTTATAAATAATAAGCCATACATATTTTAACCGATTAATGTACCGCTAAGGATACAAACTCAAGTGTATGTAGAATCAATATAAGTTTTATAATACGCTCAGTTACAAATAAAGATTTCTTGGTAACCATTGTACTCATATTTATTTCAAGATCCCATTTTCCACATTCCTTCCTCAATACATCGAACAAAATAGTGATTATTACCTTGATCCTCCGTAATTCGATCACAGCAAATAAACTATAAATATGGTTTTCTGTAACTCACACTTCCATTGAAATACAATTTAGACTTTGGTCTGAAAATTATAACATTTAAGGTGGCCATTCCCTAGAAAGAGACATCCGATAGGGAAATATTTATTATTTTTGCCAATAACTTCCTTTTCTTAGTAGGTATATTTAGAAAAACTATAAGAATACCTAAGTAGAACCATAACAAGACTATTACTGTGAATGTTCACTCAATAATTTCAGTGGTTTACAAAATATCTAGATTTGAAACTACCAAATAGGAAGATTAACATAATTTTTTAATTTAAATCTAGCTATTTTGCAGGCCACTGAAATTATTGAGTGATAATTCATAGTAATAGTCTTGTTATGGTTCTACCTAGATACTTATAGTTTTTTTTAATATACGTACTAAGAAAAAAAGTTATGGCCAAAAATATTAAATATTTCCCTATCGGATGTCTCTTTCTAGGGATGGCAACCTTAAGTCATATATTTTAGCCCGTTTTTATGTTACCCCAAATATAAAAACATAACTCGTTTACAAAGCATTTAGTAAACTTTCAAAAGGATAATAAACACTTTTTGAGTGGGAGAAATCAGAAAAATCTTATTCTTAAAAAAGACAAAATTGTATTCTTGCACAGTTATTTTTAACGTGATATTTGGTCCGACAGGTGGACTATATTATTATTAAAAACGAAGTATTGTTTATGCTAATTTCAGTTCACCTCTAATTTTGTTCCTACCTTTTACCCTGAATCCTGCACTATTACTATTTATACTTGAACTTTAAATCTTTTGTTTGTTAGAGGCCACGACCTCTAGCCTATTTGATTTGTGAGTTCAAGTCATGCTTAATTTTGGGCGTGACCACAAATATTGCGGTTATGTAAGGATAGAATTCACAGTGTAATTATTTATATAAACAATATATATTTCTTATGATATGATACCAGCAGTCTAAACAATACACACCCTGAAAATTAAATCGTGAAAGTCAGCTTTGTGTCAAGAACAAGTTCAAAGCCCAAAATAGTTATTATATCTTTAGATGTCTGCAATTTTGGTATCTTTAGCCTAATTTAGTTGAGCCTTGTTTTGTTGAAAAGCCTTATATTTTAAATGTTTTTTTCGGAATGATACCTACTTGTATTTTCAATAGACTTTTATTTTCTTTTGAGAATTCTTTATAGTAGACCAGTGATTTCAGGCCAAAAAATAAATTAAAGTATTGTTGCTCTTAGCACGCTGATTTTCTTTGTAAAAATAGTAAAAAATTAGCCACATTACGGGAAAAACTATTGATGTAATTCACCTGCCACTTTGGCTATTGCAAAATTACTGCAAAATTCATTGTTGTTTATAAGCCTTCTTCTTTATAACTTCCATTCTAATCGTCCGATTAGAATTTTCCAAAGCTAATTTTACTCGGGGATACATGTACTTTTAAATAAAATTGGTTCCATTATGCTTGACTAATAAATACTATTTTTACGTAGCAAAAACTGGCGAATTGTTGCAAATTTTGAGTCCCGTATTCCAAACTGCGTCATTATACGAATTCTTCAGTTAGATTTCTCAAAATTTTTTTGCATACACTACAGTGGTTACCAAATAGACTCCCGGAGTTCGTTTTATCATAAATATGACGTATTGCAATAAAAACTTAATTTGCTTATAACTTTGGACCAAGAAAATTTCTCATCATGATTTTTTCGGGAAATTACGTGCCTTGGTTAGTACTACCTACGCTTTTTTTGCTTGTTTTTTTTAGTAAATAAACATTAGTTACTTGTGAAAAATAATATTTGCAAGTAACAAAGATTGCAATAACTTATTTAATTATACAAATTTTAATGAAATTCAAACGGCATTAGATTCGTCGGAAAAAATACGTTGATTTCACGTTTTGTGGACCCCTCTTTGAAAAATTTTATATCAACGATTTTAGTGTTGACACTGTTGAGAATTTTGTAATTAACATTTTCGAAAAAGTCGAAATGGAGGCTATATGTCAGACTCTTTACTATCTGAATTTATATTTTTTATATTTTTTCGTACATACTAGTGAAAAAAAAATTATTATGAACTACGACTGTCGTACAACAGTACGTAGTTCAGGGATGGGGCTGAGCTTTAGTGGCATTGTAAGGTGTATCTTCGTCTACCAGTGTTACCATCCATTTTTTTCGATACGATGCATTGGTATACATTTTTAATAAATACATATATCTGACATATAGCGTCCATTACGAATTTTCATAAAACTTTAATTACAAAAGTTTCCACAGTGCCAAAACTAAAATCTTTGATATCTCGGCTTAAAATGGTATAAAAAGGGTCCACAATAGGTTGAATCTCATTAATATTTGTATAATTGAAAAAGTTTGCAATACGGATGTTTCCTATTACTTCCACATCCACGTAGTGGATTGGAAGTATAGTAATCGCAAAAAAATTTTCAAAAATTTTTATTCGTGAAATAGGTTTAGAATGTCATGAAACGTCGAGATTTTAAATTTGAGCGAAAAAAAAATTTCTGTCTGTCGGTCTGTCTGTCGGTCTGTCTGTCTGTAACTTTTTTTGTCCGCACGTTTTCTCCGGAACGGTTTGAGATATTGACTTGAAATTTTGTACACGTATATATTATGACGAGATCTGGAACTGGATTGTTTTTTGAGGAAATCCGGTGAAGGGTTGGGGGCTAAATAGGGGAAAATAGGGAAAAATAAGTAAAGCAAGCTTGTAAGAGAACAGACACTTGAAATTTGGTGTATGTACTAGAAGATAAGGCCTAAGATTTTTTCATAACATCTTTCAACCCCCCACCACCCCTACCCCCTTAATGGGGTTGATAAAATAAAGTTGAGATTTTCATTTGAAATTTCGTACACGTATGTATTATAATGACGTCTGAAATTAGATTATATTTTGAGATGATTCCGTTGAAGGGTTGGGGGTTCATTTGGGGTAAATAGGGGAATATAAGTAAAACAAGTTGGTAAGAGTACAGAAACTTGAAATTCGGTATACGTACTAGAAGCCAAGGAGTCAGATTTTTTATAATATTTTTCAACCCCCACCACCCCTACTCCAATATGAAAAGGGCTGATTAAATAAAATTGAGATATTCATTTGAAGTTTGGTACACGTATGTATTATGATGACATCTGGAACTAGATTATAATTTGAGATTCCGTTGAAGAGTTGGGGGTTAAATAGGGGTAAATAGGGGAAAATAAGTAAAGCAAGCTGGTAAGACCACAGAAACTTGAAATTCGGTGTATGTACTAGAAGCCAAAGCGTCAGATTTTTTTATAATATTTTTCAACCCCCACCACCCCTACTCCAATATGAAAAGGGTTGATTAAATAAAATTGAGATATTCATTTGAAATTTGGTACACGTATGTATTATAACGACATCTGGAACTAGATTATAATTTGAGATGATTCCGTTGAAGGGTTGGGGGTTAAATAGGGGAAAATAAGTAAAGCAAGCTGGTAAGACTACAGAAACTTTAAATTCGGTGTATATACTAGAAGCCAAGGTCTCAGATTATTTATAATATTTTTCAACCCCCACCACCTACTTCATTATTACAAGGGTTGATAAAATAAAATTGAGATATTCATTTGAAATTTGATACACGTATGAATTATAACGACATCTGGAACTAGATTATTCTTTGAGATGATTCCTTTGAAGGGTTCGGGGTTATTTAGGGGTAAATAGGGGGAAATAAGTAAAGCAAGCAGGTATGATTACAGAAACTTGAAATTCGGTGTATCTACAAGAGGCAAAGGCCCCAGATTTTTTGATAATTTATTTCAGCCCCCACCACCCCTACTCCATTATTCAAGGGGTTAATAAAATAAAATTGAAATATTCACATGAAATTTAGTACGCATATGTATCATAACGACATCTGGAACTAGATTATATTTTGAGATGATTCCGTTGAAGGGTTGGAGGTTAAATAGGGGTAAATAGGGGAAAATAAGTAAAGCAAGCTGGTAAGACTACAGAAACTTGATATTCGGCGTATGTACTAGAAGCGAAGGTCTCAGGTTTTTTTATTAGTATTTTCTATTTCTCCCCACCACCCCCACTCCCTTATTAAGAGTTGATAAAATTAAATTTAAATTTTCACTTGAAATTTGGTACATTTATATATTATAATTATATCTGAAACTAGATTATATTTTGACATGATTGCGTTGAAGGAGTGGGGGTAAGTAGAGGTAAATAGGGAAAAATAAGTAAAGCAAGCTGGTAAGAGTATTGCAACTTGAAATTCGGTGTATGTCCTAGAAGCCAAGACCTCAAATTTTTTAACAATATGTTTCAACCCTTCCACTACCCTTACTACATTATTAAAGGGGTTGATAAAATAAAATTGAGATATTCACTTGTAATTTGGTAGACGTATGTATTATAACGACATCTGGAACTAGATTATATTTTGGGATGATTCCGTAGAAGGGTTAGGGTTAATAGGAGTGACTAGGGGAAAATAAGTAAATCAAGGTGATAAGAGTACAGAAATTTGGGATTCGGTATATATACTAGAAACCAAGGCGTCAGATTTCTTTCTAATATTTTTCAAACTCCACCACCGCTTCATTATTAATGGGATTGATAACATCAAATTGAGATATTCACTTGAGATCAGTACACGTATGTATTGTAGTGACATCTGATTGAGATGCCTCCATTGAAGGGGTGGGAGGTGAATAGTAGAAAATAAGTAGGGTGAACTAAAAACTTCATTTTTAACGTATATGGTAGAAACGAACTCCTCAAACTTTTCTATGATATCTGCCCCAAATATTATTAAAATTCTATGACCAATAATTTCCACATACTAGAGTGCAAATATAGTCAAGATGTTTCCTTTAAAACGACTTGGATGAAGAATCTGGATGTGGAAGTAGTGATTCCTTAGGCAGCGGTTTTTTTTAATTGTAATAAAAAATGATAGTTCTAAGGCTACAGAAACACGTAATAACCATTAAAAGGCCTAAAAACTTCTTTTCTTGAAAATAAACTGAAAATAAAAACTCCGAAACGATCCCTACAGTGAGAGTAGCGCGAGTGATATAATGCTCATAGCGGAACTCGTATCCCAACGTGATATGGATTGTTTGGTTCAGTATTGTTTTATCTCTGTTTTTGTAATGATGGGAGATACAAAAAGTGTGAAAGTTAATAGAAACAAGTGTTGTTTTGTTCCTGGATGTACAAATACATCAGTAAATAACCCAGAAAAGGTTTTTATGTCTGTGCCACAAAATCTAAAAGAAGGAAGCTTTGGTACTTTTTTGAACCAACGATATTTAAAAAAAAATTTGTTACCTTTAACGCATTTTTTTAAATCGGTCTCCGATTATACATCCCTGTTTCCAACGTAGCAAAGCAAATTTAATATGGAACACACTGTATAATGTGCTACTAAAGGTTTGGTACTATATAGTACTTATTACTTATTTATATAAAACGGTACTTACTGTTTCGCATTTACACCACTAGATTGAGACTGATTGAAGTCTATCACCATGGCCAAAAATTCGGAAACCATGGTAACGTCCACAGTTAGCAGATTATGCGAGCCCGCCTTTTGAAAACCTTCCCTTTAGAAATATGCCTTAATTAAAATTATTAAAAGTCGCAAAACGAAGATACACGGTCACAACAGCTCGCAGAAGTCAGTAAACGCAGACTAATTCTCATTAGGGATGGCAACGATGTATCGATATAAAATAAATATCGATATATTAATTCTAAACCATGAATATATTCATAAGGTTTTTTCGTTGCAATATGTCGGGTTGAAATATAGATATTTTACTAAATATATCGAAAAGGGTCAACTTGCATATTACCGCCCCCCGCTCTTCGAAATTTTAATGGAGATGAATATTGTACTGTAAGGAATGCCACCCCCCGCTTTCCGAAGTTATACCTTAAGCAATAGTTATTAATTTTTACATTAAATGTTAATCTACAAAATATATCGATACATAGAAATGTCGATAATTTTTTGTCGATATATCGAATATATTGACCTGAGTCTTGTGATGTATCAAATGATTCATATATCGATATGTTACATTTTTTTGCCATTCCTAATTCTCATATGAAACGCATGAAAACCTAGCCACTAGGTTCACGCGCGTTTAACTATGAGCAACATGACGTCACACCAATCAAGGAGCGTTTCGCGCATTCAAATGAATATTCGTATTTCTTTAGGACTTTTCCCATAGAACGGATTTGTCGATTTTTGTAAAACTTTGTGGGTATTATTATAAGACTATTTTTAACCATTTTATGATGTTTAAACACGATTTAATTTTTTTGTGAACATCCCTATCTTTGTTGCAAATTTTATTTTTCATAATTAAATAATTTTAATTAATTGAAAAGAAAATTGTTTCTATAAAACTAGTTAGTACTAACCAATCCATGTAATTTCCATCTAAAAATGCCTTGATCCAACAAAGTTATAAGCAAATTAAATTTTTTTGCAAAACGTCATATTTTGCAAAATTTTGCACTTATAATAAAACGAGCACAAAGACTCCATCTGGTAATTATTATAGCGTACGCAGAAGAATTTTGGTCAATCTAACTGAAGAATTCGTTAAGTTATACAACTTTAAATACGGAACTCAGAATTTGCATACATTCGCCAGTTCTTGCTACGTAAAAATAGTATTTATTATTGTAGCATAATGGAAACAATTTCTTTTGAATGTAAATGTATTCTCGAGTGAAGTGAGCTTTGGAAAGTTCAAATCGGACCATTAGAACGGAAGTTATGAAGAAAAGGGCTTATAAACAATTATGAATTTTGCAATAACAAATTTAGCTTCTGGTGAATTACATCGAGAGTATCTTTCTCGTAATAATGTTGATTTTTTACTATTTCTACAAAAAAAAAGTCGGCGTGCTGAGAGCGACAACACTTTTATAAATTAAAGTCACTGTAGTACAGTAAAAGTCGACCTCCTCTATAGGGGGTGCTCACAAATAAGTCCCGGCAAGCTGATTTTTTCAGGGTCGATAGAGGGGTGTCTCCCGAGTATCCAACCAAACAGTCACAGTCCACACCCCTTGTAGGATGTTGTAATAGGGGTGGTTTCTTATTTCTTTTTTTTTGAAATGTTCTTTTTCCAGCTTGTACATAATAATAATATTCTCTACAACTTTGCCTAATAAAATTTTTTGGTAACTTTGATTTTTGACGGTCCTGCGCCCATTATATGGGAAAACATTCATCATATTCATTTATTATGCTTGAGGAAATATACGAACAAAAGGCTGAATAGCTGGTTTTTTGCAGGGTTGATCGAGAACTGTCTCCTGAGTTTCCAGCCAAATAATCGCAGTCCATCCCCTTCGGGGTTTAGCGCAATAGGGGTGGTGTAGCATACTGACCTACCTGTATTCAGCGCTACATGTTACCTAGCGATATAAAAATTTATTGATTATTGATTTTTTATATTGATTGATTAATAAACAATTTGCAAAAAAGCCAAATTTTTATTATCTGAAAACATCCATAAATGGTGACCCCGATTTGAACATAGCAGCCACGTCCCCGCTCCTGAACCATCCCCGCTCCTCATCCACTCGCCTCCACTACAGGTGGTCTCATTATTTTGGGGCGGTTTTTTTTGGGTCACGTACTTATCCCTTATAATTAATTTTTTTAATGTTGATATTAACCAGTACAGGCCTCAGTAAATGAAAAATGTATGCGGCTGCAATATTGATTTTTGTCTGTTGTTTACAGGATTAAGAGAGGAATGTAGTGAACATCTGCCTATGTCAATAGGCGGAGGGGAGCGTGTTGTGACCAGTATGGTGCATATGTTAGACAGCATTTCGTGAGGAATGTCTTCATCATATTTGACGGCTATCCAGGCAACGAAAAAGACTGGGGCACAAAAACATACGAACGTTTACGTCGCGCTACCTAACAAATATCGAATGATTATGTTTTTGACGACACCACAGTACCACTGGAATGTCAAGAAAAATTTATAGCAAATGAACGAAATATTTAATATCCCCAATTTTAGAACGACATCGTTTGAAAAATTCTTTGTTTATGCAGACTGCCGCCTCTATAATAATATACCTGAAAATTTGAAAACAATGTCTAAGTCAAGATTTAAAAAAGCTATACACCATTATCTGTCACAAAATTCTTAAAACAATAATAATGTAAAGATAAATAAGAAATGAAACAATAACAGCATAAAAAAACCGCTGCCTAAGGAATCACTACTTCCACATCCAGATTTTTCATCCAAGTCACTTTAAAGGAAACATCTTGACTAGATTTGCACTCTAGTATGTGAAAAATATTGGTCATAGAATTTTAATAATATTTGGTGCAGATGTCATAGAAAAGTTTGAGGCGTTGATTTCTACCATATACGTTAGAAATGAAGTTTTTGGTTTACCCTACTTATTTCTCCTATTCACAACCTACCACGACCCACCCCTTCAATGGAATCATCTCAATCAGATGTCATTTCAATACATCCGTGTACTAACTTTCAAGTAAATATCTCAATTTTATGTTATCAAACCTATTAATAATGGAGCGGATATTGTGGTGTTTGAAAAATACTAGAAAGAAATCTGGGGCCTTAGTTTCTAGTATATACACTAAATCCCATATTTCTGTACTCTTACCAGCTTGATTTACTTATTTTCCCCTATTTACTCCTATTCCACCCTCAACCCTTCAACGGAATCATCTTAAAATATAATTTAGTTCCACATGTCGTTGTATGCAATTAATAAATAAATAAACAAATAAATATATAATACATACGTGTCCCAAATTTCAAGTGAATATCTCGATTTTATTTTATCAACCCCTTTAATAATGTATTAAGGGTGGTGGGGGGTTGAAAAATATTACTAAAAAATATGAGGCCTTGGCTTCTAGGACATACACCGAATTTCAAATTTCTGTACTTTTACCAGCTTGCTTTACTTATTTTTCACTATTTGCCACCAATTACCCCACTCGTTCAACGTAATCATGTCAAAATATAATCTAGTTTAAAATATCGTTATATGCGTAACAAATTTCAAGTGAAAATTTCAATTTAATTTTATCAACTCTTTTAACAAGGGAGTGGGGGTGATGGGGGGATGGAAAATATTGTAGAAAAATCTGATGCCATCGCCTCTAGTATATGCACCAAATTCCAAATTTCTGTACTCTTACCAGCTTGCTTTACTTTGTTTCCCCTATCTAACACTATTTAACCCCCAACCCTTCAACGGAATCATCTCAAAACATACAAATTTTTACAAATAATCTGAGACCTTGGCTTCTAGTACATACAGTGAATTTCAAGTTTTTGAAAAATATTATAAAAAAATCAGAGGCCATGGCTTGTAGTACATACATCAAATTTCAAATTTCTGTACTCGCACCAGCTTGCTTTACATATTTCCCCATATTTACCCCTGTTTACCCCCGAACCCTTCACCGGATATCTTCAAAAAACAATCCGTTTCCAGATCTCATTATAATATATACCTGTACAAAATGTCAAGTCAATATCTTAAACCGTTCCGGAGAAAGCGTGCGGACAAACAAAGTTACAGACAGACCGACAGACATAAATTTTTTTTTCGCTCAAATTTAAAATCTCGACGTTTCATGACATTCTAAACCGATTTGAAGCAAAAAAAATTGTTGAAATTGTTTTTAACGATTACTATACTTCCAATCCACTACGTGGATGTGGAAGTAATATGTAACCATTTATTTACTATGTATGTATATGTGTCGGTGTATATATGTTTGTATATATGTATGTTGATTTATATTAATGTTTTTTTTTATTTTCTACCTTCTTGATTTCTATTGTTGTTTCTATTTGGAATGTAATAATTAATATATATTTTTATGCATATGTACTGGCACATGTGTATCACAGTATATAATTTAAATATATGTTATACTACATACTTAATTATTAAATATTAAATGTAATAATGTTATACTTATAATGTTTAGGGTTAAATGTTAGAGAACCAAGAATGTAAGGTTAACTTTTCCCTTAATAAAGACAATTTATTATTATTACTATTTGATTTTTTGCAATCATTTGAGTACTTCTATTTCAGATAATGCTAGTCACGCGAGTCCAGAATCTTTTCTCACCATTATTTTTATTTCTAATATTTTCAATAAATAACTTTTATATTTTTTGTTGGCTTTTACTTTTTCCAAAGAACGTTTTTTCTCTTTACACCTGGTAGTATGTTTTTCATTATAATGTATAAACAATGTATTGCTAGTTATACGATTATAATATAATATATAATAATTTAAAATTGATGTTTGCATTTATATTTTTGCAATATAACTTTAGGTTTCATTTAAGGACAAGAAAAGCTGGCAACAAGCTTTCGAATGTAAAAAAATGCATCGCAATGACGCATGTTATATGCATTTTACCTTTTCTTTAACTCATTCAGATCGGAATGCATTAACCCGCTACAAATAATATATTTTACGACTAACTTAATGCAGACAGGCACCCTTATAAGATAAATTGAAAGTCCTTTGTAGATCAGTTACAGTCTAAAGAATATTAAGGCGGTTGTGGAGTTATTTCAGATATTTAATTGCATGAAGGAGCAGAGCAATTTAGTTCAACCTGTCGGCATTCTAACGCCATTTACGACAGATTTTAAATGACACGACAAGAAACTCATAACCCAACTATTAATTTATTCCGTGCAGCAGTTAATTAAAAACAATCCGCTGATCAATTAAATAATTAACTCGTTAACCTCCACAATATTCTAGCACTTGCTCCATTACTTTAAGCTTTAACTTGGTAATGAAAAGCGAATTTTCTATGTTGTTGTTTTATTCACTTTGCAACTTTCTGCGTTTGACGTTGATTTGTTGCGTTTACATTATTAGGGCCCACTCAACTTGACTTTGATCGGTTCGCATTGTATAATTTTTTTGATAAAATAAACTGAAAGATTTATGTAAAGTGCTGCCTTTGTAGCATTTGAAATTGCTACATTAATAATAATTCACAATTTATGTTTATTTAGGTTAATTTAGATCGAATTAACATACCTTCTTGGAGTAGATCAGTATGCAACCGCTCGTACTTTGATAGATGTAGCGTGTTATCTATCTGCAAAGGTGTTAACATTCCGACAATAAACATGCTTTCTTTAAAATAATATAAGTTATTGGGGTTAGTTGCATATTCTTATAGTTCAAGTATTATTACGTATCTTTAAAATTTTATCTTTTGATTGTAAAGTCCTCTCGTGGTGCATTGTCACTGGCTAGGGGAGATTTTCTAACGGTGCTCAGTTGGCAACACTGGACAAATTGGGGCAGAATTTCCGTCCTGTCTTCTCATTTTGACGGAGACACGAGGCAGACGGCGGTCATGATTTTTGTGTAGGAGAATTTGGGTTCTACATTTTTAACGCAGTTGTGGATTTGATTGATGTTCCCAGCGTTTCTTCACCACTTTGCCGCAAGTGTTTTGTAAGTTCCGAGAAGGAATTCTTTTGGTTGCTGAAGTTTTGACGCCACGTGCTTCTTAAGGTTATGTAATACTCTCTATATGAGGTAAGCTTTTTTATTTTGAGTTTCGTCTTGCAAAAGTTCTTGTTTGTTGTCATTATTACAGAGTGTTTGGACAGGCCTAGATTTGAGCAAGCATATATACGGGCCGGTCTATTCAGAAGTTTAGTTATGTATGGGAGTAGCTCGTGGAAATTAATTATGTATGGGACAGGTCTACGTTTGGATCAGGCATATGCTTGGATTAGACCATCAAGTAGAGTAGTTAATGTATGGGTCAAGTTGGTTGGTATAGTAACTTGGGTTATGTAAGGGTCTGGCTGAAAGAGAAGTTTTGGCTTGGAGAGTTGTTCGCAGTAGCCCACGGGAGATTTATGCAGGAAGTACGTCTAGGAAGCGGTAACATGTCACGCTGCGGTAGTCAAGGAGAATGCCAAGGCTCTAAATAGGTTTTTTAGTTTCATTTTGGTTACATACTTTTAAAGAAATTATTATAGATTTGTTCAGTGAATTTTTGTGTGTATGTTAAAGTAAATTATACGACAATCTTGCAACTATAAATTGAGCTCTAGGTTTATACAGGGTGTAATTAGTTTTATGTCATTAAAAAAACTTGTGGTAGGGAACGACAAGACAAACAAAAAAACCTTATATAACACGGGGTCTATCATAGTTTTGGAAAAAAAAAAATTCGCAAATTTTCAATAAAATCTTTTCAGAACTGCTGGAATATTGAGGTAGGTTTAGATCGTTGCACGTGTCTTTGCCTATGATACTCAATATTTGTGTAGATAGCTATAAAATGTCGGCGGTCTTTAGCGGTGCGGTAAGTAAGATGAAAGACGTCTACGTTTTCTGAGTGTTTAGTAGATCTGATCTGAAGAAAACTATACTCTGACTCTCCCTTGTGCAATATTTTAGTTTCTGTGGGTGTTTCGTTATGTACACACGTCCAACCCGCCGTTCGTTGTTTTTGTTATTTTTGAATTTCGTGTCGCTGTGTATTTTATTTTATATATACATGTATAATTATTTTTTAACTTTATGGAATATTAATATATTTAGCTGTAGGAAAAATTACCTAGTTACCTAGTTAATTATATACCTATTATATTACCTATTTAATAATATATGTAAGAGTATATCGTACGTATATGTAATGTATTGCTTGTATAGAAGTATAGTTATATATAAGTAAATGTATTTAAACATGAATGTATTTTACAATATTTTCAGTAACGTGAAAAATTATTGGTAATTCAACCGCGGACAACCCTGGCTTTGCGGGTGACCTTAGTTTATTTGCTTGTTATTTGAATTTATTATGTACTATTCTGTTATCTGTACAAATACTTAGCAGCTAATAAGCAATTGTTATTATTATTATTATCTATCCTTTCTCTCGCACTAAGCGGTACTTTATCTCATGCACATCGGCCTGATGGCAAGATGTGCAATAAGTCAGTCATATCTACGCGAGAAACTTGCGGACGATGCTACAGGTGTTCAAGATCACTGATTTTTGAATATCCCTCACGACTCTAGGATTTATATTTAATGCGATCAAGCTGTCTTTTAAATTATTTGGAATAACTCCAGTGGACGAGATGATTATGGGCACCACTCGGACGTTATCTTGCTGCCACTGTTGCTGGATTTCAATGGCAAGATCCATGTACTTTGTAACTTTTGCTGCGTAAGTGTCACGGAGATTATTATTGTTAGGTACCGCAACATCTATGATAATGGTCTTTTTCTTATTTTTGTCGACCCAAATAATATCAGGTCGATTTGCGGTAACAGTTCTATCCGTGAGCACAGTTCTATCTCAGTACAATCGATGATCTTCGCTTTCAAGTACACTTTGTGGGCTATATCGGTAATGTGGCACGCGTTCCGTATTCAGTCCGGTTCTTGTTGCCAATTGCTGATGAATAATAATAATAATAGTAATAATAATAATAATAATAATTATTATTATTATTATCTTTGTTGTTCTCAGCTCTTTCTATGCTGGCAATTTTTCATGAGGTACGAGCTAAGCCAAGCACCCTCATGTTTGATTCAAGAACTTGCGGACTATTCTTGTTGTTCCTAGAATCACAGCTTTTTGTAAGTTTATATAAGTACTCTTGTGTAAATTTAATTTTTTGATGTTTTCGTGTAAACTCGTAGGGATGACGCCGGTGGTTGACAGTACAATGGGTACTATGAATACATTGTCCATACCCCACATCCGTTTTATCTCTTCCATCAATTGCGTGTACTTCTGATGTTTTGCTGTTATTGTTTTTTGGACGTTGTTAGTGTTTGGGATAGCAATATTTATTAAGTAGGCGGTCTTTTCTCTTTTGTCTTGAAGGACTATGTCAGGTCTATTATTATGGATGGTGTTATTATCATTATTATTATTATTATTTTTTTTCGGTTAATCCGTTGCCGGACAGGGCTTCCGTGTTTTCCGACCGATACCACACGGTAGCCGCGCCGGCCATAATTACAGCCACTTCCCACGACCTGTGGGGTTAATGACTATAAATACCAGAATCGTGTGCCCTAAGTAGGCGGAGGGACCCCAGGATAACCGCCTTCTGCATTTGGCCTGCCAGCCATTCTGCTGATTTCTGGCAGACTGGTATGGTCTTAAGTTCCGAGAGCAGCATAGGCTTCATACCACCGAGTACACCGATTATTAGGACTACCATCTTGACTGAGTAGCCTGGGTATAGCACTTGGAGCTCGTACCGGAGATCACGGTATTTGGTCCGTTTTTCCTCCTCTTTCAAAGCGATGTTTGGCTCAGCAGGTGCCGAGAACTCGATCACCTTGTTTTGATGGTCGAGGAGGACTATGTCAGGCTTGTTGGCCTGAATTAGCCTGACTGTCGGAAACGAGTAGTTCCAATAAATTCGGCACCTCTCGTTTTCGACAACGGACTCAATATCTCCGGGGACGTAAGGCAGCACTGGTGTTTGGTCTATCCCGTACGAGTGCCGTAGATGATAGTACAGCACCCGTAACGCCGCGTTATGGCGTTGGACGTAGGCCGAAATCGCATATATCGGACATGCAGAAAGTAAATGCATGAGCGACTCCGGCGCCTGATGGCAGGTCCTACAGTTTATATCAGGTACCTCTACACCCATTACGCGGCTTCGGTAGACCAACGTGTTAATTACACCATCTTGGCAGGCCACAATGAATCCCTCGGTCTCCGACTTTAGCCCGGCTGACCTTAAAAAGGCAAATGTCAGCCTGGTCGATAAACCCAGTGTTTCTACGTTCTTATAGTATACACCGTGCATGGGTTTACCGACGTGCTGCCTAAACAGAAGTTCCTGCTCGGCGGCTTTTATTTGGGCCCTCAGACGAGTTGGCTGTAGTTCAGTGACTGACTCTGGATCAGCACCGCGCCGGCCACCTCGCCTATCGTCGAATACGAGACCAAGTTCATCTGCGGCTCTTTTTGCTGCCTTAAACAATCCTGCACCCACCCCTGTGTTTTCGTGATCTCTCACTAATTGCAGGAGCGGGTCTGGGCTCCTAAGGACATTACATGCCATGCTCAGTGCTACTCTGCCATGCATACACTCCAACCCCAAGAGCCCTCTGCCCCCCCGATTTCGTGGGAGGTACACACGAGGGACGGACGATCTAGGATGAATGCTCCTATGGATATTCATCATCTTGCGGGTACCTCTGTCCAATTGGCGCAGCTCATCTACAGTCCATTTGACTACTCCAAAGGAGTAGAGCAAAACAGGAACGGCAAGCATATTAGTGGCAGATACCTTGTTTTCCCCGAAAGTTCGGATGACCAAATCTTTCGGAGTAGGCTTCTGTACTTGCCGCGGAGAGATTCTTTCACTTGTTGCACATCCTGGATGTGATGTTGCTCCACACTCAGGTATGTGTAGGTCTCTCCGGCATCCAGATGTCTCAGGATGCTTCCGTCTGCGAGTTGCGCGTCTTCAGCAAAGTCCCCGCATCGTCCTCTCTTGAGTTGAACGACCGCGCACTTGTCCAACCCGAACTCCATACCAATGGCCCGCGTGTACTGCTCGACCACCCTTAGAGCATTTTGGAGTTCATGCTCTCCGGAGGCATACAGTTTAAGGTCATCCATGTAGAATAGATGAGTGACCTTATGCCTCCGGTTGCTGGGTGGTCCACAGTGATACCCGCGAGTTTGGCGGAGCTCAACAAATAACGGCAGCAGTGAGATGCAAAAGAGGAGGGGACTCAGAGAGTCTCCTTGGAAAACTCCTCTTCGGAATGCCACCTGCTCTGTTGTAACCCGCTGTGCACCGGATGTTATGGTGAAGCGAGTTTTCCAGAGAGGCAGCAGTTGTTCTATGCATCTCACTAGTGGTACTGCTACCGCAAGACACCTGAGCAAGTGCAACAATAGTTCGTGCGATGTTGTGTCAAATGCCTTACGATAGTCAATCCAGGCCATCGATAGATTCCGCTTGTACTGCACAGAATCCTGCGTAATGCAGCGGTCTATCAGCAGGCTGTCTTTACAGCCCGCCATGCCCTTCTTGGCACCACGCTGCTCGTAAATCTGTTGGAAGACCGGATCAACCTGCCGTAATGTCCTAGCATACAAGATACGTGTAGAGGTGTTTTAAAACCTCATGAGCCGTGACCTTCATATGCGCAGAGACATAATCCGTCCTGTTGACTCAGTTATACTTCTTAAAAATATTATATTTATTGTTTACAATTTATCCCGAGCTCTTGTTTATGTATACAGCAAGGCAGCCTCCAGTGTTTTCAAAAACATACTTATAATTCAGATTAAACTTTGCCTTTTGCGTATTTCGCGGCTCATGAGATTCTGAAACACCTCTAAATATCTTGTAGCAGGAGTTCAGACAAGTGATCGGCCTATAATTCCTTGGGTCGGACAGATCTCCCTTTTTGGGGATTAGCACGGTACGTCCCTCGACAACACAGTCAGGAATCTGCTGCCCCTCGTTCAACCACGTGTTGAAAACTCGGGCCAGACGACGGTGGGTGGAAGGAAATTTTTTCCACCACCAGTTGTTTATTCCGTCTGGGCCCGGAGCAGCGAAGTTCTTGGCTCCAACAAGAGCTTGTTGAACTTCCTCTGAACTGATTGCCGTGCACACCTCTTCTGGCTCTTCTAAGGTTCTGTGGCAAAGAGCCTCGAAGTGTGCTATTGCTGGAGTGTTGCTATCGAACGGACGTGTCGTTTCGTAGATTCCCTTCCAGAAGCGTTCGACATCGGCTACAGCTGGCGGATTATCGACAACACGCTGTGGCTCTTGAAATAGGCGGGAAGGAGTCGTACGGAATAGTGTATTTTGCTCCGTACTCCTTACCCGCCTTATTAGCGTTTTCTTGATAGCCATGAGCGCTCGAATCCGATCTAAACAGTGTTGCTTAATAGTAAGCATCACTGTTAGATTCAGTGTGTGGTGCTGGCGTCTTAGGCCGGCTGCTGTTTGCCGGACTCTAGGCGTGAATGCCTTGCCAGCTGTTACGCATTCCAATACACTCTGGATTCGAGAAGCGTGTTGTCTGGCCAACTGTATTTTGCCTTCGATCTTTTGTACACGCCGCTTAGCCTTCTCGATACCGCTTGGGGCTCTGGTTGCCCTTTCGCGGGGGACAGTTGGCTAGCAGCGTTGTACACGGCAGTGTTGATCTGCCAAATGTCGGCGTCTTCTGGTAGTTCCTCATCGATAACAGCGTCCATCCGTGCCAGGTCTTGTGGCTTTAGGGTAGCCCTGCTGTTAAGGCTAACCCTCGTCCTTAAGTCAACATCAGTGTACTCTATGGGATGTTCCTCGTCAGCTGCGATTTGCCGCGGTGGGAGTGCGGCTGGCACATGTCCCTGCTGACGAGGCGCCCTTACGTAGCCTGATCTGCGCAGGAAGGATACTTGATCTCTGAGCTGTTGCTCGGAGAAGGCGCGATGCTCTGGGTGCAGATCACACCAGATTTCATGCAATCGCGCCATGTATCCCCTGCGCGCAGGTTCGCTGCTCTCGTAACAGGCCAGCAAGTCATCCCGAAGTTCCCTCGTCCACTTAAAGCGTCCATGTCCATTGCGTGGGTTGTTACCATTGAGACCATCCGGTATGGCCCCTCCAACTTGTCCCTGACCCCCATCCGTATGGGGTCGGTTGTGGGGAGCCCTTTCTCTGCCCGTTGGAACCAGAGATATGGGTCACAGAGTGGTTAGCCCTGGGACCCACGTCCGACATCTGTCAGGCAGAGTTACCTCTGCCTGTCCAGGTACACCGCGTGGAGGCTGCCGGTCCGCTTTCCATTATTAATATTATTATTATTATTATTATTAATATTTATAGTGAAGATTTATTTTATTGACTTTACCGTTCAAGTCGTTAAATTCTTGATTACGTACGGACACAACTTACTTGTTCGTTCTTCTTGTATTCCGTTTTGGATTTTGGACCAAGTGCTTCTTTTATTTTTCTTTATTGACAACGTTAGTTCATAGTTTATTGTTTAGTGTTGAACGGAGTACGTATGTCCTTAATTCGACGTACTGAACTGTGTATAGATGCAGATGCAGATTTCGAATAATTTACTTAGGTAAACTCATTTATTTTACAAACTTTAATAAATCACATTTAAATATTCTAAATTATAAACATTAGTCCAATATTTTGTTACAAATTAAAAGACACACACGTAAAGAAATGCTCTGTTTAAATTTCTACGGCCATTATTTGCTTGCAGTTGTGCAGGAAAAGATAACGAATTATTTACCTCTTTATAATTGCCTCAGTTTGGTTAAGGCGGTCCATCAAAGGCGGTCGATGATCCAAGGCCTTTGCACTTTTTTATGACAATTTAAAAATTGTATAATTGGGAACTACAAGTTCATTGACCAAGAAAAGCAGTGGTTCTCAATTATTTTCTACATTAATATTAAAAAAAATATATATGTATTAAAAAGGTTGACCTAGGTCAGTTTTTTTTTTCAAAGTGCCCCTAGAGGGAAAAGTCATAAAGGTTTTTTGTTTGTCTAATCGGTCACCATTACCAGTTTTTTTAATGACATGAAACTGATTACACCCTGTATATGGAATGATGAAATACTGAAGATTCTTACTGTGAAAGCAACGTATGGTACCACGTGATGCTGATTTACCTTCTACTATGTCACATGTGAAATATTATTAATAGAATATCTACTTGAAATATATTCTTTACAGGATCTTGCAAAGAGCGGAAAAAACTATCTATGAGAACTAAAAGAAAAACTATATGTAAAAATATTAATGAAATCTTTGCATTTTTTCGATAACCTGACTTTTGGTTATGCTAGCAAATTAGAATCCTAAAAAAAATTTGCCCAATTTCTTATTTGACATTCTCATTATAACACTAGCATTCAGTCCCCTACGGCTATTCGGATTAAACTACTACCTACATGACCCCCTACGGTATGAAGATTCAGTTAAAAATGAGAACAAAGGCCTAAAATGAATTTATTTACCTACCTTGTCTTAAATTTTTTTGCATTCTAATGGAATACATTTCATAGAATCTCTCATTCAGTTTCTTGGAAATGCTTAACCTTTGAAACGTTTTTGCCTTTCTGATGAGCTCAGAATAAAGGCGAAAAACGTTTCAAGGGCTAAGCATGTCCAAGAAACTGAGTGAGAGGGGACTATGTTGAATGCTAGTGTTATAATGAGAATGACAAATAAGAAATTGGACAAATTTATTTTAGGATTCTAATTTGCTAGCATAACCAGAAGTAAGGTTATCGAAAGAACGCAAAGGTTTCATTAAAATTTTTACATACAGTTTCTCTTTTAGTTCTCATAGATACTTTCTTCCGCTGTTTGCAAAATCCTATAAAGAATATATTTCATTACTATAAGCAAACAAATAATAGATAATTCACTTTTAAAGAATGTCACCTTATTTTATATCATTAATTAACATCCAAGTTTGCACAGCGAATGTAGAAGATATTGGCTTACAAATTCTTGTGTATTTACGTCACATTTCAGTGATGAACAAAATTTAGTTCGTAGTAATATTTTTAAGTCGCTGTTGTAAACTATCACTCATTGTTGCGTAGAACATTACTCATAATTGCTAGAGAATCTCATTCTTAAAGCAGTATTAAATCACGGGAATAGTTTTGGTTAGGTCAAAACATATAGGATTTCTTTTAATGCGTATGAACCATGTTTAGGTAGCATCTGAAGTTTTTATTTACTTTTCGTTGTATTTTCATGTGTGTTGTAATAAGTGTTTAATGTTTGCACGTTTCTATATTTCATGCTAACATTCCTGATATGTATTTGACATTTACCACGATCTTCAGTTTAGAGTATTAACTGCACTAGCAGTATAAATTTTGACTTTAATTGTAGATGTTAAAAATTCCATCGCTCGATAGCTAGAAAAAATGTATTTTGATCCCTGGCTGACAAGGTTATATAACCACATTTCATTATCAGCCCAGTGGCGCCCCCTATAGTGTCCACCCTCCTTACCCACGCCCCTAAGCTGTCTGCCAAATAACTCGCTGCCGTTCGCAGGTGAAACACTTTTTTTAATATTTAGGTATTAAAATTGTTACAGCTTAAAGGTTCGTGATAGTAGGAACAATGCCCTAACAATATCAAATAGACACCACTGACTTGTAAAATGATTTTTCCTTTTTTGTTCTTTAGTACAGGAAAAAATAACCGTAACTCGGCAAAAATTTGTGCAGACTTTAACGTTTAAAATAGGCCAAAGTGCACGAAACAAAAAAGTTTAGGCGTTTTACGTATCCGCTGGAACCTATAGTGGGTAAAAAGAGGTATTTTTAATTAAAAAATCGGTTTTGCTCTAATACGATATTTGCAAAAAAATAATTCAAATAAAATTTGTTTCTGGCAAGATTATCTTTAATGTGGTTAAATTAAATTTACAGCAATAATTACCAGAAGTACGACCATAATAACATACATCAAAGTCGATCAAGCTTGTGATGATGTCGACAAATTTATTGTTGATGATGTGATTAACAACTCCAAAGACTTCACAAGGACAATAGTTGGGCAAGATGTTGATCTGTTTGTTCTTTTTCAAACCAAAAATTGGAAGAAAAAAATCAAAACTGTATTTGTCAATGGATTTGTAAGGACGGTACAATGATATATAAAAGTGGATACTTTTACCTCACGCGATAAGCAGGTGCGATACAACAAGCGCTCAGTACAATAAAGGATAACCAGGAACAATAAAACTGTTAACAAAAGGTTTACCGCGAGAGCAAGGTGCTATAACTGCTTTTTATAAAAATTTATGAAAATTTCTCTGAAGAGTAGGGATGGGAAAAAAAGAGATATTCTGCAACTAGTCTAAACCACTCTAAAACTGCACAAAAAGACATTCTAGATTTAACAAAATGGGGTGTAAAGAAAACTGCTCTACGTAATAATGCAAATGCATTAAAGCAGGTTTAAAATGTTCTGTAACGTATAAGATTCGCGAAGGCTGTGAATGTAGTAATTGCAATGCTCAAACTGCAGCAGAAGATGATATAATAGACTTTGTTCGAGCTTTGATGATGAAAGTGATTTAGAAGGGCTTGAAACTGATGACAATAACACAGGTCAACAAAAAAAAATGTTCCGTTCCAAAGATGCCTTAAGTATTATTGGGTGCTGCAACTGAAAACTATTTTCTACCTGATCTGAGCCTAGTTTCATTCACAAATGTTAGTTAGATCTCGAGTTATGGGCAATTGAAGAATTATCTAAGAAACATTTTTTGGTATTGAAAATACTACTGGGCGCATTATATAGGACCCATCTTACGACAAATGTATCGAGAGCGACAGATCTGTCTAGGCCGCTGCGCCAGCCTTGTAGTAGAGTAACAAGCTGCCTCTATTGTGTCATTCTCTTTGCAAGGTGTTGCTAAAAGCTACGACCTATTTTAAACGATGCCCCATCAAAAGAGAAGAAGATTTGACTTGGTCGTGGAAAAATCGCCCTGTACAGGGGATTGCAGGGGGAGATTTTCCGAAAAAGCAAAAAAAAAATTTGTTGTGTATTTGAAATTTACAACACCTCAGTCAGCTTTGTTTTCACGCACTGTTATGTACATATCTTAATACTTAATATTTTTTTCTAATTATTCAATATTGTCTGCGCTATGCTTTCTTACCGCCTTAATGAATTAACGCTTGCCCTGAAACGTATCAATTCGCACATCCTTTAACTCATCATAACTCTAAGCGTGTTCATTTTTCGAAAAATACTCCTGAAGTAAACGATGTACGCTTGTTAGGGAATATTTAGTTGGTTTTTTCAACTTTGTAATAGGATTTACCGTTTGATTTGTGGGAATTCTTTTGTTGACCGCTGTCGAATCTCGCCGACCCGACCACGGATATGCGAGCAAGGTTCATAATTACTGAACGCCCCTGCTATACTCGCCCTTGCTATTGAGCACGCATACAGTTGATTTTCGTCAGATAACTGTTTAATCGTTGCCTTCTGAGACCTTTTTCTTTCTAATTCTTTCTCTTAACGGCTGCACCTGTATTATAGCACCACAAAACGTGGACGATTACAGAAGAATAACACTCTGTAGTGTAGGGTACAAATACTACGCACAATTCCCCCTCAGAGAAATGGAGAAATACATCGGCGAATTACCAGATTATCAAACGGCATTTGTCAAGGGTAGATCGACAGACGACCACATGTACACCACCAGACGGATCCTGGAAGAAAAGTGGAAAGAAGAAACAAAACTATATATAGTCTCAATTGACCTCCAAAAGGCATTTGATACCATAAGGCATGAGGCTATAGACAACACTTTGCTCAACAGGGGAGTACCGCACTACTTAATAAACAGAATAATAAAAGCATGCCTACACGAAAACACTGCAATACAATGGTTTGGACAGACGACGGAATCAAAAATGAAGAATATAGGAATCAAACAAGAATGTCCCCTATACCCCCGACTATTCACCACAGTCCTGGACCAAGTGATAGAAAGCACAATAAAGGAGAATCAGAACTTCAATGGAAACGATGGAACGATAAAGCCCCCCATCGTACTTGCATACGCCGACGATATACTCATCATCACCGAGGAAGAACAAGACATCGTTAAATTTCTAAGAAACATGACACCGCATCTGGATTCCTCTGGAATGAAAATAAACTTCAAGAAGAGCCTAATAATGGTCCGAGACCCATTGACAAAAACAAGTCCAATAAGTACTGAAGAATACAAAATAGGAGACTACACCCTGAGAACCACGAATAGAATGAAATACCTAGGAACATACCTAACGAATCAACTAAAAAGGAGGGAGACAGTAAGAGAAAGAATCAAAACAGCCTAAAGAGTCACAAGAGCTCTACTACCCTTCATTGAGGACAACAAACCACCATGGTGCCTAACCAAAAAGGTATACACGACCATCATAATGCCTACGATGATATGTGGAGTCAAAAACGCAGCAACGACAAAGGCCAACAGAAGAATCCTGAGAAGAGCTGAAAGGGACATTATACAACTGCTAGCAAAAACAGGTAAACCACAAAAACTACAGAAAACGTCAACATTACTAGAGGGAAGAACAATAATCAAAAGAATAGAATCATACGCAATGAAATACTGGGGACACGTCCAAAGACGGGACACAACACACCTACTGAAGAAAGCGCTGCGAATGAACAGCAAAAAACTGAAAATAGGGAGGCCATGCTACACATGGATTACAACATTCGAGAGGATTATGAATAAGCTAGGAAAGGATTATACACACTGGGAAAAGATGGTGCAACAAAAAATGGAATACAATAAAGAAATATCAAGGATATATACACTGCCAGATTCAGAAACAGAAGAAACAGAAAACTCAAAAGTAGAATAGGAGAAAAGATGATCACAGACAGAAACTAAGAAGAAACATATCACAAAAACCTGAAAGTAAAAAGAAGCACGAAAACCTAAAAGAAGCATCTCACAAACGCCTACACTTTCCATCCGATGAAGACAGAAGGAAAACAAGAAGAAAACATCTCACAAACACCTACACGCTCCATCCTATACTCCTACCCTATGCATCATGCGGCTCTCGCTGCTGACAACAAGCATGTCCAATGTCCAATCCAGCGTATGCAGCTGGTCCGGCGGTATGTAAAAGCACCGGGGGTTTGTTCCGGCACACGGTGGGATGATCGGTGGGCGATCAGGCTGCGTGGTGGAACAAATCTCCCTGCACCGGAATCGGCAGCAATGCCCACCTTACGCTGGCAAATCAATCAATCAATCAATCAATCAATCAATCAAATCAACGGCTGCACCTGTATTATAGAGATATATTATCGAAGGTATTTAATATATCAGTTTTTCGTAGTATGATCAATAAAAATAATATTTATAAAAAATGAAATGCAGGAAATAATTTGGTGTAATTTAGCAGGCATATTAATAGGACGATCCTATAGGACGACCTAGAGCAATATAGTTGCATCTGATATTTTCAATACGCTTAAGATACTTGCGAAAGATGCAAGATCTGTGAATTTTTCCGGTGTTTTCAAGTGTTAAACCGTTGATTTATCCAGAAAATAAGGTTGCAAGGGACCTGAAAAATTATAAATCTTAATTCTGGTCATGGTAGAAAGTTGCTGAGGGAATTAGGGAGGAAGAAGGAGAGGGAGACGGTAAGAATTGTTGGAGCTACATAATTTCGCCCAAAAACTCGACAAATTGAAGGATCTAAGCTCATTGTATGTATAATCCCATCAATTTCCATAGGTGAAAATGATTTTTGATTGTTGAAAAAAGCTGCGAAGCAACACCCAAAAACCCGTTTTGCATTTTCTTCAAATCGCGTCTTTTGCACGAAAAAAGGTTGTATTTAAAAAGTAGTGTTTTTTTTTGCACATGGAGGGACTTTTTTTCTTTTATTTAAAAAAAATCATGGCAATAGGATGATCAGGGCTGAAGTTAGAGCTAATAACGATCGTGCCTCTGTTGAGGGTGAAAAGAAAGTGTTATCATCTTCAGACTAGGCTCAAAGGAGATCAAATCAGAGCATATTTTCGGGCTGAAGCGGCGAGTTGTACGTACAGAGTGTTCCTTAATGACGTGCTAACATTTCAGGGCGTCATTCCTTAGGGCATCTTATGAAAAAAAGTTCATATGATCATATGTCCCCAAGTCGATCAGATGCAATAATAAAAGAGTATAGTTTCTGTGGGATCAATATTTAAAATGAGTAATATTGCAGAATTTGGAAATGTCTGATAATGGAAATTGCTAAAGATCTTCCTGAAAACTTTGAAATTAATCTACGAACATAGAATGATATAAATAAACATAAAAAGCGAACTAACAGTTTTGCAGTATTGTTGAAATGCACTTATTAAAAAGGTTATACTAGCAATTTGGGCATTATAAGGGTGTTTCTAACATGTGGGTTACTGGGTCAAAAACGTATTTGTCCTATTATGCAGTTGCATTTAAGCAAAATATTATCAATTTAATGTAAAAATAAAATAGTTAAAGTGACATAAGCGGAATTCATACTAAAGAGCCATCTGAAAATTTAAATAATACGGATCTTCCTATATTCTGATATGCAAGATACGTTTTTCCAGCGATATTTGTGTATGCTAAATAATTTCACTCATGATTTTGTATACGCAGAAGCTAACAGGAGGGTTTGCGAAATTTTCTCGATTCTCTCATTCCATATTCTCCAAACGTTCTCGCTAGTGTTTCTGCTCCTCGTGTTCACTTTAGGAAGAACAAAGGAAATTTAGTTTAGTTTAAAGCAATTTTAAACACCGCGGTTTCATACGACTTCTTGTTGAACTATGGGACTTAGTGCTTCTTTAATAAATCGGTCACTAATTATTAATTATTAAGTGATACTAATTTCACTTGGATAATAAAGACTTAATTATGTACCGTTTTATCCATGTATTTGCTAATTTAGAATATAATAATGAATGATTTAATTTGTAAGATACGTTCTATTTTATTATCTGTTCGTTTTTACACCGACTTCAAAATCAATATTAGGTAATGAATTATATCTCATAATTTTTATTGGCCGTTTATTTAATCCTTTATGGCAGCAACTTCCAAATTGTTTTGGTGACTTATTAGGCAATGTAGCCAAATAGTTAGATTGAATTCAATACCTTAATTTTCGAGTTTCTCGCAGGCAACAGTGCCATAATATAATTTCAGCCTTATTCTGGTGGTGGAAATAGCAAATAATTCAATACCGCGTAGTCTGTATTTTTAGTTGGCTATGTGTACTTGCGTTGGCGTATTTCTTACGTTATGTATCACGTCTGACATCGTGGGCATACAAGGAAATCCAATTAAGTCCATAATATGTAGTTTCGAGAAAAATGGATTTTAATATTCATTTTAATGTGTAAGCTCAAATTAAACAACAAATTATTATAGTTATTTCGATTTAACGCATATATGTGAAGACATGAAGATAAATAGACAGAAAATCTCAACACAAAATTAACTCATTTTTACTAAATTTTCAAAAAAAAAACAGGACTAAGCGTGTTTTTCTTGTTACATCTTAAGACTTTTGGATTAATTTAGATAAGGGTACTAAGTCAGCTAATAGTTCGGCATCAGAATCCTCACTGCCTTCAATTCATGGTTTTGGTGCACAATCCAAGATATCTTTTCAACTTGCAAGAGACTTATATCAAAGATGAAATTGCTCAGGGATTGTCAGAGATCGACACAGCTTGATAAGATCCTTCTTCTTTTTTTTCATTAATTGGACGTAACTTGCTATAACATTTATGTAGTTGTTCTGGTACACCTGGTGGTCTGCCTTCTCCAAAAACATTAATAGATTTATATTCAGAAGTATGTTCATACTCATATTAAATCACCCCAGGTTTTTCTTTGGAATATTTTAAACTTTTAATTCACAGCCAGTTAACTACTTGTTTATCCACATTTTGAGTTCGATTTTGTCTTATTAAAATCTGCGACAAAAAATTTAAATCATAGAAGTCTGTGAACGTCATTTCTCTGGTATTAGAAGGTGCACTAGTTTTGTTTCGTCCTCTGTTGGATCATGCCAATGGGAAAATATTAATCCAGTCTTGGATAGTATAAACCGGAACATACCTTTTAGCTTTCTCTATGGAACTGTGCATAGAATCGATTTCCATGAATGAATGGCCACTTTCTAAAAATTTTGTTCCACTATTTCAAGATGAGTTATTTGTACTATATATATATATATTAACATTGCAGCTACATGCTGATTCCGATTTTGTCCTCCACATGTGTCAGACCAAAGACAAACTTATGTCACACGTGGAGGCAGATTTTTCAGGTATTCAAACAAAATTGTTACAATTTCTGAACTTCCCCTTTTTTCCATTTAGTTCTGCCCAACAGAAAAAAAAGTGTTATTAAGTGACGCAGATTCATAGATGGCTAGGTTGTACACACAAATCTTTCTACTGTAGTCCATCAGACTTACATAGGAACACGGTATCTGGAGAACAGATTGCAAGTCATATGTTACGGAAATACATTTCTTTTCATTTTTGTCTCTCTCTTTGTCAGCTGCTTTTGCTTTATAACAGTCTTCTTTTCTTTGTTGGTGATTTTTATAACTTTCTTGAAATTTGTGTTTTTCCGTGGCCGTGGCATTATTCAACTTTTCGCATAACTGACACAAATCTTCTTACTTCCCTCGCATACCGAAGGGAAGTATTGTATTCGAGAAAAAATAACCCTCCGAGATTTTTTCAGATTTTCACGTTTCAGATCATGTAGATTACGAAAATATAGGTTTTTCAATTCCGTCAGTCTATCTGTCGGTCTGTCTATCTGTCGGTCTGTCGGTGCATTAACTAAAAAACTACTTGACGGAGAATTGTCAAATTTGGTAGGTAGTTGACGCCACTGCCACCCAAGAAATGGTTAGACTTTCAGTGGAAAATATACAGAGTATGCCGTCTAAAAGTAGTAGATAATGGAAAAAATCTCAAATTTAAATTGTCCACGTTTCGTGACATTCTAAACCTATTTAAAAATTTACAGGTTTCGCAATTCTTGCAACCATCAGGACATTGGAAATGATAGCACCATACATAAGACATAAACTACAGTTATGATCCACTCTCGATTGCGGCACCGCTGTATTTCGACCTTAAATGAAAGCAGGTGACTTAACCCCCCTGTGATATATGCAACTCATATTACATTTGCATATATCAGCCGTTGCATATACGACAGTTTCACTCGACCGCGGCACCGCTGTCTTTTGAACTTGAACAAAAACTAGTAACTCGACCCCCATATACGAACATAAACACTTCCAATGTGATAATTTTTTTTTTGAAAATTTGAAATGGAAAAAAAATTTGAAATGGTGAAAATTTTGATTTTTTTTATAAAACGAGTGATGGAAAAACTTTCTTTTTGCTCAGATTTAAAATTTCCACATTTCGTGACATTCTAAACCTATTCCAAAGAATTTTTTTTTGAAAATTTTAAAAAGAAAAAATATTGAAATTTCGAGAAGCTTGTATAAAATGGATATTAAAAAAAAGGACTTACTCAAATTTAAAATTTCCACGTTTTATAACATTCTAAACATATTTAAAAAAAAATTTGAGATTAATTTTTTATAAAATGTGTGGTGGAAAAAATTTGTTTGCTCAAATTTGAAATCTTCACGTTTCATGACATTCTAAACATATTTCAAAAAAGAAATTTGTTTTGAAAATTTAAAAAATATATACATATATATTTATTTTTTTACCACTACAATAGAATAGATGACGGAAAAATTTTCTTCAATTTTTAAATTTCCGCGTTTCATTATATTCTAAACCTATTTCAACAAAAAAGCAATGTTTTGAAATAAAAAAAATGGAAAAAAATTTGCCACCACCACTGTACAGTAGATGACGGAAAAAAGTTATCAGATTTTCTCTGTAATAATAGGGCTAACTAGATGACGATTATGATTCTTTAATTTGAACAAAGAAGGAAGTTATGTGTCCCTTTACCGATTTCTTTGGTTTAAAAAACGATAGATTATAATTATTGCCAAAAATTCTTTCATGTGTTATGAATGAAACAGCTTGCCTATTCTCACTCATACAAACCTCTTTGTATAAAGAATACATTTTTGATATCGAAAGCCCACTATCGAGGTATTATCTTCTAGTTGATTTCCTCGAATAGTGTGACTCTACTGTGGGGAAGCTCTCAATGTATCTAGGAACATGTGCTACAACTTCAGGTTTTGTTTTATTTCCTGGTACAGACTGCCCTCTTTTATCTTCGCCAATATACGTACCCATTTCTCCTTTATGCTGAAAAGCATTAAGAACTACAACGTTGCTAATGTGTAGTGTTTTTAGGTAAAAAAATTGACATACTCTGTATTTTATACCGTTTTTTTTTTTCGAAGTAGTACTGTTTGGAGTTTTCACGAGCAACAGTTTTACCTTTTCTCCCCCTCCTTCTTTGTGACAGTGTGGACGCAACATTGTGTAAAATAGTGTCCTTTCGTCTCTTAAAATCAGCCATTCTCCAATAAAATTTACATAATAAATATCTGTCGTGATCAGTAAAATTTACACTGCATCTATAGCGACATTGTTCACAGTTGACTACTTTTGGCATTTTAGTTGGTTTTTGCTTTTACTTCCCTCGCATACCGAAGGGAAGTATTGTATTCGAGAAAAAATCACCCTCCGAGATTTTTTCGGATTCTGACGTTTCAGAACACGTAGATTCCGAAAATATAGGTTTTTCAATTCCGTCAGTCTGTCTGTCTGTCTGTCTGTCTGTCTGTCTGTCTGTCTGTCTGTCTGTCTGTCTGTCTGTCTGTTGGTGTATTTACTAAAAAACTACTTGACGGAGAGCAGTCAAATTTGGTAGGTAGTTAACCCTACTGTCAGCGAAGAACTGGTAGAATTTTCACTGAAAAATATACAGGGTGGACCGTCTAAACGGAATAAATAGTGAAAAAAATTTTTTTTTGCTCAAATTTAAAATTTCCACGTTTCATGACGCGCTAAACCTATTTCAGGAAAAAAAATTTTTTGAAAATTTTTTTCAAACATTTTTGAAAAAATTTTTACCAAGTTGAAAAAAAATTTTTTTTTGCTCAAATTTAAAATTTCCACGTTTCATGGCACGCTAAACCTATTTCAGAAAAAAAAAAAATTTTGAAAATTTTTTTCAAACATTTTTGAAAAAATTTTTACCAAGATGAAAAAAATTTTTTTTTGCTCAAATTTAAAATTTCCACGTTTCATGACGCGCTAAACCTATTTCAGGAAAAAAAAATTTTTGAAAATTTTTTTCAAACATTTTTGAAAAAATTTTTACCAAGTTGAAAAAAAATTTTTTTTTGCTCAAATTTAAAATTTCCACGTTTCATGACGCGCTAAACCTATTTCAGAAAAAAAAAATTTTTGAAAATTTTTTTCAAACATTTTTGAAAAAATTTTAACCAAGATGAAAAAAAATTGTTTTTGCTCAAATTTAAAATTTCTACGTTTCATGACACGCTTAACCTATTTCAGGAAAAAAAAATTGAAAATTTTTTTCACCAATATTTTTGAAAAAATTTTTACTACTAAAATGATTTTTTTTTTCTTTCTTCAAATTTAAAATTTTCACGTTTCATGGCATTCTAAGCCTAATTAAAAAAAAGTTTTTTGAAATTTTATCACTAAGATAGAATTTTTCTTTCTTTGTTCAGATTTTAACTATCCACGTTTCCATGACATTCTAAAACTATTCAAACAAATTTAAAAATGTTTTTGAAGAATTTTTTTAAAAATTTGAAAACATTTTTAATCCATTTATGTATCACTACAATAGAACAGACGAAAAATTTTTTTTTGCTCAAATTTAAAATTTCCACGTTTCATGATATGCCAAACCAATTTCGGAAAAAAAAATTTGCAACATTTTGTTACCAGTTTGGAAAAAAATTTAACACCAGAATGCTCAAATTTAAATGACATTCTAAACCTAGGTATTTCAGAAAAAAAAATTTGAAAATTTTTTTCACCAACATTTTTCAAAAAGTTTTTACCACTAAAGTAGATCGAATTTTTTTTTATTTGCTCAAATTTAAAATTTTCACGTTTCATAGCATTCTAAACCTATTTTAAAAATACATCATTTTTAATTTTTAAACTTTTTTTGGCACTACTATAGAACAGAAGGAAACTTTCCTTTTTGCTCTAATTTAAAATTTCTACCTTTGACATTTTAAACCTATTTCAGAAGAAAAAAATTTGAAAATTATTTTACCATCTTTTGAAAAATTTTAAAAAATGAAATTTTTTAACCACCACTATACTTCCACTCCATTACGTGAATGTTGGATTGAAAATGTGACAGATGGCAATAACATCTGGCATATGCACCTATTATACTTTTATTGAAAAATGTACAGGGTGGTCATCCCAAGAAATAATTCAGTCATGGTGGACATTTGTAAAGGTATTTGCGCAAGCCTGCTATATGTGGCACCTGCTATTTAGTATTGAACTTTTGCTGTTGGATGAGCAATCTGTATATTTTTTTGACCAAAACTTATCAAGTTTTCTTTGTAATAATACCAATAACTCTACTCCGATTATTATTCTCAATGTCATTTCGTAATTATTATTTTTACTTCCCTCGCATACCGAAGGGAAGTATTGTATTCGAGAAAAAATCACCCTCCGAGATTTTTTCGGATTCTGACGTTTCAGAACACGTAGATTCCGAAAATATAGGTTTTTCAATTCCGTCAGTCTGTCTGTCTGTCTGTCTGTCGGTCTGTCTGTCTGTCTGTCTGTCTGTCTGTCTGTCTGTTGGTGTATTTACTAAAAAACTACTTGACGGAGAGCAGTCAAATTTGGTAGGTAGTTAACCCTACTGTCAGCGAAGAACTGGTAGAATTTTCACTGAAATATATACAGGGTGGACCGTCTAAACGGAATAAATAGTGAAAAAAATTTTTTTTTGCTCAAATTTAAAATTTCCACGTTTCATGACGCGCTAAACCTATTTCAGGAAAAAAAAATTTTTGAAAATTTTTTTCCAACATTTTTGAAAAAATTTTTACCAAGTTGAAAAAAATTTTTTTTTGCTCAAATTTAAAATTTCCACGTTTCATGACGCGCTAAACCTATTTCAGAAAAAAAAAAATTTTTGAAAATTTTTTTCAAACATTTTTGAAAAAATTTTTTACCACGATGAAAAAAATTTGTTTTTGCTCAAATTTAAAATTTCTACGTTTCATGACACGCTTAACCTATTTCAGGGAAAAAAAAATGAATGAAAATTTTTTCACCAATATTTTTGAAAAAATTTTTACTACTAAAATGAATTTTTTTTTTCTTTGTTCAAATTTAAAATTTTCACGTTTCATGGTATTCTAAGCCTGATTAAAAAAAAAGTTTTTGAAATTTTATCACTAAGATAGAATTTTTCTTTCTTTGTTCAGATTTTAACTATCCACGTTTCCATGACATTCTAAAACTATTCAAACAAATTTAAAAATGTTTTTGAAGAATTTTTTTAAAAATTTGAAAACATTTTTAATCCATTTATGTATCACTACTATAGAACAGACGAAAAAAATTTTTTTGCTCAAATTTAAAATTTCCACGTTTCATGATATTCCAAACCAATTTCGGAAAAAAAAAATTTGCAACATTTTGTTACCAGTTTGGAAAAAAATTTAACACCAGAATGCTCAAATTTAAATGACATTCTAAACCTAGGTATTTCAGAAGAAAAATTTTGAAAATTTTTTTCACCATCATTTTTCAAAAAGTTTTTACCACTAAAATAGATCGAATTTTTTTTAATTTGCTCAAATTTAAAATTTTCACGTTTCATAGCATTCTAAACCTATTTTAAAAATACATCATTTTTAATTTTTAAACTTTTTTTGGCACTACTATAGAACAGAAGGAAACTTTCCTTTTTGCTCTAATTTAAAATTTCTACCTTTGACATTTTAAACCTATTTCAGAAGAAAAAAATTTGAAAATTATTTTACCATCTTTTGAAAAATTAAAAAAAAATGAAATTTTTTAACCACCACTATACTTCCACTCCATTACGTGAATGTTGGATTGAAAATGTGACAGATGGCAATAACATCTGGCATATGCACCTATTATACTTTTATTGAAAAATGTACAGGGTGGTCATCCCAAGAAATAATTCAGTCATGGTGGACATTTGTAAAGGTATTTGCGCAAGCCTGCCATATGTGGCACCTGCTATTTAGTATTGAACTTTTGCTGTTGGATGAGCAATCTGTATATTTTTTTGACCAAAACTTATCAAGTTTTCTTTGTAATAATAGCAATAACTCTACTCCGATTATTATTCTCAATGTCATTTCGTAATTATTATTTTTTTAGAGAGACTGCCATGAACGAGGGAAGTTCTGTGTAAATACCTTTACCGATTTTTTTTTATTTCATAATCGATACCTTCACTTCTCCTTTTCTTAGCTACATTGTATTTCCATTTGTGCGGATTGCTCTTCTTCCACCTTGTGCGGGTTTTGGTAGGATCGTTAATCCAGTCATCACTGTTGATGTCGAAGTCTAAATTATTCTGCACTGAATTTTTACCGTAACTGTACTCAGCATAGCATTCGTATTATTAACTGGAAAAAGAGAATAAATTATTATTGATAAGCATTAAAATAGTCACGGAGTAAGGCCTACCTGATAGAGTTTGGTTATGCTGATAAGATTCACCTATATTAGCACTAACTTGATTATTTTCAGTAATCTCTGGAATATTCTCTTTGTCCCACTGCTTACACGCTAATAAAGCAATTTTCTTATTCCTTGAACACATTTTAAATTGTTTTCCACAATACAAAATACGTGCAATACAAACTGTTTTGAGAATTATTCATATGAACTGACATGAAACTCGAACATAACCTCACTATTTCATGACTTCTCCATATTTTCAAAACATTCTGTTCAGTAAGAACACACTAAGTGCACTTAGTGGATTTTAGATGTCCATGTACACTGTAAACCAGATATTGTCTAAATGTTGTTTGTGGCATTATCTTAGTTTCTTTCCTTCTTCAATTCTTTGGGACTTCCTGCCACATGTATGTTTTCTTTCAAAGCGGTGCTAGGGGAATCTACAAAATATATCACAATTAACCATTATGTTACTGGTAAAAAACCTCTACGCCTGTGACGTTTACGTCAAAGGATCAGTTAAAGGTTGGTTTTTATAAATAAACAACACAATATATAAGTATAAAAACTTGAAATTAAATATTTCGCCGACGTTTCGGAAATCTAATCTGTTTCCTTTTTCAAGGCGTTTTTGAAAAATCTTTTTTGCTGTGTATGACAAATACACAGCTCTAAGAATGTTTGTTATATTCAATATCCATAGATACTTACTATTTACATAGAACTGTTGATATAGTTAACAGTTTTTTAGTTTCTATACAATGTTACTTTTGTGAAGTTCTTCTTTTAACATTGGCAGCCAAGTTGTACAGACATCAGCGGAACAATTCGACACGCAATTATCCTCATTCAATAATATTATCGCGGATTCTTTAATTTTTCTTTTTTTGCTATCTGCCTCTTTTGTTAAAATTTTTGCCGAGTCCCAGTTTATTCTATGTCCGTTCTCCCACGCGTGTTCGCAGATCTTTGACCTCTGAATTTCATTTTTTCTCATATAATTTTGATGTTCGCCCAATCTTACACTAAAAGGTCTGGATGACTCACCCACGCATTATTTGTTGCACTCACACGAAATAATATAAATGCAGTTTTTTGAATTTTGCTAGTGGTTTGTTGGCTTTGTCTTTGTCAGAATAGATCTTAAAGTGTTGCTTGTTTGAAATATCATCCTAATATCAAATCTATCACCGATGCGGCGCAACTTTTCGGATAATCCGCATACATAAGGAATTAACGCTGTGTAACCTTTTTCAGGTTTTTGTCGTCGATTGTTATTTTCAATATTTATGAAGGTTTTATCGACAAAACCCCCAGGGTATTGATTATTAATAAGAACTTCCTTTATAAACCGCTTCTCATTGTTTAATATTTCATCATTATAAGAAATGATTTTGGCCCTATTATACAAACATTTTACAACACCCCTCTTAACGTGCATCGACTGATTTGAGTTGAAATTTAAGTATCTGTTGGTATGTGTTGGTTTTCTATAAACACTTGTTTCAATTGTACCATTTACTCTTTTAATTAAAACATCTAAAAATGCTAATTCATTTCTAGTTTCCTTTTCTAAAGTGAATTTAATAGAAGGTTCTTTATTATTTAAATGATCCAAAATACTATCTAGTAACTCAATACCATGAGGCCAGATTGCAAAGATATCATCTACGTATCTCCACCAGATAACCGGTTTGTATGTACAATTTTGAACATGCCTAGTCACAAAATCCTCCACAAATATATTGCTTAAAATCAGTGACAATGGAGAACCCATTGCCATACCACTTCTATATTATTGAACTAGTACATGATATGGAGTTAGTGGATTTTTTATGTGAAAAAACGAGCGAATATGGACTTAGTAGCTACAATTTTTATAAAATTACTAAAAGTGAACTTTTCCTTGTTCGCCCACGCTGAGTAAAAGTGACTAATTTTATACCTTAAATTTGTGTTGGATTATTCTGGTTTTAGTTTTGTTTCTGGAGTATATCAAGTAATGTATTGTATTATTTTCTTTTGGTTACATTTACAAAATTTGGCGGAAATTCTGTTATAAAATTTGCGTAAGTATTTGGTAACATTGCCCATAGTAGATTGCGTTCTTTTTCTAGGAGTTGGCGTCAATTTGTACAAGTATGGAGGACATCGATGAAATATCTCCACGTTCATTTTATGGAGAAAAAGAGGTACAGAATGCCGCCTCTTCCTCAAGTTGCTGATACTTCTGATACTTCCGACGATGAAGAAAATATGACTCTGAAGTAAGTTCAAGACAAAATGTTGCAATCCACAAATTTAACTTTAGGAAGGTAATGAACGGTTGAAAAAAAATTCAGTGTTTTATTTTATGTTATTTTTAGATGACGACGAATCAGATAACGAGCTCAGTGCTTCTGACAATGGCAACTCATCAGCTGAGGTTTCCGAGCCAGCTCCAAAAAGGAAACACCTGACCTTTCAGTTTGACCAAAGAAGACATACCGAAAATTAATAGGGTTGTGGCTATTATTCCCACTACTAATGAAGAGATACTAGCACTGATTGAATATTTTACAAATCTTTGTTCCTTCGATATAATGACTGACATAGTTGAACGAACAGATCTGTATAGTACCCAAGTAACGGGTAAATGTATTGCAATCAATTCCAACGAAATTACAGACTTTATCTCTATTTTACTGTACATGGGAATAAGAAATCTTCCGCCTTACGAATGTTATTGGGCTAATGGTACACGAGTTGTACAAATAGCGCGTTTGATGTCAGTCAAACGTTTCAAAAGTTTGATATGCCATATTCATTTCAACAATAACTTAAATCTGAACGGAAATACCATAGATAGATATTTCAAGGTCCGCGCATTTATTGAATAATTGCGAATGAATTTCCGAAAATTTCACACTAAAAATCAGTACTCTATAGACGAAACAATAGTAGCTTATAAAGGTACTCGTGCAGAAAATCTCCGCAATATATAAAGGATAAACCCCACAAATGGAGATATAAATTTTTTGTCATTGCGAGTGTATCAGCCTATATATTGGACTTTATTCCCTATTAAGGTGCAAATACCCTTCAAGAACTCAAAGAAATCATCCAAAATGAGAATGATAGGTGTTGGAGCTGGAGTTGTTATAGCTTTATCAAAATCCTTGCATGATCCTAGTAAAGCAACTTGTTTTTGATAACTATTTTGCTGGCCTGCCACTTTTTATTTATCTCAAAGAACAAATGAATATATATAGCATAGAAACATTACGCACTACTAGAATTTCTAGCTGCCGAATTAGAACAGACAAAGTTCTAAAAAACAAGGAAGGGGGCAGTACGATTACGCAACAGATAAAGTAGTAAAGTGGGTTGATAACGGAGCTGTGTTATGATGCAGTACTCTGTACGAAATAGAGCTCATGGATACCGTGAGAAGTTTCAGTAAAACTGCTAAGGCAAAAGTAGATGTAAACTGCCCTGCTGTAGTAAAACAATACAATAAGCATATGGTAGGCTTAGATACTGTTAATACCTTAATGATGCTCTATGAAACGCCCCATAAAGCCAAACGTTGGTAGTTCCTGTATTTGCATATCTTCTTGATGTATGCGTAGTAAATGCTTGGCTGCTATATAGAATGAAATGCACTGGCTTGAAACAAAATACATACCTCTCAGGTTAGACATCGTGACAGCTTTGTTTCGATGTGGAGAGGAATCCAGAAAAGGGAGACCAAGTTCTAATGGTGAAGTATTAACGATACACCGTCCGATTGCTAAAAAGCCAGATTCTACTGCAAGAGCTGATTGTTGTGCCCACTGGCCAGTACATAAATGTAAAGGAAGAGTGTAATGAAGTCACCTTTTCATGACCAAAATGCAATGTAAATTCATATTTTCCTTCATTATGTGTCCCTGTTACGACCGGAAAAGTTTGTTTTAAAATGAGTATGAGAGATTTCTTCAACACTAGTCAGTTTTCCCCGCGAAACAGTTTCCTATTTTTATCTGAAATTAAATACAGCGAATTCAGCCGTGAGAAGGTAATCTGCAAAAATTAACATAATTATCGATATTTACCGCAAGTGGCGTTTCGGTAGATCAGTGTTTACCTGTTTCATTAAACCATATTTGTCTGCTCTTTCCGATCCGATTCTTCAAATCGTAAACCACGCGTGCCAAAGAGATTCCCGAAACCGAGACCGTAGGAAGTACACATGATTTTATCAGCGCTACATTTTCTTGTCGCTGTTTCTGCATTAACATAGATAAGATAATTCATTAAAATGCGTGTATTAAACAAACATTTAAAATAATTTCCGAGCAAATATATCAAAATATACCGACTGTGTTTTTCCGTTTTGATTAATTAAATTTCAATTTTGAAATACAGTTATTAACAAATTATCCAAATAGCTATGACCCTAAGAATTTCCAGAAGGGAAGGGACCATAGATGATATTTCTAGGGTAAATCGGGGACAGTAGATACCGTTTACAAGACTTTAACTTACACCGTCTAGTCATATTACTGAGTTAAAATAATTCCTGTTTAAACCTGGTTTATCCGTGAAGGGGGTAGAGACTTAAAATATACCATCCATTTTGTTATTAATATTGCGTGCTGCCTCGAGTCAAAACCACATGCACCACTTTCCTATATGTATTTTCTTCTATAAATTTATAATAGTTCTGAAATTTAGCATGAAATCGTGGCGAAAGAAAATTAATTAATTATCCGTACTTTTTGATTTTCCGCATCAACCCCAACAAGATACCACATGGCCAAACCAAATGCACCAAATTTTGCCATCTTTTCACACATATATACTGACCGCCCCTATAAGCATGATTTTACTGTAAATAATTGCTTGCTACTGCTGGGTATTTGCACGCCATTTCTTTTTTGCTTATTACTTACTGCTGTTTTTACCGATTTATTTATTTTTTATTGCTTCTTACTTTTGTTATAAATTCAAATGTTGATGCCAACGACACCGCTTGCCTGCCTACCGCCATTAACTTGCCAATAGTTTCAGAAAATAGTAAATAAATTGGATACTCACGACCTGGTTCATTTTTTGTATGAACTAATTTATTTTCTAAATATAATTTTGAAATACCTAATAGATTTAAGCTCTTGTTATCATTTATTTACTTATTTGATTTTATTTCATTGTATGATCGAATCTTATATGTTAATAAACTTTGTTATTTACCAACACGTATTTTTTACTGCAAATGTGAGTGAAAGTCTAACATACCGGACCCCTGGACATAACCGTTTCTTCACTGTAGCTATCCCAGCCCTACTACAACAGGCTGCGTTAGGAGGCTAAGGTAGGGCCTTTGCCCCACGTAAAAATAGAAAGGTGGCACTCGAGATATCCGAAATCACGCTCAGCGTCAAAGTGACGCTTCCGCTTGTTTATGCGCTAGACAACGGAAGAAAGCGCGTCACAAGATACAGGGACTGTGTTAAGGGTACAAGCCGTCTGAAATGTGAAAATTGTGATTGTAGGTTATGTCCTACGGGTACTACTATACTAAAAACAGTTTCAAAGCCCTCCACCTAAAAATAAAAAACTAATAAAAGTGATATTGCATATTTTTTGTAACTTCTATAGGTAATGAAAAATAATAAATAAAATGAAATTATGATTGCCTTAATAGACTCTGTCATATGACTACAATCTGTAATTTTATAACTATTATAAATATGAATATATTAATTTTATCAATGAGGTTTTTACATTAGCTCCAAATATAAAATAATTTTACTAAGATCCCTTAATATCGTGCCCGTTAAGGGATATAAAAAAACCGCTGCCTAAGGAATCACTACTTCCATATCTAGATTTTTCATCCGTCACTTTAAAGAAAACATCTTGATTAGATCTGCACTCTAGTATGTGGAAATTATTGGTCATAGAATATTAATAATATTTGGGGCAGATGTCATGGAAAAGTTTGAGGCGTTGGTTTCTACTATATACGTTTAAAATGAAGTCTCTAGTTTACCCTACTTGTATCCCCTATTCACAAACTACCACCTCCCACCCCTTCAATGGAATCATCTCAATCAGATGTCATTACAATACATACGTGTACTAACTTTCAGGTAACTATCTCAATTTTATTTTATCAACCACTTTAATAATTAAGTAGGGGTAGTGGGGGGTTGAAAAATATTCTAAAAAAATCTGAGGCTTTGGCTTCTAGTACATACACCGAATTTCAAGTTTCTGTACTATCCTATTTACTATTATTTAACTCCCAACCCTTCATCAGAATAATCCCAAAATATAATCTAGTTCCTGATTTCATTTCATTATAATATATGCGTGTACCAAATTTCAAGTAAATATCTCAATTTTATATCCCCTTTAATAATGGAAAGGGGGGGTGGTGTTGGGATGAAAAATATTATAAAAAATTTTGAGGCCTTGGCTTTTAGTAATGAAACATATTCTTTATAGGATTTTGCAAACAGCGGAAAGAAAAACTATCTATGGGAACTAAAGGAAAAACTATATGTAAAAATATGAATGATATCTTTGCATTCTTTCGATAACCTGACTTCTGGTTATGCTAACAAGTATAAATTCTTATTTGCCATTCTCATTATAAGGTTAAACTAGTATCTACATGATCCCCTACGATATGCAAATTCAGTTAAAAATAAGAACAAAGGCCTGAAATTAATTTTCTTACCTACCTTGCCTTTAAAAAGTTTTTCCTTCTAATGAATTACATTTTTATAAAATCTCATTCAGTTTCTTGGAAATGCTTAGCCTTTGAAACGTTTTTTGTCCTTATTCTGGACTCATTAGAAAAGCACAAAGCCACTCATAACGGTGTTTCATGCAAAACCAAGGCAGTATCCATGAAGTATGAAATATTTATATTTGACATTGATTGATAAAAAACAACAGATCTTCAGCTATCTATTAGCTAACTAGTATTGGAGCCTATATACTCTATGCATGTTTAAAAGTGAATTATTTATTATTTGGTTGCTTATAGTAATGAAACATGTTCTTTACAGGATTTTGCAAACAGCGAAAAAAAAACTATCTATGAGAACTGAAGGAAAAACTATATGTAAAAATATTAATGAAATCTTTGGATTCTTTCGATAACCTGACTTCTGGTTATGCTAACAAGTATAAGAATGGCAAATAAGAATTTTTACTTATCTTATAAAGAATATGTTTCATTACTATCAGCAAACAAATAATAAATAATTCACTTTTTTTGGCTAGTAGTACATACATCAAATTTGAAGTTTCTGTACTCTTACCAGCTGTCTTTACATGTTTCTTCCTATTTACCCCTATTTACCCCCAACCCTTCACCGGATATCTTCAAAAAACAATCCAGTTTCAGATCTTATTATAATATATACGTGCACAAAATTTTAAGTCAGTATCTTAAATCGCTCCGGAGAAAAGGTGAGGACAAAAAAAAAAAGACAGACGTACAGACAGACAGACAGACCGACAGACAGAATTTTTTTTTTGCTCAAATTTAAAATCTCGACGTTCCATGAGATTCTAAACCTTTTTCAAAAAAACAAATTTTTGAACATTTTTTTACGATTACTATACTTCCAATCCACTACGTGGATGTGGAAATAATTAATGTAACCATGTGGTCGCCGAAACCGATGAATTCAATTTCTTTTCACCGGTTTCAACGGGCCAATTTCATGTAAACCTGCAAAAGTTATTCAATTTTGGCAACCCTGTTGGATTCCTCATTTTTAATTTTTCACATTTGATATCAGCTTCGTGGAAAGTTACAATATCCTATACCTAAACCTAGCAGTTTTGGAGATATTTGACGTTTTAGAAAACATTTGACGGGTGAAAGAGATTGCAAGAACTGTTATAACTTTGATCCTCATTTACTCTTTGGCGTAGAAAAACAAAAGATGAGCTACTCCCTACAATAAAAATAAATTCCATAATAGTGTACCAAGTGTTCTAGTATTCACGTTATATTTTGTATGGCGAGGTGGTCGTTTTAACACCCGCGCCTTCGCCATAACTACAAAATGAATATTCAGTGCATCTATTGGAAAATTGGAGAAAGCAAGAATATGATAAGAGATGGACATAACTTATTTACTGTGGATATCTAAAGAATATGTAAAGTATACAACGTGGAAAGAAATTGTAGGGACGTATTCAAGTATACTTTTACCGTATCCTTAATTTTCTGTACACGTATGTATTATTTAAAAACAATTAATAAACTAATGTTTGAAAGTTTTTTTAATGATTATAGGTTATATCCCGAGAGCTCTGAATTTGATCGGATAAACAGCGGGTAGCTTTGTTTTGTAAAATTCTGCCTTAAGTTAATAATTTACAAGGTCGAGGGCTTCTTATGTAAATTATTAAGTCATGAACATTTGCAAAAAATATGGCTAGACGCAGATTGTGAGATAATATTTAGAGCTCGAATGAACAAATTCCTCACGTACTTTTATATTTAGGTTTTTATTTGTAGATACATACACCTTTTTCTTACAGAAGTGAAGTAACAATCATTATTATTTTATTATATTACAACCACAAGTAATACCTCAGTAACAAAACAATTGCCACCTTTGCCGATGACACTGAAGTATTGGCAGTTGGTAAAACTAAACAAGAAGCTAACAAAAATCTCCAAGAAGCTTTGAATAGAGCTTACGCATGGACAAAACGCTAGCGCATTAAACTTAACGAAAGCAAATCAGTGCACATTATCAAGTGGTTAATGTATGCTCTTTAGTATGTACGAAATAGCGACCTACATAGAGACCTGGGTGTGGAAGTGGTTGCAGATGAAGTCAGAAGATTTGCACGAAGTCATGAAGAGTGACTTCGAAATCACGTTAATATCGAAGCATTCCAGCTGCTTAACCAACATGAGATAAGGAAAAGACTCAAAAGGACGAAGCCTTTTGAATTAGTCTAGTGGGTACAAAAGCAGAGCATTGTACGCTGGGCGTCAGTCGGCGTCGAGACGTAAACATGCAGGATTATGAATCTAGGTATCATAATGTATCATATACACAAGTTTTACAAAAACGACGCTAGGTGTCGATCAGCGTCGAAGCGTAATAATGCAAGAACATGAATTTAGATATTAAAATTGATCAAATAAAAAAGTTTTACAGAAACGACGCAAGGCGTGGATCGGCGTTGAGACGTAAGAATATAATGTAAACCTTGGTACCAAAATTTGTTAAATACACAAGTTTTACTAAACCGAAGCTAAACGTCGGTCGACGTTGACACACAAAAATGCAGGTACATAAATTGAGGTATCAGAATTGATCAAATACACAAGTTTTACAAGATCGAGGCTAGGCGTCGGTAGGCCTCGAGACGAAGAAATGGAAGAATATGAATCTAGTTATCAAAATTTATCAAATTCAGAAGTTTTACAAAAGCGACACCTGGCGTCGGTCGGCAAAAATATAAGATTAGATATCAAAATTTATCAAAGACACAAGTTTTATAAAAACGACGCCAGGCGTTGGTCGGCGTCGAGACGTAAAAATGCAAGAACATAAATTTAGGTATCAAAATTAGCAAATACAAGTTTTACAGAAACGGCGAAAGGCATCGAGTCGTAAAGATACAAGAATATGAATCCAGCTATAAAAATTATCGGCGTCGAGATGTAAGAATGCAAGAATATGAATCTAGGTCTGAATAGTTTTCAAATACACTAGTTTTCCAAAAACGACGCTGGGCGTCGGTCGGCGTTGAGACGTAAAAATGGAAGAACATGAATTTAGATATCAAAATTAATCAAATACAAGTTTTACAGATACGATACAAGGTGACGAGACGTAAAGATGCAAGAATATGAATCCAGGTACCAATATTTATCAAATCTACAAGTTTTACAAAAATGACTCTAGACATCCGTCGGCGTTGAGACGCAAAAATGCAAGAATATGATTCTTGTATTAAAATTTATCAAATTTGAACATTTCAAAAAGTATGCGATGTAACAGCACCGAACGCCGAATTTTCAAGCGTTACACAAATCGCCACTGGATCCCCGTATTACCCTTACATCTTCGATTTGTTGAATATTTTCAATGTTAAAAACTAAGGCATTGGTTTCTAGCACATACACCAAAAATGAAGTTTCTGGATTCTTACTAGCTTGCTCTACTGATTTTTTCCAATTACACACCCCCCTGTACCCCTTCAACAAAAAATCGGTAAAGGTATTTACACAGAACTTCCCTCTTTATTTGTGCATGGCGGTCACTCTAAGAAATTAATAATTACGAAATGATATTCAAAATAATAATCGGAATATAGTTATCACTTTTATTATAAAGAAAACCTGATAAGTTTTGGTCAAGAAAATATACAGAGTGCTCATCCAACAGCAAAAGTTCAATATTAAATAACAGGTGCTAAATATGGAAGACTGGCGCAAATACCTTTACAAATGCCCACCATGACTGAATTATTTCTTGGGGTGACCACCCTGTACATTTTTCAATAAAAGTATAATAGGTGCATGTGCCAAATGATATTGCCATGTCACATTTTCAATTCCACATTCACATAGTGGAGTGGAAGTATAGTGGTGGTTAAATAATTTCATTTTTTTTGAAATTTTTCAAAAATGGTGAAAAAATTTTCAAATTTTTTTTTTCTGAAAAAGGTTTAGAATGTCATGAAACGTGAAAATTTCGAATTTGAGCAAAAAAACATGTTTTCCATTTATTCTAGTGGTAAATTTTTTTCAAAATGGTAAAAAAACGTTGCAAATTTTTTTTTCCGAAACAGGTTTGGAATGTCATGAAACGTGGAAATTTTAAATTTGAGCAAATAAAATGTTTTCATCTATTCTATAAGTAGTGATAGATTGATTAAAAATTGTTTCAAAACTTTTTTCAATTTTTCAAACATTTTTAAATTTGTTTGAACAAGGAAAAAAAAATTCCATGAAGGTGTTTCAGTGGTAAAATTTTTTCAAAAATGGTAAGAAAATTTTCTAATTTTTTTTTAAATAAGTTTAGAGCGCTATGAAACGTGGAAATTTTAAAATTTAACAAAGAAAAAAAATTTGTACATCTATTTTAGTGGTAGAATATTTTTCAATAATGTTGTTAAAAAATGTTAATTTTTTTTTTTTTTGAAATAGGGTTAGAATGCCATGAAACGTAGAAATTTTAAATTTGAAGAAAGAAAAAAAATCCACATATTTTAGCGGTAAAAAATTTTTCAAAAATGTCGAAAAAAATTTCCAAAATTTTTTTTCTGAAATAGGTTTAGAATGCCATGAAACGCGAAAATTTTAAATTTGAGCAAAAAAAATTTTTCCATCTATTCTAGTGGTAAAATTTTTTTCTAAAATGGTAAAAAAATGTTGCAAATTTTTTGTCCGAAGTAGGTATTCCAAACCTACTTCGGACAAAAAATGAAACGTGGAAATTTTAAATTTGAGCCAAAAACTTTTTTCGTCTATTTCTATGGTTAGCGATAAATAGATTAAAATTTTCTTCAATTTTTTTTTTAAATTTGTTTGAATAGGTTTAGAATGCCATGGAAACGTGGAAATTTTAAATCCGAACAAAGAAAAAAAATTTCCATCTGTTTTAGTGGTAAATTTTTTTTTAAAATGGTGAAAAAAAATTAATTCTTTTTTTAAATAGGTTTAGAACGCTACGAAACGTGAAAATTTTAAATTTGAACAAAGAAAAAATTTTTCATCTATTTTAGTGGTAAAATTTTGTTCAAAAATGGTGAAAAAAATTTTCAATTTTTTTTTTTCTGAAATAGGTTTAGCGTGTCATGAAACGTGGAGATTTTAAATTTGAGCAAAAAAAAATTTTGTTGGAAAATATAAAGAAATCTGAGGGCTTGACTTGTAGTATACGCACAAAACCTCAAGCTTCTGTACTCTACACAGCCTGCTTTACTCATTTTCCCCTATTTACTTATACTTACATCCCCACCCCTTCAGCGGAATCATCTCAAATTTCAAGTGAATATCTCAATTTTATTTTATCAACCCTTTTAAAATGGAGTAGGGGTGGTGAGGGGTTGAAAAATATTTTAAAAAATTTGGGGCCTTTGCTTCCAGTACATACACCGAACCTAAAATTTTTGTACTCTTACCAACTTGCTTTACTTATTTTCCCCTATTTACTCCTATTTAACTCCCAACCCTTCATCGGAATAATCCAAAAATATAATCTAGTTCCAGATGTCATTATAATATATACGTATAACAAATTTCATGCGAATACCTCAATTTTTATCAACCCCTTTAACAATGGCGTGGGGGTGGTGGGGTATGGAAAATATCATAAAAAAAATTGAGGCCTGGACTTCTAGTACATATACATCAAATTTCAAGTTTCTCTACTCTTACCAGCTTATTTTACTTACTTCCGCCTATTTACCCCCCCAACTCTTCACCGGATATGTACAAAAAACAATACAGTTCCAGATCTCACTATAATATATACGTGTACAAAATTTCAAGTCAATATCTTAAAGCGTTCCGGAGAAAACGTGCGGACAAAAAAAAAGTTTCGGACCGACAGACAGACAGACAGACAGACATACATACAGACCGACAGACCGACAGACAGACAGACATACAGACCGACCGACAGACATACAGACAGACAGACAGACAGACCGACCGACCGACCGACAGACAGACAGACAGACAGACAGACAGACAGACAGACAGACAGACAGACAGACAGACAGACAGACAGATAGACAGACAGACAGACAGACAGACAGACGGACGGACAGACAGACAGACAGACAGAATTTTTTTCGCTCAAATTTACAATCTCGACGTTTCATGACATTCTAAACCTATTTCAAGGAAAAAAAAAAAAAAATTCTTTTTACGATTACTATACTTCCAATCCACTACGTGGATGTGGAAGTAATTATGTACTCGTGCTATCAAACGTCAATTTATTTATATTTCTACAAATAATGACACTTTATTTGTGCAACGATACCAAAATATCCTCTTTCATGTCTAATGAGTGACAAAACAATCTAGTAAGTATATTTTAACCACACTAATCTTAATGGTAAATGCATTACATTCAATAGTTCTAGCACCAAATAATAATAATACTGGTACTTACCTACTACAAAAACTCAATTTATAAAAATATGCAAATAGCACAGTATCTGATTATGATTTTAAATATTTATAAAATTATAAGTAATGAATTCAATTCCTTCCAACATATGTGCAGTTCAGGAAATGGTTACGTTGCGGGTGTATAATAGTTTTCTCGTCCAGTTACATACCTTCATTAATTCTTAATTCGTGCCTGGATACAACCAACTATATACAACTAGCAGCTTATATATTACGATATCCCTAACAAATGCCAATAAAGTGCAATAAAATAACACAATGCTGACGGTAAACGTGATAGTTTGATGAAATCCAACAAATTGATGTTTGGTAATGCAACGCAACTGCATGTAGTTATTAACATAATTAATATATTTTCAAAATAGAAATGTGCAATTGACATTAATTAGCGCGAATGATTTGAAATTTACCAATACGTCGGCGTGTGAACGAATGATTGTAATCAAACACAAACAAACTATGCAGTTGCCACAGGCGTAGGTTAAAACGAGTATTCCAGAGCTGAAACTTCAATATTTTAACGCTAAATTATCTATACTTGTTTCATGCAGTATAAAAATTAATGTTACCGTATGAATATTTATTTGAATTAAGTAAACAATCTCCTCTGAAATGATTATATAATCATATGTGGTTTTCGCACACTAAAAGATTGTTCTACATCAAGAAAATCTTGTTTGTATATTCGTAAATAAACAAAAATCATATACCTATAACAATTATTTTTGTGGCAGGAAATAAATATACATATAATAAATAAGTCAATTTGCGGCAAATAATTTATCTCTTGATATAAAAGTATTTGTTTTCTATGAATAATTTTTTTATTTGCATATGTACAAACAAATTCTCTTGATTGAAAATAATCGTATTTAGTGTGCGCGTCTTGAGTTATTGAGTAACAATGTTTTTTCTTCATCCCTTCCCACACACCTTACTGGCAAATTGAATTTGTAGCGAGGTGGGATGTAAACATTTCATAGAAAATCTTTCATATAATTTAAATTAATCTTTCAGCAGGTATAGGCTACTGACCATGTGATTTAGTAAGGAACAATTGCGTTAAAGGGTTTGTATTATGTCATTCGTTAGTTGGGCACCTAAAAATTATAAAATCACAAAATACTATTACATTTAGGAGTGCATTTTTGAGAACGGGCCGAAAAGGGTGCTTTTTTCAATATAACTCAAGAACTAAACGATATTCGAAAAAATTATGAGTACTTTTTTGTAGAAAATTGAATTTTTCTTCGAAGTAACTTTACGACCTTAAAGAAAAACAGTTTTTATATCAAATATAAGTATAGAAAAAATGCGAAAAACAATTTTTTTACATTTTTATTTGTAACTTCTTTCTGAATAGAAATATGTATAGGGATTTCTTCAGAGAAAATTAATTATAGATTTCAACCCTTAAAATGAGCTTTAAAAAAGGTTCTACGATGAACATTAACTCTAAATATTGCCGTTCAAATTTGGCTATTTCTTGCCGATTTTTAACCGCCGGGCGCCATCGCCTATTTTCTTTTTTATAGTCAAATTTCAATGATAAACTTTATTTTTATTAGGTATAATGGTAATGTTTTATTTTAATTTGCAAAATGTAATAATTATTGCAAATTAAAAAACTCGGTAAAGGTATTTAGACAGAACTTCCCTCATATGTAGGGCGTTACTCTAAAGAATTATTAATTACGAGAATAATAATCGGAATGTAGTTATCACTATTATTACAAAGAGATCGTAACAACTTTTGGTCAAACAAATATACAGGGTGACCATACGACAGCAAACATTTAGTATTAGATAAAATGTGCCACATATGGAAGGCGTGCGTAAATAGCTTTACAAATTTCCACTGTAGTTGAATTATTTCGTAGGGTGACTACCCTGAATATTTTCCCACGTAGTTGATTGTCAAAAAATTATTATAATTTTTTTTTTAAATAACCATGGAAATTGTAAATTTAAGCGAAAAAATTTTTCTTTCCATCCATTTTAGAAATAGTAAAAAAAAATTCAAAAAATTTCTTTTAAGTTGTCAAAACAAAATTTTTTGAAATAGGTCTAAAATGTCATGAAACGTGAAAATTTTCAATTTGCAAAAAAAAATAGTCCCATCTAATTTAGTAGTGGTGTTCAAAAAAATGTTGAAGACATTTTTTTTAATAGGTTTAGAATGTCATGAAACGTGGAAATTTTAAATTCGATCAAAAAGAAAATGTTTTTTCCATCTATTCTAGTGGTAAAAAAAATTTCCAAAATGTAAAAAATTTTCAATTTTTTTTTTTTTGAAATAGGTTTAGAATGCCATGAAACGTGGAAATTGTAAATTTGAGCAAAAAAAGAAATTATTTCCATCTATTTTAGTGGTAAAAAATTTTCCCAGAATGTTGGTAAAAAACTTTTCAATTTTTTTTTCGGAAATAGGTTTAGAATGTCAGGAATCGTGGAAATTTAAAATTTGAGCACAAAATAACTTTTTCCATTATCATTTTTCAGTGCAAGTTTAACCATTTCTTCGCTGACAGTAGCGTGAGCTATCTACCAAATTTGACTGTTCTCTGTCAAGTACTTTTCTAGTTAATGCACCAACAGATAGACAGAGAGACTGACTTAATTGAAAAACCTATATTTTCGTAATCTACCTGAAACGTGAAAATCTCGGAGGGTGATTTTTTCTCGAATACAAACTTCCCTTCGGTATGCGAGGGAAGTAAAAAGGAATAATACGAGGAATATTTTTTTGAGTTGCTTGTACATAAAAATTAGACCGATGTCTCATCAACAAAATTGCAGTTATCGATTTGAAAATCTATTTCTTCAACGATGTCTGCATCAACGTCCTCTTTTAGACATGTCGCCACATTTGCGTTTTCGCTGTTGACTTTTGTGCATTCATTGCAAAAATGGACCATTTAATACCCAATTTCCTGCAACCACAGTTTCCTCGGCAGCCTTTCAAGTATCCACAAGCTATCCGCTAGAGCAAAGTGCAGGAGGCTATGCTGTGGGGATCGGCATCAATACATTTTTGGTTTCTTTCCAACCTCGTTGCAGTAAATTTAAAATGTTTCCTTGCCACTGCTGCATTTGTAAATATACTCGCTGCCCCTGTAAATTTGTGGCGTTAACTGCTGGAGGTAATTACGACAAAGTAAATTTTCTACATTTTGCCAGTCTTTTGAATTTAGCTAGACATTTATCACTAGGTTTGTCATTATATAAACAAGCCACAATATATTCAGATGCAGTACGTATTTCTTCCTCACGCGCATTCTCACGTAAAAATACTTTATTCTTCTAAATGTAAGATAGTCGAGAAAGAAATTCAATAGATGTGTGTTACTTATTTATTTTCTTTCGCAACAATAAATTAATTTTACAACTTACAATACATGCCTATTATCCGATAACTTTAAAATATCAATTTAGTCAAATATAGCCTAATTTGAACGGTAATATCTGTCAATTATCATCGTAGAACCTTTTTTTAAGCTCATTGTAACGTGAAATCTCTAGCTATCCCTATGCAATTCCCTGTTCAGAAGAAAGTTATAAATAAGAAGAAAAATAAAGATTTAATTTTTTGCATTTTTGCAGATTTGGCTATGATTATATTTCATATAAAAAATGGCTTCAAGGTCACAAAGCTATTTTGACTAGGAAGGGAAATCTGGATGTGGAAGTAGCGATTCCTTAGACAGCGGTTTTTTTAAGTGTGTCACATAACTTATGAAGTTTTTCAAATATGGTCATGAAAATTAGTAAATAGGGTATTTTTGGGATGAGATTTTCAAATCTGCTCTTATTTTTTATGTAAATTCTAGAGCTGTCTCAGATGAGATAGGTTTAAGAATATTTAATAAAATAAGCAATAACGTTACGGGTAGAAAAGTTAAGAGTGCACCTTAAACATTGCTTATGTGGCGCCCTCTAGGATCTGCGCAATAAATCGAAGCAGATTTAATCTCTTTATCCCAAGAAATGCCTACTCATTAATTTTCATAACAATATTTGGAAAACTTTGAAAGTTACGTGACAATTAAAATTTTCATATTTACTTTAACATCCTATATCTCTCTTAATATCAACTCAATAGTTGATATTAGTATAGTACAATTACTACGGTAAGTTTAGCATACATTTCATAGCCTACATAGAAATATTTTAATATTAGAAATTCACTGTTGCTCTACGGACTTTTACTGACGGGCCATCCTGAACATTTCCTGAACTACTTTGCATTATTTGGCTTCCTTCTATTATATTATCTCAAAAGCACGTTGCCATTTTAACTACGCCATTGGGAACAACCAGACATATGCTTTCACAATAGCTAACTGCACTATGTGCCAATAACATGATCTCGATTTTTAATCGTCATGTACCTAGTTGTATTTCTAATTGTAATTTGATACCTTTAAACATATGAACAACAAAATTAAACACACTTAATGGTAAACTATTTTTACCACCATATTCCCGGATATGTGTATATTTATTTATTTATTCAAGAATGTAAGTGTATTTGGTTTGCATAATATGTCAATAATATTTCCGAATTTATAGCATCCAATTTATAAAAGAGTTAAATTATTCAAAAGAAAAATAAATGGTCAGAGAAATAGCTTGGGACACATGTGGAGGTTTTGCTACAGATCTCAACTGTTATTTGTAAAGCTCGTATCTTTTCATAATTAAATAATGAATTATTTTATAATAAGTATTGAGGAAATTATCTATCGTATTGATAACCATTCCATAACACCTGGTCCTCATGTAGCAAAAAAGTCACTAAATACTATGGTACAAATGCCAGCGTGCTATCGCCTGACACATTTACATAATTACAGTGAAATATCAATGTACGTACATCCAGAGTACATCCAGAGAATGAGGTAGATGATGTAATAAAAAAAATTTAAAAATAGAAATTCCGCTGAATTTGATGGCCTAACTCTAAACAAATTATAAATTTAATGCCATTGACAATATTATCGGTCCATTTGTATGCTTAATAAACCAATTTTTAGAAGGAGGCTGCCTTCATGTTTTAAAACTTGCTGTAGTAGTTTCCATATTCAAAAGTGGAGGCAGAGCCCCAAGAAACATAGACAATTATCGGCAAATATCAGTATTAAGCTCATTATCAAAAATCATAAAAAAAATAATATTGGGCCGTATGGCTATTTATTGTAAAGTAAATAAACTAATGACAACATCACAACATGGATATATTTCTGGCAAATCTGTGAACACTGCTTGCTTTCGCATATTGGATTACGTATATTCATCACTAGATAAAGGTAATTACGTTATAACACTTATGTTCGATTCGTCAAAAGCGTTTGATACAGTCAATAAAAATTCCTTGTAACTAAAATTATACACCATGATTTTCCGTGGAAATATTTTAAATTAGACTATGTCGTAGATGGATGGTAGGACATTAACCCATGAACGCCCAAGACAATTTTTTTTTTGAATTTTGCAAAGATTTTCGGTATGTATGTTCAAAATGCTTCCAAATGACCGTAAAAAATAACAAAAAAAAAATTTATCATGCGGTTTATCAAAAAAGTGGCGATCTATAAAGAGATCACTGGGCAGATTTAATATGTGTTTTAGTATATAATTATTATTTTACTTTACTTATATATGTAATAATATTACCATTAGAACATCAGTAAAATATCATTAAATTATAATAATAATGGCCAAATTTAACAGCTATGTTTGGTGGTAAGGTAGGAAACAATTGGCACAAAGAGTGAAATTTGATGCAATAGGTATTAGGTCTACTCTTGCAATCTTTTCTTTGGCATCTCTGACCATCACGATATTGCATAAAATGATTTAGGCCATCGAATCGAAAGTCTTTAGGGGCCACTGCAGCTTTGGTTTTTCTTTTAGCAGAGGATGTGAGTTTCATATATGGAGCTGCAACTGCTCTACGGAATTCTAGACCATGCATGGTGCGATATAGAATCCAGGCATTTGTTAGTGCCACATCCAGAATAAGAATGAACATTGGCCAGGGTAATTTTTTCCATGAATCTAGATTCCATATTTACTAATGATCCAATCAAAGTTTCTTCCTTTATATAATCTACTATATCATCGAAAGAAATATCTCAAAAATATTCAACGGGGTGAGGGCTCCATGTTCTTTTATCGGTGCTTCTATTTTCTCTTTTTCAATAGTAGCAAAGGCTGTATCAGTAAAGATATACTTGGGATCGCACTTTTTCCATTTCGGTAGAGAATTAGAAATTATCTGCTTTTTCGAACCTTTTTGCTCAGAGATGACACTGGTACTCTGGTCTTCTGAATCTTGATCTTCATGACCGTATTATACCTCCAACTAACCAGGAACATATTGTAGCTCCGCTATGCCCAATTCGTCATCATCCACTTCGTCTTCATCTGTCACATAATCTGGTTCTGGAGGTAAAACAACAATGTCTAGGGTAGCACTATCATCGTCAATATAAAAATTGCGATCGTCAATAATTTCTTCTATCTTCTATCATAGACAAGAGCCATTTTTGGAATCCATGTCCTCTAAAAGTAAATTATTATTATTATTGTTCAAATCATCACCATATTTTAATTTTTTATATTATAATTTTATCATATCTAATTTCCACTTACAAAAAAATGTTTGACTGTATCAACACAAAAGGAAAAAGCCTTACTTACCAATTATATTTTTCACCAATACCACGAAAATAGGTGATATTTTAGTGAAAATAGCATTGAAAGATTTTATCTCACACAGTGACTAAGATTGACCGATAATAATAACAATGATCTAACACATCGGATAAACTCTCAATGTTCCAGTTAGATATTATATGTGCCCAGTGGTATAAATATAGATCAGCTAAACAAAGTTGCCTACAATTATGCTGATAAAGAAAATATTGTAAAATGAGTTATGGAATAATAAACTTTTATATTTCAGGGACTCATTATGACATATATCATATTTTCATATTCATTAGGTTTTTGTTTATGAATAAATAAATTTGTTAGTGTAAACGACAATTTTTACTTCCCTCGCATACCGAAGGGTAGTATTGTATTCGAGAAAAAAATCACCATCCGAGATTTGTCTGTCTATCTGTCTGTCTGTTGGCACTAAAAAAGCTGCTTGGCGGAGAGCAGTCAAATTTGGTAGGTAGTTGACCCTACTGTCAGCGAAGAAATGGTAAAAATTTCACTGGAAAATATACAGGGTGGAACGTCTAAAGGGAATAAATAATGGAAAAAAAATTCTTTTGCTCAAATTTAAAATTTCCACGTTTCATGACACGCTAAACCTATTTCATAAAAAAAAATTAGAAATTTTTTTTCCCCGTTTTTGAAAAATTCTTTACCACTAAAAATTTTTTTGTCTGTTCAAATTTAAAATTTCCACGTTTCATGACATTCTAAACCTACTTCAAAAAAAAAAAAAATTTTTTGAAATTTTTTTTACCAACATTTTTGAAAAATTTTTTACCACCAAAATAGATGGAAATTTTTTTTCTTTGTTCAAATGTAAAATTTTCACGTTTCATAGCGTTCTAAACCTATTAAAAAAAATATATATTAGAAATTTTTTTTACTACACTAATATAGATGGATTTTTTTTTCTTTTCTCAAATGTAAATTTTCACGTTTTCATGGCATTCTAAACCTATTCAAACAAATTTAAAAATTATTTTGAATAAAAGTTTTTCTGAAAAATAAATTATTTTGAAAAAAATTTTAATCACTAGGTATAGAATAGACAAAAAAATTTTTTTTGCTCAAATTTAAAATTTCCACGTTTCATGACATTCCAAACCTATTTCGGAAGAAAAAATTTGCAACATTTTTTTACCATTTTGGAAAAACTGGAATAGATGGAAATTTCCTTTTCCCTCAAATTTAAAATTTTCACGTTTGACGTGACTGACATTCTAAACCTATTTCAGAAACAAAAATTAAAAAAAAAAATTCACCATATTTTTACCACTGAAACAGATGAAATTTTTTTTTTCTTTGTTCAGATTTAAAAGTTTCACATTTCATAGCGTTCTAAACCTAACCTTTACCATTTTTGAAAAAAAATTTACCACTAAAATAGGTGGAAAATTTTTTTTCTTTGCTCAAATTTAAAACTTTCACGTTTCATGGCATTCTAAACCAATTTCAAAAAAAAAAATACTACTGTAGAATAGAAGGAAATTTTCCTTTTTGCTCAAATTTAAAATTTCCACGTTTCATGGCATTTTAAACCTACTTCAGTAGAAAAAAAAATTGAATATTTTTTTAACAACATTTTTGAAAAATTTAAAAAAAAATGAAATTTTTTAACCACCACTATACTTCCACTCCACTACGTGTATGTGGAATTGAAAATGTGACAGATGGCAATAATATTAGGCACATGCACCTATTATACTATTATTGAAAAATGTACAGGGTGGTCATTCCAAGAAATAATTCAGTCATAGTGGACATTTATAAAGGTATTTGCCCAAGCCTTCCATATTTGACACCTGTTATTTAGTATTGAACTTTTGCTGTTGGATGAGCACTCTGTATATTTTTTTGACCAAAACTTATTAGGTGTTCTTTGTAATAATAGTGATAACTATATTCCGATTATTATTTTCAATGTCACTTCGTAATTATTAATTTTTTAGAGTGACCACCACGCACAAATAAAGAAGGAAGTTCTATGTAAATACCTTTACCCATTTTTTAGAGTGACCGCCATGCACAAATAACGAGGGAAGTTCTGTGTAAATGCCGTTACCGATTTTTTTCAAGATTTTAAAGAATTTATAAAAAATACTTCCAATTTGACAAATTTTTATAAAATGGTCTTCTACTGTTGCAGTAATTATAGATATTAATTTAAATCAGTTTTTATGAAATTAAATATGCTATTGTCATGTAAAAAAAATGTCTCTTGTGATCTATAAATAGGGCGCTAATGGGTTAAGAGTAAAATTGAATAACGAATATTCTTCATTATGGAAATTAAGTCTTGGAGTTTCCCAAGGCTCTGTGCTGGGACCATTTCTTTTTTACTTTATATAAATGATATGTCTAATTGTACTAAAAGTGGGCATGTAACAATGTTCGCAGATGACACTACTATTACACTATCTGTAGATGACCCTGAAGAAATTGAGCAGTTAGTCCATAACGTCATGGATGAATTAAGCACGTGGTGTCAAAGAAATAGACTGATTCTAAATGATAGATAAACCATATATTTATACTTCGGTATGGAACAGTAATATATAACCATATTATAACTTTGTCTGAATCTGGTAAACTTCTAGGTACCAATATAGATGCAAAATTATCTTTCGATGTCCATATTGATTATGTCTATGAAAATTAAACAAAGCTTATTTTGCAATTCTACAACTAAAAGATGTGCTGAATGAAAATGATCTATTACGAACATCTTATACATTGGCTCATACACACGTTTCGTATAATATCATTTGTTGGGGTAATGTTAAAGACAGAAAACGTGTATTTCTAGCACAAAAAAGAATTATTAGACTTATTTAGAACTTGTTACTTCGAGAAATTTATCAGATAAATTTTAAATACAAAAAATATTCTTAATACATCATGTATTTACATAAAAATCCCTGTTTGACTTTAAAAAATCGGTAAAGGTATTTACACAGAACTTCCCTCTTTATTTGTGCATGGCGGTCACTCTAAAAAATTATTAATTACGAAATGACATTGAGAATAATAATCGGAATATACTTATCACTATTATTACAAAAAAAACCTGATATCTTTTATTCAAAAGAATATAGAGCGCTCATCCAACAGCAAAAATTCAATACTAAATAACAGGTGCCTAATATGGAAGGCTTGCGAAATACCTTTACAAATGTCCACCATGAATTATTTCTTGGGATGACTTCCCTGTACATATTTCAATAAAAGCATAATAGCATATGCCAAATATTATTGCCATCTGTCACGTTTTCAATTCCACATTCACGTAATGGAGTGAAAGTATTAGTAGTGTTTAAAAAATGTTCTTGTTTTTGAAATTTTTCAAAAATATTGGTACAAAATCCTTCTTGCAAAATTTTCTTTATGAAATAAATTTCGAATGTCATGAAACGTGCAAAATTTAAATTTGAGAAAAACAAATTTCCCATCTTTCTACTGGTAATTTTTTTTCCAAAGTATTGAAATTTTTTTTTTCTGAAATAGATTTAGAATGTCATGAAACGTGGAAATTTTAAATTTGAGCAAAAAAAATGTTTCCATTTATTCTTGGCGTAGTAGTAAAAAAATGTTTGCTTTTGAAATTTTTTTCTGAAATAAGTTTCGAAGGTCATGAAACGTGGAAATTTTTTCCATCATATATTCTATTAGTAAAAATACATATTAAAATATTTAAAAAAATTTATTGGACCAAATTTTAAAATTTTTCTTAGTGAAAAATTTTTTTTTAAATAAATTTAGAATGTCATGAAACGTGGAAATATTAAATTTGAGCAAAAAAAAATCGTTTTTCTACTGATAAGAAAATTTTTGGTTTTGGAAAAACATTTTTCTGAAATAGATTTAGAATGCCATGAAACGTGGAAATTTGAGCTAAAGGAAATTCTTTTCCATCTCTTCATCGAAAAAAAAAAATCAAAAATGTTGATAAAAAAATGTTTTTTTTTAAACAGGTTTAGAATGCCATGAAACGTGGAAATTTTAAATTTAAGCAAAAAAAAAACTAATTTCCGTCTATTCGTAAAAAAAAAAATTTTCAATGGTGAAAAAAGGAAATTCTTTTCCATCTGTTCATGGAAAAAAAAATAAAAAATGTTGATAAAAAAATGTTTTTTTTTTAAGGTTTAGAATGCCATGAAACGTGGAAATTTTAAATTTGAAAAAGGAAAAAAAATTGTATTCATCTATTTTAGTGTTAAATTTTTTTTCAAAAATGTTTGTAAATGTTTTTCAAAAATTTTGTTTTCTGAAATAGGTTTAGAATGCCATGAAACGTGGAAATTTTAAATTTAAGCAAAAAAAAATTCCGTCTATTCGTGGAAAAAAAATTTTCAATGGTGAAAAAAATGTTCAATTTTTATTTTTTTTTAATAGGTTTAGAATGCCATGAAACGTGGAAATTTTAAATTTAAACAAAGAGAAAACATTTTCATCTACTTTAGTGATAAAAAATGTTTCAGAAAAGTTTTTCTGGAATAGGTTTAGCGTGTCATGAAACGTGGGAATTTTAAATTTGAGCTAAAAAAATTTTTTTCATTATTTATTCCCTTTAGACGGTTCACCCTGTATATTCTCCAGTTGAAGTTTAACCATTTCTTCGCTGACAGTAGGGTCACCTACCTACCAAATTTGACTGCTCTCCGTCAAGTAGTTTTTTTATTAAATGCACCAACAGACAGACAGACAGGCTGACGGAATTGAAAAACGTATATTTTCGTAGTCTACGTAATCTGAAACATCAAAATCCGAAAAAAACTCGGAGGGTGATTTTTTCTCGAATACAATACTTCCCTTCGGTATGCGAGGGAAGTAAAAATCTAGAATTATTTGAGACTAGATCTACAAATCACGTTTACAGTACAAGACACGACCCATTATTATCAATTCCTAGATACTCTTTAACAAAATATGAACATTCTCCGTTTTATAGCTGCATACTGTTATATAAAAAATTGCCGAATGAAATTAAAGACATTACGGATTTTAATACATTTAAGAAGAAAGTAAAAAAATTACTTCTCACAATTATTTCTATTCTATAAGTGACTTTTTAAACATAAATTTTAATTGTGGATAGGTTTTCATATTTTGTATTTATTTACCAGATTAATGTTATTCTTTTATGTATGATTTTAATATAGTCATGTAACGGTGCATGATAATGTAGTTTACCTCCTTGTTTGCATGCACGTATATTATTTTGTTTTATTTGTGTATCTTTCTCTATCTACTTTGTTTTTTGTAACTTGTTGACTTGCCATATACACAATATGTCTTATAAATAAATACCATTGTAGTGTCAATATATAACAAACAAATAGAAATTAAAAAAGATTGAAATATACAACACACAGATGCAAATTAAAATTAAATTATACAAAATATAAACATTACAAAATATCATTGATTTCAATCATTATTTTAAAAGAGCTGGTTTTAATTCAAATTTCTTTACAGTTTCCGGCGACCCTCAGGGTTTTTCTTTGAAAGAATTAATGCGAATTTCGTAATGAAATATATTACTTATTTTTTCCTGATACAAGTTAGAATAAAACCAAAGGATAGACTAGGATAACTTTTTGGGCCCATCACTGTTTATAAAACTGATCCGGGAACAGACTGTGTCCATATGAAGATAAACGTTTAATTAACCAAGACCTAGAATTGGAAATAATTTTCATTAAATCTTTAATCTCCAGTGGATTCCAAACTAAGAAATCAACTGATTGAAATAGTAAAAGGATCCACACGGTATTGCGGCTCAAAATAGATTCTGAACACTTTTTTCGATGCCTTCAATTCGAACCAAAACATCGGAAATGGACCCCATTTGGGGCCTGCCGTCGTCTCAGTTCGTTATTTAAATTACAGTTATCTCGAAATGTAAATCTTATATAGGACTACAACAATTGTATCAGATCTCAAATCTGGATTTCAAAAAATGACGAAAATAACCGGGTGTCTTGATTTTAAATGAGAGACTGTATATAAACTTTATCTAAAAGTGATGTTGAACATTTGAACTAAAAATGAATATAACAGAGTGGTTCAAATAAAAACCTATTATTTACATAATCAGAATAGGCGAAAAAGGTCGATCTTTACCAACGTCAATTTCAGTTTTGTTTTGTTCAATATAATCATTAATTATTTTACCTTAATTTTTGTCCTAACTCCAATGTCTCTGTGTTGGGTACAACACACGAATACATAATTAAATAAATAGGGAAATAAATTTCATTTTATAATTACTTCAGTTATTTGTTCAACGTCATACTAATATTTATCGACTACAAATCGTCCTTAGTTTACATAATGGGCTCTGTCAAGGTCCAGAAGCTTTACCTAGATTAAAACAAAAACTGATCCTGGAATCACGGAATCATATTCAATGTCAATTTAGTTGATTGCGAAACGCAGTAGGTGAGTTTGACCTCAGATTTCCATTAGTCGAATGAAGCGATCCAAGTTTGAGTTATGTCTCTGCCATTTGAATATAAATATTTTATTAGAACAATTATTATTGGATAGTGTTGTTTAACATGCGATGAACTAGTATATGCTTTCGTATTATATCGTATTGGACGGTTAATGGCTGAAACAGCTTAAACAAATTATGAGGAATTCTAACAAGAGTGCCACAAGAACCCTGTGGTTAAACCACAGAGTGAAAAATAGCTGTGAAAAATTTTTTACGTCGCACAGTGGTCAATTTTCAAGTTTTAGGAGGACAGAATTCTACAAATTTGCAAGTGAGCAGAAAATATTCGTTAGAAAAGTGGAAAAATATTGAAAAAAAATTAAATATTAAAGGGGTGGCTTTTGAGGTGATTTATAAAATTAATTTAGCTGTAGAATTCTGAAACGTTGTAGGTGTGATAATATTGTACCCATGACTACAACAATAACAGTAAAAAAAATTAAGTAAAACAAGGGGGTGGTTTTCAAGGGGGTTGAAAATTAAATATTATTTTAAAATTACCTAAGTTTTTGAATAAGATTTGTGGATCTATGAAAAAAATGTAAAGTAAATATAGTGAAATATATGGAAGTTCTTAAGGGATTATTTTTGAAGGGGTGCAGCAGACACTGTTATATTTCTAGGGGGACGAATTCATTTCAATTATCTTTTTTCAGCTTTTTGTGTAAAATGATTAACTTTATAAATTTAGGTTGTTATTGAAATAATATTCATGTATGTTGAAACTTAACTGATATTTAAATTTAATTGCTCTATATACAAATATACTGGGTGTAATTAGTTTCATGTCATTAAAAAAAACTGGTGGTAGGGAACGACAAGACAAACAAAAAAACCTTTTATAACAAGGAGTCGAAAGCTCATAGTTTTGGAGAAAAAAAATAAACAAAAATTTCGCAAATTTTCAATAAAAATTTTTGAGAACTGTTGGAATATTGAGGTAGGTTTAGATCTAGAGCTGATCTGAAGAAAACTATACTCTAACTCTCCCTTGTGCAATATTTTAGTTACTGTCGGTGTTTCGTTATGTACACACGTCCAACCCGCCGTTCGTTGTTTTTGTTATTTTTGAATTTCGCGTCATTGTGTGTTTATAGTTAAGATTTGTTTTATTGACTTACCGTTCAAGTTGATTACGTACAGACACAACTTACTTGTTCGTTCTTTTTGTATTCCTTTTTGGCTTTTGTACCAAGTTTTTATTTTATTTTTCTGAATTGACAACTTTAGTTGATAGTTTAGTGTTTAGTGTTGAACGAAGTGCGTATGTACTTAATTCGACGTACCGAACTGTGTATTGATACAGATGCAGAGATTCTGAATCTATTAGGTAGGTAGTAAGTTTTTAACCCAGGACACTCATTTATGTTACAAATGTTAATAAACCACATTTAAATTTTCTAAATTATAAACAATCCAATATTTTGTTCCAAATTAAAAAACACACATGTAAAGAAATGCTCTGGCCTCTATGGCCATTATTTGCTTGCAAGTGTGCAAGAAGAGAGAACGAATTATTTACCTCTTTATACTTGCCTCAGTTTAGTTGAGGCGGTACATCAAAGGCGGTCGATGATCCTTGAAACCGCGTGTGCCGGCCAGCACTTTTTTTATGATAATTTAAAAGTTATATAATTGGGAAGTACAAGTCCATCGACCAAGAAAAGCAGTGGTTCTCAATAGTTGTCTACCATAATATTAAATATGCTAACCTAGTCGGTTTAATAATAAACATTTTTTGGATGTAATTTATAAATCAAATCTTGTACCATGTCCGTTTAATTTGATGCAATTGCTAGCATCAAGAAACATTTTTATATATAACCATTTAGTATGCCATATAAAAAAAATAAAATTAAAAATATAATAAATATGTAATATTTGTAACTTGTATTTAGAAATAAGTTTCCTATCGTCTTTCCTTCAATGTTAATCCATGTTATCCGAGGTCTAGTCAGTATGTGTGAAAATCGTCTATACGGACCCATAGACGTACCTGTATCACTGTCAGTTCCCAATTATAAGTTGAAAAAAAAAGAAAAAAAAAAAGATAAAAAATTATTAAATGAAATAAAAAAAATACACGAAAAAAAAAAATTTTTGAAAAAAAATACATATATTAAAAAAAAGGAATACACATTAAAAAAAAACTGAAAAAAATATCACAAAAAAAGAGATATATGTTTGTATGTTTGCACTTATTCGTTTACGTAAATACTTATATGCTTGTTATATAAAACAGAAAAATATGTAGAAAAAAAAAGTGTACACATTGGTAACCAAGGAATAATGTGATAAGAAATAAAATTAAAAAAAAAAATTATTATACTAGGAAACTTGGCGAATGGTCTTTGTAACCGTAGTCAACAAACCTGAAACACACACACACACAACCTAGTCGGTCCCCATTACCAGTTTTTTTAATGACGTGAAACTGATTACACCCTGTATATTAGTGGTAATAAAAATAAAAGTAAGCAAGCAAGAAAATTAGTCGCTCCCACTATCATTACAAATAATTTTCTTGGCAGGCCAGGTGTTTCGGAAGTTGATGGTTGATTAGGCGTCTCCTCTATCAACTCTTCCAGTTTACTAAAATTAATTTTCTCATCCGACCAGGAATCATTAGTTTTTAAAAAGATCTTAATCTTACAGCTCTTTCTCCATATTTCACAAATTTGATATCCAATTCTTTAAATTTTTTTCCATTATTTGCTGTTCTAAAGTTCCTCCACAATATTGTACACCAAAACGATTAAGAACATGCAGGTACATCCTATTATTTTTTTCCTTTTTGTCAGATTCCATTGACCATAGCTAAACGAGACTTCTCAATGGTATGGCGTAAGTAACTAAAAAGTAAAGCGAAAAAAAAAGTATGTCTGTTCGCACGTTTTCACCGGAACGGTTTAAGATATTGACTTGAAATTTTGTACCGTATATAATATAACGAGATCTGGAACTGGATTGTTTTTTGAACATATCCGGTGAAGGGTTGGGGGTAAATAGGGGTAAATAGGAGGAAATAAGTAAAGCAAGCTGGTAAGAATATAGAAACTTGAAATTTGGTGTATGTACTAGAAGCCAAGGCCTCAAAAGTTTTTTGATACATCTTTAATGGCTCTAAAATTAACAGCTAAATTTCACAAAAAAATCATTTAAGAAATGTTGTAAGCTTTGATAAACATTTGCCACAGACAATATTTAGAGTATCGGTCAAAGATATTACAAATGGAACTGTTTTTGCATCAGATTATGAAAATTAAATTCCCTTTTTTCTAGTATAGGCTTTGTAACAGTTAAACTTACAACTTATTGAAATATTGGCGATTTTATGAAATGTTCAACAATTTTTAATAAAAATTTGTCAAAAAATTCCAGCACGTTTAAATTACAAACACGAGGCTTTTTTACATTTGTTTATTGTTTATGGAGAATGTGATAAATTTATATCAAGAATATGTAACACATTTGCTACTCGATACCAACAAGAACAAAAACCATCACCATACACTGTAAAACGCATATTGTATAATTATAGAATATTAGGGTCTGCAAAGGCAGGAATTCTAAGAAGGAAGTCTATTGTTGATGACGAAAACATACATATAGGAATTCTGGGGTATTTTCGGGCTTTCCCAATTACGTCATTAAGGCAATCTGCTTTGGAATCGTGATTATTCAAGAATTCAATTCACAGAATCTTGTCAAAACATAAATCCCTTCTCGTTTCATACAGTTCAATAATTAAAAGAAACCGATTTCCTGAAGAGAGAAAATATTTGTGAATTTATTTTAATAAGATATGAAATTGACAATAATTCTTTGGGAAATATTGTATGGACAGATGATACTAAATTTATAAAAAATGGACATCTTAATCGATACAATTCCCATTACTGGATTATCTCGAATACTCTTGTATTCAGGAAGCGACATATTCAAGAACATGTGCAGTTTAATATTTACTTTGCTATGAGAAACAATAGAGTGGTGACACTATAATTTTTTGATGAAAATTTAAATAGTACGTTAAAAAGACTTATTTTTTAGCTAATATGTCTATGTCTAAGGCTTCCTCATTAGAATCCCTGCTTTGACAGAGCAAAATATTCTAAAATTGTCCAGTATGTGTTTTATAGTGTATGGTGGTGGTTACTGTTCTTGTGGGTATGGAATAGCAAATATGTTATGTGATATTACTTTTATCACATTTTCCATGAATAATAAACAAGTCTAAAAAGTCTTTGTGGGTATGATTTAAACGTGCTGGCATTTTTTGACATAAGAGAATTAGTAACATTAATGATTGTTTCTAATCTTGGCTAAGTTGATGACAACTTTTATTAAAAATCCTTGGACATTTCAGAAATCGCCAATATTTTAAAAAGTTGCAACTTTAATCCCTACAATCCATACTAGAAAAAAAGGAATTTAATTTTACATAATTTGATGTAAGAAAATACAGGGTGTTTCATTTGAAATAAAAAGTTTTTGAGATTTGAATTTGACAAAATGTAACGTGAGAAATGGTAACTTGGTACACTATTATGGAATTTATTTTTATTGTAGAGAGGTATAAGGTGTTCTACATGTTTCCACTAAGAATTTCATGGTCAAACTATATAGGATGTTCCATTTAAAATAAGCAAGTTGGTATCGACTTCCAGTATAACCGGAAGTATCACATGCTGGTAATTATTTTAGCTGGATTGACTACACCGACTTTAGTAAGTCCCAAAATTTTCAAAATTCTTTGTTCCATACTCTTTCCAATATCGATCGATTCAGTTCTCGGTGAGACACCCTGTATACAGGGAATTGTAGAGCATAAAGACAGCTTCATTTTTGAATTTAATTGTTTTTTCAATACATCAGTATATAGATGGTGCTGTGCTCTAGAGAAATAATTTCATGTGAGAAATTTTGAAATGGAGTTTATGTGAAAGAAAATGCATTTCTAAGCAGATTATGTTCTAAAAGAAATACCATAAAACTAACCGTTTTCGAGATATTTGAGTTTAAATGTCGGCATTTGCCAATATTGAATAATTGTAATCTCTTCAACATTTCAGTCCTTTAAGTGGGACAATCTGTATTTAATTTACAAATTTTAAAAGAAAATATTTAAGGAATTTTTTATATCTTACGAATTAAATATATTTGGATAAAAAACTAAAAATATTATTTATCATATAATTCAAACATTTAAGCAATAAAAAAACAATTACGACCATAAAACAATTTTTACGAACTAATGAAATTAAAATATCTATTTTAATAGGTGTTCAAAATTATTGCCATTTTCATTAACACACATCGTAAACCTATTAATTAGTTCAGATCTACAAACTTTTAATAATGTATGCCGATTAATGGCGGCAACACTAGCATACATTTTATTAAAAAGATCTACCATGTCTTTTATTGGTTCTTTATACACTTCACTTTTTAAAAATCCCTATAAATAAAAGTCTAATGGAGTAATGTCAGGAGATTGAGCGGGCCATCTAAGTAATCCATTGGTACCAATCCATCTTCCTGGATATGTTTGATTTAAATAATTAACAACGTTATGATGACTATGTGGACCTGCTCCATCCTGATGAAACCACAAATTATCCAACTGAGCGGGCGAATTCTTTAATAGTACTTGTAAATCATTTTGAAAAATTGTAAATATCTTTCACCTGTTAAATTCTCATGGTAGAGGTATGGGCCAACAATGTAACCATTTACTCTAAAATGATTCTGGGATCTGGTATGTCTCATCCACCTAGGATTCTCTTAAGACCAGTAACGACAATTATGTGTTGTGAATTCTTGTGGCAGGTGGAACGTGCAATATTTGTTTCTTCCGTCAACTTGCGTACTGACATGTTTGGATTATTTTCTACTTGATGTAATACCAATGCAATATTTTCATCAGTTGCAGTTCTTTTTCTTTTTGTTGTTTTTGGTTTCTTAAAACCTCCATAATTTTTCAAATTAGAACACAAACTTACAAAAGTTTTCCGATCTGGTAAAGGTCTGTCAGGAAAACGTACTTCATATAAACTTACAGCTCTTGAAGCATTTTTACGACATTCCCCATAAATTAAAATCATGTATAATTTATCTTCATTTGTATGAGAAACCATATTTAATAAATATTCACAAAGAAAACAATAATTAGGTACAATAATAAAGTTTTATTGACACACCAATAAACAAAATGTGATTGAAATTGAGAAATGTCAAAACTATTATTCCATAAGTAACTTTAATTGTATTTAATTTATAAGGTATAAGGGTTATTATACTCACTAGATATCAAATATTTTTAATTATAACCTAACCTAATAACAAAGCAATTATACGAAAAATTCTTTAAATATTTTCTTCTAAAATTTGTAAATTAAATACAGATTGTCCCACTTAAAGGACTGAAATATTGAAGAGATTACAATTATTCAAAATTGGCAAATGCCAACATTTGGACTCAACTATCTCGAAAACGGTTAGTTTTATGGTACTTTTTTAGAACATAATCTGCTTAGAAATGCATTTTCTTTCATATAAACCCCATTTCAAAATTTCTCTCATCGAAATATTTCTTTACAGAGATATACTGATATGTTCAAAAAACAATTATATTCAAAAATGAAGCTCTCTCTACAAATCGGCTTTTACAGAATTAAAATATGTCTATTCGTTCAGAATATATCCGTCCTGAGAATTTTTACTGGGACACCCTGTAAATACGGGTTTGATTGGAACTTGTCACTTGTTCTGTTGATCTTCCATTTAACTTTATTAGAGGGCTACTGACGTAATTGGCACTATGTGGATGAAATCGTAAAACATAAGTTTTCTCTTGACTCATTTTGAAATGGATATTGGCGAAATAATCGTATGCTATTAACATATTTTCATGTATGAACCTAATTACATTATCCTGATTTTTATCATAAGCAACTAGTATCATGTTGCCTGCAAATTCACAAGGAGAAACTGAGATTTATTCATTTATATCATTACAGTAAATTAGAAATAATGTAGGGCCTAGAACACTCCCTTGTGGAACACCAATGTCAATTGTGAGATTTCTGGAATGTTCACCAAAATAATTCACAAATTACTTTCTATTAGTCAAATATGATCTTAATAATTCATTGCATTTTCCACGTAGACTATAATACTCAAGTTTCTTCCACTAAATAGCATGGTTAGGCAATCTAAAACTTTTCATAAGTCTACAAAAAGCCATTACTTTGTTGCTTTCGTCTACCTGCCTATATATTACATCAAGTATACTTAGTAAGGCCGGTATTGTATTGATAACAAGGCTGTGCAAACATCTACGGAACAATTAGACACACATCTTTCCTCATTCGACAATATGATTGCTGATTATTTCGTTTTTCAGTTTTGCTATTCCCTTCTTTTGTTAAAAATGTACACGGACAATATTTTTAAAAGTAAATTTGAAAAGTTTGGAATGAAATACCAGAGAGAGGAAAAAAAGGAAATGCCATAACCCATTTTGGTTAGTTTAAAAATATTCGTCTAGACTTGTTTTCTGTCATCTCTAAGCGTTACATATTTGAGTACATATTTTCATATAAACTTGAGGAAAATATATCACTGTACGTCTGCTAACGGTTACACAAACAGATTTTCCGTGGAGAGAAAAACAAAGCACATTGTAGTCGTGAAAATGAAAGAGATTCGGTTAGAGTAGAATCACGACCGAGAATGTGTCTGAAGTTGGCCCAAATGTGAACTGTTAAGAGGTTTATTTACCTTTATACCACACTTTATAGCGCACATTCTGGGGCACGGGCTCATAACAATAAAGTATTTCCAACACCTCCTCTGCGTTGATGAGGCGCCTTTCATAATAAATAAATAGTCTTTTGAATAATATGTTTTACACCATTTGTGTTTCTAGCTGTTTGAAACCAGCTAAGAGTTTCCTAATAATCTTATCAGTGGAAAATTTTCAGACTTCAATTTCATCCTGGGATGTAGTTCTTACCTACGGGAGGGGGTAGTTGAAAAATTGAAACATATTTATAAATGTTTAAATTCGACTGTTTGTGAAAACGGTTACCAAATTTAACTACCAAATTTAGTCGGGAGGCATAACACATCCATTGGAAATTTGGTGATGAAATTGTGGGACCAACTTTAATACATTCCTTTTGCCCTCACCTACAAGGTGTCTTGCTTGATTTTGTGGAAGACGGCATGTATGACCTCATATCTCCAAGGTGTAACGGTCACGTTTTGTAAGAACGCTCAGTACCGTAAATTAGATAAAGCGCGCGACTATTCTATTTAGTATTTGAATTCAACTTATACGCGCTTAAGTTTTATCGGCTGGACTTGCTTGCCAGCGAGTAGTTGTAGTGCGCAGGCATATTCCTACGCCAAGTCGGGCAGAAAGACGCTGAAAAGATGGCGTAGTGGCTGGTGGCCGTTATGGCCGTAAGAATTAAAAACCGCCATTTATTGTACATAAATGTATATAGTGATTAATAATTGCGAATAAAATCAGTAAAGTAGCTATTAGAGTTTATAAGTTCTGTGTTATTGTGCTCCATTGCCCATAACTGTGGTAATGCAATGTTTTCGTCGAATTAGCCGTAAGTACGGACTCTTTTATATTATGTATGCCTATTGTGATGCTAATGTTCCTGTTTGGAAGCCGGTTGCGAAAATGCAGAATTATTGACGGCTTTCAACACCTCATATCACGTTTGGCTAGTAATATTTTTCGTTGTAGCCTGTGTTACCGTCCGGTAAAGACTTCTCTTACCCCATGAGAAATTTATTTTTAGATAGAATTACTGATTTGTTAAATTATTTAATGAAACCCAATTTTAATTTAATTGTTTGTGGTGATTTTAATATTGACTCATATACTGTTTCAAAAGATTTTAAAACTTTATGTAGTGTTTTGTCATGTTTTAATCTTAGCAGCGTTGTGAAGTGGCCTACTCGGGTAACAAACACCACTATTAGTACAATTGATCATATATTTGTTAATTTCAAAAATAAAGGGTCATGCTGCGTTTTTGACAATGAAATTTCCGATCACAGAACTGTTCTCTTTAATATAAAATCTGAAAATTGTTGTGTAAATTCAAAACATACTACAATGTTTAAAAGAAGTTACAATGAAATGCAATGGCCAATTTTGAAATGGCAGTTCATAATGAAACCTGGGAAGATCTCTATAATATTACCGATGTTCACGATGCTTTCAGCTGTTTTAGTGGCATCTTTGTGTATTACTTTGATTTATATTTTCCTCGCCGAAAAATTTATGTTAATAAATCTACAGATAAAAAATGGGTAAACGATGAGGTCAGAGCATCCAGTACAAATTTAAAAAATATTTTTATTCTGAAAAAAATATGTCCTAACATTACTGAGGTTTATAATATAGCTAAAAAGAATCATAGTCGTCTAATAAAGGATACAAAAAAATTTTATTATCAAAATAAAATTGTACACTCTGATAATCCTGCACGATCTGCCTGGAGAGTCGTAGCTGAATTGTCAAATAAAAATAAATCACTCAACAACATTTCTATAAAAAACAACGATGGCGTTATACATGAACATCCGCAAATAGTTGCTTCACTTTTTAACGACTTTTTTATAGAGGCCCCTAAAAACATAATTAAGCAAATACCACACTGTAATACATGCATACCTAGTGTAGTTAAACAAACAAATTCGTTATTTTTAAAACCGTTTACTGTTGAAGAAATGTTAAATTTATTAACAACAAAATTTAAACCCAAAAAATCATCTGGCCCGGATGACATTCCTTGTTTTCTTATAAGGAAAGTGTTAGATTTCATCGTCGAACCACTAACATATCTTATTAATTTATCATTTGAGACAGGAACATTTCCCAATAGCTTAAAAATTGGAAAAGTTGTACCGATTTTTAAAAAGAATGATACGCAACTGTTAGATAATTATAGACCGGTAACTGTGCCCTATGGTATATCTAAAGTGATCGAATATTGCTATTTGTATAGATTATTGTATTACTTAGAGACTTTTCAAATTAAAACAAAAAATCAACATGGCTTTTCTAGCGGTAAGTCGACTAGTACGGCTATTCATTCTTTTTTAAACAAGATATTAGAATTTGTAGACGCGGGAGAGTGCCCTATTGGGATATTTTGTGATCTCAGCAGGGCATTCGACTGCGTCAATCATAATTTATTATTAACTAAACTGCATGATTATGGAATAAGGGGTCTTGCACTTAATTGGGTTACGACATTCTTGGAGGGTCGGAGACAATATGTAACATTAAAGTATAAGACACAAAACATCGTGTCCAGGGCTAATTCGGAATGTTTAAATTTAACCATGGGTGTTCCACAGGGATCTATATTAGGTCCTGTGCTTTTTCTTTTATATATGAATGATATTGATTCTTTGCCAGCAACTGCACACATTACGATGTACGCAGACGACATATCTATAATAATTTCCAACCCATTGGATAATGTTTTAGAGTATAATTGCAATAGTGTTTTAAATATTTTAAGCAGTTGGTTCTCCCATAACACTTTACATTTCAATGCCGAAAAGACCCATCTCACTAGATTTCACACCAGGCAAAAGAAATGCGATAATTTAAAAATTAACATAAATAATACACCTATTTCTAGCGGTGAGGAGAATATTAAGTTTTTAGGAGTATACCTAGATGAATCCCTGAATTGGAATTATCACTGCGAAGCTTTGATATCAAAAATTTCATCGATAGTTTATTTATTCCGAAATATTAGAGCGTATTTAAGTAGAGAACAGTTAATTAATTTGTACTATGCTCAAATTGATACACGTTTAAGGTATGGTGTTTGTTTCTGGGGGAATTCCACATTATCATCTAACGTATTTATTGCACAAAAACGCATTTTGCGATGTATTGCCGACGTACCGAGTGTTTATTCTTGTAAAAATATATTTAAAGATTTTAAAATTTTAACCTTACCTAGCCTGTATATTTTTGAAATATGTATATATGTTTTTAAGAATAAGAATAATTTTATTTTAAATAAAGATTGTCATAATGTTAATACAAGGCAAAAGAATAGGTTGCACGAACCTTGTGCCAGACTTAATATGACTAGTAAATCCCCAAGATTTATAGGACCTAAAATGTTTAACCGACTGCCAGATGAAATAAAATGTAGTAAGACCGAGCATTTCTTTAGGAAAAAGTTAAAATTATTTTTGTTGGACAAATGTTACTATTCTGTACTAGAATTTTTTGTCTCTTAGTTTGTAAGGACTATATGACCATTCCTATACAATATTCTGTATTGTCAAAAAGGAAAATAAACTATTATTATTATTATTATTATATAATAGTGCGTGAATAATTTCATGTGAACGTTATGTTTACGTAACTATCTCGTCCCGTATTTTGACATCTCCCGTGTGTTTTGGGCCTAAAAACATAATGTTCAATGGTCGAACCAGTTTATGTGTCGAAATATTAATTGTCGGGCCTTTCTTGTAAATAATTTTATGTAGAGTCTAAAGTATTTCCTTGTGTGTTTTTTGAGCTTGTTTATGTTAAAGTAAAAATTCTTTGTATGGCCACTCTGGCCAAATCGTGTTTAGTTTAGTTAATTATTTGCCGTATACGGATTATTATTGTGTACAGTTTGCTTTGTATTTTGTCTGCTGAATTTTAATGATTTGTTTATATGAATATTCCGACGAAAGTTTTTGTACAGTTTACCCGTAAACCCTGATGTCAAGTGCTCTACCTTGTTTGTGCGTTTTTAGTATATCATTAAAGTAAATTAAACTTAATGATTCGTTTTATTTTCCCTAAGAAAATATCTTTGTTTCAACAGATATCATCGGAAGTTCTTGACTAAAACTCTTGATAGGGTAATCTTATCAATATTTTGTTCCGAATCTTCTTTGTTTACAAGGTAATGTAATTCTCTATAAAAAGGTCCTTAGGAATTTATCGACACCTTTTATCGCTTAGTTGTTCTATATAAAAACACTCCTAATTTAGTTATCACTCGTATCATTTTAATTTCTCTTTTGTTTCAGATAAAAATGAATTGAGAATCGTAAACTTAGCAGTTTAATACTTTTAATAGTTTACGTTTAACTTTGAACACAGTGTGTACTCCACCACAAATTCGTCTCCAATTATCCCTGACTCCATCTGCAAAAAAGGAGACGCTGCAGACTAATTACGAGCTGTGTATTTTATGCCAAAATATCATTGGTTAAAGCTATTAACTATGATGAAGTGTTAGAGTGTGCTAGAGAGAGAGCATTTTGGAATTCGTGTTAATTGATCGATTAAGAAATGTGACTGTTGAAGAATTGATAAACGAAAACGTATCATAACATACAGATTGCTACAAGACGTGTACTCATAAAATTAAAATGGAGCGAACTGATAGAATATTTGAACAGGAAAAGAATAAGCTTTCTTGTTCAAGTTCCTCTGATGAAGATAGTAATGTAGGTTACACAACAAGATCAAAAATCCCCGCGGGTGATCAAACTAATATTTCTTCTGTCTGGAAGAAGGAAGAGCAGAAATCTAATTTCCGTCAAAACAAACTCTGTAGGTCTGAAATTAAAAGAAGCAATTGAAATGATTGAATAATTCGATTTAGTGATTTTAGAGATCCAGGAGATCCTCGTGCAAGAGACATTCTATGTCACAAATCTTGCTGGGTAAAACATGTATTTAATGTATTTAGAAAAAAATTGCTAATGTTCCTTATAGAGATCCCCATAGATTTCGAATGAGACAACTGTTATATTTTTCGTGTCTTAAAATTATTTCCTAAACATTTTTTTTAGATTGACTACATTTAGTTTTTTGTTCTGCCCACAATGGTTTTGACAACATTTTAAACTACTTTTCTACTACTAAAAGCCTGCTAAAAAATAAAAAGTTCCCATAAGGAATATGTCATCCTAGCTCAAATCCCCCTGACATTGATATGTGTGCAAATATATATGAAAACAATACGTCTGGTCCCAAACCCCTATTTTGACAAATATAACAAATTGCACTTGCTTGCCTTGATTTATATTTATCCAACTTTTGGGAATGGGCGTAATACTACTTTCTTTGGTAGATTTTGCTTGTTTTTGCTTGGGTTAGCTCAATCGCGCTCTCATCTCAGGGTTTGTTGCGGGTTGTTTTTGAAATGAACTTCCTCATTTGAAAATGTATGAATGTTATATGCTTTTTTAGAAATGAGAACTTTTTTATTTGAAATTTTATTTTTATCTTTTATGCTTATTTAGAAGTGAAAAGGTTTATTTTCTGTTATGCATCTTAAAACCCTTTTTACTTCAAGCATGTAGAATTATAATTATTTTTCCCCTAGAACATGGAGTACTTAAATTACACTTTTTGGTGTTATCTAACCAACCGTATTGAATTACATCATGGGGGTCAAACCATGTTACGTCAAGATAAACTATGGCTCCATTTGCGTCTCGGTATTCTTTTATTTTACGCAGGTACTCGTGTCGATAATCAACGATGCGTGCTGGATTCCATAACTACCATTCCAATGTCCAATTTTTGTACCTAAAAGCGTAATCGAGCAAAACGTTTCGCAAAGTATATAATGATCTATAGTTATAATCTGGATAGTCGCGTAACTTATCCCTAATAATTTCTAATGTGGGCATCTTCTGTTCATTGTAAAAGCCATACACAAATCGACGAATGACAGCTTTGGACGCGTTATCAACTTTTTTAAGTGTTCTTCCAACACTTTTCCGTTTAATAGAATGATCAACTACATCTGCGCCTCCAATAACCCTAAAAATTGTAGTATGGCTAAATTTGGTTAATTCACAAATCCTCTTCACAATTTGATTATATGAAGAATCAATATTTTCGCCTTTTAAACACGAGTAAATATTCAAAATAACCCTTTGAGTTTGAACGTGTAAGTCTTTATTTTCAAATTCCGCTTGTATAGGCTTATAAAATCTGATATTATTACAATAACTATTATATTTACCATTATAAGACAGATGATGGGGAAAATGGTCCGTTATAAAGCAATAATAAATATTAGCTTAGAAGTGTGGTGGAATTAATGTAATTGATTTTTGTATTATTTTTGGTTTATTTCAGATAACCTAGGATTAAAATATAAAAACTTAAGAAAAAATATAAAATTTTAATTGTTCACATAAATATAAATAATGCAGGTCCACAGTTTATTTGATTTTATCAATCAATATCATCTTCTGAATCATCGTCATCTTCATGTGACAGATTGTCATCATCCATTGGATCTGTTTCTGTAAAAATTACATTCAAATTAGTTAATTTAGCCAAACATGGTTTTATTAATCAACTTACCAGGAAGATTTCGATCAAATCACCGACATGACATAGAAGTTGATCTCCTTCGAACCATTTGAAGACAAACGAGCTTTCTAGTTCTATCCAGCCATACTCTAACCGGTTCAACGTGGTTGGGTTTTTTTGAGAAGCATTCTTCCATATACTCGAAATATAATGAGCTCTCAAAAGATGTTGATAGTACTCACTTTTACGCGGTGGTGTAGAGCTTGCGTCAAATGTTCGTACTTTTTTAGTAAAGTGTTCATTAACATCTGAAGCTTTATAGCTATTGACAAAAAGTTGGAACCTACCATCATACACGTCCTTACATTTGTTTGCATTATACATTTGGCAAGTGAACTTTTGCCTAACATTAAACAGTTCTTGTAACTGATCTCCTGTATCAAAATCGTCCGCTTCATTGTCACTACTATCGAAAGGCCTCTAAAATGCCATTTTAACCAATTAATTGTAATAAATCACTCAAACACAGTAACAAAACTAATAATTTGTTCAAAGATTCACTAGAATTAAGTAATTTATAACGCTGCCTGGTTGTACTGCACTGCTTCGTACAGATCATGTCATACAAATAGTTCATACGTATTTTTTGTTTTATATATTATAGCAAGCAATAACTCTGAACAAGTTTGGTGGTCACAAATCAAATTCGCTAAGCATCTAATCCCACCTACATTTCTATGTGACGGGCGGATCAAGTCCACGTGGACTGTAGACGAAGTGGTGAATATAAATCTGTAAAATTTTGTGCTCTTTCATTGAATGTGAAGCGATATATTGACAATACCCCTTAAGATCCTCTAGTTTTTCATGTACCTTATCCATAGAAAATCTATACAGCCTCTACCTATGAATTTTTCTAACATCTAGCGTTACACTAGCGATTCCTTAAATATTTCCAATGTTAATAATGGTTTACAATTTCTACAACATTTGAAATTGTTGTAAATTTTATACTATTAAACAATATACGTCTTTTTGAAAACACTCTCACTGCAACGAAATCGTGTTGATTATATTTACAAAATACGTTCATTACCCTCGAAAGTGTTCTCCGCATCCACAAAATATAAAACTAAAGTAGGGAAGACACACAGTGTCAAAGAATTTATAAAAATAGAAAGTATCTTTCTGCTACATTTAACCTAAGACAGTACAGTACGCCTGTAGATATTACACAAAGAATACTAAAAATATAAATTATTTATAGACGCCTTGTTTGTCTGGTATCCTTATTTGCTCGACGAGAAAATAAACAAAGCGCTTCCGAAGGTTCGTTGCATAATTATTTATTAAATTTGTTGACTATGTTTAAACAGTATTAAAATAGATACCCAGATTTTATTTAGTAGGCGACGGATGTGTAAAAAATATAATCAAAATTGCACTCCAATATACACGTACATGAAAGAAATATCTACAGTATATTGTTGTGTCTTTGTTAAGATTTTTAAATAAATAAAAATTTTAGAATAATTGAACCGCCATTAGAAATCAGGAAATAAAATTAAAAAAACATTTGATTTTTTTTGTCCGTTTTTACGCCGATGCGCGATGAACTCGGCAGCGGCCAGTAAGATCGCCCGATCTCAATAGTCTGCATTTCTTAACTACTGTGGGGCCGTCCTAAAACCCCGGTGTATAAAACTCCCATTAATACTTTAGTAGATTTAGGAGAGCGAATACTTTCCTCGTGTGAAACAAAAAGGAATACGCCTGGAATATTTCAACGAGTGTGCAATTCGATGCAAAAATGTATCATTATCAATGTTAATAATAATTAGTTTCAATTTGCATTTAATTGTTCTAATCAAGAACTTGCGCATCTGACGAGGAAAGCTAACGAGATCGATTTCATGTAGAATTGCCTAGGTTAATCGGAAGAAATATCCACTTTTTTGGTAAAAAATATCAGAAGACATATTTGCAGGGACACCACTGGTGGAGCGACAAAATAACTTTCGTAACTAAGATATGTGGTTTTATATCCTATTAACACTCAGAAAATTGAAAATATTGTCTAAAATAAATTCTAAGATATTAAAAAAACCGCTGCCTAAGGAATCACTACTTCCACGTCCAGATTTTCCTTCCAAGTCTCTTTGTAGGTAAACTTCTTGACCATATTTGCACTTTAGTATGCGGAAATAATAGGTAATATAATTTTAATAATACTTGGGGCAGATGTTACAAACAAGTTTACAAAAAGTTGCAATTTAGCAAGTTTCATTATGACATTGAAAATGAACTTGGTTAACTTTCAAGCCTGACATGATATTTACAAAATCTGCAAAATGTACAGGGGATAGAAATAAAGAAAACTTTAATATTACATTAACTTTAATATTCCACAAAAAATGGATTTGGTAAAAATGCGAGAACATTAATCTAGGTATCAAAAATTGTCAAACACACAAGTTTTACATAAACAACGCTAGGCATCGGTCGGCGTCGAGACGTAATAATGCAATAACATGAATTTAAATATCAAACTTAATCAAATACAAGTTTTACAGAAACGACGCAAGGCATCTGTCGACGTCGAGACGTGAAGATACAAGAATATGAATCTAGGTATCAAAATTTATCAAATTAAGAAGTTTTACAACAACGACGCTAGACGTCGGCCGGTGTCGAGACGTAAAAATGTATGAACATATTTAGATATCAAAATTTATCAAATACACAAGTTATACAAAAACGACGCTGGGCGTCGGTCGGCATCGAGGCGTAAAAATGCAAGAATATGATTCTAGGTATCGAAATTTATCAAATTCAAAATCAAATTTGAATCTATCAAAAAGTATGCGATGTAACAGCACCGAACGCTTTCATGTCCAAAAAAACAACCAAATTTCCAAGCGTTACATAAATCGCTACTGGACTTCCGTGTTACCGTTAGATCCTCGATTTGTTACGTGTTTTTAATGTTAAAAATTAATGCAGTGGTTTCTAACACATACGCCAAAAATGAATTTCTGGACTCTTACTAGCTTGCTCTACTGATTTTTTCCAATTACACATCCCGCTTTACCCCTTCAACAAAAAATGCGTACGTGTACCAAATTTCAAGTGAGTATCTTAAGTCAATTTCATCAACCCCTTTATTAATGGAGTGATGGGGGTTGGAAAAATATTATAGAGAAATCTGAGGGCTTTGCTTCTAGTCTAGGCATGCACCAAAACCCAAGTATTTGTACTCTACACAGCTTGCTTTACTCATTTTCCCCTATTTATCTATACTTACATCCCCACTTCTTCAACGGAATCATCTCAAAATATAATCTAGTTCCAGATGTCGTTATAATACTTTTGTATATACATTCAAGTCAATATCTCAATTTTATTTTATCAACCTCTTTAATAATGGAATAGGGGTAGTGGAGGGTTGAAAAATATTATACAAAAACCTGAGGCCTTGGCTTCAAGTACATACACCGAATTTCAAGTTTCTGTACTCTTATCAGCTTGCTTTACGTATTTTCCCCTATTTACCACTATTTAAACCTTTCAACGGAATAATCCAAAAACATAATCTAGTTCCAGATGTCATTATAATATACACCTATACCAAATTTCAAGTGAATATCTCAACTTTATTTTATCCGCCCCTTTAATAATGAAGTGTTGTGGTGGGGGGATGAAATATATTGTAGAAGATGTCTGTCTGTCTGTTGGTGTAGGTAGTTGACAATACTGGCAGCGAAGAAATGGTTGTTAAACTTTCACTGAAAAATATACGGGGTGGACATCTAAAGGGAACAAAAAAATAATGAAAAAAACTTTTTTTGCTCAAATTTAAAATTTCCACGTTTCATGACACGCTAACCTATTTCAGAAAAAAAAAAAAGTTTTTTACTTGTATTCGAGAAAAAATCACCCTCCAAGATTTTTTCGGATTCTGACGTTTCAGAACACGTAGATTACGAAAATATAGGTTTTTCAATTCCGTCAGTCTGCCTGTCTGTCTGTCTGTCTGTCTGTTGTGCATTTACTAAAAAACTACTGGACGGAGAGCAGTCAAATTTGGTAGGTAGGACCGTCCAAACGGAATAAATAATGAAAAAAATTTTTTTTTGCTCAAATTTAAATTTCCACGTTTCATGACGCGCTAAACCTATTTCAGAAAAAAAAATTTTGAAATTTTTTTTCACCAATATTTTTGAAAAATTTTTTACTACCAAAATGAAATATTTTTTTTTCTTTCTTCAAATTTCAAATTTCCACGTTTCATGGCATTCTAAGCCTGATTAAAAAAAATTTTTTGACATTTTTTTTTACCATTTTTGAAAATTTGTGTACCACTAAAATGGACGGATTTTTTTTTTTATTTCTTCAAATTTCAAATTTCCACGTTTCATAGCGTTCTAAATCTATTTAAAAGAAAAATTAGAATTTTTTTTCTATTTTAAAAATTTTACCACTAAGATCGAATTTTTTTTTCTTTGTTCAGATTTTAACTATCCACGTTTCCATGGCATTGTAAAACTATTCAAACAAATTTAAAAATGTTTTTGAAAAATTTTTTAAAAAATTTGAAAACATTTTTAATCCATTTATTTATGTATCACTGCTATAGAACAGATGAAAATTTTTTTTTTGCTCAAATTTAAAATTTCCACGTTTCATGATATTCCAAACCAATTTCGGAAAAAAAATCGGTAAAGGTATTTACACAGAACTTCCCTCGTTATTTGTGCATGGCGGTCACTAAAAAATTATTAAATATGAAATGACATTGAAGAAGAAGAATAATAATGGAAATATAGTTATTGTAATTATTACAAAGAAGTCCTGATAACTTTTGGTCAAAAAAATAGTGCTCATCCAACAGCAAAAGTTCAATACTAAATAACAGGTCTATCATGAATTATTTCTTGGGATGACCACCCTGTATATTTTCCAATAAGTATAATGGCATATGCCAAATATTATTGCCATCACACATTTTCAGTACTACTTTCACTCACTGAAGTAGAAGTATAGTGGTGGTTAAAAATTTCAATTTTTTTTTGAAATTTTTCAAAACTGTTGGTTAAAAATGTTGTCTTTCAAAAAAAATTTTTTTTTGAAATACGTTTAGAATGCCACGAAACGTGAAAATTTTAAATTTGAAGAAAAAAAATGTTTCTTCCTATATTTTAGTCGTAAAATTTTTTTCAAAAATGATTGAAAAAAATTTTCAAAAAATTTTGTTCAATCATTTTTTAAAAAAAATTTCAGAAAAATTTCTAAATTTGTTTTATACGTTTAGAATGCCATGGAAACGTGGAAATTTTAAATTTTCAAAAAAAAAATTCCACCTATTTTAGTGGTAAAATTTTTTTCAAAAATGTTGGTAAAAAAATTTTCAAAAAATTTTTTTTTTTGAAATACGTTTAGAATGCCACGAAACGTGAACATTTTAAATTTGAAGAAAAAAAAATTTTTTCTTCCATATTTTAGTGGTAAAAATTTTTTAAAAAATGATTGAAAAAAATTAAAAATTTTTTTTTTCTGAAATAGGTTTAGCGCGTCATGAAACGTGGAAATTTTAAATTTGAGCAAAAAAAAAATTTTTTCACTATTTATTCCGTTTAGATGGTCCACCATGTATATTTTGCAGTGAAAATTCTACCAGTTCTTCGCTGACAGTAGGGTTAACTACCTACCAAATTTGACTGCTCTCCGTCAAGTAGTTTTTTAGTTAATGCACCAACAGAGACAGACAGACAGACAGACAGACAGACTGACGGAATTGAAAAACCTACATTTTCGGAATCTACTTGTTCTGAAACGTCAGAATCCGAAAAAATCTCGGAGGGTGATTTTTTCTCGAATACAATACTTCCCTTCGGTATGCGAGGGAAGTAAAAATTGCAACATTTTGTTACCAGTTTGGAAAAAAATTTAACACTAGAATGCTCAAATTTAAAAGTTCCACGTTTCATGACATTCTAAACCTAGGTATTTCAGAAAAAAAAATTTTGAAAATTTTTTTCACCAACATTTTTCAAAAAGTTTTAGATCGATTTTTTTTTATTTGCTCAAATTTAAAATTTTCACGTTTCATAGCATTCTGAACATGTTTTAAAAAATACATGCTTTTTAATTTTTAAACTTTTTTTAGCACTACTATAGAATAGAAGGAAACTTTCCTGTTTGCTCAAATTTAACATTTCTACGTTTGACATTTTAAAGCTATTTCAGAAGAAACAAATTTTGAAAATTATTTTACCAACATCTTTTGAAAAATTTAAAAAAATGAATTTTTTTAACCACCACTATACTTCCACTCCATTACGTGAATATTGGATTGAAAATGTGACAGATGGCAATAATATCTGGCATATGCACCTATTATACTTTTATTGAAAAATATACAGGGTGTTCATCCCAAGAAATATTTCAGTCATGGTGGACATTTGCAAAGGTATTTGCGCAAACCTGCCATATGTGGCACCTGCTATTTAGTATTCAGCTTTTGCTGTTGGATAAGCAATCTGTATATTTTTTGACCAAAACTTATCAAGTTTTCTTTGTAATAATAGCAATAACTATATTCCGATTATTATTCTCAGTCATTTCGTAATCATTAATTTTTTAGAGTGACTGCCATGCACAAATAACGAGGGAAGTTCTGTGTAAATACCTTTACCGATTTTTTTTACCAACTTTTGAAAAATTTTTGGCCAATAAAATAAATGGAAATTTTTTTTTCTTTGTTCAAATTTAGAATTTCCACGTTTCATAGCGTTTTAAACCAATATAAAAAAATGAGGAATTTTTTTTTACCATTTTTGAAAAAATTCTACCACTAATATAAACGGAACATTTATTTTTTTTGTTCAAATTTAAAATTTCCACGTTTTCATGGCATTCTAAACCTAGGTATTCAAACAAATTTAAAAATATTTTTGAAATGTTTAAAAAGTATTTTGAAAATTTTTTAATCTGTACTTACTATAGAACAGATGAAAAAAATTTTTTTGCTCAAATTTAAAATTTTCACGTTTCATGACATTCAAAAACTATATCAGAAAAAATAATTTAAAACATTTTTTTTCACCAACATTTTTGAAAAAATTTTTACCACTAAAATAGATGGAAAATAATTTTTTCTTTGCTCAAATTTAAAATTTTCACATTTCATTGCATTCTAAACATATTAAAAAAAAATAAATTACCACTACTATAGAATAGAAGGAAACTTTCGTTTTTGCTCAAGTTTAAAATTCCCACGTCTCATCATGACATTCTAAACCTATTTCAGAAGAGAAAAATTATGAAATTTTTTTTACCAACATCTTTGAAAAATTGAAAAATGAAATGAAATTTTTTAACCACCACTATACTTCCGCTCCACTACGTGAATGGGGAATTGAAAAGGTGACAGATGGCAATAATATTTGGCATATGCACCTATTATACTTTTATTGAAAAATGTACAGGGCGGTCATTTCAAGAAATAATTCAGTCATGGTAGACATTTGTAAAGGTATTTACGCAAGCTCCATATTTGGCACCTGTTATTTAGTATTGAACTTTTGCTTTGAGCACTGTATATTTTTTTGACCAAAACTTACCAGGTTTTCTTTGTAATAATAGTGATAACTATATTCCGATTATTATTTTCAATGTCATTTCGTAGAGTGACCGCCATTCCCAAATAAAGAGGGAAATTCTGTGTAAATACCTTTACCGATTTTTTCTTACCATTTTTGAAAAAAAATTACCACTAGAACACTTAGATGAGAAAAAAAATATTTTTTTTGCTCAAATTTAAAATTTCCACGTTTCATGACATTCTAAACCTACTTCAGAAAAAAAAAATTCAAAACTTTCTGAAAATTTTAGTACCAGTAGAAAGATGGGAACTTTTTTGCTCAAATTTAAAATTTCCACATTCTAAATCTATTTTCTTAAAAAAAAATTCAAAAAGAAAAATTAGAAAATTTTGTCAATACAAAGATTTTTTTGTTATTTCTTGCTATGAATATGATGGAAAATTTTTTTTTTGCTCAAATTTGAAATTTCCACGTTTCATGACATTCTAAATCTACTTCAGAAAAAAATTTTTCAAAGCTCATTGAACATTTTTTTACCAGTAGAAAGATGGGAAATTTTTTTAATCAAATTTGAAATTTTCGCCTTTCATTCTAAATCCATTTTATAAAAAAAAACAAGAAAAATTTCAAAATTTCGTCGGAAATTTTTTTTTACTGCTATAGAATTTGTTTTTGCTCAAATTGAAATTTTCCCGTGAAGTCCACTACTATACTTCCACTCCACTACGTGGATATGGAACTGAAAATATGACAGAAAGCAATAATATTTGACATATAGTTAAGGCACTTGCAAAGGAAGATACCTGTTATAGTTTGAAAAATATACAGGGTGGTCATTCTAAAAATAATTCAACCATGTTGGAAATTTGTAAAGGTATATACGCAAGCCTGTCATATTTGGCGCCTTTTATTTAATATTGAATTTTTGACATGGGATGACCACTCTGTATATTTTTTTGACCAAAAGTTATCAGGTTTTCTTTGTAATAATACCTTCCGATTATTATTCTCATATGTGGTTTCGTAATTAATAATTCCTTACAGTGACCGCCCGGTATAAAGAGGGAAGTTCTCTGTAAATACCTTTGCCGATTTTTTTCTCATATATCGTTCCATTTTTTTTATAGGCGACAATTTTTTTTGGTTCTAAGTTTGTGTATCTCGGATAAAGAAAAAAAAATTCAGAACACGTAAAATGTAATTTACTGCGTAATCCTTACATAAATGATGAAAAAGGAGACTTCTTTAAAAAAAGTACAAAATCGGCAATATAAAAAAAATTGTAGCATTTTTCATATAGGTAGGTATGTTTAATTGATATAGATTCCAAGTGGTCCCTCTGCCACCCTGTTCCAGGTCGCCATCACCTTACCAAACACCCTACATACAAATTTATCATTGTTACATTTTAGTTTGCTTCAATGGATTAGTACAATATGCAAAATGTCTTGCTGAAACATGAATGCAAATTATTTTTTAATAAATATTATAACAGAAAATTTTTGAGTTAGATATATATATATATATATATATATATATATATATATATATATATATATATATATATATATATATATATATATATATATATATATATATATATATATATATATATATATATATATACACGAGGTTTATCACTTCTATAGTAAACATGAGAAGAATATATCTGCGAATATTATGTAATTCAGTCTACAATGTAGAGAGTAAATCGGTATTTCAGAGACGTTTCAGAATATCACAAACCCTTATTACGAATTTTACTTCATTGCCTCATTTCGTATTCTTCATCTTTACGGTCCAGATTTCTGCTAGATATCGATTTTATTGAAACCAGTAATTTACCTTTTTTACACAGATCAGTCTGGGGTTGAATTGTACATTTTACGAACGGCTATATCTATCTATCAATTTAGAGATCTTATTTTAAATATCAGCATAATGAAATGTAAATTGGGCAAATGTTTCATTTACTTACTGGGAAAAAAAATAACATTTGAACTGGGTGATGGTGAGCAGGTATTAAAATATACCGAACGCTAAGAAAACGATGTTAAATTGCCTACACAGTTGAAACTAGGAGGTTGATTTGTATTAAGGTGTTAAATTGAGAATAATATAAGGTTACTATTTATCTCTCATGCTTTTACATAAATTGATGAAAATATATTGAAACAACATTTATTTTCAATACAACATTTTCATAACACGGAATGTAGAAAATAAGCTAAAAGTGGTAAACATTGACATGTTTTCATTAAAATTTATATATAACATAACGGTTGCACTTATTAGGTCCTAATTTGCATGGAAAGGATAACATCATTATAGATTAATATTTTACAGCAAACCATTTTTCAAAATAATTATAACCTCATGGAAGAATGTTTTTTTTAATATTATCAGATGTCAATGTTACTTCATAGAAAGTTAAAATTCGATCTATGGCAATGTTTAATCAGACCTGGGTATCGTTGACATCCCTAGCATATTTTTTTGAGGTGAAAAATAAGAGAAACTAATTATTTAACTTTTATTTACGTTATCTGATCATTACAATATTAACTAAATTAAGAGCATTTTGACGGTAAGTAAGTAAAAACCGCTGCCTAAGGAATCACTACTTCCACATCAGATTTTTCATCCAAGTCACTTTCTGTAGTCTTACCAGCTTGATTTACTTATTTTCCCCTATTTACTCCTATTTAACCCCCAACCCTTCAACGGAATCATCTCAAAATATTATCTAGTTCCAGATGTCGTCATAATACATACGTCTACCAAATTTCAAGTAAATATCTCAATTTTACTTTATCAACTCCTTTAATAATGGAGTAAGGGTGGTGGGGGTTGAAAAATATTATTAAAAAATCTGGGGCATTGTCTTCTAGGACATACATCGAATTTCAAGTTTCTGTACTCTTACCATTTCGCTTTACTTCTATTTCTCTATTTACCTCTACTTACCCCCACCACACTCATTCATCGTAATCGTGTCTAAATAAAATCTAGTTTCAGACATCGTTATAATATACCAAATTTCGAGTGAAAATTTAATTTTATCAACTCTTTTAATAAGGGAGTGGCAGTGGTGGGGGGATGGAAAATATTATAAAAAACCTGAGGTCTTCGCTTCTAGTATATGCACCAAATTCCAAATTTCTGCACTCTTACCAGCTTGCTTTACTTATTCTCCCATATCTACCCCTATTTAACCCACACCCCTACAACGGAAGCATCTCAAAATATAATCTAGTTCCAGATGTCGTGACAATACATACGTATGCCAAAGTTCAAGTGAATATCTCAATTTTATTTTATCAACCCCTTTAATAATGGGGTAGGGGAATTGGGGCGTTGAAAAATATTATAAAAAATTGCGACGCCTTTCCTTCTAGTACATACACCGAATTTCAATTTTCTGTACTTTTACCAGCTTGCTTTACTTATTTTCCCCTATTTACCCCTATTTAGCCCCCAACACTTCAACAGAATCATCTCAAAATATAATCTAGTTCCAGATGTCGTTGTAATACATACCTGTACCAAATTTCAAGTAAATAATAGAGTAGGGGTGGTCGGGGGTTGGAAAATATTTTAAATAATCTGAGACCTTGGTTTGTAGTACATACACCGGATTTCAAGTTTCTGTATTCTTACCAGCTTGCTTTACTTATTTTCCCCTATTTACCCCTACTTATCCCCCAACCGTTCAACGGAATCATCTCGAAATATAATCTAGTTCCAGATGTCGTTATAATATATACGTGTACCAAACTTCAAGCGAATATCTCAATTTTACTTTATCAACCCCTTTAGTAATGGAGTTGGGGATGGGGGGTTGAAAAATATTAATAAAAATCTGACATACATCGAATTTCAAGTTTCTGTACTCTTACTAGCTTGCTTTACTTATTTACCCCTACTCAACCCTTCAACGGAATCATTTCAACATATAATCTAGTTCCAGACGTCATTATAATATATACGTGTACCAAATTTCAAGTGAATTTCTCAATTTTATTTTATCAACCCCTTTAATAATGGAGTGGGGTGGTGGTGGTGGTGGAGGAATGAAAAATATTGTAAACAATTTGAGGCCTTGGCTTGTATTACATACTGTAGTCTTACCAGCTTGCTTTATATATTTCCCCCTATTTACCCCTATTTACCCCACAACCCTTCAACCGATATTTTCAAGAAATAATCATATTCCAGATATCGTTATGATATATACGTGTACAAAATTTCAAGTCAATATCTTAAACCGTTCCGGAGAAAACGTGAGGACAAAAAAAAGTTACAGACAGACAGACAGACAGAATATTTTTTTTCTTCGCTTAAATTTAAAATCTCGATGTCTCATGACATTCTAAACCTATTTCAAGAAGAAAGATATTTGAAATTTTTTTTGCGATTACTATACTTCCAATCCACTACGTGGATGTGGAAGGAAAACTATGAAAAAAACAAGAATTCTCGCAATCTTACCTCTTAAAATAAATACCAAAACAAACTGATTTATTTCAGAAAATGATGGTGCCAGTTCTGAATTCCATTCAAATAATGCTTTCCCCTCCGAATATGACGATCTTCCAATTGTCGGACAATATCTGTCATTTTCATTGTTTATTATTTCTCTGTCAGTAACATCTGGATATACAAAATATAGCCCTTTCTTTCTTAGGAAGTCAATATCCGCTATGTTTTCGGACTTCTGAATCTCCGTTTCTTCTTTATTTGAAGTAATTTCACTTTCAGAAGTAATCAGAGTGTCCATGAGCTCATTATTATTTAAGAGACCATAGAAGTTCTCTTCTACGTCTTCATCACTTCCTAAATTGATAGTAATTTGACTCTCTGATGAGTTTGATTCTTCTACAGCTGGCTTATTTTTTCTTTTTCTCTTTCCCCTTCCTTTCCTATTTCTTTTTCCTTAGCTCTCTTTATTTTTGCATCTGCTTTATTCTCTAATCTTTCCCTTACTTCATGGTCTGTTAAACATTCAACAAACTTCCTATTCACCCTATTACGATTACCAGGCTCTTCTCATTGTCTCTTCAGAGTAGATTTTATACTTTCTAGTTCAGTTCGCCTTGGTCATTTAGCAAGAGGCATCTACACCCATAAGAATATACATAAATAATTCTTATTGGAAACATTCACAGTAGTAATGATAAATCCAATAGAAAACATTGACACTATTAATCTAATCCTAGGACAAACATTGACACTGTGTCAAATTTAACCTAACTGCGAAATAATTTAAAAAGTCACAATAATTTAGTATGACAAATTTGACAACAAAAAGCATTACCCATCTAATCAACATCTACTTACCTTTTTAAACCAAAGACGAGATAGATACAGTCAATTTTGTAAAAGTTTTCTTAACACACTCACCATACAAAATGATCAGCTGAGTCAAAGTCAGCCATTACTAAGAAATAAAAATAAAACCGAAACTTTCCTATACTACCAGTGTATGACAATAGACGGTGTGTTTTAACGTTAAAGGTTATTTCATTTTAAACGACATGCTAAGAAAGTTAATATATTTTTTTTAAAAAGGTGACAATGTTTACCCCATGACAATGTTTACCCCATTTACCTTATTCCTTTTAGAGGAATATAAAATATTTTTCGGAATACGCGATTGTAAGGAAATATTAAGGTGATTTCTTAAAGGACGTAAAGAAATCTGAAGGGGTCGTAATGTGGATTAACTCTGCACAGCACATCTGAAGGACACGACAGAAATGCATACCTGTCTGACGCCAGAAGTGCTTTCTCAGCGGTCTGTGGCTATATCCGCTCTCAGGCTGATTTTTTTCAACTCTAAATACCCCCCAATGATGACTATAGGAAAGTTTACTTATCGGCGTATCTGGCGTACCTTATTGTCTAGCGGTACATCTCTACTCAGACCATCGTCTTATAAGAGTCAATTCACATGCAACGTAGAGTCAACACTGACTGTCAGTACTTAACGTCAGCGCTGACTGTCCCGTTCGACGTATTACTTTCACAAGCGGTCAGTTTATCAAAATGTATCTTTGCAACTGAGCAGTCGCTGTTGCCGTCGTTTTGCTGATTAAGCGAAAAAGAGAGAAAAAAAGATTGTGGGTACGTCCTATTATTAGCGCGAGGTATCTGAAAGGTGCTTTGTCACATTATATTTGAATTTAAGAGAAGGGGAACGAAAATTATTAACTGTTTTCGTATGTCATCAAATCTTTTGATGAATTACATTAGAAGCTAGAGAATGGTTTAAAATTCTGTTAGAGTGTCAAATTCATTAGTGGAAAGACTGTCAGTATGTTAGGCACAACAACATCAACCACGTCTCTGTAAATTTCCTTTTTTATATCTCTGTTTTTATATTCTTCACAGGAGGAATTCGGTATGCATCTATGATTTTCGACGGCATAAATTAATAATTTCGTATCCATAGTCGTGCGGAATACAAGAACATGCCACGCGCACAACAGACGATATTACCTGAATCTGTACGCAACCGAGCATCAGTACAATGTAAAATAGCTCATATATCACAATGCTCGTCAGCTCGCTGACGATACATCGCCGCACGAGCTCGACGTAGGCCCGGCGTATTTATGTGGTCGGACCGATCATACGCGCTCCATCTGAAAATGTTGATTTGAACTCATGCTCTGTCTTATATGTTCTAGCGGTCAGTGCTGACCATACGTTCCATGTGAAACGTCTTTAAATTAGCACTTTAGAAACACTTCTTAGACTATAATTCCCATTGATGGACTCTGTGAGTAATCGGAGTACTGTTATTGACGTGAAGAGATCGAAGTCAACCCACAGAATGGCATGCGGGTCATCAATCTTAGATCTATGGGATCTAAAAAGAGTTGAATTCAAAATAAATGTTCGTTTATTGATTGTAAGAGTGCAGTAAGTATAAAGATAGGAATATTCAAGCCTGATTAGCTAATTGTATATAAAATAACGTACCACGCATGACAAGGCCTCACGTCTCGAGGACTCGTAACTCATAAGAAAGCGAGTCATGTAACAATCAACTAACACAAGAATATTCAGATTCCAGTTAAATTTGTTTGTAAATTTATGTTGGACTTTTGACAATCAGTGACTGTCTGTTAATGCATTTTAAATTTCAGTTGGCTTTGTTTTGCTAATATTCCTTATAGGCTATTGTATCATTCGTCAGGGTAATTGCTTCGAGAAGCAACATAAACAGCATAAGTTGTATGAGGCTCTCCAGCTCCTTTAAATGTACTTACGGCATTGAAGCCAATAATGCTTTTATGGTGCCGCACCACCCTCGAGTGACCCTTACGGCGATGTCCGCAACGATCGCTTTTTCTCTAATTTTCGCTTTTTAACTTGAGCTTGACGCTACATTCAGACTGGAATGTGATCTCTTCGAGACCATACTTAGAGTCTCTTCGAAAAATATAACTGTGGTACTTTCGAAAATTATATCTAAATGACGTCGCCCAAGTACGGTATTACGTCATTCATTAAGCCAATTTTAAATGCAGTTTAATAAAAATATTGTTATGCTTCTTTCGTCAAGACACGGTGCTCAAAGGCGGTTGTATATCTATCGGGTTTTAAGAAATGTTCCCAAGTCAATTTCTTGTGGAGTTTTGGACTGATTTGTGTTTTATTAATTTTTTGAATCTTTGTACTTGGACATTTTCCCTGGGTTTACATCACTTTGGATGTAATACATGAAACATTGAAACATTAAACAGTTTCAGTGGTGCGAATTTCAGCTAAACGTATAAAATACAATTACAGTACAATACACAATTATATAAAGAGGGGACAGAAAAAGCAAAAGATCTCTCAATATATCTAAGATTTATGCCATGAATTAAGGATGTAGGTATAATTAATTCCCTAATACAAGGAGGACAATTGGTAATCATTACTTTGTAAATAATAATAACATACAAAGTGATGTAGCCTACTCATGACCATATTAAGCCAACTAGTTTGTTTTAAAAACACAGAAACATGTTATCTTCTAGACAAATTAAAAATAAAACAAATACGTGTATTATTTTGTACCTTTTGTACCCGCATCAAGATACGGACTATAAACAGCATCACAGTAATTAAAGTGAGATAGAACCATAGAATAGCACAACATGGATTTTTGTTTTTGGAAATGACAATGATTATATACATTTTTAAGTGCACAAAATGTTCTTTTCATCTGTATTAATATTGATTGATTGATTTGTCAGCGTAAGGTGGGCATTGCTGCCGATTCCGGGCAACCATGGAGGTTCGTTCCAACACGCCGTCGTCCGTCGAACATGCCCAACGGACGGCTAAACCGCGTGTCAAAACCAAATCTCGGATCGCCGGACCGGCTGCATACGCCGGGTTGGACATTGGACATGCTTGTTGTCAGCAGCGAGAGCCGCATAATGCATGGAGTGGGAATATAGCATGGGAAGTGTAGGTGTTTGTGAGGTGCTTCTTTTAAATTCCCATGATTCTATTAAGTTTCCATCTGTCATCATCGGTTAGGGTGTGCAGGTATTTGCGAGATGCTTCTTTTCAGTTTTCATGCTTCTTTTAAGTTTCCATCTATCGTCATCTCCTTATTTTCCTTCTTCTAAGTTTTCTGTTTCTTCTGTTTCTGAATCTGGCAGCTTCATGTTTTTTTAAATTTTGTTTTGTTTCTATTTATTAAGCGTTCCACAGGTAAATATCCATTTACAGTGGAGTTGCTGGGATCTCGCGGTAACAACATTATTTTTGCGCGTTATGAGAGAAAAGAAAAAAAAGGGGTCCGAAGGGATAGTTTGCTCACCCTGTATATCGTATCTTTGAGACAATCGGTTTCAATGTCCACCTACCAAATTAATAATAAAATATTATGTTTTGAATCAATAAATCGAGCTGATAAAAGTTAAAATGGTAGAGATCAAATAGAAAGATAGAATAGGATAATATCAATTAAGTCAGATAAAATAAAATAAATTAATTAATTTATAGCTTGTCTGTCTTTCTGCAGCGTCTTGTAATTGCTGTTTTATATTATTTCCTTTCCTTTTCTTTCTTAGGTTGAGTTGATTTTGTCCATTTAAAAACTTTCTACTGTATACAATGGGCTTGTTCGGCATTTTTTTTAATTTCATAAATCGAAAGTGCAAGTATAAGATAATGAATCTGCAAAAAATCAGAATATTATTCGAACGTTTAGTATCTTAAAAACTATTACAAATCTCCACCTCGCGAAAATGGGGTGTGGCCAGGCGCTACGTCACTATACGTATGGACTCGGCGATATCAATAGACTTGATGTTCGTTAGTTGTTATAATTATAAGTGTTTCAGAAGTATTGTTTGTTTTGCTTACTTCTTGACAGTAGGGGAGTACAATTTGGTAAAATGTCAAAATATTACAATTTTCTCTCACTCCTGTCGGGACGAATTTTCGATTTTGACCTGCAATTTACGATTAGGATTCATCGTCGATCTTCTCCTTTCCGTAGAGACATAGAACGAACTTCCATTAAACGTATTTATTTAGTTACCGGCGTTTGAAAATTCCATGTTTTTCGACTTTTCAGGTTAAATTTGAAAGCCACTTTTCTTACGTCGCTTGCGTATAGTGACGTCACAAATGAGCACTCGGTTTTTGCAACTATTACTAATATCAACTCCTTATATCTCGAGAACAGAAAAAGTTAATAATACGAGATTTTAAGTGCCTAATGAGAATATCGAGTACTATATGAAAAAGTACAAAAACCATATAAAAAGAATATCATGGAACAAACCCATTACTTTAGGTGACAACACAGCTATATTGTTTTGTAAACATATGTGCCTCATTTTGACACTGACTATGCTATTATTTATTGCCCATGAACCACTTAGAGTATCTTGTTGGGTCGTCTAGGGTGTACGTAGGGACACCGCACTTCTCTTGAGCTTGTTTGCTTTATTTGATTTAATGTTATTAGAAAATCTTGTATTTATTAATTTCATATTAACTCTGTTTTTCCATTGAGCCGCCTTATTTCAGGCAGAATTTCTTGAAATTTTTTCGAGTGTAACGGGCTTTTTACTGCTTTTTCGTCGTTTTTAAGAGAGCACCTTAAAAACACGTCTATTCACGACGACATTTAACTCACTCCTTCTCTCATCTGTATTAATATGAAGACAAAATCTTAGCTTATAATCTATAACTAAGTCTAAATTTTTTAAATGGTCATAATAAGATAACGTTTGCTGCCCCACAAAAAGATGTACGTTGTCCAAAACAAGATTTCTATTAGTCCGAAATACCCTAACTGCAGATTTTTTAGCATCTATCGTGAAGCAGAGCTTACTTGGTATCAACCAGGCATTTGATATCTTCATTCATATTACGTACTGCCTCAATATAGTCCTCAGATTTAATAATATTATAAAAGTGGCTATCATCGGCATAACATGGCATACACAAATCTTAATGGTACTGTCGAAATATTCAGTATATATTAAGTATAAAAGATGTCCTAATATTGATCCCTGAGGAATACCAGCTTGAAGCACATTCAGTTCAGATGCTAAGTGCTAACCAGTAATCACTTGTTGTCTTTTGTATAAATATGATATCATTATATAAGAGCGTTGTGAGTGAAACCGAAGAATATTTAGCGAGTAAAAAAACGTGGTTAAGAGTATCAAGTGCCTTAGAATGATCTAGCATTATTAATACTGTAGTATTGTTATGCTCAGAACTCCTGATTATGTAATCAACAGAGCCCGGCGCAAAAGTAGTTATGCCAGAGACGGTCTCCACACACAGATAAATATAATGTTTTGTATGATTCACATAAGCAAATAAATACATTATTTATAGGAAACAAATACCTACTTTTGCGGTGAGAAATAAAAAGTATTTCATAAAACTCATAAAATAATAAATAAATAATTTGTTATTGGTTTGGAGAAATTATTTATTTGGTATAGTTGAGCAAGTAGATGTAATAGATGTATACTGAAACTGGTGGATAAAAAACACCAGACTTCGGCCGCACATTATATATACCTGCAGCGTCGCGCGTCGGTCTGATTGTCTAGTCGAAAACAAAAAACTCGGCACTTTAAACGGCATACGCCACTTCAACTTTTTATATCAGTTAAGGAAATGAAAACATCTCCCATATGTTTCTTCATAACTATATTAAACAATTTTCAATTTAAAATATAATTTTTATCTGTGCACATAATATAAGGCACTATAATTTAAAAAGATATAAGGAGAAAGCTTGTCACTCTCTTTCTGCTTTTTTACGACAGCAAATAGGATACGGTAAACAATAATAATAGTAAAATAAACAGCAGACTGCGTTTTATATTTTGCAGAAGACTTCAAACATACAGAAAGCATTTGAAATAAAAAAGGTCCAACAATTATTATTAATTTATTACGCAATGACCAATGACATGTGAGATTGTTTCATATGCACATACGCATTATGGATGGAGTCAACACTACAGACTAAGGCCTAAAACACACTAGGCGGTTTTCGCCGATTCGGCCGCCGCCTGTTACAACACACACTAAGCGGTTAACCACTTGTCGTAGGAAGGCAACGTTGTCACTGTTTTCAGTAGTGCTGATAATACAGGGACAAAAAAGAATTTGTCCGACTCAAAGAGAGAATTAATTTTGTTAGGTTTATTATACTGTCCATCAAAAATAAAGAAAGAAATCATAGGCGCATCCGGGAACATCCTATTGTTAAAGAACTCGAAACAAAAAGTTTATTTAATAGTGTATTTAATAAAATTCTTCAATTTCATTAGAATGTCGAAAACATCATTTTACGAATGACTGTATATTTTGGAAAATGATTTAATAAAGAAGAACACCTGAATGAGAAACAATATAATAAAACAGTATAATAACTACTTCCTAACTCTTTTCTTTTATTTCTGTCACCATAATCATTGTTTCTCATATCCCATATAGCAGATCGTTCTTGAATTACATTTATTAATAGTTCAGTATCAGTAATGGGATCTATTTTAGAGGCGTAAATACAATACTTTTAACGTGCAATTTGGCTTCAATGCAAGCTCAAACCGCTCGACAAATAAGTGAATGTGTGAACAGGTCCATTTTTTACATTGCAGCATACGCCGCTCGAAGCAATAAAAACGATTCGGCACATGAATCGAACGACGGTACGCGCGGTGGTGGATGCTGCTTTCTCGCAGCGCGCCATAGTGTGAACAGCTCCATTTGTTTCTATTACAGCATCTGTCGAGTCGGCTGCCGATCCTGCGAAAACCGCCTAGTGTGTTTTTAGCCTAAGACTTGTCAGTAAATTTGATAGAAGTAAATGTGTCATGATTTGTTATGGCGTCGAGTGGCTTTCCATTAAATGAAATAGTACTTTCGTAGATTAAAGATTTTCTGGAACTGCGGTTTAACGGTGTAGAACTTTTCTGTGCCAGCTGTGAAAAAACACTTTCGTGGACATGCAAGTCGAACATTTTAAAACAAGTTTCATCTGAATGTCATAAAAACTAAAATTTAGTATAATTACATGAATATTTCTCACGGATCCCTCTAGCTATACGCAACGTTCAATATAAGCCGAAAACAGATCAGTATATAGTAATTGATGCAATAAACATTACAGGTATTTGATCTACGTCAATATATTTTTAGAGTCTCAGGGGATATTGCTGAGTGAAATACGAATTGGATACATAACAGTGTTAAGAAACAACCCCGGTTTTTCAACATTTTTGTGTGTGGCAAAGAAGTGGACTGTTCAATGCCGGACATAAATCTGCCATCTATAAGAAACTATACTTATTTTAAATATGCTCCGATTACATCGGTAGACGTTGAACGGTTGAACAATCCTTTTTCACAACACAAGTGGGATATTCAGTGACAGGCGCCGGAGTTTTATTTCGGACGATTTAGAACAAGTGCAAATCATATATTTTTATTATTCTAATAAGGTATAGTTACTAGGCGTTTGTGTTTGTGCATACAACAATAAGTGCATCAAAGTAGGTATGATTTATAACCGTTTCGGGGCCATTTACCTTTAAATATTACGGAATTCACTAGTTATAATCATAAGGTAAAATATTGTATTACTGCGCATGAAAATGTCTATATAGTTCATATTGCGCAAAGCCGACTGTGGCTTTTACGGCATAACTACCTCTGAGCCGGGCTCTGGTCATCAATTACCTAAACTCTTCAAATTGATACTGTGAATGCTTTCAAAATCACTGGAACATTTCAAAATAAGATTCAAACTTTGAATACTCTGTATGTCTTAAAGCAGCTACATTTGTTTAAAGCACGTTGATCTCAATTGTAATATTCTGATCTCTAACATCTCAAGATTTAGAGTTTTCTAATTATCAATGAATTACCCTGTATAATATTTAATTCTCCCGATTTGTGTTAGTTAAACTAATATTATCACTGTCCATATTTCAAGTCGTTTAATATCCAGATTTCACCGTAAAATACCCGGCGCATATCCAGAATAGATTACTTGATGAAATAGTACTCGAAATGTAATCCATAAATAGGTGTAACAATAATTAACGTTACGGCCGCAACGCAACAAAGATGCGAAACGTTATATAACACTTGAATGCTAATTAAAACACAACTGCGCATGCCCGGCCGCAACATTGGCCATATGATTGTATAACTAGAGAATTGACATGTAGTGGGGCGTAATGGAACACAAGGCTATTGTTTAGGGGCACACTCAGTGTCGTTCTGAGGGGATGATCCGATGCGCTAACGTCCACTTCTTTCCCGAAAACTTCCGATTTGGTTTCCTCTATTACTTGAATTTAAGAAATTAATTATTTTGAAACTAACACCGAGTTCGACATTAATGAATTGGGTGTTTCCATGCTCTTTAGATAAAAATTTAAATAAAAATTAATTACCTTTAAAAATTTGGGATATATCGTATTTCGATATTTAATGCAAAAGACATACATTCTACAATCTCGAATGTGATGTGGAAGCCATAGAAAAAAATGTAAAGATTCAAATTCTTAATAATGTACTAGTCAAATGATTCATGTGAAAAGTCGATGATCGCTTTGAATCCCGCCCCTACTCTCCAATTTAATAAAAATAACAAATTGCCGTTGCTTACCTTGTTTATATTTATTCAACTCTAAGAATGGGCGTAATACTGCTATCTTTTGTAAATTTAGCCTCTATTTTACTTTGCTTATCTCAGTAGAGCTCTCATGTTAGGGTTCGTTGTAGGATGCTTTTAAAAAATATGCTTTTAATGATTTTTCTTATATTCTATATTATTTCCACATCCACGTAGTGGATTGGAAATATAGTAAACGCAAAAAATTTTCAAAAATTTTTCTTCTTGAAATAGGTTTAGAATGTTATGAAACGTCGAGATTTTAAATTAGAGCGAACAAAAATTTTCTGTCTGTCTGTCTGTCTATCTGTCGGTCTGTCTCTCGGACTGTCTGTCTGTAAATTTTTGTTGTCCGCACGTTTTCTCCGAAATGGTTCAAGATATTGACTTGAAATTTTAACGAGATCTGGAACTGGATTGTTTTTTGAAGATATCAGGTGAAGAGTTGGGGGGTAAATAATGGGAAATCTGTAAAGCAAGCTGGTAACACTACAGAAACTATAAATTTGATGTATGTACTACAAGCCAAGGCCTAAGAATTTTCTATAATATTTTTCATCCCCCAACCAATACCACTCCATTATTAAAGGAGTTGATAAAATAAAATTGAAATATTCACTAGAAATTCGGTACACGTATATATTATAACGACATCTGGAACTAGATTATATTTTGATATGATTCCGTTGAAGGGTTGGGGGTTAAGTAGGGGTAAATCGGGGAAAATAAATAGAGCAAGCTGGTAAGAGTACAGAAACTTGAAATTCGGTGTATGTACTACAAACCAAGGTCTCAGATTATTTAAAATATTTTCCAACCTCCCCCCCCTATCCCTACTATATTATTAAAGGGGTTGATAAAATAAAATTTAGATATTTACTTGAAATTTGGTACACGTATGTATTACAACGACATCTGGAACTATTTTATATTTTAAGATGATTCCGTTGAAGGCTTGGGGGTTAAATAGGGGTAAATAGGGCAAAATAAGTAAAGCAAGCTGGTAAGAGTACAGAAACTTGAAATTCGGTGTATGTACTAGAAGCCAAGGTCTCAGATTATTTATAATATTTTTCAACCGCCCCTACTCCATTATTAAAGGGGTTGATAAAATAAAATTGAGACATTCACTTGAAAGGTACACGTATTTATTATAACAACATCTGGAACTAGATTATATTTTGAGTTGATTCCGTTGAAGGGCTGGGGATTAATAGGGGTAAATAGGGCAAAAGAAGTAAAGCAAGCTGGTAAGAGTACATAAACGTGAAATTCATTGTATGTACCAGAATTCAAGATTATTTATAATATTTTTCAACTCCCCACCACCCCTACTCCATTATTAAAGGGGTTGATAAAATAAAACTGAGATGTTCACTTGGTATTTGTACACGTATGTATTATAGCGACATCTGGAACTAGATTATATTTTGAGAACATTCCGTTGAAGAGTTGGGGATTAAATAGGGTTAATGTGGGAAAATAAGTAAAGCAGGCTGGTATGGGTACAAAAACTTAAAATTCGGTGTATGTCCTAGAAGCTAAGGCCTCAGATTTTTTTATATTTTTCAACCCCCCACCACCCCTACTCCATTATTAAAGGGGTTGATAAAATAAAATTGAGATATTCACTAGAGCTCTGGTACACGTATGTATTATCACAACATCTGAAACTAGATCATATTTTGAGATGCTTGAAGGGGTGGGGGTTAAATAGGGGTAGATATGGAAAAATAAATAAAACAAGCTGGTAAGTGTACACAAATTTGGGATTTGGCGCATATACTAGAAGCGAAGGCCTCAGGTTTTTTAATAACATTTTTCAAACCCCCACCACCCTTACTCCATTATTAAAGGGGTTGATAAAGTATAATGCAGATATATCAAGCTGGTAAGAATACAGAAATTTGGGATTTGGTGTTTATACTAGAAACCGAGGCCTCAGATTTCTTTTTTATATTTTTCAAACCCCACCACCTCCGCTCCATTATTAATGGGATTGATAACATAAAATTGAGATATTCACTTGAAAGTTAGTAGATATATGAATTGTAATGAGATCTGATTGAGATGATTCCATTAAACGGTGGTAGGTGATAGGTTGTAGATATGAGAAGATAAGTAGGATAAACTACAAACTTTATTTTTAACGTATATGGTAGAAACCAAGGCCTGAAACTTTTCTATGAAACCTGCCCCAAATATTGTTAAAATTCTTTGACCAATAATTTCCACATACTAGAGTGCAAATCCAGTGCAAATCTAGTCAAGATATTTTCTTTAAAGTAACTTGAATGAAAAATCTGGATGTGGAAGTAGTGACTCTTTAGGCAGCGGTTTTTTATGAGCGTTTAAACTTTACAGATGAAAAACCGCTGCCTAAGGAATCACTACTTCCACATCCAGATTATTCGTCCAAGTCACTTTAAAGGAAACATCTTGACTATATTTGCATTCTAGTATGTGGAAATTATTGGTCATAGAATTTTAATAATATTTGAGGTAGATGTCATAGAAAAGTTTGAGGAGTTGGTTTCTACCATATACGTTAAAAATGAAGTTTCTAGTTTACCATACTTATTTTCCACTATTTACAACCTACCACCTCAATGGAGTCATCTCAATCAGATGTCACTACAATACATACGTGTACTAACTTTCAAGTGAATATCTCAATTTGATGTTATCAATCCCATTAATAATGAAGCGGAGGTGGTAGAGTTTGAAAAATATTAGAAAGAAATCTAGGCCTTGGTTTCTAGTATATACACCGAATCCCAAATTTCTGTAGTCTTACCAGCTTGCTTTACTTATTTTCCCCTATTTGCCCCTATTTAACCCCCAACCCTTCAACGACATCATCTCAAATTATGATCTAGTTTCAGACGTCGTTATAATACATACGTGTACCAAATTTCAAATGAATATCTCAATTTTATTTTATCAACCCTTTTCATATTGGAGTAGGGGTGGTTGGGTTGAAAAATATTATAAGAAAATCTGATGCTGTGGCTTCTAGTAGATACACCGAATTTCAAGTTTCTGTAGTCTTACCAACGTTTTACTTATATTCCTCTATTTACCCCAAATTAACCCCCAACCCTTCAACGGAATCATCTCAAAATATAAACTAATTCCAGACGTCGTTATAATACATACGTGTACGAAATTTCAAATGAATATCTCAACTTTATTTTGTCAACCCCATTAATGGGGTAGGGGTGGTGGGGGGGGGGGGGTTGAAAAATATTATAAAAAAATCTGAGGCCTTAACTTCTTGTACATACACCGAACTTCAAGTTTCTGTACTCATACCAGCTTGCTTTACTTATTTCCCCCTATTGACCCCTAAATAACCCCCAACCCTTCAACGGAATCATCTCAAAGTATAATCTAGTTCCAGATGTCGTTATAATTCATACGTGTACCAAATTTCAAATGAATATCTCGATTTTATTTTAACAACCCTTTTAATAATGAAGTAGGGGTGGTGGGGGTTGAAAAATATTATAAATAATCTGAGACCTTGGCTTCTAGTACATACACCGAATTTCAAGTTTCTGTAGTCTTACCAGCTTGCTTTATTTATTTTCCCCTATTTACCCCTATTTAACCCCCAACCCTTCAACGGAATTATCTCAAAATATAATCTAGTTGCAGATGTCGTTATAATACATACGTGTAGAAAATTTCAAATGAATATCTCAATTTTATTTTATCAACCCTTTTCAAATTGGAGTAGGGGTGGTGGGGGTTGAAAAATATTATTAAAAAATCTGACGCTTTGGCTTCTAGTACATACACCGAATTTCAAATTTCTGTACTCTTACCAACTTGTTTTACTTATATTCCTCTATTTACCCCAAATTAACCCCCAACCCTTCAACGGAATCATCCCAAAATATAATCTAATTCTAGACATCGTTATAATACATACGTGTACGAAATTTCAAATGAATATCTCAACTTTATTTTATCTACCCCTTTAATGGGGTAGGGGTGGTGGGGGTTGAAAAATATTATTAAAAAATCTGAGGCCTTAACTTCTAGTACATACACCGAATTTCAAGTTTCTGTACTCTTACAAGCTTGCTTTACTTATTTCCCCCTATTTACCCCTATTTAAGTATTTAACCCCCAACCCTTCACCGGATTTCCTCAAAAAACAATCCAGTTCCAGATCTCGTTATAATATATACGTGTACAAAATTTCAGGTCAATATCTTAAACCGTTCCGGAGAAAGCGTGCGGACAAAAAAAGTTACAGACAGACCGACAGACAGACCGACAGATCGACAGACAGACAGAAAATTTTTTTTCGCTCAAATTTAAAATCTCTACGTTTCATGACATTCTAAACCTATTTCACGAATAAAAATTTTTGAAAATTTTTTTGCGATTACTATACTTCCAATCCACTACGTGGATGTGGAAGTAAAACTTTGAATTTGTTATGCAATTGAATTGCCACTTCTGTCAATTCAATGCTGCATTGTTAGTTGCCTAATCTATTTTTTGTGCTTGTCAATGAAATGAACTTTATTTGAAAATTTTTATAACAAGTTTATTATCGAAATATTTAATTAAATATCATTGGAATTATTAACAACTTATTTTGTATTTCCCTAATTCCCCATTTCCAGCTAATTACGTAAACTAATAACAATATGATTAAAGTTATGGTTAATTATATAGGGGAAATCTTATTTATTAATACTGTTTTTCACTCAAATTTATTATTGTTTTGAGGTTACTTTTGTAACTTTTACTGTTGAGTTTATTAAAACCTGTTTTTCTTAATCGCTGTATGCCTTTCTGTTAAATATCCGTGTGTTCCTTGGATATTTGCCGATATATTGCAGAAAGTTGTCTGCTTTTTCAAATATTACTTAGTAAGTTATACTTGCTTGGTAATAACTTGATTATTAAACTTCCCCTTCCTTCTTGGATTACTTTAATTCAGTTTTCCTATTAAATTTTTCTTTCAGTATCTACTGAAAAAAACATCGTCTCCAACTCGTTGTTGACTGACTTCTCATTTGTTTTCTCAGGTCTCTTCCTAGGATCAGAAAACTTTTATTTTCCTATCCTGCTTGTTGCAGTTCCCAGATACTGTTATTAGTCTAGAAATTATGTTGTCATTCATTAATGCAAGCCTTTCTGTCCTGAATTTTAGCTTGATTGATAAGTTATGATCTCAATTTTACAAAGTTTTATTATTTTCACTTTTTGTTGAACTGTTATGGTAAATTTTATTGCTTGAAGCTTTTTTCTTATATCCTCCTGCTCACTTCAAGGTAAGTCTCATTTCAGCCCATTTTGTCATTTTCAACTTGACGCAAACACTGTCGTGGCACTCGGTTTTGTCGCTCTTGGGTTTCATATCACTTCTTTTTTTAATTTTGCACTAGCAGCTTGTTTCTTGCCGCTCAATTCTTGATCTATTTAATCTAGTTTTAACAAAATTTTAATGCATACTTAAACTTACTTAAATTCTAATGATATTTTTTCTATTTCAGCATGTTCAAGCCATATATTTGGATTCTGATACAGCAAAAGAATTGATCTTGTGCCCTGAATCTGGTTTTGAGATTTTACAGTAATTATTTGATTTCACTTCAAACTTTGAGACTTGCTGAAATTGAGCTACTGCAGTTTACAATTTATTTGTCTTAACGTGATTGTACTTTTAATAAATTATCTAAGGCAAACACTGGCTTTTGTTATTTCTTTATATTCTTCAGCATTTCTGTTAATTTCTTATCAAATTTTTTACTACTGAAAATAACTACATTCTAAATTTTCTGTTTCTAGTCTAGTCTTTCTTTAATTTTACTATTATTTTTATTTTTAGCTTTATTTTACTTGCTACTTATAAAAATACATGTTAATATATAACTCGCAATCCCTTCATGAATTAAGTTCTCATCATATACTAAATATCGTGTCTCCAACGACAACTACTACTTGGGTCTTTTAAAATTGTCAAAGATATTGTCACTATGTGCATATTTACGTTTTTGATATTATTGAAATGAAGTATAATAATAGCGGCGCTTGACCTACCGTTAAATACCAGATGCCACCAGAGGATGATCCTAAGATAGCCTGTTGACTACAAGTGTAGGATGTGAGGATGTAGGATGTGCGGCCTAACAAGAGGAACAGTCACTTGGTAGCGAGATGTACTACTTTGGCACCATCGAAATACACTTACCAGAACAGAGTGGCCAGTTGTCTCCACTGGGTCATGTGTAGGCAGTAACGTATATCGTCGGCGGGAAAATATTATAAGTATACCCTTGAAAATGTTGTTAACACCAGTGATATCACACATATGGGAAGTGCCTACTTTAACCGACAGGGAAAATGAAGCGAATCCAACGGATATCGTCATATATAATATAAGGGACAAATTCTGGTTGCTGGTCTTTGTCTCCAACCCGAGTGGTGATGCTCAAGCAAACTAAAACTAAAAAAGTACAAAGACCTCCAAATGAAGTGAGCAAAATTTGGAATGCAATAACCACAGTCGTGCCATTAATTATAGGGACCTTCGGAACTGTTAGGAAGAGTCATGAGCGGAGTCTGCAGCAAGTGCTTAAGGGCGCAAGAAATGCAGAAGATCCCACTAGTGGGAACGGCGCACATTCTAATAAAAATCCTGAAGTACGAGTCTTTGTGATCCCTTGTTGAGATCTGAACTCTGATCTGTTGGAGAAGATATGATCTTCGTCACCAGAAGGGTCCAATAACCTGGAACAGGCTCCAACAAAGCTGCATTTCTTATTATAACGCCAAGGAATGAGTAAAGTTTCCTCCTCAAAGTGGAGTGTGAGAATTCATAATAAGTAATGATAATAGTATAATCTTTATTAAGCAACTACCAATAATCATATTTTTCAATTTTATGGAAAATGGTGTACATCAACAAATTCACATAACTAGTTATCTTAAGAAGCGAAGTTCAATTCTTCGCAACTTATTAGGTTACGAAATCATGCTTCTCCACATAACATGGTGCCAGATTACAGCAAGATGCAGTAACCTGCACTGAACTTTAACTTAAAATTAAAAATATTAACACACTGCTCTTACAAAAAACTTAAGTAACATAATATTTGCATAATGAATGGGTATGCAATATACGGTATGATTGGTGGTGGCGTTGTCTGCTGTATTAATGCCTTAAATAGTAGTAAACAGAGGAATTATGTTACTGTTCAATATTTATTGTATCTCCTTTTTAAAAAAGTGTTATCATTTTTGTTGTTTTAAATATATTATGATAGAAAGAGAATATGTATTAAAAACATATATTTGATACATTTTTGAAAAACTATGTCAGCTCTATTAGAACCCTTCGCTGCCACAATTGTCCCGGAGGGTGCTGGAGGGAGTCTTTGTTGGTATAATCCTGCCTCTGGAAACCTAGTTTCCATAAACACCATAACTTTTAAGAGCAACACACGAATCTAACGCTTGACGTGTGTTTCTCTAATAACATTAGCACCGTCGGGAGCTGATTGAAACTAAAGTACAACTAAGAACATGCCTATATGTGTACTATACTATTGTAATGCTTGAACAAATTGAACTAATCTTCTTATCCCTACCTAAAACCTTGGCACTGCTCAACAGAACTAAGTTAGTAGTCAGCTGTAGCTACCTAAGATAACTTGCAAAAGTGTTATTCCTAGCAACTTATCGAAATAAAAAACACTTTTCACGTATAGTAAAAAATATATCTTTATATTCTTTTTTCCGCCTCTTGTTGCGGCTCTCGCCCATTTCCAAACCATATGTATCATGCAATCTGTGTAGACAACTGAAAATATATCGACAGCATTAGGAGACCATCAGATCTATAAAGAACGAACCGTTTATTGATTTCTGATTTCGTTAGTGTTGAATTTTTATTTACCACATAATATAATAATAATACAATAAGTAACTAACAGAAGTGTTAGATACTTATTGTATTATTAGATGATGAAAGAATGTTAATATTACCTGTATTAGGTTATGTAATGCACAAAATTAATGGAGGACTGAATCACATATTTATGATCGATAATTTTACAATCATGCTTAAGAGTAGCCTTTTTAGAATAATGCTTTTAAACAATTCTTTGATTTTCGTTTTGGATCCGCCATCTTGAATTTCTTACTAGAACTTGTCACTGAGAAAATTTGAATTTAAAAAATAGTAATCAGTAATATTTGAAACTTGTCAGTATTTAACGAAAATATTCCTTTATCATTTCTTGGCATTTTATAGCCGCCATATTGACTCCGCCATCCTACATGTTAGTTGACGACAATTTGGATATCAGATTCGTGATCAACGATCTCGAAAACCCCCGAGTAGCAAGATTTATGTAAATTTGTTGAAAAAAAATAATTCTCTAAGATTTTTATAATAAATTTCCATTTAGATACATTAACCGTCTTCAGGTTTCCGTATCTGAAAAATATGCCATGACAGATTTTTTCTTAATTAAATCACGAATATGTAAAAAAATATATCCCAAGCGGTTGCAAATAAGAGCTCTAGACAATTTTGAACGAAAAGACTTTTTCCTGGACCACTGTGCGTCGGGTGAGGAAAGGCAACTCTTTCCTCGCCTTTTCGGGACTTTTCCTTCTTTTCTGCTTCTGTTTCAAAAACAACCCTTCCGGGAAACAATTTAACTTTTTTATGACTTCTCCTCGCGGAGCCTAACTCACAATTGATTTCCCTCCACTTTATATAATATAATATGTAATGTCTATCCGCATTCTTACTGAATTAGCAATGCGTAGTTCAGTGCTGGGGCCATGCCTTGTTGAAAAACGCCAATAGATATGTAATGGATTGCACAGGCAACGGAAATCTAATGTTACATCCGTTGCCTGTACATTTACAGCCAGTTTTTCAATGTCGAGTTAACTCTTGTACTGGAGTTAACTCTGGATTAAGCGCACTGTTGCGTATTTCAAATGCGAGTTAACTTGAAACCTCGAGTTAAATCGAGGTTAAGATAACCCAACTAGCACAATTAGTCGTGGGAACGTAGCAATGACTATTGTAGGCACTTTAAAGTGTTTTGGTACTAGTCACAGGCACGTAATAGGAACGTTCCTAATACGTGTTTATGACCAAAATGGGGAATATTTTTTGGTGACGATAGCGTTCCAGCCACGTTCCTGGAACTTGTCTGGCTACGTTCCAATGACGTTGTTGCTCCGGAGCGGCGACGTGGCGGCATAGACGCCGCAACTTTCAGAAAACTTTACCACTCCCTACTCCTTCAAATCGATGTTGCCCCTTCTTTGTCTTGCAACCGATTTTATTATATTTATGTTTCATTCTTACATATGATTCTTGTTCTTGTTCATTTCCCTAAGTCAGAAATTTAATAGACTATCAGAAGGTAATATTAGACAGCAAAACTTGTGCTATTTTCCAATGGTCTAAGGGTCACAATTAAAACGAATGGAATTTTACTGACAAACATAATGATAAAACGTCCGAATCTAACCACGCGCCTTTAAAATTTGCATATTTTAATGAAAATATTGTTTTTAAAATATGTAATGTCATGCGAGAATATGACACACTAGATGCCGAAACCTATTTTTTATTGTTCTTCGGAACTTAACACTACTTTTTATGTATTCATTTGTTGAATTTGGTGAAGAAATGGCGATAAATTAAATTTGTTGGTCAATTGTGAAATTATGGTTCATGTGTTATAGCAATGGCGTCGATAATTTTGGCCATCAACATGGCGTATTTCAGAAAATATGACTTTAAGGTCATTTTCACCAAGAAATGCTACTTGAAAGTAATTGCTACTTGGCGATAGTGACGGAAACTGCAAATACGTAACTTTAAAGTTATATTTACCACAAATCTGCGAATGGAACTGTAGCATCACTTCAAAGCCGTAGCAAAGTTGTGACTACCACAAATTACCTCTTCAAAGTTGCCACTGCTACTTCATGGTTACATTTTTCCCGATATTGATTCGGAACGTACGTATTAGCCGTACGTTGAGGTCTAGACTGAACGCGTTCCTAGCTTTTGCTGTTTATCATTTACCTAACTTCACATTGAAAAACCTATCAGCTGTCGCAATTTACTTGTATGCAGCCATATATCAACGACTTAATAAACATAAACCTTGTTGGTATAATATACTATTACAATGATAGATAACATAGAAGAAAAGGTAAGTGTAATAAAACTGTGTTGAAATATTAAATTTTGTTGCCTTATTTTGAACATAAAATGTTGCATAGCATAATATAGCAGCATATAATTCTAGTCTAGGTTAGGCAAACATATTATATAGGTTAGGTTTGTTGCATTAACTTTATCTATGGTCAACATTGGGAACTAGATGGTGAAATTTACTTCATGGTGAATTTCAGAGGTGATGTGCACTTTGTAGTAGCCGTACACAGTTCTGTAGGTTGCAGTAACGTCATTAACACCTATGAATATTACTTACAAGTTCCACTACTTTAAAGAAATAGTGAAGGTTCTCAGAACGTCGCGGCAACTATTAAAGCTACTTGAAGGTGATTGCAACTTTGAAGTCACATTTCAGTGATGCGAGTTAGTCGCTGCTACTATAGTTTACCACCTTCAAGGTCTGAAAACCCGAAAGTCGTCCCACTGGTAACTACCACGTTCCCATATACCACGAAAGCTACGTAGAAGTTGCATAACTATAAAGTAATCATTAGTGGTAGAAACTACGAGGCAGGGACTGTAGACTTGTCAAATGAAGTTATTTTTACACCAAAGTCGTAAATTTAGTCGCAATTACGTAATGGTTACTCATACGAAGTTCCCATCTCAGTTACTGTCACTTTGGTGCTAGTTGGGAACTCTAGACGAGGTATGAGTTAATTACAAATTTCGGCTTAAAACTAACCTAAAATTATTTTATGGTGTAAATAAATTATGATATTTTTCCAACACATCATGGATTATGATTTTAATGTAAATGTTTACAGCAGTGATGAAAAAGCTAGAAGACCCAAGACCCAAGGTAATCAGATATAGGCCAAACCACATGGAAGAATGGGATCGACACGATTTTTTTTGCGCGATTTCATTTGCCTCCAAGAACTGTAGATAATGTATTAAAAGAAGTGCAATATATTATTTCGTATTCTACGAATATGTATTTGTTATCTTCTGTTGTATAAATATTAACATGCAATGTTTATTTTACATGAGGGAACTGGTTTCCTCTCATCGCATGCTATGTTGTGGAGAATTGTTGTAGCCGCAACTGTCTGTATGGTATCCATTTTAAGGCGCAGCCTTAGTGCTAATGCTCCTCTCCACTGTGTTTCTCGTTCTGATGTGGGATTAATTAAATAAATTCTCAACATTATTTCTGATCCACACAAGAGGCGCCATAAGGTAGAGTTTCACAGGATGGCCACTATTGCCGATCAACAGACCATCATTAAAGTGACCTCGTTAAAATAAATTGTATAAACAAATATATAAATATTACATTTTACAAATAATATCACAGAAAGTTAGGGTAATGTAACATTTTTAACATCACAGAACTATAGAAGACATTAGAATACTTGTGTAAAATTCCGAAAATATGGTTAAAATTCATACTTCTCATGTCAACATAACAAAATATTTCACACAACTCAAGTTAACTAACTCGAATGAGAAATAGTAATGAAAAACAGTTGTAACGTTAACTCGAATTTAGCCTCGAGTTAAGGTGCGAGTAAGAGTTATCTAACTCGAACTTTAACTCAACATTGAAAAACTGGCTGTTAGCGATCTCGTCACCATTGAAGGAATACATATTTTTAAAGCTTAATATTCGGCTTGCAACTTAAATTCAAATATAATACGATGATACTAACTTCGACAAATGCAAAGCTGAGACACAGGGCTGCATTCTGTCACCAATCCTTTGTAGAGGACTACCTTCAAAACGTTGGGCTCATGTGACTAAGGAACTAATAGGAAAGAGTTTTACGGTGAGACCGTACGTCTTACAATAAGGGGAGATCAAGCAGAAAACTGCATATGTCGAAAATGTCTGCCAAAATGTTGTAAATAAAATGTACGGGATTCTTTGACAGATGTCATAAAAAAAATTGAGGCCTTAGCTTTGTACATACACCAAATATCAAGTTTCTGGACTCTTACTAGCTTGCTTGCTGTTTCCCCTATTTACTGCTCTTAACCCCCAATTATTCAACGGAATAAGTACAAGGTATAATATAAATATCAAGTAAATATCTTAAAGCATTCCAAAGGAAATGTGGGCAAAGAAGGTTACAGAGAGACACGCAGTCAGACCAACAGATCGACAGACCCACATTTGACGTTGACAATTAATAAATTCTAAATCTATTTGAACAAAAGAAAACACTTTTTTACGATTACCATACTTCCACTTCATTGCGTAGATGGATATGTAATATCGCTTCCACAATTTCGAATACTAAAACTTTTAAGGACAGGATCGAAATGTCAAAAACTCGTAAGCTAGTACTTATGTTAATCCTAGATGGCACAGTGTGTATCTTATCTTATTTTATTGGCAAGTTTCAATATTTGTCGGAATGTTGTCCGCATTGCCACATGTACAAAAATTTCTTTAGTATAAGATATAATAAATGTTACAAATTATAATTATAAGTAATACCCAATTACATAAATAGTCGTAAAATAGGTAGTATCTGGTTAGGTAAATTCTAAAAATAAATGTAGGTGTGCATAATTTATGCCATGTACAACTAATATCATATAGGGATATTGTTTAAATTTTAAAATGAAATAGTTAACCATATTATTAATTTCGAATTAAACAGCAAGAACCTTTAATCCAAATTATGGGAGCACATCAAAGTTTTAATTATTGAAAATGGCAAAGACAGTATGTATTTAAATTTGGCAACTCTTCATCATCTAATTTTTATTATACCTAACAGTTGTAAATATGTCCTTGAAGGTAGTGTGTGTGAGAAGCATCTAGGTACACCAAAAGTCCGAAGCTTCGATCTTGCGCAAAACGTGATATCATTTATCTGACTATTTAATACTTATTCCTTGTTCTAGCGATCACCGACAGCCGAATGGCTAGCGCGTAGATAAAATCATGGAAGGACCCAGGTTCAAACTCCTACGTCCGCTGATTTTTTTTTCTATAATTTCGTAATGATTAATATATTTTTTTACTAATTCTTTTCTATGATTTCTTTACGTTAGGTTAGAGGTTTTTATTCTGCTTAAAATAATTTCATTCTTTCGTGTGATTTCTTCAGGTTAGATTATTAGGTTTTTATTCTGATATCTAATTGTTATAGTAATAATTATTAGCGCCGCAGGCAGTATAATCGTCGCGGATAAAGAAAGGGGGGGTGCGAGGGTGTCCCCCCGCCTTTTTTTCACAAAATAACACTAAATACTTCAATTTCGACAATTTCTCGACACATTTACAAGGTAATGCGCATGCTCGAAGCTCCGGACTTTAGGCAAAGATTAGGGAATTAACAAGCTAGGACAGCCAGCGGAAAACCTTGTATCTTTTAGCAATGGCGCCATTGACCTCGACATTTAAATTGGAGTTTTCGCACCAATAGTGAGAATTAAACAACACTGTCTCCTGATAGAACGACCGAACTCAGCTGACTGTCAGTAGCCAAGGTCACTCAAAGACAGGTTGCTTAGTAATATATGTCACACGAAGTATTTCTGTGTTTATATGTAAGGTATCTATTTGGTTAGGATAGAATTGTACATTGAAAGAATTATTTTGAAACTTTTTTCTATAAAATGAGGAAAAAACAGCCATACGCAGCTGTCATCGAGGTCTAACGTGACGTAGCACTTGTCGATTTTGATGAGCTAACTTATCTTTTAGTACGCTTGGTCAAATTCGTTTAATGCGTAACGGACAAATCCCGAAACCGTTTCCGCTGGATGTCGTGTCCCTTTAAATTGGAGTACACAACTGAGTTCGTCTATTTCGTCTTCTCCGTCTGATTGTCCTATCTTGTTAGGTCTCTAATCTTTGCCTGACCTCTAGATATAGTGTATCATTGTCCTATTTTCCAAAAAAATTAACATACTTTTGCACATATCTAAGAAAGGAACATAACAAATATCCGAGCAAGTATATTGGGTTAATCATTCTTACACAATAAAAATTTTCCAAAACTGGTTGATTGAACCCGTAACTTGAGGGTTTAGGTTACACGCTGTTTCCTCTCGGTGAAGAAGTCACACAATGAAATACAAGGTACTCTTTTCTGTGGAAGCATAAACGAGATAAAGTTATGGACAGTTGATTAAAACACCAATGCCATGAAGAATGTTCAGGGTTCGAACGTAATTTATATATTTGCATTCATTGAAAATTCACCTAATTTTTGACAAAAATTAACAGAATTTATTGTATATATTATATACTTGGGATATAGTGCCATTTTAGTGCTTGAATACAGTTTCAAACTGTTGATCATTTAATAATACTTTCATTGTTTAGTTTATTTAACAAATTTGAATTTGTCACTTTTCATTTCATTCATAAATCAAAATCATTACCCCTTTTCATTCATAAGGCTATTGGCGCCATCTTCTAGTTACATGATGAACTTATTCTAAATATTCTTTACAATTATTCTGATGACTCATCGACTTGTGTTGAAAATTAATTTCATACATTACAATGTACAAAAGCAATTTTATGCAATTTTTTACACAGACAAGGAATAATGACTGTAATAGGCATCAATACGACCTAATTAAATGTACTCTGATTATCTAATATAGCTGCAAATGTATCGTCTGATAATTAGGCAATTTTCAAAATTTATTCCGAATTTATCGTGCACTTAAAAAAGAAACTAAGAGGTCAGTTGTATTTGGCTGACTTCTGTTATAATACTGCCCACTTTAAAACTTCGTTTGAATTACTTATAAAAAAGTTATTTATGAAATACCAAGCATCGATTTGACGTTGACGTTTTAACTATAAACTCGTAAGGATATAGTTAATAAAATTTGCTCGGAATTAACCCAGGTAGTATTTATTATTCCACGAATGTACATTTTGGATTCCCAATGTTCTAATTGCATTCTGTACTAGCCATGTATGTTCCCCCAACATTCTTATATAAATAATATTTTCATATACAATATGAATATACATACGTTATGAATCGAACATACACAAAAGTTTATGTTCATAGTCGCATGTACTATGTATACATGTCAGGGAATGTCATTCGTATATGTGTTTATGTACATCGTATAAACGTCCGTCGATGATTTTATCTGTATGATACAGGTGTACTGTTTTGGAGAAATATTTGGATCGCATTTTTTATGCGAACTGTGATTGGTTAGATTTTTGAAGTAATAAAAATAAAACTGCATTACAACTGAAGATACTACCTATTGTTAGTTCTATATAGCATCTACCTCAACCTTATAATAAAAATAAATAAACGTTTCTCTATGATTTATAATCATTCCCTGTCCAGTGGTGAATAACATCCATTTTATAGATTTTAAATCGTTGGCAAAACTGTAGATGTGAAATATGATTTAAATTTTGAATTCAAACTAGACTTGTGATCGCGCGTCACGATCCCTAGGTTAATGTGCATGCCGCATGCTCAATATGTTCATTCGCCTCATTCCGCTGCTGCTGTCAAATGTCGATTTCAATTCGTTTTTAGTTTGTGTTTTGTTTGCCTATGATTATTACTGTAAGTATTTTACAATTATATACAATAATAGAACTACCACATAGTTTAAGGTCCCCTTTATTGTCATTTGCAGATATTTTAATTTATGTTTAGACACTAAAGTTACCTATCCTTTTGTACTTTTATTGTAATTTGTAATACTGAGAATACTATATTAGTAATAATAATGACATTTGTGGGCATCGATTTTTGGGAAAAAAACACGGAGGTGGTTTAATTCGAAGTCACCCATTCCACGAAAAGGAAGTTTGGTGGTCACCATTCAAACGTATACAATTTGATAAATCATTGAAAAACAAGAGAGATCCCAGATGAAGCGTGGACACTTTATAAATCTTATTTGCAAGAAGGTAGGTTCGATCTCTATCAATATTAAGGAGCTTTTATTTATGTAAATCACAACCATTGGTCTTGATTGCAACACATAAGTTGTCATGTTTGTACTAATTTGCTTTATACCTATTATAGAAGATTATAAGCTGCAGTTAAATTGAAAAGAGCAGAACTCACATCGGATATACAGAGTGAACAAAAACGAATCATAGGACTATGTACAAAGCAAATTATTCCTCCCAAAAGATTATTATCAGATGAAGATAGTAATATCGAAGAACATATTGGAAGGCGTCGACTTCCCAAAGTGAAATAAATGCTGTTACTAGAAGTTGAAAGAAGTTGAAAGAAAATACGTTGTTCTTCTAATAACTCTGGTAGGTATTAACATCACAAGTACAAATATTTCCGAATTCCAAAAAAATACCTGTTTTATAAATTAATGATAATATCAATTTGTTTAATTTATTTTTGATTGTTTTTATTTTTTTGTGTAAGATGTTTGTAAGATGTTATATTTTTCAACTTTATTATGGCCAGTTTTTAAAGTGAAACAAATATTCAAATATGCTCTCGTTGTTTCTTTTATAGTTGGAACTAGCATGTGTATCCCCACCTCCTCTAGACAGGAAGAAAATACCTTCTCCGAAAAATTGGAAAAGCCAAAAGAAAGTATTCAGCCAATAGGAGCAGTCACAGATCATGTGTTGAGAATGCCAAGTGGAGTTTCGCAATTACAAATATCAGTATCGGCAACATCTAGACACTGGTTTTGGAAATGTAAGCCCTCCAATTTTTACTATTTTTTATTTACTGGCAAAACGTTGGTTAAAGCAAAATGTGACAGTTCATAAGTAGCAAAGAACAGTTTGTTGTTAACAAAATATCAATTTAAATTCTTGACACAATTGTTTTCTATTATGTACTGCAATTCATTTTTGTATAGTAGATGCAATCGTTATAGTGGTTCAACGGTTGAAAGTATAATAAAGACGGGAGGTGTTATTCCTGCCAGTTAAACCTCGTCTTGTGTCTCACTCGTAGAGTCATTCTAACGATTGCGTCTACTATAAAAAAAAACAAAAATATATTTAAAGTAGCACCAACTGTATTTTTTATACCTCTTCCTATTTTATAATTCAAGATGCATAATTGTTACAACAATAATTAGTAGTTAATAGAATAAGATCATGTTTTGCTCTGGACAATTTAAAACACGATTTGAATTAGATAAAACTTTAAGCTAACGTAATATGATCATCAGAAATAATGTGTTTAATATGGTTTTTAAAGTTGAAATTTTCAGTGATAAATGTTTGATGTATTTTAAAATTATTTTGAACAGATCTTGTATAAACGTAAAACATTTTTTTTTACATATGGTATTCTTGGGCCTTTGTAATGTACTGTTATAACAAATTCAGCATTTGTGTGCTCTATTCAAACAAAATTTGATCGATAAACCATGATTGACTTTAATTGAAAACCAGTGGTAAAAACAAATTTTCTGTGCATACATTCCACATTTACTTACATAATGTTCTTCACGAGGAATGTGTATTGTGGAAAATTAGAATAAGTAATAATTGACTGTAACAATTAAATACTAAAATTAGATACTGGATTTATTATATGCAAGTATTTCACTCATACCATGTATTCTCTTCAGAGTTTAATTATTATAATAATTTATTATTTATTGTAATCATAGATGAGTGGCTGCTTCATCATGAACATACTCAGAATGAAGCAGCTACTCATCTATGATTACAGTAAGTAATAAATTATTGTAGAAATTAAACTCTGAAAAAGATACATGGCATGAGTGAAGTATTTTTTATAGCTGCCACTGATACATAATGGTCATTCCTACAATATGCATTTAGAAGCGGAAACATCTGAACCTCCTTTGAACCTACGAAGGCAATATATTTGCAACAAATTTATTTTAAAACTAGAGTCTGAAAACAGTAATTTATTGAGGAAAATCTGCCATCTTAATATATTTTGTCAAACCACCAAATTCTGGAATATTAAAAAACTTCATCTATTAGTAGACAGCTTTACGAACATGTCACAATACACAGAAGAAATACAAAAAACAGATAAACATCCGAATTTCTCAATTCCCTACAAAATATTTGAAGAACCTGTAACCACATATGTTTTGCAAGACTACAATCATATCCCAAAACAACAAATACAACACATATTTCAAGATGACACATCAAAGAAATGGAATGACTTTGAACATATATATACAGATGGATCCAAACTGAAAGACAAAGTGGGCTGCGCAATTTTTTACCCGCGTGAAAAAATAATTATAAAATATAAGTTACCAACTAACATGTCTGTGTTCAGTGCAGAACTCTTGGCAATCAAAGAAGCTTTCCAATTAAGTCTAAACTCTAACCAAAACAAATACGTTATATTCACCGACTGCAAGAGTGCAATTGAAAAAATTAAAAATGTCTCTCCAAACACCTACACAAATCATATAATTACTGAAATTTTATTAATTCATTATGAAGCCAGAAAGCAAGCTAAAACTATACACCTTGCGTGGATCAGAGGACATTCAGGTTTGATAAACAACGAAATTGTCGATAAACTAGCAAGGGAAGCTACAGAACAAGGATTAATTATGTTAAACATCAGAACACCTAGAAATGACTTATTCTTTACCCTGAAACAAAACATGAGAGAGTCTTGGCAACGTGAGTATGAAGAATCGGAAACAGGCAAGTTTTATAAAAATATCCAACCGCAAATTCCCACCACTCCATGGTTTAAATCCATTACGAACAGGCACTTCGAACAAATTATATGCCGAATAAGAAGCAACCATGCCTTAACCCCTGCCTATAAATACAAAATGAATATGACGGACAACGCACAATGCATATGTGACGAAATCGCTGACCTGCAGCATATTTTACTGGAATGCATTCTAGAAGAAGGAAATATCGATAAATTGTACAAACAGCTAGTTAAAGAAAAAATTCAATTACCAGTGAACATATCTACATTACTCTCAGTGGAAAACAAAAAATCCTATTTCATACTATATGATTTTATTAAAACACATTAGAAACAAATTTAATTACTGATTGTCAGTTAAATAATAGGTATAATTAAAATTAAATAAATAACAATAGGTTAAAATACTAACACCTTTTGTGTAACATCAGCCGATGAAGAGTCTAATGTATATAAGTAGGAAAAAAAAACCAAACAAAAGATGAAAAAAAACAAAAAAAACAAAAAAATTATAATAATAAAGGACAAATAAAAAAAAGAATTTGAATGAAACAGGACCACTAAAGTATAAATTGTATAAAGCAACAAAAAAAAACAAAAAAACAAAAAAAAACAAAAAAGCAATACAAAAAACAAGAAAAAAACAAAAGGAAAAAAATACAAAACACAAACAAGCAAAAAAAGATTTTATCATAACACACATAAGCTAACAATACTAACAGTAATTAAATTATATTATCTTTAAGTTTAGAATATTAGAGAACTTTAAAAAAAAATGTATATATGTAATATTATTGTTGGCATTTCAGAACATTACAGTATATGTATAATAGACAATATTATACTATAAAATTGACTGGCTAGTTGGATATATCCAGTGCCATTAAGACATAAACACACACACACACACACACTACAGTATGCATTCATCGTGGATTTATGATCCACGTGTACATACCAGGTACCTACAGTTTAATTCCTACGAAGGTAGTACGCATATACCGTGGACGTGCAGTGTACATTATGAATGTAGCATGGACCTTCGTCCTATATACCTCATGTATCTAGCAATATTTCAATATACCTTTTTGGTTCATATCAAGTACCATTTTGGTTCATGGGAATGTTGTGGGAATCTTATTCGGATGTTGAGAGGCGGTCATCTGTACGTCTCTCTGACATTCAGATTATACACATAACATGCAAAATGAATATTCATTCTTAGTTCCTTGGTACATAAAGTACATTCCGAGCATATGCTTTGAAGGCAAAAATGCTATATGAGAAAAGAAAAATCCAAAAATACATTGTAAATATGATAATAAAATGATTAAATGCATCTAGAGATAACTTTTCCATTTTCTTTCTGTGTCTCACCGTTTTCCAGATAACGCCTGTCTAAATAGAGCTAGGACACTCTGTATATCTCAAATCTCAAATTTCCGGGGTCTTATTAGCTTGCTTTTCTTATTTTCTAGTGCTTATTCCCCTGTCCTTCAATAGAACCATTTCTAAATATAATGACGTTCTATATCTTGTCATTATACATACGTGTACCAGATCTCAAGTGAATATCTCAGTTTTATTTTATTAACCTTTTTAACAATATATACACTAAATTACAAGTTTCTGGACTCTTATCAACTTGATTTACTTGTTTTCCCCTATTTGCCTCTATTTGCCTCCAACCCTTGACTGGAGCAAACTCAAAATATAATCTAGTTCCAGATGTCATTATGATACATACATGTACCAAATTTGAAGTCAATATCTTAAACCGGTTCAGAGAAAACCTGTGCACAAAACAAGTTACAGGCAGACCGACAGACTGACAGATCGACTCGTACAAATCGACTGACAGAAAATTCTTTTCGTTCAAATGTAAGAATCTCGATGTTTCATGTTTTCACATTCTAAATCTATTTAATAAAGAAAATATTTGAAATTTTTTTTTACGTTTACCATACTTCCCATGCGCTACGTGGATGTGGAACTAAAATATGGAGATCTGTGCAATTTCAGTTTACTTCTGATATAATTAATTAACAACTATCTATCAATTCAGATTGACACGAGATTTACGCCTTTATCCAAAACCAAAACGAACGTCCCTCTAACGATAGGTAAATAAACACAACTCGCAATTATCCCAACCCATCCGCATGAATTTCGAAGGCGACGGAGGAAACAGTTAAGTTGGTGTAGTAACCAAAGTTATTTTGGTAATGCACTCCTTCCATTAAGTTTAACCCCAGTATCGTAACTCTTTGGGGTTGTTTAGGTCGGTCGCCAGCCTCCTTGCCGCTCCACCGTAAGACAAAAGCAACTTCGGGACTTATTGAATAAAGCTTGTATTGTGTGGACTATGCGCAGCTGCCGGAAATACATACGTCCGCACCGTTTTCACCGTAACTTGGTCAAACAACTGTATTATTTTCACATGCGGTACGAATTATATGCCCGCCATCTAAACAGTAAATATTCTCGTTTTGCGGTGATTGAGGTGGCGAATTAAAACAAAAATTGTCGTTTTAATTTTATAATGTTTATGTACACGGCGGTGGCGGCGGCAAGCTTTATATGTTAAACTCTAGGTATTTATGTTGTTGTCTATAGAGACATATCTAAGCGAACGAAATCTATTGGACAATATATTGTCTCTTATTATATTCCTCGCAAATAAGAAAACGAAAAGTGCATTGCATTTGATCGGCACAAGATTTTTGTAATCACTATAACTTAATAAAAAAATCGGTAAAGGTATTTACACAGAACTTCCCTCGTTATTTGTGCATGGCGGTCACTCTAAAATATTATTATATACCAAATGACATTGAGAATAATAATCGGAATATAGTTATTGCTATTATTACAAAGAAACACTGATAACTTTTGGTCAAAAAAATATACAGAGTGCTCATCCAACAGCCAAAGTACAATACTAAATAACAGGTGCCAAATATGGAAGGCTTGCCCAAATGCCTTTACAAATGTCCAACATGACTGAATTATTTCTTGGGATGACCACCCTGTACATTTTCCAATAAAAGTATAATAGGTGTATATGTCAGATATTGTTGCCACCTGTCACATTTTCAATCCCACATTCACGTAATGGAGTGGTGGTTAAAAAATTTCTTTTTTTTTTAAAATTTTTCAAAAATGTTGGTAAAAAAATTTTCAAAATTTTGTTCTTCAGAAATAGGTTTAGAATGTCATGGAACGTAGACATTTTAAATTTGAGCAAAAAGGTAAGTTTCCTTCTGTTCTATAGTAGTGGTAAAAAGAGTTTACAAATTTAAAAATTATGTGTATTTTTTAAATAGGTTTAGAATGCCATGAAACGTGAAAATTTTAAATTTGAACAAATAAAAAAATACACTGAACTGAACTTGTGGTAGGTACCTTGTGAAACATCTTGCCGGCTCGGTGGCGCAATGCTAAGGCGTTTGACTTGCGACCACGGAGTCCCGGGTTCGAATCCTGGCCAGGGTATGGATGTTTAGTGGCGTTTCCATTGTGTTACCGAGATGGTAGCAGCGTACTAGACCGCTGTTGGGTGGCACAACATGTCTAGTCGCTGTTATCTATCCTGAGTTCGAGTCTCAGCTGCAGTAGATGGCAATTTCGCAGGGAATGGTTGTTGTGTTGATGTCTATGTGTACGTGTCCTGGTTGAGTGGTGGAATAGCATTAGCTAAACTCCGCCAGGACGTTAATATAAATAAGACGATTATAAAAAAATAAAAAAAGAATAAAAAACAATTGTTAATTATAAATTAAACACTGCTTTTAGATGAATCAATCTATATATTATAAATACTCTACATATGTTTCAGCTTGTTAGGCCTTTATCAAGAGTATTACATAGTGAATACTAAAGTTTCCGACGTGCTTATTCTAATTTATGCCTACAAGTATTTATATCTTAATCTAATTATGACTTAATCTATTTAAGACTTAATTGAAAATCCTTAATTATGGCAAAGTTTGGAGTGGACCTAAACTGATTATATAAATCAATGAATACTTCTTATCAATTTGTTTAATATAGGGATATTCAAGAAATTTTGCTTGTCGCTCGTGGTACAAGGGTTGTACTTGAAAGATTTTTTGATTTTTAGTTGTTCTAGCAGATCTAAACGTTTACCTTTTCTTTCTGAATGAAGTAAATTTGTGTTATCAGTACTATGTATGTTACTTTAGTATTCACTATGTAATACTCTTGATAAGGGCCTAATAAGCCGAAACATATGTAGAGTATTTATAATATATAGATTGATTCATCTAAAAGCAGTGTTTAATTTATAATTAACAAATAAAAAAAATTTTCGTCTATTTCAGTGGTCAAAAATTTTTCAAATATGTTGGTAAAAAAAATTTTCAAAATTCTTTTTTATGAAATAGCTTTAAATTGTCATGAAACGCGAAACTTTTAAATTTGAGCAAATAATAAAAATTTTCCATCTATTCTAGTTACATTTTTTCCAAAATGCTAAAAAAAATTTTTTTCCGAAATAGGTTTGGAATTTTCTTACTTTTTATTGGGTATTTTGCCACTGAAAAATATTTTAAAATTTTAATGTAAAAGCTTCTGCGTCCGCGTTTGGAATGTCATGAAACGTGGAAATTTTAAATTTGAGCAAACAAATTTTTCGGCTATTCTATGGTAGTGATAAATATTTTAAAAATATTTTTAAAATTTTCAAAAACATTTTTAAATTTGTTTGAATAGTTTTAGAATGCCCTGGAAATGTAGAAATTTTAAATCTGAAGAAAGAAAAAAAAATTCAGTCTATTTTAGTAGTAAAATTTTTTCAAAAATGGTAAAAAAAATTCAATTTTTTTTTTTTATAGATTTTGAACGCTATGAAACGTGTGGCCATTTTAAATTTAAACAAAGTAAAAAAAAAATTTCATCTCCTTTAGTGGTAAAAATATTTTCAAAAATGTTGGTAAAAAAAATTTTTGAACATTTTTTGGCGTGTCATGAAACATGGACATTTTAAATTTGAACAAAAAATATTTTTTTTCACTATTTATTCCGTTTAGACGGTCCACCCTGTTCATTTTCCAGTGAAAGTTTAACCATTTCTTCGCTGACAGTAGGGTCAATTACCTACCAAATTTGACTGCTCTTCGTCAAATAGTTTTTTTAGTTAATGCACCAACAGACAGACAGACAGACGGAATTGAAAAACCTATATTTTCGTAATCTACGTGATCTGAAACGTCAGAATCCGAAAAAATCTCGAAGGTTGATTTTTTCTCGAATACTATACTTCCATTCGGTATGCCAGGGAAGTAAAAAGGTCCGATTGTATTTAAACTTCAACAGTAAATTAGTATTGTTTTTGAACAAAATCGATCGGTAAATAAAAAGTTATTAACTACTTCTAAATAATGTCATTTTCTGTCCAGATTTAAATAGGTGTAACCTCGTCTAGAAACGTCTGATTGTGGCGCACCAAAAAGCGAATTCAAAATAGTTTTGTTAGCTTCAATTAAGAATAAACGATCTATATTTTCAAAATTCTTGTTTAAACAAATGCTCTCCACCACACGGATTTAATCCAAAACTTTTTAGTGCACTTCTTCAAATGTTTTTAACAAGTTTCAGTTAAAAAATCGGCAGCTACTGGAAGCAGTTGAAACCTTCCCACCCAGTTAAAATTTGTGATGGGTTGCTAAACAGCAGTCTGCTACTTTTTAACTGCTATTTGGTTCGCAGCAGTAGCAACTGCTACGAGCTCTGATAAATAGCTGCTATTACTTCCACATTCACGTAGTGGATTGGAAGTATAGTAATCGTAAAATTATTTTCAATTTTTTTTTTATTGAAATAGGTTTAGAATGTCATGAAACATCGAGAATTTAAATTTGAGTGAAAGAAAATGTCTGTCTGTCTGTGTATCTGCCTGCCGGTCTGTCTGTCTATCTGTCCGTCTGTAACTTTTTTTTATCCGCACGTTTTCTCGGGACCGGTTTAAGATATTGGCTTGAAATTCTGTACACATATATATGATAACGAGATCTGCAAATTGATTGTTTTTTGAGGATATCCGGTGAACGGTTGGGGGGTAAATAGGGGTAAATAACACCTACTCCATTATTAAAGGGATTGTTAAAATAAAATTGAGATATTCATTTGAAATTTGATACACGTATGTATTATAACGACATCTGGAACTAGATTATATTTTGAGATGATTCCATTGAAGGGTTGGGGGTTAAATAGGGATAAATATGGGAAAATAAGTAAAGCAAGCTGGTATGAGAGCAGAAACTTGAAATTCGCTGTATGTACTAGAGGCCAGGGTCTCAAATTTTTTATAAAATTTTTCAACCCCCACTCTATTATTTAAGAGGTTGATAAAATAAAATTGAGATATTCACTTGAAATTTAGTACATGTATGTATCATAACGACATCTGGAACTAGATTATATTTTGAGACGATTACGTTAAAGGGTTGGGGGTTAAATAGGGTTAATAGGGGAAAATAAGTAAAAGAAGCTGGTATGAGTACAGAAACTTGAACTTGAGTACGTGTATGAACTAGAATCCAAGGCCTCAGGTTATTTTATAATATTTTTCAACTTCCAACCACCCCTACTCCATTATTAAAGGGGTTGATAAAGTAATATTGAGATATTCACTTGAAATTTGATATACGTATGTATCGTAACGACATCTGGAACTAGACTATATTTTGAGATGATTCCGTTGAAGGGTTGGGGGAAGCAAGGTTAAATAGGGGAAACTAAGTAAAGCAAGCTGGTAAGAGTACAGAAACTTGAAGTTCGGTGCATGTACTAAAAGCCAAATCCTCAGATTTTCTTAGAATATTTTTCAACCCCGTCACTACCCCTACTTCATTTTTAAAGAGGTCGATAAAATAAAATTGAGATATTCACTTGAAATTTTGGTACACGTATATATTGTAACGACATCTAGAACTAGATTATATTTTGAGATGATTTCGTTGAAGAGTTGGGTGTTAAATAGAAGTTAATAGGGGAAATAAGTAAGGCAAGCTGGTAAGAGTACAGAAATTTGAGATTTGGTGTATGTTCTAGAAACCAAGGCTTCAGATTTCTTTCGAATATTTTTCAAACCCCACCACCTCCGCTTCATTATTAATGCGATTGATAACGTAAAATTGAGATATTCACTTGGAAGTTAGTACACGTATGTATTGTAATGACATCTGATTGAGATGATTCCATTGAAGGGGTGGGAGGTGGTAGTTTGTGAATAGGGGAACCAAGTAGGGTAAACTATAAACTTCATTTTTAACGTATATGGTAGAAACCAACGCCTTAAACTTTTCTATGGCATCTTCCCCGAATATTATCAAAGGTCTATGACCAATAATTTCCACATACTAGAGTGCAACTCTAATCAAGATGTTTCCTTTAATGTGACTTGGATGAATAATCAGGATGTGGAAGTAGTAGTTCCTTAGGCAGCGGTTCTTTTATAGCGTGTTGAAATTACTTGCTAAATATGCTAACGCTCCCATACAGCAATACAAGAGGGCAGTTTCGGCCCTAAAATGAATCCTTTTTTGAAAAGGGCGAGGAAGGCCGCACAATGGAGCCAAACAGCACCTTTGCAGACAAATTAACTTTCTGAAGGCACTTTACGACCAAGCGAGCTGATTTTTTTTTCATTACTTAGAGCCAAATTCCTAATTGATCTCTTCAGGTGAAATTTTAATTTTCGTTATAATTTTCAGAATAAGAAATGTTTAATTTTTATTCAAAATATAGATTTGTGTTTAACGACTTAAAATTTGAAGCAATATTGATACTATTTGACGTTCATCTTGCTTGTAAATTTCAAGAAAAAGACACCTATACTTCTTGAGATATGATGTTTAGAAATTTTGGTAATTAAACATTAATTGCGAAAAAACTTAGATAAAGGTTGTTCTTCTAAAACGGCCACCTCTGGGGAGAAATTCAAACATCTTCTACATTGACAGTACACTTGACAGCAAACTTGATGGATGCCAAGTCCCATAGTTAATAATTCCTAAATAGAAGATTTTTCCGTTAAATCAGCCTTTTTGTGGAGAAATTCCGTGAGTTTGAATTTTGACAGCTATTAAGTGTAAAAATTTTATGCTGATGTTGAATTCTTGATCAGAATTCTCAAGAGCCCCTAAATAGGGGTTTTATTCATAACTCAGATACCACTGTTCGAGAAATACATAGATTCTATACTTTGGCAGCAAGTAGACAACTGCCAACTGTCAAAATCAAAATTCCGTCTGGATGGATCGATTCGGAATTTGGTTCTGAGTATTTAAAAAAAAGAAAGTCAGCTCGTTTGGCCAAACAGTACCTTCAGGAAGTTAATGTGTTCCAACAAGTGCGGTTTGGCTCCACTATGGACCGGCCGCCGGCCGACTGCCATAGGATAATCAACACACTTCGTTAACGACATTTAGTTTATTTATCTATGGCCTACCGCGACCACAGTAATCATATTGACACTAGCATTGCAAGTAAAATCCCAACAAACCTGTAACACATTTTTTCCTTCATTTTTGAAAAGTAAAACATATTAATTTATAGTACCTATAGTTTAGGTAAAAATCTGTCAGGCAATTCAAATCAGCCGACATGACATGCCTTTAAATCAAATATGTTATTGCAGTATGAGCCACCAATCATTTATCTAATTTACGACGTCGAACGTGTTCACCGCCAAAGCAGCAATAGAATAAAAACTTATATTTCATTTAAAATCGGATGCTACAAACTTCTTATAGGCGCGTGCGTTATAAGGAGTTTCACGGTGCAACGGCTCGCAACGACCGTGCCATGCGAAAAACGACCTTATATGCTTTACATTTGCCTTGTTTTTTAATTTTTTAACGGAAACCAAATCGAAGGCGTGCAAGTGTGATATATCGTGAAATCGTCCTCCATTATTGAAAGGCTTAATTAAATAACATTGAGATATTCACCTAAAATTTGGTGCACGTATTGATTGATTGATTGGTTGGTTCATTGAATTGCCAGCGTAAAGTGAGCATTAGAAATATAGGATGGAAAGCGTAGGTGTTCATGAGATGCTTCTTTTAAGTTTCCATGCTTCTTTTTTAGTTTCGATGCTTCTATTAAATTAGCAGTGTACACCTCCTTCTGCCCGCTTGCGTTCACTTTGTTTGTCTGCCAAGACATACTGACATTCGTTCGCCGCAGGAAGCTTTTATGTATTAACCGTTCCACAGGTAAATATCCATTTACGGTGGAAGTGCAAGGATAGCTGTGTCTCCTCGCGGTAGAAAGAGCTTTTTACAGCGGGCTATGAGAAAGACGCCCGGGAGAATATTGCGCACACCCTGTATATTAGATTGTTTTTGTAGTAATTACTTTCAGCTGCCGCTTTCCAATTCTGGGTATTTTTCTATTTCATTGCCTATGTTTAACACGTTTTTCAATTTTACTTTTGAATTGTTTTCAACTTTAATAAAGAAATAAATCAGTACATTAATAAACTAAAATACTACTTAAAACTTTTTTTTCGTGGCTGGTAGGTTTATCTTGCCCTATAAACTGAGGTTGCTTACATAAATCCACTTGAGGCGTCTTGAAGGTCGGTCCCAGGTAGTTTCCGTTTACGACGTAAGGGCCCATACACTAGGCCAGAGTTTACTTTATACTATTATTAACAAATATTTCACAGTAATTTTTAATTTTTAATTAGTTGCGTGCTTTGTTCTTCTATTATCACACTTCATTATACGCAGAATTTTGTAATCTATCGATAATTTAAATTTTATCCAATTTAGTGGCGTTTTAACCGGTTCTTCTTGCATTTTCTCGGGAGCAGCTCTCACAACATGTCCGTCTTCGATGAAGATAAACCGACTCTGCACCTAAAATTTGGTTCGCGTATGTATAACAAGCTAACCGTTATACTTTTCGCCGATTTACTGCACATTTTATATAATCGTTGCACATTCTGTAGGATACACTTCGCAGTTTTTCTGTAAATAATATTATTTTTAGACGTTTTTAGTATAATTACAAAATTAAAAAAAAAATATGTGAAAAAAGAATATTACAATCTGACCTTTCGTTCTTAAGTTATCATGCTTACAAGAAACGTGACGGACGGACAAACAGACGGACGGACGGACGGATATTTTGAAAGTTGTTCAGAATTCGATCACCAACACAGTGATATGAAATTTTTTTCTCTACGAGCAATATTACCGGTTTTAGAAATGTGCCTATCGAATGCAATATTCTCTTCGTTTTGTATTTTCGAAGAGTATAATAACGACATCTGGGACTAGATTATATTCTGAGATGATCCCATTGAAGCGTTGGTGGATAATAGGAGGGGGAGGGGGATAAGTAAAGCAGGCTGGTAAGAGTACAGAAACTTGGGATTTGGCGTATATACTAGAAGCCAAGGCTTCAGATTTTTTTATATTTTTCAACCACCTTACCATGCCCATTACATTACTAAAATGCTTAATTAAATAAAATAACTTGAAATTTGCTACACGTAGATATTATGACGACATCTGGAGGTGATTATATTTTGAGATGGTTCCATTGAAAGGTTTGGGATTAAACAGAGGTAAGTAAATATGGGAAAATAAGTAAAGCAGGCTGGTAAAAGTACAGAAACTTGGAATCTGTTGTATATGCTAAAAGCCAAAGCCTTCATTTTTTTTATAATATTTTTCAATCCCAGCCCTGCACCACCTCCACTTAATTATTAATGGAGTTGATAAAATAAAACTGAAATATTCATTTGAAATTTGGTACACGTTTGTTGTAGTGACATCTGACTGAGACGACTCCGTGGGAGGGGACGGGGGAGAGTTTTGACAAATATGGAAAAACAAGTAGAGCAAGCCAATAAGAGTTCATAAACTTCATTTTTAAAAGCTTTTATTTACCTTATTTTGTATGTTAGTTAGTATGTTTGCGTCAAATTTTGCAATCAAAATGGATCCTGAAGGTAGTGCTCAATAGTGAATTAAACAGCGCCCGAATACAGATTCTGCAGCGCCCTAATTTGGATTTGACAACGTCCGAAAGTTACTTTTGTATTCGGCAGCGCCTGAGTATGGATTCGGCAGCTTCCGGATTTGGATTCGGCACCGCCCTAATATATTAGGATTCGAAAACGCCCGGAAATTGCCTTGGTAATCGACAGCGCCTGAAAGTTCTGGAGGCTTGGCTTGGCATTGGCTTGGCACTCAGCAACAACCTTTTATTAAAATTCTATGAACAATCATATTTTCACATACTAAAGTTCTAATTTAGTCAAGATGTTTTCCTTCATAGAGACTTGGATGTGGAAGTAGTGAATCCTTAGACAGCGGTTTTTATAAGAATACTAAAAAATACATATATAGGTATTTGTCATTTTAAGATTAAATGAATATCGGCAGCAATAAAACAGAGACGAGACCAGAAATGTTTTATGAAATAAAAGTTAAAATTTCTCTTTATTTAAGAAAGTAGACATATTTGAGGGTATAAACAAAAAATACATAATTAAATGTCCGGAAGAGATTTTCATGAATGTTATATGAATTTGTGGATGTGTCTAATGACTACGAATTCTTAAAATCATAATTAACCCACAGCGTGAACATTTCAGTTGCAAAAAACATGCGTTTTTAAATAAATGATTCATTAATTTACATCCCTGACAGTTTTTAACCCACATAAAAACTCTGCATGTTTCCTCAGCGTTCCATTTTTTTATCCGCTCCATCTGCATCATCTGTAGGGGTGTTGTTATATTTGTGGCAGGTAAATTTTGCTGTTAAAATTGGGTCGCACAGGAACTAGGCAATTTGTAAAATTAGAGTCATTAGTTAAATTATAAAAAACTACCCTTATTAAAAAATACATGGTTGTTAAATATAGCGAAATTTTGACTATAATTATGCGGTATCGTTCCCTTCGATGCTACTAGATTGCTCAAAGAATTAAGTATTATTTCTAAGTTTGTTAAATATTTTTTTAAATATACCTCTGGAAGGGACAATTTGAACGGAAAATGAACGCGAACTCTTTTCGGGCAACTGACTCTTACAATATACAATGTGATCCATTTAATATGGAAACACCTTTTTTATTCCTTGTCACACTTGAACCAAATTTTACCAAAGGATAGAACAAATTTGGATCTACTAATGGCCAAAAAACATTATTAAATATCAGAAACTTAGTGAGTTTTTCATCCTGTAAAGCATTTTACTTCGCATACGTACAGAGTCGCCTATCGTATGGAATAGTGTTTTGGGGCACTGATAGTGAAACGAGCAGAATATTCACTCTACAAAAAAAAATTATCAGAATCATGAATCATACTAATTATAATGATCATTGCTCTCCACTTTTCCGGAACTCGGGCATTATGACAGTTTATTCTCTATATATTTACAATACAGTATTATTTGTCTATGACAACCTAAACAAATACGTAACAAACGGCTCAACAAACGTCTCTAATATCCATACCCGACAAGCCCATTCACTATGTATTCCAAAACGCACATCCACATTGTACGAGAAAGCTCCATATTACATGGGTATCAAGTTGTATAACCAGTTACCATAGGAATACAAATATATAAAAGCAAGAACCATTTTTAAAAACAAAATAAAACGCTACTTTCTCAGTCGACCATATTACAGCATAGCCGAATATTTTGTCTAAATCCTTCTCCATAAGATTTGTTTGTTTTGTTATTATTGCTGTCTTATTTTCCGTATTAATGTTAATTGTTTTTGCTTGTCTGTCCTCTGTTTCTAGAGTTATCTTTTCTAATATATACACGATGTAGGTATATGCATCTTTTCCTTTTTTGTCTACTTTGTCTTATCTACCTAATTTATACAATTATCTGACATACCAATATTCTGTACAGAATCTGGCTGGGAAATAAATTATTTATTTATTTATTTATTTATTTGCGTCTTACAAATGCAAAGCCACATGCGGTACCAAAATAAATGGAAATAATAAAGAAATCATATTAGGCATTTCTTTATCGAAAAACCTTATTAATGAAAGTTGTTCAGAATTATCCAAAAACCTAGAGTGCAAAATTTCAGCAATATTAAAGACTTTGAAATTTTGTTTAAAACAATGTCCGAGTCCGAAAATATATCATTTTAATTGTTTTTTTTTTTTTCAGAAAATTTTGTTTGAAATTGAACGTAAGCTGCCAGGTAGTTGTCAAGTAATTTGTATTTTTACTTCCCTCGCATACCGAAGGGAAGTATTGTATTCGAGAAAAAATCACCCTCCGAGATTTTTTCGGATTTTGACGTTTCAAAACACGTAGATTACGAAAATATAGGTTTTTCAATTCCGTCAGTCTGTCTGTCTGTTTGTCTGTCTGTCTGTCTGTCTGTTGGTGCATTAAATAAAAAAACTACTTGACGGAGAGCAGTCAAATTTGGTAGGTAGTTGGCGCTACTGTCGGCGAAGAAATGGTAGAAATTTCACTGGAAAATATACAGGGTGGACCGTCTAAACGGAACGAATGGTGAAAAAAAATGTTTATTGATCAAATTTAAAATTTCCACGTTTCATGACGCGCTAAACCTATTTCAGAAGAAAATATTTGTTTGAAAATTTTTTTCACCAACATTTTTGAAAAAATTTTTACCTAGATGAAAAATTTTTTTTTGCTCAAATTTAAAATTTCTACGTTTCATGACACGCTTAACCTATTTCAGGAAAAAAAAATTGAAAATTTTTTTCACCAATATTTTTGAAAAATTTTTTACTACTAAAATGAAATAATATTTTTTTCTTTCTTCAAATTTAAAATTTCCACGTTTCATGGCATTCTAAGCCTGATTAAAAAAATTAAAAATTAAATTTTTTTTTACCATTTTTGAAAATTTGTTTACTTACCACTAAAATACCACTAAAATAGATTTTTTTCATTTCTTCAAATTTAAAATTTCCAGGTTTCATGATATTCCAAACCAATTTCGGAAAAAAAGTTAAGAATTTAACACTAGAATGCTCAAATTTAAAAGTTTCACGTTTGATGACATTCTAAACCTAGGTATTTCAGAAAAAAAAATTTGAAAATTTTTTTCACCAACATTCTTCAAAAAGTTTTTACCACTAAAATAGATCGATTTTTTTTTATTTGCTCAAATTTAAAATTTCTACGTTTGACATTTTAAACCTATTTCAGAAGAAAAAATTTTGAAAATTATTTTACCAACATCTTTTGAAAAATTAAAAAAAATGAAATTATTTAACCACCACTATACTTCCACTCCATTACGTGAATGTTGGATTGAAAATGTGACAGATGGCAATAATATCTGGCATATGCACCTATTATACTTTTATTAAAAAATGTACAGGGTGGTCATCCCAAGAAATAATTCAGTCATGGTGGACATTTGTAAAGGTATTTGCGCAAGCCTGCCATATGTGGCACCTGCTATTTAGTATTGAACTTTTGCTGTTGGATGAGCAATCTGTATATTTTTTTGAGCAAAACTTATCAAGTTTTCTTTGTAATAATAGCAATAACTATATTCCGATTATTATTTTCAATGTCATTTCGTAATTATTAATTTTTTAGAGTGACTGCCATGCACAAATAACGAGGGAAGTTCTGTGTAAATACCTTTACCGATTTTTTTTTTAAATTTTGTCGAAATTTAGAACTTCAAAAACTAAATTCAATATTTTTTAATAGTGCTGAAATTTTAGACTCTATGTTTTTGGACAATTCTGAACAACTTTCATTAATAAAGTTTTCCAATAAAAAAAAATTCCTAATATGAGATTTCTTTATCTTTTCCATTTATTTTGGTTCCACAAGTGGCTTTGCATTTATAAGACGCGAACGTTTTTTTTGCCATAAGTATATCCTAATTTGTTCTAACTTTTCGTAAAATTTGGTTGGAGTCGGACAAAAAATAAAAAAGTTATAAAGGTGTTTCAATTTTAAATGGGCAACACTGTATGTTACTTTCTAAAATTATTCCCCTTTTTGTTATTACATCATTTTCTCCGTTATTTATGAAACAGTAATGTAGCATGTGTACATATTTTCAAGGCCACAAAAAATGCATCTAAATATGTAAGAGAGTGCAGCAGGGTTAGCCAACAACACCGAGGATGTCTCTTTTTCTTCAAACATTTCACCAACGCGATGTGATGTGTGGAAGCTAATTTCGATTTTGTCTTTAGTACTAGGTAATTACACAGGCACACACAAGAAAGTGGTCTAAAAAATCCTACTTTTAGGTTATTTTTCTCGATTTGCTAAAAATTGGTGGATAATGGAGCTAAACGGGCACCGAATTCATGTTCAGCGTAGTCCATGAAAAAAAGGGTAAACTTGAAAAGTGCTATTACCAGAACGAGACCTGGGAAGTCCCTGTTTTCGAAGGTGTTGAACACGATAGTGATATTCTTAGCCCTCATACCATTTAGGAACTACCCCTAAACGCAAAAAAGCATCCCCCTACGTATGCCTAGAATTCTTGTCGGATCGTGTTTTTCGGGTGGGTCATATGGTCTTTGTCCATCCAACATTTTATCAACCCTCGGGGTTGAAACTGCCCTCTCCCCTGATACTAAAACTTTCCCATAAATTTAAAAATTGATAAAAGTTTGTTTCTGTTTGCCTTCAAGGATGCTCAACGCGATAGCAACATACATTTCTCCCCTAACCTTCACTAACCATCCCCAAATTCCCGAAACCACCCCTTATTTATATTTGTGGCTACTGGGCATGTGGGGGAATCGCTGGATCGAGGTTATTGACAAGATTTCGGTATTGTAAAGGAAGTTGAGAGCAAGTTTATCGTAACTTCAGACTTTCCTAAGAAATCGCTACTTCCACATCCAGATTTCCATCCAAGTCTCTTTAAAGGAAATCAGCTTGCCTATATTTGCACTCCTGTATGTGGAAATAATTAGTCATAGAATTTTAATAATATTTGAGGCAGATGCCATAGAAATATTGAGGCGTTCGCTTAAGCATATACGCCAAAAATGAAGTTTCTGAGCTCTTGTTAGCTTGCTCTACTTATTTTCCCCAATTTTACACACCGCCCCACCACCCCTTCAATGGAATCATCTCAGTCAAATGTCCTTGCAATACATACGTATACCAAATTCCAAGTGAATATCTCAATTTTTTTTTATCAGCCCCTATAACAGCGGAGTTGTGGTGGTGAGTGGGTTGAAAAATATATAAATCTGAGGCCTTGGCTTCCAGTATACAGACTGTCTATTTTACGAAGGCCACACCAAATATCTCGCTTAATATCTATCGTAGAAGAATAAAGTTTTAGAAACAGTTATCTCATTTTTTGTGAGCTATATTTAAGTAAAAAGAAATTTGAAATCCATAGCCCACTTTATGAGATATATTATAAAAACCTGAAAAATAGGAAAACCACAAACGGTTATAGCTTCCTTATTTGAGGAGATACGAAAAAAGTTAAAGGAATGAAAGTTGACGGCAAAGACAATAAGAATAATAACGTGTAACAAAAAAATCGAAAAATGCAGTTGGCTCTGACATACGCTATTGTGCAAAAATGAAAAATACATATCTCAAAGTAGGCCATGACGCCATTAATTCCGTTATTTTTTTCTCATTCCAACGATATAAAACATGTCACAGAAATTTTAACCGATAGTGTCAATATTTAATATTTTACGAATACCACAATTCATATAATTGAATCGTAACAATCAGCTGTGCCATAATTAGTGAAAAACAATGTATACAGTTATTAATAAATTTGACAGATTGTCACTGTTGTATGTTGTATGTTGCGTTGTCGAGTTCTAAGACAAATTGTATATCAGTAATTATGGTGTACACCAAGAATAACAAATTCGATATGATTAGCATTTATTGTCAGTGCAATTTTGACGCTGAGATGGCAGTCACGGTTTACGGATATAGATTTCCAGATGCTCCGCAGCCAAATCGAACTATGTTTAGGAAGTTCAAAATCTAAAAACGCACGGTTCATTTTCAAAAAAAGTAGTAAGGCGAGCGCATGTTGCGGATAATGTAAGAAAAGTGAATAGAGTAATGAATTATGTTAACCAAAATGAGGAAACCTCTTTGAGACAAATTCAGAGAAACTGTCGCATCAAAAAAGACAGTGCACGAAAAATATTGAAAAAAAAACGGATTTCGATGCTACAAAATGAGGAAAGTTCAACATTTAAATGAGGGAGATAAGCCAAGGAGAGTAAGATTTTGTAGATGGTTATTAAATAAGAAAAGGAATGACGCGCTGATATGTAGCAAAATTCTTTGGTCAGACGAATCAAATTTTTCTAATAATGGATTTTTCAATAGAAATATGCATTATAAGTGGACACGAGAAAATACACATTGGTGCAGAGAGACTGCTTTCCAAGAAAGATTTTCTACGAATGTTTGGTTGGGTCTTTTAGGGACTAAAGTAATTGGACCTTATTTTTATGATGGCAAATTAACCGCTCGTACATACCTTAATTTCCTGCAAAACGAATTTCAAGATTTTCTTTATGAATTAACAGTGGCAGAAAGATTAAATTATTCATATTTTCAACAAGATGGGGCTCCACCTCACACTGCTGTAATATGTACAAATTATTTAAATCAAGTTATGCCAGATAGCTGGATAGGCACCTATGGACCCATTCTATGCCCAGCTCGATCACCAGATATTACTCCCTTGGATTTTTTCGTCTGGGGTTACATTAAAGACAAGGTATTTCAAACTGCCCCTGAAAATATTGAGGACATCAAAACCAGAATTCGAAACGCATGTGAGGCAATTACTCCTGAAATTCTCCAAAATGTAATGCGTGACGTGTCTCGTAGAGCACGTTTATGTGTCAGAATGCATGGTGCACAATTTGAGCATTTGTAGTTAGAAAAATAAATACACACAATTTCTTTTCAATATAGTAGTAGGTAGTACTGTTATACATAGTTTTTCGCTTTTTTCTTTGGATGTTCGTTTTGTACTTGTATTTTTATTTATAAGATATTTATTGGTTTGTATTAAATTGTAATAAATAATTACGGAATTATAATTATTATAAAGTGAATTTTTACTATTATGGCACAGCTGATTGTTACGATTCAATTATATGAATTGTGGTATACGTAAAATATTAAATATTGACACTATCGGTTAAAATTTCTATGACATGTTTTATATCGTTGGAATGAGAAAAAATAACGGAATTAATGGCGTCATGGCCTACTTTGAGATATGTATTTTTCATTTTTGCACAATAGCGTATGTCAAAGCCAACTGCATTTTTCGATTTTTTTGTTACACGTTATTATTCTTATTGTCTTTGCCGTCAACTTTCATTCCTTTAACTTTTTTCGTATCTCCTCAAATAAGGAAGCTATAACCGTTGGTGGTTTTCCTATTTTTTAGGTTTTTGTAATATATCTCATAAAGTAGGCTATGGATTTCAAATTTCTTTTTACTGAAATATAGCTCACAAAAAATGGGATAACTGTTTCTAAAACTTCATTCTTCTACAATAGATATTAAGCGAGATATTTGGTGTGGCCCTCGTAAAATAGACAGTCTGTATACACCAAATCTCAAGTTTATGTACGCTTATCAGCTCGCTTCACTTATTTGCCCCTATTCACCCATATTTAACCTCCAACCCTTCAACGGAATCATCTCAAAATATAATCTAGTTCTAGATGTCATTATAATATTATATACGTATAATAAATTTCAAGTAAATACATCTGATGATGGAATAGGTGTGGTGGGAAGGATGGAAAATGGATGGAAAATATTATAAAAAAAAATCTGATACTTTAGCTTCTAATATATACACTAAATCCTAAATCTTCTGTACTCTTACCAGCTTACTTTTCTTATTTTCCCCTATTTACTGATATTTATTCCCCAACCCTTCCAAATCTCGTTATGATACGTGTACAAAATTTCATGTCAATATCTTAAACCGTCCCAGAGATAACGTGCCCAAAAAAAAGTTACAGACCGACAGGCAGGCAGACAGACAGACAGACAGACACACAGATCTACAGGTAGACCGACAGAAATTTGTTTCTTCGCTGAAATTTAAAATCTGGACGTTTCATGACATTCGAAGACATTTCAGCAAGAGAGAATTTTGAAGTTTTTTTTACAATTACTATACTTTCACTCTACTGTATGGATATGGAACTAAAAATTTTAACTCTGTTGGGAAAATCTAAAAAGGACACAAATTGTTTACACATTACGCTCAAGACAGTTAACTTAATCTGAAATTGTATAATATTAATATATTCTCAAAGTTTTCCCAGCAATTTCAAGTGATCTTTTTTCTATTATTCTAATAAGCTCGGCATTTCAACGCAGTTTGTATTACACTAGCAATTTGCACCCTTGAAATTTCGGCCATAGTGCCGAGACAAGCTTGTTTTAGCGACAAGAAGCTTATAAATTAAAGCTCAACGTTGACAGAATGATTGATTAACCCTACAAAATATATTTATTATTTCCATTACGACGGCATCGCTCGGGGACAGTTTCAATAAGTGCGTTTGTTATATTAGATAGTAGTGACAGATTCTCACCTGAGAGGGTGCTCCTTTGTCTGAGCCGTAATTTATGTCTATTAATTGACTACACGTTTTCAATATTGGGTACAGGGTGTTTTGTGACGAACTATACGCATTTTTAAGGGTAATAGTGAACCTTTGCTGAACTGCTGTAGAAAATACGTAGTGCTCCTGTACAATTAACATTTATTTTGGATAAACTATTGTTTTAATATTATTAATAGCTTTTATTATATTTTACAAAAAATATCTTGTAATTCTATAAAATAGGTTACAAATTGATTATAAAGAGCAAAGTTTAGTGAACTTTAAATAAACTCTCTGCTCGTCCACTCAACCCAGAGAGAAAATAATAATAGTAATATTAAATAAATTATACATTTTTACATACCATTATTGCAAACGCGGGCAGACCTATAGGTTCCTTAGCAAAAAGGCCTGTCAGATCGTTGTGCATGCATGACCTGTGGGATTTCCTAGAAGAGACCATTGCTCTCTACAAAGGAGAGAAGGTAGTTCCTCCGGCTGCAGAAATTGCCTTTAGAGATACATTGAGGTACATTGAGGATACACAGAGGTGCGCAACTGTGGTGGTTTAATCCTCCACTCAACATATCCTACAAATAGGATTGTTTTTCAACCCCATTCTATGAAGACGTTTATTCAGAGGTGTCCTGTTATCAAGCCTATTATCCGACTCATTTTTTCTCTATTGAGCCGAAGCAGCCACTTAATGGTTGAGTCATCTGAGGGCCCCTTTACATGGAGCCTCGATTGCTTCATTCCAGGGGCCTGAGTCCAACAGTTGTTGAAACTTCTCACGACTCTGATTGAGTCCGACTTCTTGGCATACCGAAGACTGGCTCAGGGTCAGGGAAAGGAGTTAATACTCCTACTTATGCCAACCGGTTTGCTTCTTCGTTGTCCTCCACACTTCTGTACCCAGCTATCCATATGAGTTTGACAGAGTTGTGTTCACACAGTTCTGTAAAAATATTCCGATAGTTACATACATAGTATTTGCATTAAAAATAGACAGCAAGCCTAGCGTTAGAGGTTTTACTGCAAATTTTTAAGAAATAATTTTTTTAATTGTTTACTAAATTTTGAGTATCGTACTACGTTCAGTAATGTCATTATAAAGAGAAGCGATACGATATGAGAATTTGCGACGAAATTCGGCAGTTTTATGTCTGGGGATGGTGATAGTTGATTTGTGTCTTATATTTAACTTAAGTATGTCTGTTCTAGATGTAGTTCTGTTATACAAATAAGGAGGTTACTTAGTTAATATGATATGAAAGAATGGACAGCTGTAGGGAATGTTTCTGTCCTTAATATAAAGCCAGCAAATTTCTTTCGAATTTAAGGATACCTTACCGTACTTTTTTATATTATATTTATAACACATAACTGTTTTGTAACCGTTGTAATCGATGGGCGTCAACTTTGTGTAAGAAAGGGAAATATAAAACTGATGCATAGTTTATATGAGAGAGAATAAAATTGTCTTCTTTTGTTAGAATATCTTTAATTGCATAAGTTAATTTTAAGTCAGCATAAACTTTTGAATAATATAATTAGTATGCACAGTAAATTTTAGACTTGAATCAATATATAACCCTAGATACTTTGATACATTTGTGAGCTCAAATCGTTTTCCACATACTTACTTCTGATGTCTCGTCTCTCCTACCAAAAAACATTACTTTGCATTGTGTTGGATTTATGGAAAGATAAAAGGTATTAAATATTTTAAGATATGTTATGTTATGATTAATGAGTCTACAAGCATTGTTAATTTTAGCCTCTTTATAGGAATAGTAGAGCTGAGTATCATCAGCATAGAAATATTACTTACAGTTTTTATAAATATTTTCAAATTCAGCTGTATACAACGTACATATAAGAGGCCCCAATGTTGAACCCTGTGGCACACTTTGATTTACTGGTAGCGCGTTAGACTTTTATGATGTAATAGTGACTTCTTGGTGTCTGCCAGCTATATACTATATCATTAAATTTGTACTTCTGGGGCAGAATCCAAAATAATGTAAAACTGCCAGAAGTAGTCGATGATCTATACAATCAAACGCCTTACTGTAATCTAGTACTGACACTGCAGCCTCCATTGTTGTCCGATGATCGTACAATATTGTCGACCACTTCGAGCACTGCACTTGTTGTGCTATATTACTTACGAAAGCCAGATTGGTTAAATAGGCAATATGTTATTTTATTTCACATGCTCTTTGATTTGTTTATTCATTATTTTCGAAACAAAAGTTTATAATAGACCGACCAATGTTGAGTACTTAGACGACAGAATTAGTTACGAAATTGAAAAAATTGAACCCGAAATAATTACTAATGTTTTGCGAGAATTTCTATTTCGGCTTGAATTGTCAAGGAGCAAATGGTACGCAATTGGAATATTTAATTAGTTTTTTTTTGCTATATTTATTCATTCTTGTATTTTTGTTTTATTACATTGTTATAAGTAGTTGAGATTCTTTTCCTCAACAATTTCGTTGTGCAATATGCCATAAAACTTAACGTACTGTATTCAGAAAAATGTGCTCTTTCAAGTGAAGTTTTTAAATATGGTGGTTGGCATTTATGAAAATTTCTGATGACTTCATAACTTTTTTAAAAATGTTTGTAGAAATTTAGTTTACATAAACAAATTGAGAAATGCATTTCAAATCGACGTGTCTAGGCGAATTTTTGTCACTCGCTTTGTAACGACTTTAACGAATTTATTCCAACTTTTACATCCTCACTGCATACAGAGCTGTTCAAGTACCCAAAAAAAGTAATTAAGTACAAGTACAAGAACTTTTAAACAATTGTACTTGACGGAAGTACAATTACTTTAGAGACAGAATGTACTCAAGTACAAGTACAAGTACATGTAGTTTAAAATGGACTTTCAAGTACTTTTTAAAAGTACAAAGTACAATAATACAGCAGGTATGTACGTTAATATTAATATTGAATAATAGAAACACTTTTTAGAAAAGTCAGAAACTAAATAGTTGTCATGTAATTTTAACGTAATATAAGAACAACAAAATATATTAAATATTCTATAAATATTTGACACGAAAAATTTTTTCATGTAATCATAATATAACATAAAAACATAAAAAATGCATTATATAATCCAATAAATGTTAAATAAATCATATTTTAAAAGAAAAATAGAAAAAATCTGAAAATTTCACCATCGGAATAGCCTACTCAAACAACAAACAATTTGCTTTCATTACTACTAATTGTTCAAAGTGGCTATCTGAAAATACATGCGTCTTCGACGCATTCACAATAGTGATAAATGAAAAAATTCTTTCCACTGGTGCGAATGATGGCAAAGGCGCTTTATATTTAACAAATAACTGCTTCACCAATGGGTAATTATCTAACATATTTAAGGTTTTGCTTTTATCGTCTAAGAACTGCAAAACCTCAATATTTGCTCGTTATGTTGTACTTTTATTTGCAGTTAATTGATCAAAACTTTCATTAAAATTGAAAAATTTTGAAGTGCCGCATCCGCACGCTCCTCATTTACCTCTGATTCTGAAATTACTTCACATGCTGAAATTATTTTTCTCTGAATTTCGGTTATAGAAATACTGACTTCGCTCTCAGATAACAAGAGACACCAAATAACAACCTTTTGCAGGTTGGACCTTGCAAATATGAGTATTTGTACTTGTCAAAGTACTTGTACTCATATAAGGGCTTGTACTTATAAAAGTACTTGTACTTGTAGAAGAACAAATACCGCAAGTACAAAGTACAAGTACGTTCACTAAATTTAGTGAAGTACAAGTACCAAGTACTTCAGTAATTATTGTACTTAAGTACAAGTACAAGTACATATAAAAGTATTTACTTGATACCAAGTACAATTTGTACTTGTACTGGCACAGCTCTGACTGCATATTATCTCATACTATTTTAAATTATGGCGAATGCGCCAGTCTCAAGATTTTTTAGTTTTATACGGCAACATTGCTTCTAAAGTCGAACTGAATATATTAATATCAAATTTTAACCTATATCAAATGAAATTCTACAAAACACTGATTGGCCTATGATATCTACCATTTCTTGAGCGATTTTAAATTTTCTCATTTTCGCAGTTTCTTTACATACCACCCGGTATGTATGTATGTAATGTTCAACTTAATGAGACACTCCTGCAATTTTTGAATGGGTTAATGGATTATTTTCAAACGTGGTGTAGTTGTAAAAAAATGTTTCCAATTTGTGACTTAAAAAATAAAATGACCGATTTCCGGTTTCGATGCAATTTACATGAAAATCAAATTTTTAAAAATGGGACAAACTACATAATTTTACGTATTTAAATTTTACTGGCCAAGATACATACGATCCAAATTTTTTTTCATCTTTAATTTTAATTATAGAAGACCGCGACATGATCAAAATTATTGAAGATTAATCTGTAATCACCTGTAATATATTATCTCTTCAAATATTGGGATTAAACACGACTTATTTTTCATTATGCTAAGCGATATTAGTTTTTCAACGAAAACTACTTTTTTTTAATGAAACCCCTATGGTATAGTATTTATAAACTCAATTGGAACAGCACGGAACTAGAAGATCTTACGGGGTATTATCAATATATCGTTTCACATTAAATGAGAGAGCACAGAATTTTACAAATTTATATTCACCACTCCTCGTCTACAGTCCACGTGGATTTGATCCGCCTGTCACATAGGTGGGATTTGATGCTTAGCGAATTTGATTTGTCAACACCAACCTTGTTCAGAGTTTTTGCATGCCATAATATATAAAACAAAGAATACGTATGAACCATTTATATCATATGATCTGTACGAGGCAGTGCAGTATAGCCAGGCAGCGTTATAAAATTCTAGTGAATATTTGAACAAATTATTAGTATTATTACTGCGTTTGAGTGATTTTTTGCAATTAATTGTTTAAAATGGCATTTTGGAGGCCTTTCGATAATAGTGACAACGATACGGACGTTTTTGATACAGAGCCTATACAAGCGGAATTTGAAAATGAAGACTTACACGTTCAAACTCAAAGGGTTATTTTGAATATTTACTTGTGTTTAAAATGGAAAAATATTGATTCTTCATATAATCAAATTGTGAAGAGGATTTGTGAATTAACCAAATTTAGCCGTACTACAACTTATAGAGTTATTAGAGCCGGGGATGTAGTTGATCATTCTATTAAACGGAAAAGAGTTGGACAAAAACTTAAGAAACTTGATAACGTCCAAAGATGTCATTCGTCGATTTGTGTATGATTTTTACAATGAACAGAAGGAGTCCACATTAGAAATGATAAGGGATAAGTTACGCGACTATCAAGATTATGACTATAAATCATGCAAAAGACATAAGTTATCTTGAAGAAACATGGTTTGACACCCATGATGTAGTTCAGTCTGGTTGGGTAGATAACACCAAAAAGTGTAATTTAAGTGCTCCATGTTTTAGGAGAAAAAGAATTATAATTCTACATGCTGGAAGTAAAAACGGTTTTATTTCAAATGCGTTGTTGTTGTCCGCTAAAAATATCATGCAATCCTCTGCCGACTACCACGAGGATATGACAGCCGAATTATTTGAGAAGTAGGCAAAGGAACAGTTGTTACCAAATATCCCACCAAATTCTGTAATTGTTATGGACAATGAGTCATACCATTCGCGGCAACACACAAACATTCCGAACACCAGCACACGAAAAGGCGATATTATTGAATTTATGAAAGGTAAAGGCTTGGAAATACCAGAAAAAAACACAAAAAAGACTTTATTAGAACTGATTAGAAACCAAATTTTTAAATAGGGATGTGCCATCGAAACAAATTTTGAAGCACACAAACATACTATTTTACGCCTGCCTCCACCTTATTGCGTATTATTGCGTTTTCAACCCAATTGAAATGATGTGGGCTGATGTAAAAACAAGACTACGTCAATGTAATGAATCCCCACAATTAAGTGAGTCTGTCTTAAAAAATATAAATATAATAGGCAAAAGGGATATATGGAGGAAGTGTGTATCTCATGTGATAAAAAAGGAAAATGTATGTTCTATACTAGACATATATCTAGACATATATCTAGAAGAGGTGGTCCTAACTACTATGGCACGTCTCAAATCCGTTGGCATACAGCCAAACATAGGATGTGGAGTGACCAGATGCCGGCTGTGGAATGAGGCAATTAAACAAATGCCACTTCAAAGGTACGTGCAGATGGTATTTCTCCACAGTTCATATTTGATAGACCCTATGAAATACACACCAACAGTAGCAATGAGGCCGTCAGTGAAGGAACAGTTAACATCTTCACAGACGGATCGAAAAAGAAAGAAGGAACAGGTTGTGGGGTATACTCCAGGAACCTGCAAATTCAAATTAAATGGGCTATGGACAAACAAGCCAGTATAATACAAACAGAACTGGCGGGAATAACCATAGCCGCAAAAGAAATCTCCCGTAGACAAATAACGGGAAAAACAATAAGAATCTACACTGATAGTAGACAATCACTACTGGCCCTACAGAGACACAAAATAACAACAGGGTCAGTATGGGAATGCCATCAGGCACTCGTGGGCGCCTCCAGCATGAACAGTGTCATTCTATGCTGGGTCAAAGGGCATGCACAGTGCAGAGGCAACAGGGAAGCTGACAGTCTGGCTAAGAAGGCAGCCAGTCTAAGTATACTTGGACCTGGCCCTTCCAACATACTGCCGACCTCAGCAATAATGCTAATGATTAAAGAAGACACCCACAGAAAATTTAAAAAACTGTGGGATGAAACTCATAGTTGTCAGTTGGCCAGGGATCTGCTTAGATACCCTGACAAGGATACAACGATGATCTACCTGGGAATGTCCAGGAAAAACCTGCGCTTCGCGACAGGAATTCTTACTGGTCATTGCCAGCTGAGGAAGCACCTTTACAACATGAAGTTAAATGACACACCCCTATGCAGAGGTTGTGAACAAGAAGACGAGACTGTCCAACACGTACTCTGTGAGTGCCCGGCAGTCTCCTCTAGCAGAGAATCCATTTTGGGAGAACGTTGGCCTACACTGGCCGACTTGAGGGATATTCCCCTAAGCAGCATCACCACCTTCTTCACAAGATTAGGATGGTTGGAGGCCTAGGTGGAATCCTGTATCCCTCGGGAGGACGTACAAGGGGCCCAATGGGGCCTAGGTGCTGCGGTCACCTAAATGTGACTGCCCTCCCACAAACTCCAAACTCCAACTCCAAATGTTCTATATTACCAATTCAAGTTCTGAAAACTCGGATAGTGACGAATGAAATATTGTTTAGTTAAAGTTCATGGACTAAGCTTGTTTGAAATTTGCTTATTTAACGTAGACCTATTTCCGCTACTGACATCAATTACCGATGCCAGGAAACGAGTTCCCCCTTTGTAAGTTTGCCGAAACTTTCCCTTATAGAATAGTAGAAATTTTCTACTTGCCTAGCATCATGATACTTCAAACTTCATAGTATCATGACCTAACATTTAATAAACAAGACAGTCGCTGCTTTACGCCCCTTCGGAAGAATTATGTACCATCTATGCAACTCCCGCCTAAGATTACATAACATTGCCGCTAGAAGACAGAATGACAGGTAGGTCACTAGACAACAGATGTAGCCTTAATATATCATTTATGTGACTTATCAAATGTGATAAACATATTTTTTCATTAACCACTTCTATTGAATAAAGGTATTATAGAAATCCCTTTCTTTAACAATTAAAAAATAATTGTTTAGTATTTAAAGCATTTTTATATTTCTACCGCCGCCGCCTATGTCCCATAAAGGAGATGCCGACTTTACTCCGAGTTTTCGTTTTTTTGCTGTCCCAATTGAGATCATATATACTATACAATTCATTATTTAATTAAACCTTAGAATTACGAAAAGAATGATATGCGTAGTATTTAAGTTCACGTAGAAATAAATCAGTAATTAAAACAGAATTGTTTTGTTATTCACTTTTTTATAAAATTGCTTTAAATAAGTTGACCATAAGTTTATTTCACAAACCTACTTAATGAATGATAAATCGTACTTACTTGTATTATTTAAAAATATAATATTTTATGGGTGGCTTGCAGACCGCTTTTTACCACTGGAGCGATTTTAAGTTGGAAAGTCTCAGTAGGATATTAATTGCGAACAAATCACCCATTCTTCACTTTCTTCTACAACCGATGCGTTTCCATTATTTTAAGAAAACTGACTTTCCACTCTAATTATTGATAAAAGACGATGATGCAAATGAAATTTTTTGCAGCCAATTTTAATTTAGCAATACAGCAAAATCCTCACTCACCGAACCGATCACCGAACTGCACGGAATCAGAAATTTCAATCATATAAAGTTCATTTAGTCCAAAAACTATGGGCAGACGATGCTGATGGAAGATTGGAATTTTGTGAGGTTATGATGAATTTCTTTCAAATTAACCCAACCTCCATAAACGTATTCTGCATTCTCACGAAGCTACATTTTGCCGCAGTGGAACCGTCAGTAAACATATTTCACGATTCTGGAGCCTCGAAAGTTCGCCCCACGGAGCGCTAAAATGACTAAAATCTCTAACTTGAGTGCTAGTGTATGAATTTTGATGGAACCATATGCAAAATGTTTATAATGACGTTGGTAAAAACATTGAAAATAAGGTTAGAGTAGAAAATGATCGGAAGGGGTAGAAAACACCCCTTTTAACGCGGGTTCCGTAACTTGTAGAATTAGGTCAAGAATGAAAAAAAAAACAACTTTTGACTCAAAATAGGATGTTTTTACTCTGGTGAATTTTTTCGAGAAAAGCTTTTTTTTTTCGAGATGTCGGCGTTCGAAAATTACTAAAAGTAGGGGAAGGGAAATGAAAGATTTGAAAAAAAATTTGAAAAAATTCCGGTAAATGTATCATCGAACTACAAGATTTTTCTTTATTTGCAACTTTTCTGTATAGTGCGTATTCACCGAGTTCTTCCGGAAAAATATAAAGAGCTACCCCTTCCTTTGTAAATTGCAGCGCTTTAAAAATATATAATTTGAAAGTTTGAACAAATTCAGTATGCACTGATGCTCTCTAAACATTTTTCGTCTCCTGGAATTTTATGTAACTTGCCAGTTACAAGCAGTTTTTCACCATAAATAATGTACTAAATTTTTTGCACATTTTCAATTTAAAACCGCTGCCTAAGGAATCACTACTTCCACATCCAGATTCTTCATCCAAGTCACTTTAAAGGAAATATCTTGACTATATTTGCACTCTAGTATGTGGAAATTATTGGTCATTTAATAATATTTGGGGCAGATGTCATAGAAAAGTTTGAGGGGTTGATTTCTACCATATTCGTTAAAAATGAAGTTTCTAGTTTACCCTACTTATTTTCCACTATTCTACCACCTCCCACTCCTTCAATGGAGTCATCTCAATCGGATGTCACTACAATACATACGTGTACTAACTTTCAAGTGAATATCTGAATTTGATGTTATCAATCCCATTAATAATGAAGCGGAGGTGGTGGAGTTTGAAAAATATTAGAAAGAAATCTGAGGCCTTGGTTTCTAGTATATACACCGAATCCCAAATTTCTGTACTCTTACCAGCTTGATTTACTTATTTTTCCCTACTCCTATTAACTCCAACCCTTCTACGGAATCATCCCAAAATATAATGTAGTTCCAGATGTCGTTATAATACATACGTCTACCAAATTACAAGTGAATATGTCAATTTTATTTTATCAACCCCTTTAATAATGTAGTAAGGGTGGTGGAAGTGTTGAAAAATAGTATGAAAAAATCTGAGGCCTTGGCATCTAGGACATACACCTAATTTCAAGTTGCAGTACTCTTACCAGTTTGCTTTACTTATTTTTCCATATTTACCTCTACTTCCACTCCTTCAACGCAGTCAAAATATAATCTAGTTTCAAATATAGCTATAATACATAAATGTACCAAATTTCAAGTGAAAATTTAAATTTAATTTTATAAATTTTTTTAATAAGGGAGTGGGGGTGGTGGGGAGATGGAAAATACTAATAAAAAAAACCTGAGACCTTCGCTACTAGTATATACACCAAATTCCAAATTTCTGTACTTTTACCAGCTTGCTTTACTTATTTTCCTTTATATACCCCTATTTAACCCCCAACCCTTCAATGGAATCATCTCAAAATATAATCTAGTTCCAGATGTCGTTATAATTCATACGTGTACCAAATTTCAAATGAATATCTCAATTTTATTTTATCAACCCTTTTAATAATGAAGTAGGTGTGGTGGGGGTTGAAAAATATTATAAATATTCTGAGACCTTGGCTTCTAGTACATACACCGAACTTCAAGTTTCTGTAGTCTTACCGGCGTGCTTTACTTATTTTCCCCTATTTACCCCTATTTAACCCCCAACCCTTCAACGGAATCATCTCAAAATATAATTTAGTTCCAGATGTCGTTATAATACATATGCGTACTAAATTTCAAATGAATATCTCAATTTTAATTTATGAACCCTTTTCATATTGGAGTAGGGGTGGCGGGGGGCTGAAATATATTATTAAAAAATCTGAGGCCTTGGCTTCTAGTACATACACCGAATTTCAAGTTTCGGTACTCATACCAGCTTGTTTTACTTATTTCCCCCTATTTACCCCTAAATAACCCCCAACCGTTCAACGGAATCATCCCAAAATACAATCTAGTTCCAGATGTCGTTTTAATTCATACGTGTACCAAATTTTAAATGAATATCTCAATTTTATTTTATCAACCCTTTTAATAATGAAGTAGGGGTGGTGGGGGTTGAAAAATATTATAAATAATCTGAGACCTTGGCTTCTAGTACATACACCGAATTTCAAGTTTCTGTAGTCTTACCAGCTTGCTTTACTTATTTTCCCCTATTTACCCCTATTTAACCCCAACCCTTCAACGGAATCATCTCAAAATATAATCTAGTTCCAGATGTCGTTATAATACATACGTGTACCAAATTTCAAATGAATATCTCAATTTTAATTTATCAACCCTTTTCATATTGGAGTAGGGGTGGTGGGGGTTGAATAAAATTATTAAAAAATCCGACGCTTTGGTTTCTAGTACATACACCGAATTTCAAGTTTCTGTAGTCTTACCAGCTTGCTTTACTTATTTTCCTTTATTTACCCCTATTTAATCCCCAACCCTTCACCGGAATCATCTCAAATTATAATCTAGTTCCAGGTGTCCACGTTATAATACATACGTGTACCAAATTTCAAATGAATATCTCAATTTTATTTTATCAACCCTTTTCATATTGGAGTAGGTGGGGGTTGAAAACTATTATAAAAAAATCTGATGCTTTGGCTTCCAGTACATACACCGAATTTCATGTTTCTGTACGCTTACCAACTTGTTTTACTTATATTCCCCTATTTACCCCAAATTAACCCCCAACCCTTCAACGGAATCATCTCAAAATATAATCAATTCCAGACGTCGTTATAATAAATACGTGTATGAAATTTCAAATGAATATCTCAACTTTATTTTATCAACCCCATTAATGGGGTAGGGGTGGTGGGGGGTTGACAAATATTATAAAAAAATATGAGTCCTTAACTTCTAGTACATACACCGAATTTCAAGTTTCTGTACTCTTACAAGTTTGCTTTACTTATTTTCCCATATTTACCCCTATTTAACCCCCAACCCTTCACCGGATATCCTCAAAAAACAATCCAGTTCCAGATGTCGTTATAATATATACGTGTACAAAATTTCAAGTCAATATCTTAAACCGTTCCGGAAAAAACGTGCGGACAAAAAAAAAGTTACAGACAGACAGACAGACCGACAGACAGAAAATTTTTTTTCGCTCAAATTTAAAATCTCGACGTTTCATGACATTCTAAACCTATTTCACGAATAAAAATTTTTGAAAATTTTTTTGCGATTACTATACTTCCAATCCACTACGTGGATGTGGAAGTAAAATTATGTTAAACCTTTAGAAATGGTACGATTATAATAGGTATCATATTTTTTAAAACAATTTATGTTAATCACGCTCATTTTTGAATTTTCATATATTTTTTAAATGAAATGTTGCAAAAAATGTATGTACATTATTCATCGGGAAAAACTGCCTGTAATTCGGGAAATTAGCAAGTTACAAAAAAATTCCAAGAGGCAAATAATGTTTAGAAGGCCTCAGTATATATGCCTTAATTTTTTCAAATTTTTGAAACAGATATTCTTAAAGCGCTATAATTTCAAGAAAAGGGGTAGTTTTTCATGTTTTTCCGGAAGAAGTCGGTGAAAACGCACTTTACAGAAAAGTTGCAAATAAAAATAAGTCTTGCATTTCGATGATACATTCACCTAATTTTTTCAAATTTTTTTATTCAACTTTTACATTTTCCTGTTCCCACTTAGGAATTTTCGAATGGCCATATCTTGAAAAATAAGCATTTCTCGAAGAAATTTACTAAAGTAAAAACATCTTATTTTTGACCAAAAAAGTGAATATATTGATTTTTCTCTTCATGTTTGACCTAATTCTACAAGTTACAGAACCCGTGATAAAAGGGGTGTTTTGCTACCCCTTCTGATCATTTTCTACTCTAATCTTGTTTCAACTTTTTATTAACGTCATTACAAACATATTGCACAAGGTTTCATCAATATCCATTCACCAGCACTTAGAGGTAAAACCCTCCCGTTGACTGGACTAACAAGAAGGTCATACCCAACGACCACAGAATGTAAACGTTTGAGTTGGCATGAATGCAAATAGAATAGTGAGCCCTTATTTTTTCAACGATAATTTGACGACCGCTATTTATTTGGATTTTTTACGTGCAGAAGTTGTTTCTTCCCTTGCAAATTATTTTCCTAATTATAATGATTCGATTGTATCTGCTAACAAAATTTTGTTTCAACAAGATGGCGCTCCATTCCATTTTACACTTGCCGTCAGAATTTATCTCAGTGAAATATTTTCAGACAGATGGATAGGCAGAAAAGTGGCCGCCACATTCGTCTGATTTAACCTCATTGAATTTTTCCTTGTGGAGTTATCTTAAAAATAGATTGTACGTAAATAGGCCAGATACAATAGATGAATTAAAACATCGGATCCGAGACGAGATACAAACCATAACACCAGATGACACAGTCAAATTGTTAACATTTTGAACATATATAGTAGTAAAAGTGAATTGTATATTTGGATGTTTACAAAAGGAAATATATTACTGAATTCCTTTGCAAAAGGTCTATTAATTTTTAAAATAAAATATAGGCTGTCCTATTTAAAAATATTATCGATGACGTTACAGACGTGAAAAATGTAAAAAAAAATCTTACGTACAGGGTCATTCATTATAAATTATCCACTCCTCATCATCGTTATTATTGCTTATAGAAAATAAAGTTTGAAATAAAAGCTGTGTGGTAATGACTGAATATTGTTAAAATGCTATCAACAGTACAGTAGCGTGCACATTTCAGGGGATACAAAAGAATAATATATATGTTTAAATGGGATGCCTTGCATATTATTATTTATTTTAAAAATATACCATGTGTTACCCCTACCATATACCATTTTTCAGTTATGAAACGTCGTTTATCTTAGCTAAACTAGTTACCAGTATGAAAAATTAACATTATTAAAGTGAGTTATGAAAATAACAACTATCATGTTTGATAAGTGACATTTCTTTAATGAAATAATAAAAATGTTTGGTGTGGAATTTTCAGAAGCAAAATTGTTGGGCATATATTTTATGATCATACTTTAACTGGAGTTACCTTTCTGGACACAATTATAGTAAAAGCAGAAAATACTCTTCTGCAGAATTTTCCTGAAGCTGAATTTGATGATATGATTAGGATGCAGGATGGGGCAACGCCGCGTAGTGTCCTACCCGTTCGAGGTTATTTGAATAATGTATTTCCAATATGAATAGGGAATAATGGAACAATTAAACGACCACCTGGCAGTCCGGATTTGGCCCCATTTTCTTGGAAAATTCTAAAAGACGTTGTCAATAATAATAGTATTTAAGTCATTAAATACAGGATTGGACTTGAATAAACAATCTGAATGTAAATAATGGAAACATTTCCGGTGCAATTATAAATATAAGAATATGTTGTTAATTATGGCATTGATGGTAATGGTGGACACATCGAACATCTTTTTTTGTATTTAAATATATATAAATAAACATAATTTCCTAAACAAATTTCTGTTATCTATTTTTTATAAATATTTGTTTTTTTTTCTTTCTCACAATAGTTGTCATTTTCATAGCTCACTTTAGTTAACCTTTCCATATTTACAGTAACTAGTTTGTGACATTCAAAATTACCTGAATGCCACTTGTTAATTTTTATTCTAATAGCAATAAATTCTTGTAGTCTTAAACCACAATTCAGTAAACTTATTAATTAATTTTTCAGGTCAATCCTGAAGCCGTCCTTGTCTTACTGAATCCGGAAGAATTTGTGTTTATCATTCCAACTTTAAATTATAAATTAGCATACAAGCGCCATCTGTTACTTCTCTTGATATACACCTACAAGTCATCTGGTACAACAAATATTTAAAAAAAGAAATCTATGTAAGTGAATAAATTCCAAAAATCAGTAATCAAAATTATGAATCGATAATTCTGATTAAATTGGAACTCATGAATGCATAGAAATGATACAGTAGAGTAACTGTGTAGATTTGTATTGTATTTAAAGAATGATTTATGTTACCAGTACCAGCGACACCTCGCGTAATTATGAGTAACTAGGTTTTTAGATCATACACGGTATCGGAACAGGTCGTCAGGGCCATTTTCCTGTCTACTTCGAGCAATACAGACGTATTTCGGACCGATTAACACCTCATCTGGAGTGGTATGTTAAAAGATACTTGATAATATGAATATAATTACCTTCTGTAGTATTTGTTTTACATGTATTTGTAATTTAATTGTTGAATTTATCAAAATTAAACGCGATGTTTGTTGATCACAAATTACCTGATTCGCGGCGCGTAGCTTGATGGAGACCGCGATGGAGACCGCGTGGTCATGTTAATGTATGAACGGGGTATTTCGAGACATGTGTTTAACTCGGTATTAATATATATTTAGAAGTAAATTTTATTATAGAATAATTGAGGTTTAATAGGGGTTTAAAGACAGTTCGAATTTAGTAAATTACGTTTTCGTAACCTTATCGAATAATTAAAACTCAAAGGAATTTGACTCGATATTAGTAGGGGCGAGAAGGGCATGGCATGTTAATGTAATTTATTTAAGAGAGACACCAGTAATGCATTAACGTGGGGATTTTATCAAACGCACTAAGAGTGCCAACTAGTAAGCAAAGTAATTTCAAGTGAAGTAACAGATAATAACTCTTGTAGGAATTGAGGTGTTAAGTTAACCCTTAAATTTGGAGTTTTACCAAAAAATTGGCTTAACCTTGTGCCAAAAAACTGGCTGCTACTACTAATCCATGGGTTATTTGTCAAGAAGGAGTCCTTGAATCCGAATTGTTGGAGCGTCTTGGTAGAGTCCTCGCTGGATGAGAGCACCAAGTTAGAGTTTTGGTAACCGTCCACAGAAGATTAAGTTCTGAGAGTCGAGGGATCTCTGCTGATGTCAGTAATCGAGTGGTGGTAATACACAGCGAAGATTCGGTGAGACGAGGACCAGGGTTGGTTTCTGCAGGACGCAACCGGTGGTAACAGTATCACTTGAATTTCTCTTCATTGTTCAACTTTCAACATTCAGCTTTCGATACATTTTTAAACATTTCTAAATTTTTACTATTGTTGTATGTTATATATTGCCTTCAGCTATTTATTACTTTTTTACATTTAATTATTTAATCACAGCTTAACGACAAAATGTCATATTCTGTATTTTTTGGTCTTCCACCTAACCATAATTATTTAAAATATGTAATTAAACTTTCTGTAAGGAAGTAGCTACATCCAACCATAAGGTGTAACATTTAAATTAATTAAAACAAAATCATTTCAATATAATAGAGTCAATAAACCAGATAAATTTAACAGAGTAGTGTGTTTATCTGTGAGAATTGTATAAGTATCTATGACATTTTAATTATCTCTGAGTAGTCACAGTCGTACAGTTAGACAAGTACGTTGTAGATGCTTTTTTAATATGACTACTGGCGCCTAACCTTAAAATAAAAATTTTTCTGAATAATTTCCGAACCACGACCCAGTCTCCACAAACTAAACGAGAACCGGGCAACCTCAACTTCATAACCTGCTGGGGGCAGAAGTTGGTGGTACAAGTTTAACTAAGATATTCGATGTTTAATAACTCAAAATCGGCATATACGGGTAACACATGGTATATTTTTGAAATCAGGAAAAACGGATCATTTCAGAAATTCAATAATATACGGAATATCCCATTTAAAAAATATATTATTCTTTTGTATCCTCTGAAATCTGCACGCTACTATACTTTTGATAGAATTTTAACAAAATTTAGTCATAACCACACAAATTTTATTTAAAAGTTTTTTCCTATACGCAATAATAACGATGGTAAGGGGTGGGTAACTTATAATGGATAACCCTGTAAAAACAGAAATCTGATATTGCTAATTGGCGGGTTTTTGTATTTTTGCGAATGCAAAGCAGAAGAAAAGTTATGAATTTTATGCGTTTCTTTTAGGCACACCGTATGTAACTATACCAACCACGAGTAGAAAAGACCTTATTATTATTATTATTATAGCCGGTGTTATATTGTTAGCAACATGTTCCTGTTATCGCATCAGACGACGCATCTTCGTTATATAAATGCAATGAGTCGCTGCCTTAATGAGTTAACGCCCGGTAATTAGTGACTTGCACTGAGATGCGATAGGCAACATTAACATGAGCTTACATGTATGTGATTTGTCTCCAAGTGTATGATTTCGACATGGGGGTTATTCGTTTTTATTTGGATACAACTTTCTTCTAGTGGGTCGATCGGGGCTATTGTATGTTAATTACGAAAGCTTTCAATTGGATTTTTATGTCGAAATGTAACTGATATGAGTAATTTGGTGTACTTGTAGAACGTCCCACCTAGCAGACAAACGAAATAAAAACGTGTTTGATTGTACATAATTAGTATACGCGACTTGAACCAAACAACAAACTGTTCAAGAGAATAATAAGACATCTGCATTTAATAACTGTTTTTTAAGTTGAAGCCAATTGTGTGCCATTATATCGTGACTTTAAGGGAGTATAGATGTGTAGAATTGTTATTTTCTCCAATAAGTAATTGTAATGGATCCAGAAGAAAACAAAATTTCGAATATTGTTTAAAAAAATATGTACAAGAAAAAGTTGGTTGTAGGTCAATCAGGTTACTTTCACTGGATGGATGAAATTGAATTAAAATAAAATGATGGCGCACTTAATAGTACAGTCCTCGGGGATTTAAACAATCCTCATGAGAACTTTTGAATATTGGTAGATTGTTGCAGTAGTCGAAAAATATTTTTAAAAGTTATCAATGCCACCGCGGGCAGAAGATGAAACAAAATGGGAGTCAAATTTTTTTTGTAAATAACTTAATATACGGAAACAAAAACTATCATAGAGACAAAAATTAAAAACCAGGAGATTCTGCACAAAAAGTGACCTTACAAAAAATTATGTCTATATAACCGTTTTTGCGTAAAATAAGAATCAAAATTATAGCGTCTTGAATACGTATCGGCACAGAAATTTTAATAACTTTTGAAAAATGATCGGATTGTAAAATAACATATTCACACACTATGCAATGACGAAAAAAGGCACAATAATAGGAAGTGCTATTAATGTGGACAAAATTCTCTCTGCCCTCTAATTTTTATCGTTTTGCAATCATTTTTTTAATGCTCGGAAAAAATTGCACTTCAAGTATTTTGATTTTTACCTCCCTCGCACACCGAAGGAAAGTATTGTATTCGAGAAAAAATCACCCCCCGAAATTTTTTCGGATTATCACGTTTCAGATCACGTAGATTAAGAAAATATAGGTTTTTCAATTCCCTCAGTCTGTCTGTCTGTCTGTTGGTGCATTAACTAAAAAAACTATTTGACGGTGAACAGTCAAATTTGATAGGTAGCTGACGCTGCTGTCAGCGAAGAAATGGTTAAACTTCCACTGGAAAGTATACAGGGTCTAAATCGAATAAATAATGAAAAAAATTTTTTTTTGCTCAAATTTAAAATTTCAACGTTTCATAGCATTCCAAACCTATTTCAGAAAAAACAAATTTTAAACTTTTTGAAAACTTTTTTATCAGTAGAAAGATGGGACATTTCTTCTGCTCAAATTAAAAATTTTCATGTTTCATGACATTCTAAATCCATTTCATAAAAAAAAAAAATTCAGAAAGAAAATTTTTTCCAAAATTTTTTTATTAATGGATTTTTTTTGCTCAAATTTTAAATTTCCACGTTTCTTCACATTCTAAACCTATTTCGGAATAAAAAATTCAAATGGAAACATTTTTTTAAATTTTTTCTTGCTGCTACCTAGAATAAAAGGTGTAAACATTTTTTTGCTCAAATTTAAAATTTTCGCGTTTCATGGCATTCTAAATCCATTTCATAATCAGAAAGAAAAATCGTTCGAAAATTCTGTCATTTCTAAAAATGTTTTACCATAGAATATTTGATGGAAATTTTTTTCTGCTCAAATTTAAAATTTTCAGGTTTCATCACATTCTGAACCTATTTCAGAAAAAGAAATTAAAAAGGAAAAAAATGTAGAATTTTTTTTTTTAATTGAACATTTTTACTTCCCTCGCATACTGACGGAAAGTATTGTATTCGAGAACAAATCACCCTCCGGGATTTTTTCGGATTTTGACGTTTCAGATCACGTAGATTACGAAAATATAGGTTTTTCAATTCCGCCAGTCTGTCTGTCTGTCTGTCTGTCTGTCTGTCTGTCTGTTGGTGCATTAACTAAAAAACTACTTGATGGAGAGCAGTCAAATTTGGTAGGTAGTTGACGCTACTGCCAGCGAAGGAATGGTTAAACTTTCACTGGAAAATATAAAGGGAATAAATAATGAAAACAATTTTTTTTTGCTCAACTTTAAAATTTACCCGTTTCATGACACGCTAAACCTATTTCAGAAGAAAAGAATTTTGAAAAGTTTTTTCACCAACATTGAAGTTTTTTACCACTAAAATAGACGAAAATAATTTTTTTGTTCAAATTTAAAACTTCCAGATGTCACGGCATTCTAAACCTATTAAAAAAAAATACATATTTTTTTTTTACCAACATTTTTGAAAAATTTTCTATCATTAAAATAGATGATTTTTTTTTTTTCTTTGTGCGAATTTAAAATTTCCACGTTTCATAACGTTCTAAACCTATTAAAAAAAAAAAATAGATTTTTTTTTTACCATTTTTGAAAAAATTTTACCACTAAATAGATGTTTTTTTTTCTTTGTTCAAATTTAAAATTTTCGTGTTTCCATGGCATTCTTAACCTACTCAAACAAATTAAAAAAAAAATTTGAAAAATTTTTTTTTTTTTTATTTACACTATAGAATAGATGAAAATTTTTTTTCCAAACCCATTTCGGAAAAAAAATTGCAACATTTTTTTACCATTTTTGAGAAAAATTTTACCACTAGAATAGACAAAAAAAAATGTTTTTGCTCAAATTTAAAATTTTCACGTTTCATAACATTCTAAACCTAGTGTATTTTTTTTTTTTTTCCGACATTTACATAAGAACGTGATGGTATTTTCTGATCTTGCCAGCTTCTTATAACAATTTTCTAAAAATCTAAATAAAATTCCCAAAGAATTGAAGAAGGAAAAAAATTCTAAACCTACTTCAGAAAAAAAAATTTGGAAATTTTTTTCAACACGAAAAATTTTTTACCACTAAAATAGATGGAAACATTTTTTTTGCTCAAATTTAAAATTTGCACGTTTCATGGCATTCTAAACCTTTCTTAAAAAAAATACCACTACTATAGAATAGAAGGAAACTTTCCTTTTTGATCCATGCACAAATAAAGAGCGAAGTTCTGTGTAAATACCTTTACCGATTTTTTTTACAGTAGAAAGATGGCATTTTTTTTGCTCTAATTTAAAATTTCTACGTTTCATGACATTCTAAATCTATTTCATAAAAAAAAAATTCAAAAGGAAAAAATTGAAAATTTTGTAAAAGTAAAATTTAAAAACTTTTTTTTTGTAACTATAGAATATATAACGGAACATTTATTTTGCTCAAATTTGAGGTTTCCACGTTTCATTCTAAACCTACTTCAGAAAAAAAATTTTTGAGAATTTTAAACATTTTTTACAAATTTTTTGACCACCACTATAGAATAGATGATGGAAAGAAAATTACTTTCGCTCAAATTTCAAGTTTCCTCGTTTCATGACATTCTAAGACTGTTAAAAGAAAAAAAAGAAAAATTGAAATTGTTTTAACCACACCTATACGTCCACTCTACTGTGTGGATATGGAACTGAAAAAATGACAAATGGCAATAATATTTGACATAACGCATTTGGCAAGGAAGACACCTATTATAATTTTATTGAAAAATGTACAGGGTGGTCACCTAAAAAACAATTCAGCCATGTTGGAAATTTGTAAAGGTGTTTACGCAAGCCTCCATATTTGACATTTTTTTATTTAATATTAAATTTTTGCTATCGGATAATGATTCTGTATATTTTTTGACCAAAAGTTATCAGATTTTCTTTGTAATGATCTTCCGATTATTATTCTCATATGTGTGGTTTGGTAATTAATAATTTTTTTGGGTGTAACATTTTTAAAAACTAAATATTAAAAAAGTGTTTCACCTATGCGAACAGCAGCTAGTTCTTTGGAGGAGAGCTTAGGGGTGTGGGGAAGATGTGTGGACATTCAAAGGGCGCCACTGGGCTGTTAATAAAATGTGATTAAAATCTATCAATAATGTGAAAATCTACACTATACTATTAAATCTCAAAATCTAGGCAAATATCAGGTGCACTAGTGCAAATAACAAGAACATTTAGACATTAAACATTCATTACGACACAAGGAGGAAATTGAAAGATTTTTTGGTATATTATTTTGGATGTCGTTGATAAGACAAAATTCTGGTAGAAGATACTGGGCTGTTGACACAAGGTTACAACACATTGCAGATGTCATGTGTGTCAATCGGTGTGAAGAATGAAAAAGGTTCTAAGTTTGTTTGTTTTTTAAGGTTCAATATAATAAAAACATTTCAACATTTATACATTATACGCATGTTGTTCCCAAGCGGGGTATAAAATAAAAAACCCAAGAATAATTTTTGCAAAACGCAGGAGATTTTTTCATTGATTTTTACAGATTCTAGACACAAAATGACAGTAAAAAACATTTTTCTCTTTTTAATTTAAAAATTTATGCAAAATAGGGATATACCAACAAGTTTCGAGCAAGAATCAACACATTGAAATAAACTTGTTCAGTTAACTTCGTATGCTTAAAATAATTACAATAACAAATCGCATTCTTTCAATCGATTAATTTCATCTAATAACGAAGGTGGAAATAATGGCTAATCAACTTTCACATGCTGAGAACGATAACGATATTTTCCAGAATGATCGCCGTACATTACTACCGCGATACAAAGGAGACCGGCCGGAGAGGAGAAGACAAGAAAGAAACTTGACCGCTATGGATCTTATAGTCGAGACAATGTAATAGAGGTTTTTACTTAGGAACCCATAAGAACAGAACCAATTTTGATGAAAATTTATTTCAAATTTTTCTTATATTACATTATTTGACATCAGGAACATTCAGGCTGTCGGATTTGAGTATTTATATGGATTGTTTAAACAATTACAGAAAAATATACAGGGCAACCCATTTCAAATAGACACCCTCATAAAAATTGAATTTATTAATCAATTTTCACCGGCTTTTTTTAAGTACAACACTAGAAACAGTACGTTTGGACAGAACGTCATATTTTGTTTCTAATAATCATGGCCTACCGCGATTTTTGTAGTGGTTAAATTTAAGAAATCATATTAGTGATTTTTTATATAACACCTGAATACATCCCTGTACTCAGCATCCTCCTAAATGGATATGTACCAAATGTTATAAAAAAATACGAATTAATAAAATTTTTGCAGAAAAATATATAAATGAAAATATTACTATGCATTTATACATATACCTATAGTAAATCATGGAACAAACATCAAAAGCAGATACCAATATTGTTACTTCCTGTTGTACCCCTCTCGGGGTACGAGCTTCCTCTGATTTTCCACTCAGCTCCACGGCCACGGCCTTTACTTTCTCCATGCTCCACCGTGGACATTCTAGCTGGATATGTCCTAGCTCTTCGCACCTATAACATTTCATACACCGTCCACTTGGCCTTCCACTACTTTTATTCTGAGTCTTTCCAGCATTTGCTCTTCTCGAGTTCTGCTGTCGACAGTCTCGTTTGATATGCCCTACCTTGCCGCAGTTGTAGCATTTAATACCCCCGCTTGGCTTTCCTTGTCTTTCTGGAGTATCCAATTTAGCCAGTATTTGAGTTATCATTTTATTTACCTCCTGCATCTGGGTCAAGATAGGCTTCTGGTTCTCCTTTTCTGGCTGGGATCTTTCGAGACTCATAGCTTGTACTCTTCAACTCGGGACATCCTGAAATACAGATCCACGTCGAGTGCACGCACAACGCTTCGCCTGTGTTCTGGTATCGAGATAACCTGAGGACTCGCCTGATTTCATCGTCCTGTATACCCTCCAGAAAAGCTTCTACTCCCAGTTGGTGTTGGAATTCCTTCGGTACATCCGGATAAGCGAGGCGAGTCAGTCTCCACACGGCTGCTTCGAACTCTTGCAAGCTTTCCCCAGCCTCTTGAACACGTGATTTCAGCTGGGTCTGGTACACTTGGGCAAGGTGTTGTTCACCATATCGTAAGTCTAGGGCAGCTTCTAAAATTTTAAAATCCTGTTGCTGCTCTACTGGGATTGTCTGGATTATTTCCAATGCTTGGCCCCTTAATGCCACGATTAACGCCATAGCCTTCACTTCGTTACTCCAACTATTCGCACACGCAGCTGCCTCAATCTGTCTCTTGAAAATGGTCCATGAACTTTAGTCGTCAAAGGAGGGAGGTTCGAATAGCTAACCTGATAATACCACTTGCTGACTTCCTCTATCCCTCAACTGTCGCTTAAGCAGGTCTGTTTGCCCTTTGACTTCTTCAAACTTGTTTACTTTCTCTTTGACTTCACTTACTTCTTCTCGATGCCTTCTTTCTAGCTCTTTCAACAATTTCTGGAATTGTGCAAATAAGTCCTGTACTTGCATTTCAGTTGCCATACTTCTGGTTGTTATAGGCATACGAGTACGTTGAAATCAAATAAATTTAATAGTTATGTCACTATCGGTAATGGGACTGTTTAGAAAAACCTCAAAACGGCACGAAAAATTCTTATCTAGAGTCTCTGTCACTTAACCACTACTGTCCAAATAAAATGTTCAAAAAATTTCTCAAAAAATGCACTTAACACTATTTTCCTGTTCGAAAAAAACCCTCGAACAACGTCCAGTAAATCGGTCCTCTGTGTTAGGCACTAACTCCGAGATACTGTCCCAGTGTTCTCAAACACTTCCGAAAAAACCTCTTGTTAAAATTCCGCTTCTGATATCAAATGTTACGTATTTTCACCCCTGAAGCCACCCTTCAGGATTCGTGGGTTCTAAATAATTTTAACAAGGGGTAACCACTAACATTTTATTAAATAATTTACTTATTACACAATACTTCTAATTAACTTTTACAATGTTTATATTTACACTTCGGATTTAACCTCACGTATCGCTACCAATTTCACATTAGTAAAAACATCTTCACTTTAATAAAACTTCTTCCTGCTATGAATTCTCGCTTTATGTACCCTGAAATTGCCTCTAGAGTTATCTAGAACATTATCGAGAATCTTCTTCCACTACATTCCAGAAAACTCAATCTCTTTCTACAAACTTCCAGAAGAGATGATTGCGTGTATTACTGGTTGTCTAACCATTGGTACTTAATTTCAGCTATTAGTAGTCATGGGCGCATCACTCGCCAGGCATTATGGTGGTAATGCGTAACAATTTTAATTCTAATAATTTTATTAATCAATTAAAATTAATAAGATTGATAACAGTGACGTACAGTACACTGTTTTTCACCCTTTATAACTCATTCGGCGATTTTAGAAAATAATTTTCTTCACCTTTATCACGAAATCGGTAAATAATGACAATGACACTTCAGTATCATATAATGCTTTCTTTAAAATATACGGTTGACTTGCTTTTCTAGACTTGCCAACGAAATTATTATTTTCTTTGCTGCCTATAAGTTAGCCATGAAAAGGCAATTGTGGAAATAATCAAACAATATTGTTAACGGTCATTTAGAGTGTGAATAAGTTTTGTGTGCTAAGCATTTGTAAAGATAAGTAATATTTGTTATGGAACAACTTAATTTGCATGATTTATTGACTGATTGATTTGCCAGCGTAAGGTGAGTACTGCAGCGACAAGTAGCTTGGTTGTCCCCCGAACACGCCCAAAGGACTGTCAAACCGGGCGCCGAAGCCAAACCTTGGATGTTTTATATCATGCCGGACCGGCTGCATACGTTGAGTTGGACATGGGATATGCTTGTTGTCAGTAGTGAGAGGCACATGACGCATGGGGTGGGAATATCGGATGGCAAGGGTGGTTGTTTGTGAGATGCTTCTTTTAAGTTTTCATGCTTCTTTTTTTTTTAATTCCATCTGTCATCACACGAAGTGTAGGCGTTTGCAAGATGCTTCTATGCTTCTTTTTAGCTTCTATGCTGTTTTTAAGTTTCCATCTACCATCATCTGCTTATTTATATTCTTATAACTTTCTTCTGTCTCTGTATCAAGCCGAGTGCACCCCTTCTGCCCACTTGCGTTCACTTCGTTTGTTTCGCCACAGGGAGTTTTTATATATTAACCGTTCCACAGGTAAACATCCGTTTACGGTGGAAGTACAAGGGAGAGCCCTATCTCGTGGCAGAAAGAGCCCCTTACAGCCGGTTACGAGAAAGAATATTTTGCACACCCTGTACAATACTTTGTTATTGTAAAAATTACTTTCAACTGCCGCTTTCCAAATCCGGGTATTTTTCTATTTCATTACCTATATTTAATACCTTCTCTATTTTACTTTTAAATTCTTTTTCAATTTTAATAAAAAAATAAAGTAGTACACTCATAAACTAACAAATACTACTTATCTTTTCGTTTACAGCTGGCATATTTATCTTATCTTATCAATCGTATCAATCCACTTGAGAGGCGTCTGTCTTGAAGGGACTGTCGCAGGTAGCTTCCATTTACGATGTAATCGCCCATATGCTAGACCCGTGATTTCTTTAAACTATTTATTAACAAATATTTTGCAGTAATTTTCATTTTCCAATTTGTTGGGTGCTTTTTACTTCTATTGTTACACTTCATTTTATACAGAATTTTTTAATCCACCGATAATTTAAATTTTATCGAGCTTAATGGAGCTTTAACCCGTTGTTTTTGCCGTTTTTCGGGAGCGTCAAACACAACACGCCCGTCTTCGAGATCGGCATCGCCTTTTGGAACAACTAAATTTGAGGAACAAAACTGAAACAGTACGTCTGATATTGGTGATAATCACTCCTGAATAAGGGTTAAAACTACCCTTACTTTGGGAACATTCTTATAACGTATTTTAAAACATTATACATAATATGTTTTTAGAATTTTTTAATACAGGAATTTTTAATGTAGGGTTAGTTTTAACCCTCTTTCAGGGGAAGTTTTCCATGTGGAGCATTTGCAATTAACTACTTTAACTTTTATTTAATTTTAACTATTTGTATTAAAAAGTGTCTTAAAAAAAATTAGTGAAAAATATTTATACCCTTAATAAACTTTTTATGGGTTCAGAAACGAATAAACACCGTCATCTACATTTTTGGTAAACTTTAAGTTAACAACATTGACGTTCAATTATTTTATTTCGGTACAAAATTATGACGTACACAAAAACAAGCTAAATTACTTCCACATCCACGTAGTGGAGTGGAAGTATACTATCGTAAAAAAAATCGGTAAAGTTATTTACTCAGAACTTCCCTCGTTATTTGTGCATGGCGGTCACTCTAAAAAATTATTAATTACGAAATAACATTGAGAATACAGATCGGAATATAGTTATTGCTATTATTACAAAAAAACCTGATAACTTTTGGTCAAAAAAATATACAGAGTGCTCATCCAACAGCAAAAGTTCAATACTAAATAACAGGTGCCAAATATGGAAGGCTTGCGCAAATACCTTTACAAATGTCCACCATGACTGAACTGTTTCTTGGGATGCCATTATTCAATAAAAGTATATAATAGGTGCATATGCCAAATATTATTGCCATCTGTCACATTTTCAATTCCACATTCACGTAATGGAGTGGAAGTATAGTGGTGTTTAAAAAACATAAAAAATTTTCGAAACTTTTTTTTTGAATAGGTTTAGAATGTCACAAAACGCGAAAATTTTAAATTTGAGCAAAAAATTTTTCCCTCTATTCTAGTGTTAAATTTTTTTCCAAAATGGTGAAAAGATGTGGCAAATTTTTTTTTGCGAAATAGGTTTTAAATGTCATGAAACGTGGAAATTTTAAATTTGAGCAAAAAAAATTTTTCGTCAATTCTATAATAGTGATAAATAGATTACCTAAACACGTTTTCAATTTTTACTTCCCTCGCATACCGAAGGGAAGTATTGTATTCGAGAAAAAATCACCCTCCGAGATTTTTTCGGATTCTGACGTTTCAGAACACGTAGATTCCGAAAATATAGGTTTTTCAATTCCGTCAGTCTGTCTGTCTGTCTGTCTGTCTGTCTGTCTGTCAGTCTGTTGGTACATTAACTAAAAAAATCGGTAAAGTTATTTACACAGAACTTCCCTCGTTATTTGTGCATGACAGTCACTCAAAAAAATTATTAATTACGAAATGACATTGGGAATAATAATCGGAATATAATTATTGGTATTATTACAAAGAAAACCTGATAACTTTTGGTCAAAAAAATTACAGTGTTCATCCAACAGCAAAAGTTCAATATACTAAATAACAGGTGCCAAATATGGAAGGCTTGCGCAAATACCTTTATAAATGTCCACCATGACTCAATTATTTCTTGGGATGCCATTATTCAATAAAAGTATATAATAGGATATGCCAAATATTATTGCCATCTCTCACATTTTCAATCCCACATTCACGTAATGGAGTGGAAGTATAGTGGTGATTAAAATATAGAACAAATTTTCAAAAATGTTTTCTGTCTATTCTAGTGTTAAATTTTTTCCAAATTGGTGAAAACATGTTGCAATTTTTTTTTCCGAAATAGATTTAGAATGTTATGAAACGTGGAAATTTTAAATTTGAGCAAAAAAATATTTCGTCTATTCTATAATGGTGATAAATAGATTACTAAAACATATTTTCATTTTTTTTTTATTTTTCTAAAACATTTTAAAATTTGTTTTAATAAATTTGGAATTGCCATGGAAACGTGGAAATTTTAAATCGGAAAAGAAAATTCCATCTATTTGTGGTAAAATTTTTTCAAAAATTTTAAAAATTTTTTTTATTTTTCTTTAAATAGATTTAGAACGCTATGAAACGTGGAAATTTTAAATTTTGAGAAAAAAAAATTCATCTATTTTGGTGGTAAAATTTTTTTCAAAAATGTTGGTAAAAAATTTTCAAAATTTTTTTTTCTGAAATAGGTTTAGCACGTCATGGAACGTGGAAATTTTAAATTTGAGCAAAAAAAAAATTTTTTCAGTATTTATTCCGTTTAGACGGTCCACCCTGCATATTTTTCAGTGAAAATTCTACCAGTTCTTCGCTGACAGTAGGGTTAACTACCTACCAAATTTGACTGCTCTCCGTCAAGTAGTTTTTTGGTTAATGCACCAACAGACAGACAGACAGACAGACAGACAGACAGACAGACAGACAGACAGACTGACGGAATTGAAAAACCTATATTTTCGGAATCTACGTGTTCTGAAACGTCAGAATCCGAAAAAATCTCGGAGGGTGATTTTTTCTCGAATACAATACTTCCCTTCGGTATGCGAGGGAAGTAAAACTACTTGACGGAAAGCAGTCAAATTTGGTAGGTAGTTAACCCTACTGTCAGCGAAGAACTGGTAGAATTTTCACTGAAAAATATACAGGGTGGACCGTCTAAACGGAATAAATAGTGAAAAAAATTTTTTTTTGCTCAAATTTAAAATTTCCACGTTTCATGACGCGCTAAACCTCTTTCAGAAAAAAAAAATTTTTGAAAATTTTTTTCATTTTTGAAAAAATTTTTACCACTAAAAAAAATTTTTTCTTTCTTCAAATTTAAAATTTCCACGTTTCATGGCATTCTAAACCTATTTAAAAGAAAAAAAAAATTGAAAATTTTTTACCATTTTTGAAAAAAATTTTACCACCAAAATAGTTGAATTTTTTTTTCTCAAAATTTAAAATTTCCACGTTTCATAGCGTTCTAAATCTATTTAAAGAAAAATAAAAAAAATTTTAAAATTTTTGAAAAAGTTTTACCACAGATAGATGGAATTTTTTTTTCCGATTTAAAATTTCCACGTTTCCATGGCATTCCAAATTTATTAAAACAAATTTAAAAATGTTTTAGAAAAATAAAAAAAAATGAAAACATCTTTTAGTAATCTATTTATCACCATTATAGAATAGACGAAAAATTTTTTTGCTCAAATTTAAAATTTCCACGTTTCATAACATTCTAAACCTATTTCGGAAAAAAAAATTTGCAATATATTTTCACCAATTTGGAAAAAAATTTAACACTAGAATAGACAGAAAACATTTTTGAAAATTTGTTCTATATTTTAATCACCACTATACTTCCACTCCATTACGTGAATGTGGGATTGAAAATGTGAGAGACGGCAATAATATTTGGCATATCCTATTATATACTTTTATTGAATAATGGTATCCCAAGAAATAATTGAGTCATGGTGGACATTTATAAAGGTATTTGCGCAAGCCTTCCATATTTGGCACCTGTTATTTAGTATATTTAGTATTTAGTATAGTGAACTTTTGCTGTTGGATGAACACTCTGTATATTTTTTTGAACAAAAGTTATCAGGTTTTCTTTGTAATAATACCAATAATTATATTTCGATTATTATTCCCATTGTCATTTCGTAATTAATAATTTTTTTGAGTGACTGTCATGCACAAATAACGAGGGAAGTTCTGTGTAAATAACTTTACCGATTTTTTTCTAACATTTTTCAAAAACATTTTAAAATTTGTTTGAATAATTTTAGAATGCCATGGAAACGTGGAAATTTCAAATCTGAACAAAGAAAAAAAAATTCCATCTATTTTGGAGGTAAGATTTTTTTCAAAATTTTTAAAAAATTTTCAATTTTTTTTTTAAATAGATTTAGAGCGCTATGAAACGTGTAAATTTAAAATTTTAAGAGAAAAAATTCCATCTATTTTAGTGGTAAAAATGTTTTCAAAAATGTTGGTAAAAAATTTTCAAACATTTTTTTCTTTTAAATAGGTTTAGAATGCCATGAAACGTGGAAATTTTAAATTTGAGCAAAAAACATTTTTTTCATCTTGGTAAAAATTTTTTCAAAAATGTTGGTGAAAAAAATTTTCAACATTTTTTTTTTCAGAAATAGGATTAGCGCGTCATGAAGCGTGGAAATTTTAAATTTGAGCGAAAAAATTTTTTTTTCACTATTTATTCCGTTTAGACGGTCCACCCTGTATATTTTCCAGTGAAATTTCTACCATTTCTGCGCTGACAGTAGCGTCAACTACCTACCAAATTTGACTGCTCTCCGTCAAGTAGTTTTTTTAGTAAATGCACCAGGAGACAGACAGACAGACAGACAGACTGACGGAATTGAAAAACCTATATTTTCGTAATCTCCGTGATCTGAAACGTCAGAATCCGAAAAAATCTCGGAGGGTGATTTTTTCTCGAATACAATACTTCCCTTCGGTACGCGAGGGAATTAAAAATTTTAAAAATGTTTTTTGTTGAAATATGTTTAGAATGTCATGAAACATCGAGATTAACAAAAATTGTCTGTCTATCGGTCTGTTTGTCTGTAACTTCTTTTGTGTGCACGATTCCTCTGGAACGGTTTAAGATATTGACTTTAAATTTTCTCCACGTATGTATTGTAACGAGATCTGGAACTGGATTGTTTTTTGAACCCATCCGGTGAAGGGTTGGTGGGTAAAAAGGGAAAAATACGTAAAGCAAGCTAGTAAGAGTACAAAAATATGGGATTTGATGTAGATGCAAGAAGCCAAGCCCTCAGATACTTTTATAATATTTTCCATCCCCCCCACTCCATTATTAAAGGAGCTGATAAAATTAAATTCAGATATTTATTCTAAATTTGGCACACGTATATACTATAACGACATCTGGAACTAGATTATATTTTGGATGATTCGTTTGAAGGGTTGGGGGCTAAACAGGGGTTAATAGGGCAAAATAAGTAAAGCAAGCTGGTCAGATTTCTTTATAACATTTTTCAACCCCTCCATCACACCCAATTCATTATGAAAGGGGCTAGTAAAAATAAATTGAGCTATTTACTTGAAAGAACCCCGCACCAAATACATGGGTAATTTTGTTGCCGACGGAATCATTGCAAATTCAAGGCATAGAATCCTTAGGCAATGAAAACTGTTGTGGATAATGTTCCAAAATATTGTTATGAATACGCCCATAACTAATAGTGACGTCCTGGAAACTTGTAGAAAGGGATAAAGAGTTTTCTGGAATGTGGTGGAAGACGATTCTCGATTATGTTCTAGATAACTCTAGAGGCAATTTCAGAGTATATAAGGCGAAACTCCCGGTGGGAGAGGGAGAAGTTTTATAATAGAGAAGTTGAAAAGTGAAAAAGTGAGGTTAAATGTCAAGTAAACAAAGTGTAAAAGTTATTTTGCTTAATTAAGAAGTATTGTGTACTTAATCAGTAAATTATTAAATAAAGTGTTGGTGGTTACCCCTTGTTAAAATTGTTTAGAACCTACGGATTTTACAGGGTGTCTCCTAGGGTAGAAAACACGTAACATTTGGTGTCAGACGCGGAATTTTAACAAGAGGATTTTTCGGAAGTGTTTGAGAAGACTGGGACAATATTTTCCGAGTTACTGTTAACACAGGGAGGACTAATTTACTGGACATTGTTCGAGGATTATTTTCGAACAGAAAAATAGTGTTAAGTGCATTTTTGAGACATTTTTGGAACATTTTATTAGGGCATTAGTGATAGTAATTAAATCCTTTGAACTAAGAAGAGATAAAGACTCTGAAGAAGACTTTTTCATGTAGTTAAGTGCATTTTCGTGAACTTTCTAGAACTTTTCTATTTGGACAGCAGTTGGATAGTGACAAAGACTTTAAATAAAAGACTTTTTCGCTGTTTTGCGATTTCTTTGGACAATTCCATTCCCGATATTGACGTGATTATTAAAATTAAATTTTGTTGATTTTATCATAATTATATGCCGGTAACGGCCAGAAGCATGGCATCCGAGAAACAAATACAGGGCTTATTCGTACAAATGCAAAAAACGATGATGGACCAAGAAAAGAGACGCCATCATTTTAAACTACCTCTGAGTGGTGGAACAAACTAGCTTAGTAAGATATCACAAAGATATTGGTTCACCCTCTGGCTGATTTTAAAAAAATTACTGAATCCACAAAATCCCAGCCAGCACTATATCAGCTAGCCGGACGTCGTCACTACTTGTGTGTTGGTTGAATTGCCTTTGGTTATCACTTTGAACGGTGATACTATAGATGAACCTCGTATCGTACGGTCTAATTGACACGACAAGGATTTTATATAATTTAGGCCGGAGCCGTGTCGCTGCTACGATACTTATGAACTCTACTCACAAGGGGGATTCAAGATACTCTTCAGACTCTCCAAGATGAAAATAAACAAAATTATACTTACTGTGAATGCTACAGTCTGCTCTCTCCATCGAAATCTTATGTCGGGCGGTGCACTTTTAATGAATATATCTTATAATTAGTACTTTCTCAGAAACACTTCTTAATAATTAAGACCGTCGACGAATTTTAAGAGTACTCGAACAAGTACACAGACGTGGCAGGATCAAAGGTGACCCGCGGAAAGTAATTGTCCGACTCACGCCTAATTAGTGAATCAATAAGAAATCGAATTCAAAATATATTTTCATTTATTGAAATAATTCATAAAATGTAAAAAATATAAATAGTCAATACTTAGCTAATGTATATAAGACAAACATCAAAGAGCACCACCACTCGGCAAGCCGTTACCTCCCGTCGGAGGGTAGCTCATCCAGCGTCGAAAGAACTATGACAATCGACTGTACAAAAAGATTCAGACTCCCAATTAGTAAGGTTTGTAAAATGTATGCGGAACTTTTTGAAAATTATTCACTTTGAATTTTGCACTAAAATTATCGAAATGATTGTCAGGATGCTTAGAGAAGATATCTATATGAGTTCGATGGTTTTCCTGCTTTTATAAACGTACTAACGGCATCGAACTCAAATATACTTTTTTTCCGTCGACTTGCATTCGAGCGACTACTATGGCGATGTCCGCCTGAGCCTGGATTAAAAGTATTTTGGGTTCCTCGGAATCGACCTTCCGACTTTGAATTCTTTGACTATTTTTCTGTACGTTTTAGGGTTTTTGCATAAGGATTATGCTGCAACCCTTTCAGGAATATCAAAAGAGGATTTTGTTTTTTATTGGAAAAACCGTCCCATCGATTTTTTCCTAAATTTTGATCTTTAAAATAGCTACTCGCTACATCCTGACTGAGGATTTTGACCTGTGAACCACCAAATTCGTGGTACTTTAGGAAAGTTCGTCGGGCGGAGCGGTTTTCTGCTCCGTGCAACTTGAAATTTTTTTCAATTTTTGTAGTACTTTTGAAAATTCGAACGACGGAGCCCAAAGGCGATTGTCCATCGTCCTCGAGATGAAAAATTTTTCCCAGTCAATATTTTGGTCATTTTTAGCGAAATAATTTTTTACGTTGATTTCGATTTAATATGATGCCAAAGGTGTTTGTAAGTCTTTTTACTGGTTTAAATTTTTTTCATGGGATTTTTGTCTGAATTTACTTTTATAGTAAATTGGATATTTTTTCAAATGGATCGTTTTACTTGGTTCAATAACAATACCATTGATAATTTCTCTAAGGACAAGTAGTGATGTAACATGACATCTGCCCAAAATTCTACAACCAATTATTTCCATATACTACAGTGAAAATTTAGTCAAGTTGTCCTTTAAAGAGACTTGGATATATATTATATATTATATATTATATATTATATATTATATATTATATATTATATATTATATATTATATATTATATATTATATATTATATATTATATATTATATATTATATATTATATATTATATATTATATATTATATATTATATATTATATATTATATATTATATATTATATATTATATATTATATATTATATATTATATATTATATATTATATATTATATATTATATATTATATATTATATATTATATATTATATATTACATATTACATATTACATATTACATATTACATATTACATATTACATATTATATATTATATATTATATATTACATAATCTAGATGTGGAAGTGGTGATTTCTTAGGCAGTGGTTTTTTAAGGAACTTGCCTTATTTGGAATATTTTCATAATAGTCCTAATTTCAGCTTAAGAGATTCCAGTCTAGATTTAAATATTCGTAAGAAATCTGCTGTTGCTCTGTGTACTATTATTAATGGGACACCCTGTATTACATATGTACCTGTTTTGCAACTTGTCAAAAATAATTTTTGTGTTATGGGTTAATTAAAAATATTCATATTTTTATTCCAAAAAAATGTTCATTGAAATTGGTTCTATTCTTGCGGGTTCCGAAGTATGACGATTTTTCAGTATCATTGACTCGACTATAAGTAAATATGGTGCACATACAGAATCCAGTTTCGAGAACTAGAAGAGCGTTATCTGTAAAGCGGAGATGTCTGTAATGGGCGGACACGGTCGGGCCGAGAGCATGTTATGTATCCGTGAGTAATGCTAGCGTAACTGCTGTAGTCCATTGTGGATATAGATATGTTGGGTCCGGTGGAGTGGGTGCATGGTAAATCGGCCGTGAAGAGCTTGGTGACATTTAATCAATAGCAGCAGCTCTATGGACACTCAACGATTCGGCCGGTACGGTTGCTTGCGCCGCAAATGTGGCTACTCCTACTGTCCTTTTGATCGGGCCCAACTGCACTGAAGGTTAAAGAGGGTTGATTGATAAATAAGGGCTTGAAAAACATGGATGAAATACAGACAATATTTATTGAGTCATAATCGCTGCTCGGAAATTTTGTCTCGGTGACGTCAAAATCAGGGTTGGCACTGTTAGCGCGGAAAGATTTTTATACAAGTATGACACAATATATCTTACCTTGTACTTTTTTTAGGGAATTCCGTAATATCCAAAGTTAATATGGGCAGTTTAATATAAACACTCACTATAAGAGGAGGTATTGGTGGATATAACATGGAACTAACACACACGTGTGTTATACTTCCACATCCACGTAGTGAATTGGAAGTATAGTAATCCTAAGAAAATGTTGAATTTTTTTTGTTGGGTTTTGAATGTCACGAAACCTTGAGATTTTAAAGAGCGAAAGAAAATGTCTGTCTGTCGTTTTGTAACTTTTTTGTCCGCACGATATCTCTGAACGGTTTAACATATTGACTTGAAATTTTATACAGGTATGTACTATAACGAGATCTGGAATTTGATTGTTTTTTTAACTTATCCGGTGAAAGGTTGGGGGTAAATGGGGGAAAATAGGAGAAAACAAGTAAAGAAAACTGGTAAGACTACAAAAGGTTGGGATTTGGTTCTTATGCTAGAAGTTAACGCCTCACATTTTTTTGTAATATTTTCTATTCCCCAACTATCTCCACCCCATTATTAAAGTGGTTGATAAAATAAAATTGAGACATTCACTTGTAAATACTATAACGATATATGGAACTAGATTACATTTTCTTATGACATCTGCCTCAAGTATTCTATGGCCAATGATTTCCACATACTAGAGTGAAAACATAGTCAAGATGTTTTCTTTAAAGCGACTTGGATGAAAAATCTGGATGTGGAAGTAGCGATTCCTTGATCAGCGGTTTCTTCACTATCTTGAAGTAACACACACATCTGTAATTCTTCACGACCTATAACGAATACAAAGGTCGCATTCAGCGGACGTAACAGTTGTGTCACTGTGGTGGAAACGTACTTTGAAGGATATGCTATTTTCTCAACACGTTGAGTAGTGGTTGCCATTTTTGGTGGCGTAAATCATTTGTGCTATAAGTAGTGAGCGGTTGAAAGAAAATTCAAAAAATAAACAAAATGAATACCAACACAGTTTTTCATATCCATGAAAAAAGTATAGCTTACCATGAGAGATTTCCTTAAAATTGTAACATTATTTTCAAATTTCAAATAACGATAAAAAAATAAACACAAATATATTTTGACATTTGATCATAAAAATTTTTAGTTCAGAGAACGTTCCACCGGCTCCGTAATAGTAGCGGTAGCGGCTGGTTTTATGCTACGTCTGCTGAATGCGACCAAAGTAGTAATATTTGTTCCAAATGTTCTGAAGTTAAACTACGAATTGCGAAATTGCGTAACTGCGATCTCGGATGGTCCACCCTTTCCTTTTGTTAAATGTTGACGTAAAAATCAAGAATTGCCACAGTGTAGATAAGTAAAATAAAGGGATTTTGTGAAAGCACTGTTTCACAATTTCGGCGGCATCACCTAATTAATGGAGATAATAAAACCGCATTAGTAAAAAACATATAAAGTTCCGCCGTACACTGGGATCTAATATTGACACTCGGTCAGGGACGAAGACCTTCAACACTGCAATTGTAAAACTATGTTTTTAGGAAATTGTCAGTATGTTTCACAAATGTAGTAGATTTCCAATAAAAGTAGGTTATATGTATTAACATTTTAAAATGAATTAAAATCACTTTATCACGTTGTGTGCATTTGTGATGTACACATAGTACATGGCAGTTTTATGCCAATTATTCTTAACTTTATTTTTTGTGCATGAATTAATATTGCATAAAAATTGTTTATATTAGTGAGAATTTTTTTTTATGATGTCAGCAGTTAATTAGGCTTTCATATTTAGTTATTGTGAAAATAAAAAAATGAGCACGCCACGCATATTAAACAGGTCGGGAAAGTAAGCGTTTGATTCAAAATTGTCTTTTTATTTGCTAGATATGTATTATATATTTTTTAAGAACCATTTTTAGGTTTAATTTATTACCAAAAATAATATTGAGATTGGTGAAAGCTGTTTGACAGCTTGCGAACATTTCTGACGTATTTTAATATATTTGAGGTTAAGTGAGAAAAATATGACTTCTTTGGCCATATTTGAGGTCATTTGAAGTATAATAAGTGAATTCTTTTTAGCTCGTTTCTGAGGGTTACATCATCGTTTCTCCTTAAAAATGAATTTTCGATTGCGTATCTACGATATTCCTTATCGGTTATGGCTTTTTAATGTAAAATAAATTTAATTATTTATGAGTTGCTAAGTTGCTGCTTTAAGGCGGTGGCTCTTTGGGTCCCAGTCTCAAACAAAAGTCATTATACACATGAGCATAAGTCATCATGACGTTTGGTTTAAGGTTCATAGAGCAACTCTTATACATATTTAAATCTATTCGTCTTCAAAAAGTCATACCAGGCTACAAGGCAGATGGAATTAAAGGCATCAATTTTCGTAATCTGTATTATGAGGAACGTCAAAACCCTAAGAATTCTCACAGAGTGATTTTTCTATGATTACACCACTTCCCTTTGGTAAGCGAGGGAAAATAAATCTGAAATACGAGGAAGTCTGTTTAAGCATGGGGACGTTTTTCACAGTACCGTTGGTGCAATTACTTCGGTTACAAAGTCATAAAGTAGCATCTGGTCAGAAATATTAGCGTACCAAATTTCAATAAAGTCATACAGCGTCTTCAAGTTTTTTGACAAAAAATTATAATTTTTGTCAACCTTGATGCCCTCTAGCGGATAAATAAGGCAACTTCGAATACAGGTAAATTTACTTCAATTATTTTAACCGCAAGAAGCTACGTATGTGTACACGGAAGTCCAGGACACCCTGTATAATACGATGTATCAAATTACAACGAAATATCCAATAAGTTGACTTCCGCAGGGACAATCACATAAATTTTATTAACACCGCTATCTACGCATTCCGTGCAGTTAGGTAATATCCCGAAACGTCAGGATGTCCACTCGACCGCCATAGCCTGTGGCTAATCATCTTTACCCCCATTCTTCATGCCCTTTCTCTCTTGGTCCTTATTCCCATTCGGTAAATTAATCCAAATGACATCTGATTTTTGTTACCGTCAAAATTGTCCTTTACGTTGCATAATAAATGGAACAAACGACTTACCTGTAAGGATGTTCGTTCCATATTATATGAGCGGTCCTTTCCAAATAGAACACTCTGTAGTATCATTTGTCTGTACCAAACATGCACAGTTTTTAAAGCCTGACTCAGCGTTGCCGCTTCTCATTGCATCGCCAGCACATTCATCCAACTCAGCCCTCAGAACATGATTTGTGACTTACCATCGCTTTTCGAGGGCATTGTGGGGATGGGAGGGTTTCGTTCTATTTGGAAAGGACCGCTCATATAATATGGAACGAACATCCTTACAGGTAAGTCGTTTGTTCCATTTATTATATTTCGCGTTGTCCTTTCCAAATAGAACACTCTGTAGATGTTTAAAGAACAAAAGCGATTTTTAACTATTATTAATTGTGTATGAAACTATAATGTGTAGTAACTGAACTCTTATGATATATTATGTGAATGTCTCGATTTATTTAATCAATGTAACGATTTATAATTAATAAATGTTAAATAAATGTGTTATATTATGTTATATATGATTATCTTTAATATTCAATATAGCATTAGTAAAGTTCTCCTCCTTTTGGAGAGACAGATTATAAAATTTTTTGAATACTAATGTATTATTTGACCAGTACACTGTGTTCTTAACACTATCAATATTTTTCCCTGTCCTGATGGTCGCTGAAGACACAGCATGTCGGACACTGTGGCTACCAAAAGCCGTAACATCTATGCCACTTTCCTTGAGGATGGATTTAATCCATCTACTTATGGTGTGCTTGGATGCTGGTCTATGAGGTGATTTAATAGTAATTATTAAGTAGTTATTGTCACATTTTTAATTGTTTTATTAGTATTATGTATTGTAACACTGTTCGCGCAACACATATTTTCTTTGTTAGCATTAAAGAATTTAAATTTTAAAACAGGCTGGTGTTTATCTAGAGCAGAGGTTTTGATTGTGTCTGATATAAAAATGTATTCCTTCCTTACTGCTTATGATATTATTTGTTTGAATTTTCGATATGGCCTGAGCACGGAGAGCTGTAGTGAAGGCCTATAGTACATTTTTTTTTTTTTTTTTTTTTTTTTTTGTGTGTGAATTTCTGTAAATTCAATGATTCTGTTGAATCTAGACGCCCTATGTACATTGTCTGCTGTTTGTATTGAGATTTAATGCTGATCTATGAGTGTGTTGTACGAAAAATTACTGTTAATTAAGATATTTAGAAAAGTAATTACTGATTTTGTAGGTGGTTGGAATATATCTATAGAATCTTTCTTACGGAATTTGCACCACTAATACTGATCTATGGACGTTGAGTGAGTTTGCGAAGAATTGCTGGTAAACATGGCATTTAGAAAGATCATTATTGTCTTTCTGTGTGATTGGAATGTATATGTCGATTTTTCTTATACAGTTTCCACCACTTGTTGATCGTGGTTGAGTATTGTTTAAATGTCCATTTCCTTATAGAAGCTAGGATAGCTGGGATAACTCTCTCAGATACACCTCTCTTCTAATGAGCTCGCCTGATAACTTCCCTGCTATTAGAGAAATCTTCCATATTATGTGGCATAGCTAAAAGTTGTACCAATTCCAATGTCCATGTGAGAAACAGAATTATATCTTTTTCGCTATTGCTATCGATGGTGGTTAAAAAGTTATACCCGTGCCGATGCGAACAGCACAATATTGTCAAGTACTCAGTAGTTAAAAGTTGTATCAATTCCAATGTCCATGTATGAACAAAATTATATCCTTTTCGCTATTGCCATCGGTGGTTAAAAAGTTATACCCAAGCCAATGCTGCCAAGTAATCGGTGGTTAAGAGTTATACCAATACCAGTTTCTATGTGACAATCAGAATTATATAATTTTCGCTATTGCTATCGGTGGTTAAAAAGTTTTACCAGAGCCGATGCTGTCAAGTAATCGGTGGTTAAGAGTTATACCGATACCAACTTCTATGTGGGGATCAGAATTATTTTGCAATCGGTGGTTTAAAGTCATACCTGTGCCTATGCGATAGTGCAATTTTGATAAATAGTAATTGGAAACACCAGTGGATTCACAATTGATGCGACAGATGATTAGAGTTTTACAGGTATGTGAGTGAGTGTAGGTTTTTGTTGAACACTCTGTATATGTCAGAATATTTTCTCAGAGTATTGAAATACTAATTTAAAAGCAATAGCTTGTACCAAAGGGTACGAAATGATGATTTCATGACACGAATATTTAAAAAGAACTGTTTATATTTTAGGCACTTAGGAAATAGATCGAAATTATTGTATTCATACAATTTACCCGTGAATCTAAACCTTAGATATGTCTTAAGTTTTTTATTGATTGGCAGGTATCATGTAATAAATGTCCTTTAAATGTATTGTTGCTAAGAATGATTCTTTGGTTATCGTGTTACACGTCGTGTAATTTTCTAATTTGAAATGGGGCAGGTTCATGAATTTATTTTTTGAGGTTTAGTATAATCCGGTATTCGCAGTTCGATTTTTTCCTCGGAAAATAGGAAGATTAAAATTGGTTGTCGACATCACTACAGCAATTGGATATGATTTGCTTTTAGATTTTTTATTAATATTTGTATTTTTTCTTCATTATTTTTTGACGACATTGTGTGAGGATCATTTAGTTTCCTTATAAACGAAATGGAGTATCCTTTTATAACATTAAGGATATTCTTATCTTCGATAATGGTGGATCAATTTCAATTGAGGTACTTCAGCCTACCACTGACCTCGTCTATTGCCTTCGCCTCTGGTACTGCCGAAGAACCTGCTGGGGCCTGCTGTCCGCCCCTCCTTCTGGTTGTCTTGCCGAGGTTGGTATGCCCTCAAGAAAGGGCGTTTCCAATTTAAACGTTTTTCCTCAAGCTTGAAATTCTTTATTGTAAATTTTTTGACTTCATTATTGATTTGGGTCTCATTAGGTCGTCTTTTTTTAAATCTTTCTCTAAAATTTCTTCCATACAATAGTTCATCGGGTTTGCTGCCCTCCACTATTTTCTTGGTGTTGTTTTTTAAACTTGGAAGAATTTTGTATTGTTTCTAAGTATTTATATTTCCTTTGTAAGTGTTTGATATCAAAGTTTCTATTTCGGAGTTGATTAATGAACGGTTGAACTGACAGTTCCCGGAAGTAGGGTACTTTTTATTTATAGTGTCCCTAAAGTTTTTCTTTCTTTCTTTTTTCTAATTGGTTATGGGCCCAGAGAAGTTTGTTTCAGTTAGATTCTGAATTTTTAAATTGAGAATAGAAATACTATAACTCTGGAGAATTTCTATCTATTACTTATGTCTATGAATGTTTTCACCATTTTGGTCATATGACTCTGTTGGATCTTCCCTAATAATTCTGTCCGCTTTCAAGGACATATTGGGTTTCTGCAGCACTGAGGTCTGCATTCACTAATGTTTGTGGTCCGACAGATTCTTCGTCCGGTGACTAAATAACAGGCCCTACGTCATCTTTTGAATCATCTTAAACAATGTTCCTTTAAGGAGATTGTACTGTCCTGTTAAAAGGTTTACTAATAGCATTAGTATAATCGGTGGTTAAAAATTATAACCGTACCGAGTTATAAGCAATTTTGTATACTTCCCACTAGTACAATATTGCTGATTTCAGAATCGGTGGTTAAAAATTATACCCGTGCCGATTTCTGAGAAGCAAATTTATATTCTTCTCACTAGTGCAATGTTGTGATTTCAGAATCGGTGGTTAAAAATTATACCCGTGCCGATTTCTGAGAAAGCAAATTTATACTCTTCCCACTAGTGCAATATTGGTGATTGCAGAATCGGTGGTTAAAAATTATACCCGTGCCGATTTCTGAGAAAGCAAATTTATATTCTTTCCACTAGTGCAATATTGGTGATTTCAGAATCGGTGGTTAAAAATTATACCCGTGCCGATTTCTGAGAAAGCAAATTTATATTCTTTCCACTAGTGCAATATTGGTGATTTCAGAATCGGTGGTTAAAAATTATACCCGTGCCGATTTCTGAGTAAGCAATTTTATATTCTTCCCACTAGTGCAATATTGGTGGTTCCAAAATCGGTGGTTAAAAGTTATACCCGTGCCGATTTCTCTGTGAAAACCATAATTATACCCTTTTCGCTAATGCAATCGGTGGTTCAAAATTTATACCCGTGCCGATGTGAATAGCACAGTCAAACAACACTCTGTATGTCAGAATATATATTTTTAAGAAGATTAAAATACCAGTTTAAAAGTAATAGTTATAGCAAAGGGTACGATGTGATGATCTTATCATTGAAATGTTTATATTATAATTCAGGCACTTGCAACGTATAAACAAACGGTGCCGTATTGAAGGGCACAGTACATATAAGGCAATTCATTAGAATTCTATATTAATTGTAGGTAAATGTTTGTTTACTTACTTGAAGAAGTTTGTATTCTGCGTTTTAGTCTCTTTATCTTTTGTTGAATTTTTTCACGTTCACTAAAATTCACTTTCTGTTAATAATTTTAGGCATTTTTCACTGCACAATTTTTCTTGCTACTTGTCTGTCTGGCACAAAGAAATGTTCTGAGGGCTGAGTTGGATGAATGTGCTGGCGATGCAATGAGAAGCGGCAACGCTGAGTCAGGCTTTAAAAACTGTGCATGTTTGGTACAGACAAATGATACTACAGAGTGTTCTATTTGGAAAGGACAACGCGAAATATAATTAAACAAACAAAGCAATGAGCTGCTTGCAAATAAACAGTTTCTTTTTAAACCTGTTTTATGTTGCATGGGGATTTTATTTATATGTTTAGTTGAAATCCAATTATATTAAAACAAAGACTATCTAAAGTATGGATACTCTAAAAAATTAGTAACTATGGCATTCATTAATAGTATTCCACTTGTAAGAATATAGGGTGTGGTTAATTGTTGCATTTTTTGCAAAACACCTGACTGACTGTGGATAACTATTTGATTAATCTTTGGCTTTAATACGGCTTAACTCACTTCAATGTGGAGCTATTGAGACTAGCACACAACCAACATATTTTTAACTTCCTAGCATACAGGGTAGTTACTGTAATGAGCCAGAAAATTGAAATCAAAATTTTCCGCACATTTTTATATTCCAAGGTCATTACAGTATATTTTCGGCTATTTTTGAAAAGAAGTCTGTATCTGCGTGTATATGCGTTTGTACGTATGATTTTTTTTAATACATCTGGTTTATTGACTATTACAAATTTTGAAATGATTTAATTTTGATTTTACACCTTATGGATCGGATGTAGCTACTTCCTTACAGAAAGTTTATATATTTAATAAATAAGTATGATAAGGTTGAAGATCAAAAAAAATTACAAAATATGACAATTTATCGTTAAGCTGTGATTAAATAATTAAATGGAAAAAAATTAATAAATAGCTGAAGGCAATATATAACATAAAACAATGGTAAAATTTAGAACTGTTTGAAAGTTTATCGAAAGTTGAATAATGTAGTTGAATGTTGGAAGTTGAATGTTGAAACGAATTCAGTTGATACTATATTACCACCGGTTGCGTTCTGCAGTAACCAACCCTGGTCCTCGCCTCACTGAATCTTCCCTGTGTATCACCACCACTCGATCATTGACTTCTAGCAGAGATCCTAAGACTTTTCAGAATTTAGACGTCTGTGAACGGTTACCAAACCCAACAACTTGGTGCTCTCATCCAGCGGGGACTATTCTATACCAAGACACTCCAAACTTGGATTACAAAAACTCCTTCTTGGCAAATAATCTGGTTCTCCTGGATTAATAGCAGCAACCCAATTTTTTCTGGAACACGGTTAAGCCAAATTTATGGTAAAATTCACAATTTTAAGGGTTAAAGTTGTGTCCAAAATATAACATTCAAAGCGGCATCCCTTAAGAATTACATCGCAGAGAGCCGCACGCTTGCAAACGAACACCTGCTTAATGCGTTCAGAACCGGATTCAAGATTTTTATGACTACATTCGTATTTTACTTGTCGTATGACAACTCTCCATTTAAATATTTATTATCACAAAAAACACTACTGGCAAATTTTCCAACTTAATCTCATTAAAATACTAGCACTACACTACAGTTTTTTTTTCTTATTATCTGCAGTTTCAACAGAAAGAGCACGCACCACAAAAATAACAGAACATTAGGTTTATATTTATTCAGCGAATAAAAAATTGCCGTCAAAGGAGTCATCGTATGTGCTTTATAAATATGAACTCAGCTTTTTAGCATTTCTTTTATTACTGTCAAATATGTTTGTTTTTAAATGTTTTACTTGCATACCAAATAAGGGAAGTATTGTATTCGAGAAAAAATCACCTTCCGAGGTTTTTTCGGATTTTCACGTTTCAGATCACGTAGATTACGAAAACAGGTTTTTCAGTTCCGTCAGTCTGTCTGCCTGTCTGTTGGTGTATTATCTAAAAAAAACTACTTGACATAGAGCAGTCAAATTTGGTAGGTAGCTGACGCTGCTGTCAGCGATGAAATGGTTACACTTTCACTTGAAAATATACAGGGTGGACCGTCTAAATGGAGTAAATAATGGGAAATTTTTTTCTTACTCAAATTTAAAATTTCCACGTTTCATGGCATTCTAAACCTATTTCAGAAAAAAAAAATCAAAACTTTTTTTGGTCGGATGACACTTTAAAATGTTCTCCAAATGTACCTTCCTCGAGAGGTAAACGTATAATAATAGTACACACGGGTAATGAAGATGGATTTGTAAAAGGGTGTTTAATATGCTTTCCGCAAAAAACATAGCAAAGTCATCGGCCGATTACCACCAAGATATGAACGCCACTTTGAAAAACGGTTTGCAGAAAAACTGTTGCGTAACATAAAGCCAAATTCGGTCATAGTGTTCGATAATGCCTCTTACCATTCGCGACAAGCTGAGAAAATACCAACTACTTCGACGCGAAAGTTTGAATTAATTGAATTTAAAAAAAAAGCGAAAAATGCAAACATTAAAAAAACATTTGTAATAGACGAATTTGCAGAACAATATGGTCATACAGTTTTAAGACTGCGAGTTAAATCCTATTGAAAAAATTTGGAGTGCATTAAAAAATTACGTTAGAAACACAAGCCCCCGACTTAGTCATAATGTGATACAACTTATTAGACAGTGGGAAGCTCATAGAAAAGCATTGGACGGGATGCGTGAACCATATTAAACAAAATTGAAAATCAATATTTTGCCACAGTTCCTCAACAACAACCAATTATAATAAATTCCAATGATTCCTCATCATCGTCATCTTCCGGGGAAGAAGAATAATTTAATTATTGGCGCATGCATTGCAGTAAGTAGGTTTAATGTAGATACCAATAATAATGTTGTCTCATACAATATACAAAAAGAATGATTTTTTTGTCACATATACCAAAAAAAGAAACAACAATGTATTTTAGCTACACGTGCTTTGGCAATACACATGTATATATTAGAATTATACAACCATTGTTAGGTAGGTTCAATATAATGCTAGAATTAAATCCTAAATAAAACGAATGTAGGGTTGTTGTATTTTTATTTAATAATAGGTAGAACTGTGAAATCCAACATTTATGAAAGCAGGGAATATTTTACTTTCATTGTTTCATTACTTGCCAAACTCTGAAATTCTAACTCCGGCTCTGCAAGTCAACGTGGACTCTACATACTAGACTAATACGCATAATAAAATTCGACCAATCAGTAGATCTGTAGCAGAATTTGCCATCAATCAGATTTAGTGGGCGTAACTTATTTACTTCCCTCAGCGGTAGTTTATAAAAAAACTACTTAATTTAATTTGTGGTCATTTTTTGTCACACCTCCAGACAATAGTAAAAAAAGAATAAAGGAAGCCGCAAATGCTGCTTATATTTTGGATTTGAGTTTAACTTAACATCCAATCTTAAGGGTCAACTTAACACCTCATTCCATCCAGATGAGGTGTTAACCGGTCAGAAATACGTCTGTATCGCTCGAAGTCGACAGGAAAATGGCTGTTTTCGGTCCTGTGTAATATCTGATATGGTATAGTTACCCTCAAATACGCGAGGTGTCGCTGGTACTGGTAACGTAAATAATTCTTTAAATACAATGCAAATCTACACAACTACTCTACTGTATCATTTATATGAATTCATGAGTTCTAATTTAATCAGAATTATCGATATAAATTTTGTTTATTGATTTTAGGATTTTGTTCACTTAATACAGATTTCTTTTTTTTAAATATTTGTTGTACCAGATGACTTGCAGGTGTGTTGCAAGAGAAGTAACAGATGGCGCTAGTATGCTAATTTCTAATTTAAAGTTGGGTTGATGAACACAAATTCTTCCAGATTCAGTAAGACAGGGATGACTTCAGGATTGAAGTGAAAAATTATTTAATAAGTTTAGTGAATTGTAGTTTCAGACTACAAAAACTCATTGCTATTAAAATAAAAATTAACAAGTGGCATTCAGGTAATTTTGAATGTCACACATCATATATCTTCTTTACCAGGTATTATTGAATTTACTGCTAAATTAGTAGATTCCTTTATATCAGATGGAATGTCCACATCTGAATCAACAATTTTTGACAATTTGCTTCAAAAAAATCTAGTAGATTTACAAGTGAAGTTTGTTTACACAAATGTCAACCCATAGTAATGTTCAGGTAAAGCGATAAACACAAAATTTAGTTGTATGACTGCAAGGAACCGTAAAATAGACTTTAAAATAAATTGCAATTTCTTTTCTATTTTAGAGCGAGATTATATAAAATTTTGTACTTAACACATTATGAAAGGGTAATTTTACTTGACTCACGTAATTTGCAAATATTACATTCGTCAAGTAAAATAAGTCTTTTCATAACTGGTTAAGTAAATAACTATTGGTATTTTGCTACATGTTCTTAAATAATATTAACTGTATTTTTGTCATTTAATAATTAGTAATTTATCTTTCAAATATAAAAACGGTTTGTAATAGTATTTGTTTTAGTTAAATTCATTTTACTAACTAGAAGCTATGGAAATAATGCGACGCAACAGCTTATTTCACTTCATATCTACAAGTTTTATGGATCTGTTTAACAAATATTTTCGATTTAAATTATTGTCAACAGAAAATTACTTTATGTTTTAAGTGATATTATTTTTCAATGTATTTTAATTTAATTAATTATACTTTATTTAATGCTCCTGAGTGTGACCCTGTTATCGCTGAAAGTTTCCGACCCTCGACAGTCATCTATACTTTCATTCTAAACGGGTGTTTTTTTATGGGTATACAGGGTGTCCCAATAAAAACTTCCAGGCTGGATATATTTTAAACGAATAGAGAGATCTCAATTCTGTAAAAGCTAATTTGTAGAGCATAATGAGAGCTTCATTTTCGAATATAGTTTTAATATATAAGTATATAGACGGCGCTGTGCTCTAAAGAAATATTTCGATGGGAGAAACTTTGAAATGGGGTATATGTGAAAGCAAATGCATTTCTAAGCAGATTATGCCCTAGAAGAAAATACAATAACACTAACCGTTTTCGAGATATTTGAGTCCAAATGTTGCCATTTGCCAATATTGAATAATTGTAATCTCTTCAACATTTCAGTCCCTTAAATGGGATAATCTGTATTTAATTTACAAATTTTAGAAGAAAATATTTAAAGAATTTTTCATATCTTATAAATTAAATATAAGTATTTGAAGTAACCCTTGAAAAAAAAAAAAAACAAAAAATATGATTTATCATATAAGTAATTCAAACATTTAAGCAATAAAAAACAATTACGAACATAAAACAATTTTTACGAACTAATGAAATTAAAATAACTATTTTAATAGGTGTTCAAAATTATTGCCATTTTCATTAACACACATCGTAAACCTATTAATTAGTTCAGATCTACAAAATTTAATAATGTATGCCGATTAATGGCGGCAACACTAGCATAAATTTTATTATAAAAATCTGTCATATCTTCTATTGGTTCTTTGTACACTTCAGTTTTTAAAAATCCCCATAAGTAAAAGTCTAATAAAGTAATGTCAGGAGATCGAGCGGGCCATCTAAGTACTCCATTGGTACCAATCCATCTTCCTGCACAGAGAAAAATGTGTGTGATATTTTACCACAATTGTAGAAAATTGTACTCCAAATTGGTCTTAAAATGGTGACAGGAACAATTTGTGCAAATAAATAATACATTTTTGGAGCAATGGTTTTGTACAGTTTATGCATTAACATTGTTTGAAATTTTTGTACAAACTTAAAAGTCACATAAATTGAATTCTTTACAAATTTGAATTATGGTTGCATAAAAATACATAATTTTATTCCACTTGTGGAACAAATCTCTGAACAGATTAAGTTAGTTTCTACAATTTGTGTGAAATTTTTAAATATATTCTGAAAGTTTCCTAAACAAACATTCACATCTAAACCTATTTATTTGTAAAACATATTTACAAAAAATTTTGCTCTTAAGTGACACAATATTTATAGCTTTTTAAGAGAATGTATTTTTAGTTTTCCACAATTTCTAAATGAGAAATCCACAAATTGTATGTTTATTTTGTCAACTTTGTAATTCATTTTGCACAATATATACACTTAATTCAAAGAAGCTGTTCAGTAATATATGAACTGGGGTTAGTTTTGCACAATTTGTTACTCTAAAATCTCCAAATTATGTAAATATGTTTTGGTTCACTGTGCACTCATTTCACACACTATCTGTATCCACTTCATTTTAATTGTATTATTCTGTAACACAGATTGTGAAATATTATTTCCAAAATTGGAGTCATTCCTATAAAGGATATCAATAAAAAAAATTAAAGAATAAATATTTTATTTTAACAGAACAACAATACATAATAGATCATGCATTTTTATATTATCATATGGTAAATGAAAACATTTCTATTTTTCTAAATACAGATAAATTTTATATGCATAAAGTTCTAGTTGAAAAGAAGAAGGTAACTTACATTTATGCTTCAAATAAATCCATTTATTAATTCTAATTTGGAAGGCTTCCAGTGCTTCTTCTTTTTAGCTTCTATTACCGCAGTTTGTAGTAATAAAGCTTATGTCGTAGTCACGTCATATTCTTTTAAAAAAATAACATTTATCAGTTCATCACCAAAATCAAATGTATTGTTTACCATCAGAAGTGTTACCTTCGTTTTGAAGCAGCTCTTTTACAAGTTTGCCTTTTGGGTTAAGTAGTTTAGGAACAGCTTTCTGTCGCTTCGCATAAGAAAACGAAATTACTCTCAAGCTGTAAACGAAATCGAGTATTAGAAGATAGGTATCATTCATGCATTCTTCGCATATAAACAAGAAACCATTTTTATATTTATATGTTAACGAAGTTAATTTAAGAGAACATATATGCAAATCTGTAACTCTGTGTGAAGTACTTACCTGTGTGAATGCTGCATGGAATTAGATCTAGGAAACCCCACTCGGTTAATAAGTTTTCAACAAATTCCATCACAAATGTAAATACTTGTATAATTCGGAAGTGTACGTCTTCACTTAACGAAATATCACCTGATCTGATGCGTAATTGCCTGCGCGTATATGCGTAGCATGGCCGGCGCAGTCAGTACAATTTTTAACCAATAAACTTTACGCGAAACAAATGAAACAATTATACAAAAGTTTAAAACAATATCACCAAACTGATTGTGAATAGCATGTCATTAAATTGTGCAATTTGTGCGGGCGGCACAAATTGCACAATTTGGAAATAAATATATTGGGACTTCCTACTTTCAGTTTGTCAACAACCGTTTATAAAATAAAATCACACTTTTATGTTACACAAGTTGTGCAAATTCTTTAAACAATTACTTAAAACTAATTGTAAATAGAATGCCAACAAAATATATAGTTTGAGGATACTATTAACAATTAACTAAGTTAAATTGGCTATGATTTGTTGAGAAAAAATAAATAAATTTAACTCTAAATTTCGCCAATTTGTTGGTCGAAGTTTCCAATAAATTCATAGTAACTAAATCTTTATATTGGATAAATAAAACGCACAAGAATTATGCACAATTAAAACGTATAAAACTATATAACGTTGTGCCTTAAAATTTTACAATTGTTTAAAAAAATGCAACAAGACGTTGTTCCACAACATTGTGCAAAACGTTCCAAAGCGATTTCTCTCTGTGTGGGTATGTTTGATTTAAATAATTAACAACGTTGTGATGATTATGTGGGCCTGCTCCATCCTGATGAAACCACATATTATCCAACTGAGCGGGCAAATGCCTTAACAATACTTGTAAATCTTTTTACAAAAATTGTAAATATCTTTCACCTGTTAAATTCTCATGGTAGAGGTATGGGCCAACAATGTAACCATTAACGATACCACATCAAAAATTTACTCCAAAGCGATTCTGGGATCTGGTATGTCTCATCCACCTAGGATTTTCTTGAGACCAGTAACGACAATTATGTGTTGTGATTACTCCATTGTTGTGGAATCGAATTTCATCACTCCACATAACTGTATCTAAAAGATTTGGATTTTCTTCTAAGAGAATTGAAAATTGCGCCAAGAAAATCTAATCTCCGCTCATTGTCCTTTGGAATCAAATGATGAACTAAATGAACTTTACATGGAAAAAATTTGTTTGTATTAAGAATTCTGTGGCAGGTGGAACGTGCAATATTTGTTTCTTCCGTCAATGTGCGTACTGACATGTTTGGGTAATTTTCTACTTGATGTAATACCAATGCAATATTTTCATCAGTTGCAGTTCTTTTTCTTATTGTTGTTTTTGGTTTCTTAAAACCTCCATAATTTTTCAAATTAGAACACAATCTTACAAAAGTTTTCCGATCTGGTAAAGGTCTGCCAGGAAGACGTATTTCATATGAACTTACAGCTCTTTATGCATTTTTTTTTACGACATTCCCCATAAATTCAAATCATTGTTTAATTTATCTTCATTTGTATGAGAAACCATATTTAATAATAAATATTCACAAAGAAAACAATAATTAGGTACAATAATACAGTTCTATTGACACACCAATAAACAAAATGTGATTGAAATTGAGAAATGTCAAAACTATTATTCCAAAGATAACTTTAATTGTATTTAGTTTATAAGGTATAAGGGTTATTATACTCACTAGATATCAAATACATTTAATTGTAATCTAACCTAATAACAAAGCAATTATACGAAACATTTTTAAAATATTTTCTTCTAAAATTTGTAAATTAAATAAATACAGATTGTCCCACTTAAAGGACTGAAATGATGAAGAGATTACAATTATTCAATATTGGCCAATGCCAACATTTGGACTCAAATATCTCGAAAGCGGTTAGTTTTATGGCATATTTTTTAGAACATAATCTGGTTAGAAATGCATTTTCTTTCACATAAACCCCATTTCAAAGTTTCTCCCATCGAAATATTTCTTTAGAGCACAGCGCCATCTATATTCTGATACATTAAAAAAACAATCATATTCAAAAATGAAGCTCTCTTTATGCTGCACAAATTGGCTTTTACAGAATTAAAATATCTCTATTCGTTTAGAACATATCCGGCCTTGGAATTTTTATTGGGACACCCTGTATTCGTTCAACTAGCCAAGACATATTTCCAATAAATCGGTTCAATATGTTATGATGCCATATAAAAGATGATCGCAGATAGAATAATTCGTTAGGTAAATCTACATTAATCAAAATTCATGTGACCTTGATCGAACTTATATAAAAGAAGGTAAGTACTGCGTATGCTGACCCATGTATGTAAGAACTTAGATGGCTTGTATAAAACAGGTACCGTCGCTGTTGTAAAGTGAAACTCGTTGACCGGTACAATCATACATAATATTTAATTGGGCTCGTAATCTCATCGCCTCCCACGTGTCTACGGATCGGCTACGTCGCATATTCTTTGACTGTGGCATCTCCCGCTGAATCACATCTCTCAGGACTCACTGTGATCTCACACTCGCACCAAGCCATGTTAGTCTGGGAAATATACTAGTAAAACGGTGACAATATAGCGAACGAGTGTCACGTCATTAACCCCACTGTACTGAACCCGATACTGAACATAAACATAAAGAAGTAGCCTGAAAAAAATCGGCACTATTTATAATATCATTATTTATTTATTTATTTATTTAAAATATCCAACAAGTGAATAACCGAATTACAGGATAAACAAGCTAACCATGATACTCTTTGTCGATTATTGCACTTTTTATATAATAATTGGTGCACATTGTATAGGATATATAAAACTCGGTTTTCGTGGTTGAAGCCCCCTCATTTGGCCGCCACCTTGAAAAACGGGGTGTAAATGGTTTTTCCGCGATATCTTGAGAACCGTGAGCCTCTCAAAATTTTTTAAGACTTTTTTTATAGAGAATTGAATTTTTTACTATTTTGGCGTAGATATTGAAACATATTTATAGGATTTTGCAAACAGCAGAAAAAATAACTATCTACAGCTAAAAGAAAAACTTTGTGTAAAAATATTAATGAAATATTTGCATTCGTTCGATAACCTGCATTCTGGTTATGCTAGCAAATTAAAATCCTAAAATGAATTTGTCTAATTTCTTATTTAACAATTCTCATTCTAACACTAGCATCCACACAGTCCCCTACGGCCATACAGATTAAACTAGTATCTACATAACCCCCTACGATCATGAATATTTAGCTAGAAATGAGGATAAAGGCCTAAAATTAATTTATTTATCTACCTCGTCTCAAAAATGTTTCATTCTAATGGAAATCTATCATTCTGTTTCTTGGAAATGCTTTTTGAAAGGTTTTTCGCCCTTATTCTGGAGCTCATCAGAAAGACATAAAGCCACTCATAAAAATGTTTCATGCAAAACCACGACAATTTCTATGAATAAGTGTTAAATAATTATAATTTGGCATTGATTGATAAAAACAACCTCACCTATCTATTAGCTAACTAGTATTGGAGCCTATATACTCTATGCATGTTTAAAAATGAATTACTATTTGTTTGCTTATAATTGTATTGAAACATGTTCTTTATATGATTTGCAAATAGCAGAAAAAATAACTATCTATAGCTAAAAGAAAAGCTTTGTGTAAAAATATTAATGACATCTTTGCATTCTTTCGATAACCTGAATTCTGGTTATGCTAGCAAATTAAAATCCTAAAATGAATTTGTCTAATTTCTTATTTGACAATTCTCATTCTAACACTAGAATCCACACAGTTCCGGTCCGACATCAACTTTTTTTTCTCAAATGGAATGACTATGTTTTTTTTATGGTTTCTCATTAAGCATACATTTCTAAGAGCAGCAGTTTTTTCAGATGTAAAAATTCCATAAAGTAAGTGAGGTATGAACAATTTTTTAATTTTTTCAAAATGGCCAGATAAATGCGATGTAAGAAAATTACTAAGTAGGCTATGGAAATTATTAGTAAGGTTGTAGACTTGTCTGTAAAGAAGAAAATAGTTGTTTGAATTACTGATAGGTACCAATATTTTTAGTTTTTTTTTTCAAAAAAATGGAATTTCGTTTTCATTTTCATTTCCGTAGGGGTCCTATGGATTTTTTTTAATGGAACTGTGCTATTGGTTTTATTAATCAGAAATAATGATTCATAAACTATAATTTTTTCGTCATTAATCATTTCTTAACGATATCCTTCATAATAATAGAAGTATTTTTAAAAAGTAAGCGCCAACAAATCGTTTTAATAAGGTACCTATCTACATTTAAATCAAAAATTGCAGATAGTCATGAAAATTACAGACATTCGCAACAATTGAATTAGTCTTGACTTACTCACTAATTTTCTTAAGCAAGTGTATTAAAGTTGTTATAAACAAGAAAATTAATACAAAATGGCTGAAAATTATTCAAGAGATGAAAAGTTGACACGATCATTATTTATGGTTGGAGCAACAATTTAGAACTGAACCTAATGTAGAAATTGAAGAAAGATTTATTGTGGTTGAAGAAACGGAAATTAATGTATTAGCTTTAGTGCATGTTAACCCAACCATTTCGATAAGACAAATTGAACATGAATTACCAGTTTTCAAAGAATCAGCTAGAAAAATTTTAAAGAAACACGGCTATCGTTTTTATAAATATCAATTGCATCAATTTTTGTATGAGAATGATTATCAACGAAGAATAACCTTTTGTAATTGGTTACAGTTATGCCAATTAAGAAATGATAATTTTATCAAAAACGTTTTGTTCACTGATGAATCGAGATTTACAAACCTTGTGTTATTTAATCGAAACAACACTCGATATTGGGCAATTGATAATCCTCACATTATGAGACAGGGGCTGTTTCAGGAGCGGTCTGGCTTCAATGTTTGGTTAGGCGTACTGTGCGACCATATCATAGGTCCAATAATTTTTAACGAAACTCTAACTGGACCAAGATATCTAGAATTTCTCCAAAAGATAATAGTTCCACATATTAATCAAATTCCCAATACCAATATTGAAGAGGTTTACTTCCAACAAGACGGGGCTGGACCACACAATGTTACTGTTGTTAGGAATTACCTAAATCAGTTATTTCCAGATCGTTGGATTGGGACCCACTGTCCAGTCCAGATGGCCTGCAAGGTCACCTGACTTAACCCCACTCGATTTTTTTATTTGGTCACATTTGAAAAATAGAGTCTATATGACTGCTCCAACCACAAGGCAAGATCTAGAAGAAAGAGTTCGACAAGAAATTGCACAAAGAACACCTCAACAATTACAGAATGTTAGACGTGCAACGATAAGTCGCGCTACTCTATGTATTAATCATAACGGTGAACAGTTTGAACAATTTTTATAATGGTTTGTTATAATTTAGGTTTAAAATAGTTTTGTTATTCTTGGTAATTTATTCATGGTTGTAACGTTATACCTATTAAAATTATTTCTAATACATTGGGTTGATTCTGCGGTTGGTTCCTTGTGAAACATTCTTCAATAATTTAAATGTACAGGAAATTATACTTTTTAATGTTTGAAAATTGTTTTATGAAGTAATATCTTGTACTCTTGAGGCCTAATAAGCCGAAACACGTGTAGAGTTTTAATAAAACTTTTTTAAACATTAAAAAGCATAATTTCCTGTGTATTAAAAAAAAATTAATTATTTCTTGTTTAATTTGTGTTTACTTTTTAAAAATACTTCTATTATTAGGAAGGATATCGTTAACAAATGATTAATGGAGAAAAACTTATAGTTTATGAATCATTATTTCTGATTAATAAAAGAAATAGCACAGTTCCATTAAAAAATTTCCCCTACGGAAATGAAAATGAAAACGAAATTCCGTTTTTTTGAAAAAAAAACTAAAAATACTGGTACCTATTCAAACAACTATTTTCTGCTTTACAGACAAGTCTACAACCTTACTAATAATTTCCATAGCCTACTTAGCAATTTTCTTACATCGCATTTATCTGACGTGGCCATTTTGAAAAAATTAAAAAATTGTTCGTATCTCACTTAGTTTTTGAAATTTTTTTACATCTGAAAAAACTGTTGCACTTAGAAATGTATGTTTAATGAGAAACCATCAAAAAGATATAGTCATTCCATTTAAGAAAAAAAAGTTGATGTCACTTCCGGTTCAACCGGAAGTAATATTTTCATTCCTGTTAGTCTAAAAGTAGCCTATTATTGTCTAATTTATTTGCACCAAAAACCAAATTTTTAAATACAAAAACAACCAAAATATTGGGGGCGTATATTGACTCGTGGCCACCCGGTATGTCTCAATGACAATCCATCTTCTGCTTTACCAATAACTACAGCATTACAATAAAAAATGTAATAAAAGTGCTAACTGTTTTATTTCGGCTACTCATTACATATTCAAATAGAGACAGATTTACATTAGAGAAAAATAGTTGTTCTGTTTTTTTTGCTCACGACAGTACTAGTACTATAAATAAAAGATTAATTTGTATACTCGAGTTATATATAGTCTATGAAATGGCATCCAAATATTCGACGACGAAAAGTTACCGTCTACCAGTCGGTAACCAAGGAGAGCATATAACTACGATAATTCTTTTCTCTTTGGAAATTTTTGATATGATGAGAAAATATGGAGGGAGGGGGGATATTTTTTATAAACGAATTTTTACTGATATCTGTCCCGCAGAGTTAGTATATGTACTTCACATACTTCAATTACACTGTCAGACGATACTTACGATCGGTGCGCGGTAGAGGGAATTTAGAAAAAAACATTTTCTTCTGGGTAGATATGTACAAAAAATTTCAGCAACTAAAACATCACTCTTTTAGAGCATTTCCAACTCAACAGAGTTACAACGCTTTCGATATAGGCATAAAAATTCGTTCAGATTTTCTTAATTTTCGGTTATTTGCGAATATCAGCTTCCGAACTAACATCAGTCAGTATTATTTCCATTTATTGGACATCTAATTAAAGCAATCTACGCTATTTTCAATCTTTGTAAACTCATGGAGCAAGATTCACTTTTTTAAAATTTAAAATAATTGACAAAAGAAAACTCATCTCTCTCTCCGCTTTCTCCAAAATTTCAGCCATGTATTTGTTCACGTATTTCAAGGTCCAAACTTTCGATTTCCATGATTGGCTGACAAGTAAATAGACAAGGAATTTGAAATTTTCCAGAACGGTCGATTGTAGCAAAGAGTTTCTTCCGCGCACAGCCGAACATGGTAGGCACGGTTAGTGGCTGCAATTTGCATCACTGTATAATATCGGCTGATGAATAGAGAGAAAAGACTATTTTCATGGCCATCAACGGTATTATAAGTACACACAGAAAAGAAAGCAGGCATTCGTATTTTCGGCCTTTAGTTGCTTTCAATCATTCAATAGATATAAACTTATATAGTATAGAAATGTTTTAATAAACCGCTGCCTAAGGAATCACTACTTCCACATCCAGATTTTCCATCCAAGTCAGTTTAATAGAAAACATTTGACTATACTTGCACTCTAGTATGCGGAAATAATTGGTCATAGTATTTTAATAAGTTTGAGGCAGATGTCATAAAAAATGTTATAAGTTGGTTTCTAGCATATACGCCAAAAATAAAGTTTCAGAACTCTTATTAGCTTCCTCCACCTATTTTCCACAACACCCCCCCCCCTTAACGGAATCATCCAATATATAATCTAGTTCCAGATGTCGTTATAATTCATCCACGTACCAAATTTCAAATGAATATATCAAATATATTTTATCAACCATTTGATTAATGGTGTGGCGGTAGTGGAGGGAATGAAAAATGTTATAAAAAATCTGAGGCCTTGGCTTCTAATATACATCAAATCCTAAGTTTCTGTACTCTTACCAACTTGTTTTACTTATTTCCCCATATTCACCTCTATTTAAAACCCAAGCCTTCAACGTACTAATCTCAAAATATAATCAAATTCCAGGTGTCGTTATAATATGTACTTGTATCAAATTTCAAGTGAATATTTCAATTTTATCTTATTAGTCCCTTTAATAATGGAGTGGGGGTGGTGAGAGAGTTGAAAAATATTATTCAAAAATTAGACGCCTTGACTTCTAGTATCTACACCAAATTTCAAGTTTCTGTAGTCTTACCGGCTTACTTTACTTATTTTGCACGATTTACCCCTATTTAACCCCCAACCCTTCAAAGGAATCATCTCATAATATAATCTAATTATAGATGTCGTAATAATATATACATTTATCAAATTTCAAGTAAAAATCTCAATTTTATTTTATCAACCCTTTTAATAAAGGAGTGGGAGAAATTGAAAATATTATTAAAAAATCAGAGGCCTTGGCTTCTGGTATATACACCAAATCCCTTACCAACTTGTTCTACTTATTTTGCCATATTCACCCCTATTTATTAATTTCAAGTGAATATCTCAGTTTTATTTTATCAACCCCATTAATAATGGAGTGGGGGTGGTAGGAGAGTTGAAAAATATTATAAAAAAATCTGTGGCTTTGGCTCACACCAAATTACAAGTTTCTGTACTCTTGCCAGCCTGCTTTACTTATTTTCCCCTATCTGCCCATATTTAACCCCCAACACTTTAACGGAATCATCTCAAAATATAATCCAGTTCTAGGTATCGTTATAGTACATACGTGTACCAAATTTCAAGTGAATATCTCAATTATATTTTATCAACCTCTTTTTTAATGCAGCGGAGGTGGTACGGTGAGGGGGGGTGAAAATATTATAAAAAAATCTGAGGCCATGACTTCTAATACACACCAAATCCCAAATGTTTGTACTTTTACCAGCTTGCTTTACTTATTTTCTCTTATTTACCCCTATTTACCACCAACCTTTCACTGGATAAATTAAAAAAACAATCCAGTTCCTGCTCTCATTATAATACATACGTGTATAAAATTTCAAGTCAATATCTTAAACCCTTCCAGAGATATCGTATGCACAAATATAGTTACAGACCAACAAACATACCGACAGACAGAATTTTTTTCGCCCAAATTTAAAATCTCGACGTTTCATGACATTCTACACCTATTTCAACAAAAAAATGTTTGAAATTTTTTTACGATTACTATACTTCCACTCCAATATGTTGATGTGGAAGTAATTACAGTAATTGTAAGATGAAATCATATTAGAAAATCTTGCTTTTTGTAAATGCTGTAGGTATTCTCTGACGATGGTTAAATAAACCGAAACATAGGGAAATATGAGATTTTTTCTTTAAACTGACCGAAAAATCGCAAGTTACACATCAAGCTGATTATCGATGATTATCAAAAAAAATTGTTCGTTTATAATATATCTACTTGATTAAATTAACTTGATGTATACCTGGGATTTTTCGGTCAGCCTCAAAATCTTAAACAGGAATAGACGTAAAATGATAAAATAGTGTAAACAAAATTTTTTAATTTTTTTTTACCTCTGACGATGGTTCATAAAACCGAAACTTTCATTTAAAGCTAACCTAAAAATCCCAGGTATACATCAAGTTAATTTGATATCAACAATCAAGAAAATACAAATATTTATTTATATACTTGATTAAATAAAAAAAACTATAACACATCTTTAAAGCTCTGGCTGTACCTAATAAACGGGAGATAATAAACATTTCAAGAAACCGGGTTGTACTAGACTATTCGAAGGAGGATAGACGATACGTAAATTTGTACCAGATAAACTAATGTAACTAACACTGAGGTTACAGCGAAGTCTTGTGGCGCCAGACACCATACATGCACATGTTCGCTGTGTACTTGTCTATGACACTCTATCCATATAAGTGACTGTTGCATACAATGAAAAAATCGAGCCTAGAAAGCGGCAAGTTGGTATCTGTGTAGAGCTCGAAACAAATCTGAAGATTTGTCCTAAAGTACCATATGGGATTTACTCTTGAAAACAATGCACTTATGTAACCGTTAAACTGTTTATATAAAAATGTGCAGACTGTACAGTGCATCTACAATGAGATTTCCTAGGGTTATGTATTTATTTGTTTATTTATTAGACAATGAACTATATTACAGAGTGATACCTACACTGTGAACCTAAAGAAACGCACAAAATTCACATCTTTGGTATGTGTCATTTGACAAAAAAATCCTCAGGTCGATTTTAGTTTTTTAAATGCTACATTTTGTCACTATACCAAAATTTATGACGTCAGTTGCTTTTGAGTTATGCCGTTATAACAATTTTTTTTTAAAGGAAACAGACATTTTTGTTTACTGTTTTTGGTGGTATATTCCTTTAGCTTTCTGGTGATATGAAAAAAATTGATATTACCTAAGCCATTCTTTTGAAAAAAAAATATTTTTATTGATTAATACCTTACATAATTAATTGTGAGAAAAAAATCATCTCCATTGCTCAAATTGCGACCCTCCAACCATTTTGCATTGACCAAGATGGGTGTAGACACTTTGCACGCTGTTCTGAATCATCTTATGGGCAATTCGTCTCATCTCCAAGCCAATTCTGTCTTTCAATTCTTCTATGGTATCCCGTCTGTTAAAATACACCCTTGACTTTAAATAACCCCAAAAAAGTCTAAGGGGGTTAAATTCGGTGAACACGGGGGCCACTCAATCGGACCTCGATGACCTATCTACCTTCCAGTAAAAGAGTCATCTAAAAACTGACGCATTACTATCCCAAAATGAGGTGGGGCCCCGTCTTGCTGAAACCAGACGTTTTCAGCAAGAATATCTTCATCTTTATTGATCCGAAACATAACTGCTAAGGCTGGCACTAACTCAACTCGCAAAAACTGTAAATATCTTGCGGCCGTAAGATTTTCTTCAAAAAAAGGCCCCAATAAATGATCACCAATCATACCTGCCCATACGTTTACTTTGCCTCGTCGCTGTGTATGGGCTTCTTGAGTCCAATGAGGATTTTTGCATGACCAATACCTGCGGTTATGCCGATGTACAGTGCCCTTTAAAGAAAATGTAGCTTCATCAGAAAAATCAATGTTCTTTACAAAATTTGGGTTTTCATCGCACAAGGTCATCAACTGTTCACAAAACTGTAAGCGCCGATCTGGATCGTCCTCATTCAATTCGTGGATTAATTACACTTTGTATGGATGATATTTTTCTTTTTTCAATAGACGTACAACAGAAGTTTGACTCACGTTATGATTTAAAGCCAGCTGCCTTGTCGAAAGATGGTGGTTTTCCTCACTTTCTAGAAGAATATTTAATTTGGTTTCGTTGCTTGTGCTAGGGCGACCAGGTCGAGGGAGGTCAGCTACACTGCCAGATTCATCATATGCAGCCACCAATCTACTTACAATGGATCTAGAAATTTGCCTTTCGGGATATTTGGCATCGAAAACATCACTTGCTTCCTGATGAGTTCACAGCCTATCACCATATCCAACCATCATCAAAAGTTCTACGTGTTCTCTTTCACTAAACGTGGCATTGCATTCACTAGTTTTACACTGTCTCAGAAGTGTCACAGAACTGGTTCCACATGTGCCAGGTATAAAAAGTTATCGATACTTTACACAAAAAGGCCTGTATCTCTCTGTTGTTAAGGTGATTGTTTTTTAATATTTTCTTTGTTTTGTTTTTATGTTAAATGTTTTCATGCTAGTTAAAATAAAAATGTAGGCAACAAGATTTATCAGTCCATAAGAAAGTGGAACATTACTCGTGAAATTACGAAAGGCAAGCTATTTTTACATAAAATGTCATTTTTCCAAAAGAATGTCTAAGGTAAGGAATATACCATCAAAAACAGTAAACAAAAATGTCCGTTTCCATTTAAAAAAATTCTGATGGCGTCATAGCTCAAAAACCAATGACGTCATAAATTTTGGTATAGTGACAAAATGCAGCATTTACAAAACTAGAATCGACTTGTTCGAGGCTTTTTTTGAAAAATGACACATACCAAAGATATGAATTTTGTGTGTTTCTTTAGGATCACACTGTATAATACATAAGTACATTTAGTTGATTGATTCGACCTATACTTGATATAAATCCTTATTAAAATTAAATTTAATGAAAATACTGTGGTTTAGGTTCTACAAATTAGCCGCAAGAAAATGCAAATTTCTTAAAATCGTTCACCCTGCTATACCATATTGTAGCGACGTTAATACAGCTCCCAACTAGTTTAAATCGTAGTTAACAGAACTAAAGAGAACTTACTAAACTCTGGCCATGGCAAACGATCCGAAGTTTCACTCATTATTCACAAGGGGTCTTCATAACTACCCTTCGGTGTTCAATAACTAAACCATGTAATTGAATCATCCTATCGCATCGGAGTATATTATAGATCATTGATAGGTATATTCCAGAAATTCAATGGGCAGTAGCAACCTGGCATTATTGACATTCGTATATTATATATTTTATATGTATATAGTGTGTTTAATTTAATATGGCTACACTTTAACGTTTTACTTCTCACTGTATTTGCTACTTATTCATAGCGCCTTCACAGACGTCTTCTGCCCATTTATTATTATAGTTAACCTCCCTTTGCTGCATGGGATATCTGACAACATGACAGCATCTGTCGCTATTGGAAGAATGATTACGGTGAATTTTCTTAAAATAAATAAACTTTTATTTATTTTTCGTGTAATATAAATGCCCACAAAAACAGATTCTTTGTAAAAAAATAGTGCCAAGTACACGCTATCCATAAGAATCTTTCCTATCTACAAAAACATAAAATAAGAAAACGTTGTTTCTCCAAAAATATTTGAAATCATTTAAAATCTCCAAGTCCGCTATCTATTTATAAAAAACCGCTGCCTAACGAATCATTATTTCCACATCCAGATTCTTCATCCAAGTCACTTTAAAGGAAACATCTTGACTATATTTGCACTCTAGTATGTGGAAATTATTGCTAATAGAATTTTAATAATATTTGGGGCAGATGTCATAGAAAAGTTTGAGGAGTTGGTTTCTACCATATACGTTAAAAATGAAGTTTCTAGTTCACCCTACTTATTTTCTACTATTCACAACTTACCACCTCCCATCCCTTCAATGGAGTCATCTCAATCAGATGATCATGATATCGAAAATACTAATAAAAAAACCTGAGACCTTCTCTTCTAGTATATACACCAAATCTCAAATTTCTGTACTTTTACCAGCTTGCTTTACTTATTTTCCCTTATATACCCCTATTTTACCCCCAACCCTTCAACGGAATCATCTCAAAATATAATCTAGTTCCAGATGTCGTTATAATACATATGAGTACTAAATTTCATGTGAATATCTCAATTTTATTTTATCAACCCCTTGAATAATGGAGTAGGGATGGTGGTGGGCTGAAATATAATAATAAAAAATCTTAGGCCTTAGCTTCTAGTACATACACCGAATTTCAAGTTTCTATACTCATACCAGCTTGCTTTACTTATTTCCCCCTATTTACCTCTAAATAAGCCCCAACCTTTCAACGAAATCATCTCAAAGTATAATCTAGTTCCAGATGTTATAGTTCATACGTGTACCAAATTTCAAATGAATATCTCAATTATATTTTATCAACCCTTTCAATAATGAAGTAGGGGTGGGGTGATGGGGGTTGAAAAATATTATAAATAATCTGGGACCTTGGCTTCTAGTACATACACCGAATTTAAAGTTTCTGTCTTACCAGCTTGCTTTACTTATTTCCCCTATTTACCCCTATTTAACCCCCAACCCTTCAACGGAATCATCTCAAATTATAGTCTAGTTCCAGATGTCATTATAATACATACGTGTACCAAATTTCAAATGAATATCTCAATTTTATTTTATCAAGCCTTTTCATATTGGAGTAGGGGTGGTGGTGGGGGTTGAAAAATATTATAAAAAAATCTGACCCTTTGGCTTCTAGTACATACACCGAATTTCAAGTTTCTGTACTCTTACCAACTTGTTTTACTTATATTCCCATATTTACCCCAAATTAACCCCCAACCCTTCAAAGGAATCATCTCAAAATATAATCTAATTTCAGACGTCGTTATAGTACATACGTGTACGAAATTTCAAATGAAAATCTCAACTTTATTTTATCAACCCCAATTTCAAGTTTCTGTACTCTTACAAACTTGCTTTACTTATTTTCCCCTATTTATTCCTATTTATCCCCCAACCCTTCACCGGATATCCTCAAAAAACAATCCAGTTCCAGATCTCGTTATAATATATACGTGTACACAATTTCAAGTCAATATCTTAAACCGTTCCGGAGAAAACGTGCGGACAAAAAAAAAGTGACAGACAGACAGACCGACAGACAGACAGACAGAAATTTTTTTTCCACTCAAATTTAAAATCTCGGCGTTTCATGACATTCTAAACCTATTTCACCAATAAAAATTTTTGAAAATTTTTTTGCGATTACTATACTTCCAATCGACTACGTGGACGTGGAAGTAAAAAAATATGAATAATTTTTTTCACGTACGAAAAAAAAACGTATGTATCCCGTGTAAGATCTTCTGTCTTCTACACTATTTCCCCAAACGGCATCTGCATACCCCTTTATCGGACCTTGGTCCGAGCCATAGGTTAGTCCCACATCGGGGGATCCCTTCAGGTATTGCAGCACTCTCTTGGCAGCCTTCCAGTGAGCAATGCCAGAGCAATTGTTAAACTGCCCTAGGAAGTTCACGGCGTATGAGATGTCGGGGCGCGTCCGCATACTTGGGGCCAGGTAAGTTAACGCTTCGACCAACTCGCGACATGGAAGCTTCATATCTTCTCGAGACAGGATCTCGTTCTTCGTCAACTTTGTGCTTGGATCAACAGGGGTAGCGACTGGATTACACTCTGTCATGCTGAAGCGCAAGAGTAAGTCACGAACATATCCCCGTTGATGCATTTTTACCTGTCCGTTAATTTGCTCGAACTCTGTCCCGAGACAGTGTTTAACGCTTCCAAGATCTTTGATTTCGCTGTGGGCAGCAAGTCCCTTAATGAGTTCTGCCGTCTTCTTCTTGTCACGGGAGGCAATTAGGATATCGTCGACATATGTTGCAATAAGAGTTATATCTTCGTTTGACCCAATGTAGAATAGACAGGGGCCCGACTTTGATGGGGTCGCACCCAAACTCTTCATTGTTCATAATTAAATGCAAATTCCCTACAATGTAAGAGTAGTCTAAAATAAAATTGAGGAAATAAATATATTACTAGCAAAAAATACTCGCAATTATTTCAAACTCTTACTAGAGTAAGAGTTTGAAATAATTACCTCAATTCTTTTCATCGTTTCATTCAGTTTAGTATACCAACTCCTCGCAGCCTGACGTAATCTGTAAGGAGACTTCTCAAGTAGGCATCCTTGTCACCTTTACGTAGATCTCTCATCATCGTTTTTGCCTTAGCACAAACTTCGCTTTGATCTTCTGAACTAACGATGTCCTGTAGAGTTTCATGTAAGTTCCTAGGCGGCTCCATGTAAATCTCCTCTTCTAGGTGCCCATTCAAGTAAGCAGTTTCAACATCGAGCTGTCTAATTGTCATCCCGCAGCGAGCTGCAAGTGATGCTACGAGGCTGGTCGAGCCAATCCGAGCCACCGAGGCGAACGTCTCTATAGAATGAACACCGAGTTGCTGGCTAAACCGTTGAGCAACTAGACGTGTCTCTCTTTTTTCTAGTATGCCATCTGGCCGAAACTTGTTTCTCAGGACCATTCGACTTCCGATGATTTTTTGTCCTTTCGAGAGATCGATGAGTGTCCATGTTTCGTTCTTTAGGATCGATTTAATTTCTTCTGCTTGACGCCATTCACTCGCATCAGAGCCGCTCATAGCCTGCTTCATAAGTATTTCAGATAGGAAGGTTTGCTCCTCTCTTTCGATGCTCTCGGTCTGATTCACAACAACATTATCTGCTCTCGGTCTTCCCCTCGAACCAGACCTGACGATCCCGTGTCGTCCAAGACCTCGCCGTTGAGTTTCTTGGTATTTGTTTTGAACGGGGACTTCATCGTCGTTGGACTCTTGTGGAATAATTTCATCTAAATTAGTTGTACTCAATTCAGGTGGGAATTCGAATTCCATGTGTTGTCGGATTTGTGGTGAATCCTCACCTGTCACGTCCATCTCTGGATCAACTTTAACATTTGTCATCGTACGAGGACATTTGTCTTCCATAAATTGCACATCACGTATTATCAACACTTGGTGCTTCTCTGATGACCAAACGCGGTACGCCTTGGATTCGTCTGCATAGCCAAGGAAGATACCTTCCTGTCCGCGAATGTCAAACTTTCCTCTTCCAGGACTTCTCTCAAGGTAATAAACTTTGCTGCCGAACACTCTGACGATAGACACATCGGGTACGCACCCTGTCCACACCTCATGAGGGGTTCTGCCATCCAGGCTCCTCGTTGGCAGGCGCTTCCTGCAGAAGACATCTAGCGGTGCTGATTAGCGTGCGTTTCTTCCTCTCCGCCGGCCATTCTGTTCTGGGTTGTGGGGAACAGTCAGTCTTCTCGTGATCCCTCGCTTCTTTAAGTAGTCGTCAAATTCTTTGCTCATGTACTCTCGGCCATTGTCGGGCTGTAGACATTTGACAGTCTTGCCTTTTTCTCGACAAGGGAAATGTACTCCGTAGTGACTTTGAACACTTCAGCTCTTGACTTTAATAATCTTACCTCGCACCATTTAGAACAATCGTCGATGAATTCAATTAAGTATTTTGCTTCTGCCAAGGATGCTGTCCGCATTGGTCCACAGACGTCTGCGTACACTAGCTCCAGGACCTTGGATTTCCGGTTACACTTGCTGGGGAATGGAGTCCTCGTCATTTTTCCATGCAGGCACGTGTCACAGTGCAAGCTTCCTGCCGTGTATATCAGCTGTACGCCTTTGATGACGCCTTTACGAACACCGTCCGCGACGTCCCGCACATTTCCGTGTCCTAAACGCCTATGTAAAAGTTGGAGTGATAGTTTGACGTCTTTCGAAGCGATGCAAAAGCACGGGCGTCTTGACACTCTTGACCGGATTCGGGCAGATAATACAAATCGTCGACTCTGACAGTATCTAGCACCACGTTTCCACTGGAGTCATGGATAGAGGCTCCATCTTTCCGAAAACGGATGTCAAACCCGCGATCCGTAAACTTGCTAATCGATAAGAGGTTGGTTCTTAAGTCCGGTACGTACAATGCATTTTCCAATGTCACGTCTCTTTTGTTTCCGCGCGCATTTGCAATAAAATGCACCTTTCCTTCACCCACTGTATTGGCGGTCGCGTTATTTGCGAGATTAAGCGTACCGCACCAGTTGTAAAGTTCGTAAGAACTTTCGGCATTGTTGTATAAATGTGTCGTCGCGCCACTGTCCAGACACCACTTCGGGTTCGGATCGTTCAGCGCCAATCGCAACCATTTTGTTTGTTGGCCATCACGGCGCCCGACGCGTTTCGTGCGTCACTCTTGCGGGCGTCACTTTCTCCTATTATTTTTATACGGAGCGCTTCAGGTGTAGGCAACTCATCTCGCGATTCGATGGCGCATCGGAAATTTTCAAAAGTCGCAAGTAAACTGTACAACAATAAAATCGCAAGTAAGCCAGCGTTAATTTCCACGTCCATTTCGCTCAGTCTGTCCACTGAGTCGAAGAAGCAGTTTAGATGCGCGTGGATATCACTTCTTCCGTCCGCCATCTTTTCAATGGTTAGCTTCTTCAACAATGTGGCTTTCCTCGCTGGACCCTTGGATTGGTAAACTTCTTCCAACTTTTGCCACATTTCCCGCGAAGTCACACGATTTCTAACTTGCTTCAGTTCACTTGAAATTGTTGACAAGATTTTGTCGGATCGGGCTTTCGAGTCGTTCGTCTGCCATGCACGCACATTTGCCGCGTTCGCATTATTTTCGCCCGGTTCGGGTTTTACGGATGCCCCACTCGCGTAATCCCATAAATCGCCTTTGATTAAGACGGCCTGCATTTGTAGTTTCCAGGTATCATAATTATCCTTTCTAAGGAGTTCGATTCTCGATACACTTGTGGAATTCATAGCGGCGTTTCTAGAACATTCGCGCACGTGTTTCCTTTGTTCAATAAATCACGCGATTTTTCCTTATACACGTGAACCTGAGCACATAACCTGTTAGAGATGCTTCTTAGGCACAGTTAAAACAAAGAAAAAGCACAAAACTAATATAATGGATATATTGAATAAAATAAAGTAGAATACAAAAAATGGCAATGTTTGAATGTTCTACATAGACTGGCCCAAAGATAGGGCGACGCGCACGAACACAGAGGGCGCGCGCATGAGCACCGCGCCGGAATGCGGAACGGAACAACCGTGGCGTGAACTTTAAGACTCATAAATCACTAACAAACTTCAATAAACTACAATTAAAACTTCTGCTTGAATTTACTTAAAGTGAAACCTCCAATTCAGCAGGAGTTGCATTTTAGTGCTTCATTGGCAACGAACCTAGTGTACATATTACTAGAAACCCCTAGACCTTCGAGTTAGGACGTAATATTGGGTGATACTAATTCCACATTTTTACTTCCCTCGCATACCGAAGGGAAGTATTGTATTCGAGAAAAAATCACCCTCCGAGATTTTTTCGGATTCTGACGTTTTAGAACACGTAGATTCCGAAAATATAGGTTTTTCAATTCCGTCAGTCTGTCTGTCTGTCTGTCGGTCTGTCTGTCTGTCTGTCTGTCTGTCTGTCTGTCTGTTGGTGTATTTACTAAAAAACTACTTGACGGAGAGCAGTCAAATTTGGTAGGTAGTTAACCCTACTGTCAGCGAAGAACTGGTAGAATTTTCACTGAAAAATATACAGGGTGGACCGTCTAAACGGAATAAATAGTGAAAAAAATTTTTTTTTGCTCAAATTTAAAATTTCCACGTTTCATGACGCGCTAAAGTTGTTTCAGGAAAAAAAATTTTTTGAAAATTTTTTTCAAACATTTTTGAAAAAATTTTTACCAAGATGAAAAAAATTTTTTTTTGCTCAAATTTAAAATTTCCACGTTTCATGACGCGCTAAACCTATTTCAGGAAAAAAAAAATTTTGAAAATTTTTTTCAAACATTTTTGAAAAAATTTTTACCAAGATGAAAAAAATTTGTTTTTGCTCAAATTTAAAATTTCTACGTTTCATGACACGCTTAACCTATTTCAGGAAAAAAAAAATTGAAAATTTTTTTCACCAATATTTTTGAAAAAATTTTTACTACTAAAATGAATTTTTTTTTCTTTCTTCAAATTTAAAATTTTCACGTTTCATGGCATTCTAAACCTGATTAAAAAAAAAAGTTTTTTGAAATTTTATCACTAAGATAGAATTTTTCTTTCTTTGTTCAGATTTTAACTATCCACGTTTCCATGACATTCTAAAACTATGCAAACAAATTTAAAAATGTTTTTGAAGAATTTTTTAAAAAATTTGAAAAAATTTTTAATCCATTTATGTATCACTACTATAGAACAGACGAAAAAAATTTTTTTGCTCAAATTTAAAATTTCCACGTTTCATGATATTCCAAACCAATTTCGGAAAAAAAAATTTGCAACATTTTGTTACCAGTTTGGAAAAAAATTTAACACCAGAATGCTCAAATTTAAATGACATTCTAAACCTATTTTAAAAATACATCTTTTTCAATTTTTAAACTTTTTTTAGCACTACTATAGAACAGAAGGAAACTTTCCTTTTTGCTCTAATTTAAAATTTCTACCTTTAACATTTTAAACCTATTTCAGAAGAAAAAAATTTTAAAATTATTTTACCATCTTTTGAAAAATTTTAAAAAAATGAAATTTTTTAACCACCACTATACTTCCACTCCATTACGTGAATGTTGGATTGAAAATGTGACAGATGGCAATAACATCTGGCATATGCACCTATTATACTTTTATTGAAAAATGTACAGGGTGGTCATCCCAAGAAATAATTCAGTCATGGTGGACATTTGTAAATGTATTTGCGCAAGCCTGCCATATGTGGCACCTGCTATTTAGTATTGAACTTTTGCTGTTGGATGAGCAATCTGTATATTTTTTTGACCAAAACTTATCAAGTTTTTTTTGTAATAATAGCAATAACTCTACTCCGATTATTATTCTCAATGTCATTTCGTAATTATTATTTTTTAGAGAGACTGCCATGAACGAGGGAAGTTCTGTGTAAATACCTTTACCGATTTTTTTTTTGAAGTTATTGAGTAGACATTTATGCGTAAATATTAAAAAGCAGGCATGTACACAGAAAACATTACGCAGAATAGTTAATTTAAATATTTGCAATATGTTCCATTTTTTCAAACTTTTTATCTTCGAGGTACCGAGGGAAGTCATTAAGGTAGTTTTCTCGCATAACATCTTTCGTAAGGGAAATCTTGAGCTACCTGTTCCCAAAGTTTTAAGAAAATCCACCATAATCGTCTTTCCAATGTAAATGGAACGCGCTCCTTTAGGTGATGTAGGTATTGTTTTAGTAAGGACGGAAAACTATAACAGTTATTTGATATTTTTTTCACGTATGAAAGTTAACATATTCGGATTTGAAAATAAACACAAATGTGAATCATACCTGGCAATAAATATTGACACGAATTAATTTGCATGATGTTTTTGTTTACGACTTACTAGTACTCAGGATTGTTATCGTAAATAATATATTTTGAATATATCTCAACGTGACGTTCCTCTATAGATGGTCGGTTATATCTTTACACGTGCAAATGTTAAGACGTTTTGGCTTTGTATAGAAGTGAAGTTTCAAAATAAAATATTTTTTTCTGTACACTTTCTTATTTCACAGAGCATTAGATGTCAAAATGGAATAATTAAACGGCGCTCTGCAAAAATGAGCCATGAGGTCCGACCTTATATACGCAGCACCCTCTTATAGGACATCTACACACGTAGTCACAACATAACGTCAGCAGACTACATCAAAGCTGCATCCCAAAAATTCTACAAATTCCAACCTAGTGATGGTTCACTTACAAACAACATTACATAAAACAGAGAGTACAATACACCTTTTCGGATAAAGCACAAATTACCATAGCAGGTGTTGACCATTTCTTGGCAGCCTATTTAGCTACATCCCCTTTCTTCTTGTCAATACACAATCACCGATTGGTAAATTATTTTTTACCCTGTTCTTTGTTTCTATTTGTTCGTGTCTAAATTTTTCTCTTTTTGTTCATAATAATTATTGAAAATATCATAGTTTAAGTAAAATTAAGTTTTTTACATGTTTACCTTTAATTAATATATATGTTGTCTTGTGACCAGGAGATATTACTTTATTTTATAATTATTATTTAGCCTTACCCTGCCTCGTCCCGTCTAATACGTCAATTGCGGCGACTAGCTCGTGGGTGTCTAACTTGCCCTGGCACATAGGTCTAGAGTGGGTAAAATTGTGTACATTTAATGATAAATAAACTAGTTTTGATGTGATGTGATTTATTGATTCGAAATTCAAAGGTTGCAGGTACGAGATCTCAATAGGTTAAATTTAGAGCCTTTTTTATTTTATTTTATACTGGTCAGATTTTCACCAACTAATTGGAATTAAAAAGTTTAAATTATCCAAAATTAATATTATTTAAAAAAAAGCGGTAAAGGTATTTACACAGAACTTCCCTTTCTTTGTTCATACAGGACGGTCACTCTAAGAAATTATTAATTAAGAAATGATATATGAGAATAATAATAGCAATGTAGTTAGCCCTATTATTACAGAAAAAAACCTCATAACTTTTTTCCATCATCTACTCTATAGTGGTGGGGGAAAAGAACTTTCAATTTTTACTTCCCTCGCATACCGAAGGGAAGTATTGTATTCGAGAAAAAATCACCCTCCGAGATTTTTTCGGATTCTGACGTTTCAGAACACGTAGATTACGAAAATATAGGTTTTTCAATTCCGTCAGTCTGTCTGTCTGTCTGTCTGTCGTCTGTCTGTCTGTCTGTCTGTTGGTGCATTTACTAAAAAACTAGTTGACGGAGAGCAGTCAAATTTGGTAGGTAGTTGACGCTACTGTCAGCGAAGAAATGGTAGAAATTTCACTGGAAAATATACAGGATGGACCGTCTAAACGGAATAAATAGTGAAAAAAATTTTTTTTTGCTCAAATTTAAAATTTCCACGTTTCATGACGCGCTAAACCCATTTCAGAAAAAAAAAAAATTTGAAAATTTTTTTCACCAACATTTGTGAAATAATTTTTACCAAGATGAAAAAAATTTTTTTTGCTCAAATTTAAAATTTCTACGTTTCATGACACGCTTAACCTATTTCAGGAAAACAAATTTAGAAAATTTTTTTCACCAATATTTTTGAAAATTTTTTTACCACTAAAATGAAATATATTTTTTTTTCTTTCTTCAAATTTAAAATTTCCACGTTTCATGGCATTTTAAGCCCGATTAAAAAAAAAAAAAATTAGAAATTTTTTTTTACCATTTTTGAAAATTTGTTTACCACTAAAATAGATGGAATTTTTTTTATTTCTTCAAATTTCAAATTTCCACGTTTCATAGCGTTTTAAATCTATTTAAAAGAAAAATTAGACATTTTTTTACCATTTTAAAAACATTTTACCACTAAGATAGAATTTTTTTTTCTTTGTTCAGATTTTAACTATCCACGTTTCCATGGCATTCTAAAACTATTCAAACACATTTAAAAATGTTTTTGAAAAATTTTTTTTAAAATTTGAAAACATTTTTAATCCATTTACGTATCACCACTATAGAACAGGCGAAAAAATTTTTTTTGCTCAAATTTAAAATATCCACGTTTCATGATATTCCAAACCAAGTTCGGAAAAAAAATTTTGTAACATTTTCTCACCAGTTTGAAAAAAAATTTAACACTAGAATGATCATATTTAAAAGTTTCACGTTTCATGATATTCTAAACCTAGGTATTTCAGAAAAAAAAAATTTGAAAATTTTTTTCACGAACATTTTTCAAAAAGTTTTTACCACTAAAATAGATCGAAATTTTTTTTGTTTGCTCAAATTTAAAATTTTCACGTTTCATGGCATTCTAAACCTATTTTAAAAAATAAGTAATTTTTATTTTTTTTAGCACTACTATAAATAGAATAGAAGGAAACTTTCCCTTTTGCTCAAATTTAAAATTTTTACGTTTGACATTTTAAACCTATTTCAGAAGAAAAAATTTTGAAAATTATTTTACCAACATCTTTTGAAAAATTAAAAAAAAAATGAAATTTTCACCACTATACTTCCACTCCATTACGTGAATGTTGGATCGAAAATGTGACACATGGCAATAATATCTGGCATATGCACCTATTATACTTTTATTGAAAAATGTACAGGGTGGTCATCCCAAGAAATAATTCAGTCATGGTGGACATTTGTAAAGGTATTTGCGCAAGCCTGCCATATGTGGCACCTGCTATTTTTTATTGAACTTTTGCTGTTGGATGAGCAATCTGTATATTTTTTTGACCAAAACTTATCAAGGTTTTTTGTAATAATAGCAATAACTACATTCCCATTATTATTCTCAATGTCATTTCGTAATTATTAATTTTTTAGAGTGACTGCCATGCACAAATAACGAGGGAAGTTCTGTGTAAATACCTTTACCGATTTTTTTTTAAATATTCAAAATTTTTTATTGTTGAAATAGGTTTAGAATGTAATGAAACGTGGAAATTTCAAATCTGAAGGAAAGAAAATTTTTCTTCATCATCTATTCTATTGTAGTGGTTAAAAATTGAAAAAAAATATATTCTTTTAAAATTTTCAACACGAATTTTTTTTTAAATTTATTTAGAATGGCATGAAACGAGGAAATTTTAAATTTGAGCAAAAAAAAACCTTTTTTTCCATCATGCATTTTACAGAAAACTCAAAATGTTTCTTCTTTAATTTCCAAAAACAATTTTCATTGAAGTATATTTACAATGTCACGAAACGTGGAAATTTTAAATTTGAGCAAAAAAAATTGTCTAAATCATCCATTTTATATAAATATTTCAAAATTTTCAAAATTTCAAAATGTTTTTCCTTTTTAAATTTTCAAATTTTTTTTTATGGAATGTCACGAAACGTGGAAATTTGAGATATTTCCATTATCTATTCCCTTTAGACGGTTCACCCTGTATATTTTCCAGTGAAAGTCTAACCATTTCTTCGGTGGTAGTGGCGTTAGCTACCTATCAAATTTGACTGTTCTCCGTCAAGTAGTTTTTTAGTTAATAATCCAACAGATCGACAGACAGACAGACAGACAGACAGACAGATACTGATGGAATTGAAAAACCTATATTTTCGCAATCTATATGATCTGAAACGTGAAAATCCAAAAAAATCTCGCAGGGTGATTTTTTCTCGAATACAATACTTCCCTTCGGTATGCGAGGGAAGTAAGAACTGCGATGAGTATCTTATAGGAAGTACAACAATTTTATGAAAAGTCGAAAAAGTCAGCAAAGATTACATTGTTTACTCCATAGTAGAGCAATAGTTTTCGTGAAAAAGTATTGACTTGGGATAGCAACATTTTTTAAGAATTATTCTAGACATTGTAGATCAATTATCTATTTTGTCCGCGATGAATAGACCTTCTTTTTCTATTTTTGCCACGCATTTTTGTAAATATATCAGATACTTTTGGTCCGATCGAAATGGTGGAAAATATACATGTTTGGTACTCAGATTTTTCAAAGGATGTTGATACCTTAGGCCATTCTATGCTACTAGCAAAACTCTATTATCTTGGTTTTTCGAAATTTGCGACAGATCTGTGGTCATAGATGATGATGACACTAGAATCACAACCCAGTTATGAAATTTAAATACAGGTGTGCCCTAAGATTCTATCTTGGGACAACTCCTGTTTACTCTGAACGTTTCACATATTTCAGATGTAGTCACTAGTTGCCAACTACATCAATATGCAGATGAATATCAGATAAACAAATTATTTGATTTGCAAGAGCGGCAGGATGCCTTAACATTAATAAAGCAGGACCTAAACATTTGTTTGAGTATTCATCTAACCATGATTTAAAACTAAACCGTAAAAAGTCGCAAGTAATGCTGAAAGGTACGCCTTTCACGTTGAAAAAGTCATCGGAAGTTTCTTTTGTGAATGAGAGGTTGATTTTGGCTGGACTCGCAAATTTTGAAAAACATATTTTATTCAAACTGAACTTAGCATATGGTGAGTCAAAATTTTGTAACTTTCTCATGTTATCTTTAATTGACTATGACAATGATGTATATGGGAAATTATTGTCAGCTGCAGCAAAAAAGAAAATTAAAAACTTCAAAATTTCTGTATTCGTCATATTTATTGCATTCCGTATAGACAACGTATATCGCCGTATCTAAACGTACATGGTATATTAAATATGGAAAATCGTAGAAATGCATGTTTACACTTATATGGCGAATAGTTTATAATGATGAAACTAAATACTTAGGGCGCAAATTAACTTACATAATACCAGGTAGCATGTTCCCGGTGTCTGTTTGTGTTGCTATGTAATACTAATGCTGTTATTATTATAAAATGTATCATTTATTAGTATAAAATTCATGAATAAAAGTCACAACTTAATATAACTGTCTGTACTATTGTTTATTTCCTTGTTTAAATTTTAGAATTAAGCTTTTTTGTATTGGGCAAATGGAAGAGGAGCTCTACAGTTCAATTTGTACCGTTCTTACTTCTGAGTAAAATAATTGTATTATTATTATTATTTAGATGTAAAATAATACTAACGATGATTTTAATTATACATGACATTCATACGGACAATTAGAGTCCGGTCCTGCTCGCAATAATATAATTAATGTGTTATGATGATTTTCATTATGACAATGTAGCGAGCTTGTTGTAATCAATGCTAACAGTAGATAGTAGACCGGCAACCCTAATCAATACACTTGATCCTCACGCTATTGACAATGTGAACGCTACTAGGTACCCCGCTAGCCCAGTGGTGCACACCCGTAAGGGAAGAAAAGGGACAAATCTCCCCTTACTTCGTGAACAAAGCAAATTTATCATATTGTCCATATTTCTCGAGATAACCACTTTTAGTCAGTCCGTGTTTCCTCTCGTTGGATATAGATTCTGTATTATTATTTTGAAATATACGAAACGTTTTGAACTTAGTAAAAAACTAGAACGGATAATTTTTGGCACACAATATTTTCCAAGTTATACTATTTAAAAACCAAAAATGTTTACATCTCTATTTATATAGGGGGCAATTAATTGAAAAAATTCAATTTGAAGTTTGGAAATTTCATTTTCCTGAAATATCTCGGAAAATATTTATCGTGCAAAACAAAAGTTGAATTGTTTTTTAAGGAAGAGGATATTCAGACGAAAAAGCTAATATTGTTTTTTTTTCATGAAAAGCGAAGTAGAACTGTGCTTTGACATTACGAATTCACTTTTGCACGGGAAGCTAAAAAATCATAAATTTCATAGACGCAACTTCATAACACGTATCACATCTCCCTTAAAAAAAAATCGGTAAAGGTATTTACACAGAACTTCCCTCGTTATTTGTGCATGGCGGTCACTCTAAAAAATTATTAAATACGAAATGACATTGAGAATAATAATGGAAATATAGTTATTGTAATTATTACAAAGAAATCCTGATAACTTTTGGTCACAAAAATAGTGCTCATCCAACAGCAAAAGTTCAATACTAAATAACAGGTCTACCATGAATTATTTCTTGGGATGACCACCCTGTATATTTTCCAATAAAAGTATAATAGCATATTATGTCAAATATTATTGCCATTAGACACATTTTCAGTTCCACATTCACGCAGTGAAGTGGAAGTATAGTGGTGGTTAAAAATTTCATTTTTTTGAAATTTTTCAAAACTGTTCGTTAAAAATGTTCAGTCTTTTTTCTTCTGCAATAGGTTCAGAATGTCATCAAACGTGGAAATTTTAAATTTGAGCAAAGAAAAAAATTTTCCATCTGTTTTAGTGGTAAAAATTTTTTCAAAAATATGTGAAAAAAATTTTATTTTTTTTTTTCTGAAATTAGGTTTAGAATGTCATGACACGTGAAAATTTTAAATTTCAGCAAAAACAAATTTTTCCATCTATTCTAATGGTAATTTTTTTTCCAAAACGGTACAAAAATTATGCAATTTTTTTTCCGAAATAGGTTTGGAATGTCATGAAACGTGGAAATTTAAAATTTAAGCAAAAACAATTTTTCATCTATTCTATAGTAAGTAGTGAAATAGATTTTATCAATTTTTTCTTTATTTGTTTGAATAGGTTTAGAATGCTATGGAAACGTTGAAATTTTAGTTTTGAACAAAGAAAAAAATATATTTTTTGAAATGTTTCCAGAATGTTGGTTCAAAAATTTTCAATTTTTTTTTTCTGAAATAAGTTTAGAATGTCATGAAACGTGTATATTTTAAATTTGAGAAAAAAAAAATTCCGTCTGTTCTAGTGGTACTTTTTTTTCTTCCGAAATAGGTTTGGAATATCATGAAGCGTGGAAATTTTAAATTTAAGCACAAAAAATATTTTCTTCTATTCTATACTTAGTGATGAATACATAATTTTTTTTTCAGAAAAATTTCTAAATTTGTTTTAATACGTTTATAATGCCATGGAAACGTGGATTTTTTTTTTTTGAAATACGTTTAGAATGTCATGAAACTTGAAAATTTTAAATTTGAAGAAAGAACAAAATTTTCTTCATATATTTTAGTGGTAAAATTTTTTTCAAAAATGTTGGTGAAAAAAATTTTTTTTTTTTCTGAAATAGGTTTAGCGCGTCAGGAAACGTGGAAATTTTAAATTTGAGCAAAAAAAAATTTTTTTCACCATTTATTCCGTTTAGACGGTCTACCCTGTATATTTTTCAGTGAAAATTCTACCAATTCTTCACTGACAGTAGAGTTAACTACCTACCAAATTTGACTGCTCTCCATCAAGTTGTTTCTTAGTTAATGCACCAACAGACAGACAGACAGACCGACAGACAGACAGACAGACAGACAGACTGACGGAATTGAAAAACCTATATTTTCGGAATCTACATGTTCTGAAACGTCAGAATCCGAAAAAATCTCGGAGGGTGATTTTTTCTAGAATACAATACTTCCCTTCGGTATGCGAGGGAAGTAAAAATTTTTTTTTCAATTAGTCTTAGAATGCCATGAACCGTGGAAATTTTAAATTTGAAAAAGAAAAAAATTTCAATTATTTTAGTAGTAAAAAATTTGGTTGGTGAAAAAAATTTTCACATTTTTTTTTTTCCCGAAATAAGATTAGCGTGTCATGAAACGTGGAAATTTTAAATTTGAGCAAAACAAATTTTTATCATCTTGGTAAATTTTTTTTCAAAAATGGTGAAAAAAATTTTCAAAAATTTTTTTTCCCGAAATAGGATTAACGCGTCATGAAACGTGGAAAATTTTTAATTTGAGCGAAAAAAATTTTTTTTCACTATTTATTCCGTTTAGACGGTCCACCCTGTATATTTTCCAGTGAAATTTCTACCATTTTTGCCCTGACAGTAGCGTCAACTACCCACCAAATTGACTGCTCTCCGTCAAGTAATTTTTTAGTAAATGCACCAACAGACAGACAGACAGACAGACAGACAGACCGACAGACAGACAGACAGACTGACGGAATTGAAAAACCTATATTTTCGTAATCTCCGTGATCTGAAACGTCAGAATCCGAAAAATCTCGGAGGGAGATTTTTTCTCGAATACAATACTTCCCTTCGGTATGCGAGGGAAGTAATAAATCTAAAAAAACGAGAAATACCATCTTAATGAAGAGGGTACGGTGTAGACTTTCAGATGTATTGATTTAGTTCTAATTGCTTCTGAAGAATGTGTATGCATTTGAAATAATTAGTTCCCGGAAAGAAACACATTTCTACTTGAAATGTTCTTTTATCTTAAAAAATTGATCAAAACATTTAATTCTTGTCGGGTTACATTATTATAATCTTCGCTAATACAAAACAAAGAGTATATTGCATTCGATCGGCACATTACTAAAACCAGTAATATGGCTCGCAGAGAAAAAAATTCATATCACTGTGTGGATGATCGAATTCTGAACAACTTTCAAAATGTGCGTCCGCCTGTCTGTCTGTCTGTCCTTCACGTTTCTTGTAAGCACGACAACTTAAGAACGAAAGCTCCGATTGTATCGAAATTTAGACAGTTAGTGTTAGCTAGAAGAATCCTATTGTTTTTGAAAAAAATCGATCAATAAGTAAAAAGTTATTAATTATTAAAAACAAATTTATTTATTTATATTGTTTATAATTGTTTATTAAGATTTTCTTACTTTTTGTTGGGTATTTTGCCACTGAAAAAGATTTAAAAGTATTTAATGAAAAAACCTCTGCGCCATACGGATCAGACAGAAGTTGGTTCTTGAATACTTGATTGTTTAAAAAAGTCTCACACCCAAAAATATATAAACTAGAACAATGTTATAAACTAAAAAATGCAAGTAAAAGCTATAGGCAGTCAACGTTTCGGAAGAAAATATACTTCCGTTCTCAAAACTCTTTTGGCCGTCAACCATGACAGTTCTTTGTTTATGTATTTCCATAGTCACGTGAGACATTAAATTGTATTTAGTGTCAGTCTTATATTTACTTACTTCGTCTCTAAGGATGGGCCACCAACTAGTACAAAAATCTATTGAATAATTTTAAACGCATCTATCCTCGTTTAATAAAATAATCGCGGATTCTTTAAGTTTTATTTTAGTTCCGTTACTCTCTTTTTCTAAAATCTTCGCCGAGTCCCATTTAAATTTCTATGTTCGCCAAGCCTTACGTCGAAAGGTCTAGATGATTCATCTACGTAATGTTTTCCGCACTCACACGGAACACTATAAATAGAATTTTTTGAATTTTGAACAATATTTAGAGGTTTGGTTTTTGATAAAACTGATCTTAACGTGGAGCCCGTTTGAAGAACCAACAAGTTCTGAGATAATTATTGTTTAGTAAATTGTTATATGAATATTTTTTTGTTTTTATCTCACCAAATTTATAACCTAAATAGTTGAACCTCTGTCTAAGTTGGTATATATAGTGAGAATTTGATATATTGTTTGCAAATCATCAACTATTATTATACTTAAGGCCAGTGTACATAACACCTTCATACATTAGCAGAGAACATACACCATATGTATGTTCTCTGACATTAGTATCTGGCAAAATATACCTAATAGGAAGATGAACGACGGAGGTATGGTAGAAGAGACTCATACCACCTTCTTCCACTGAAAATCTCAAATTTTCAAAAATGTCACATAACGCCTTCATCCACTTGCCCCTTCAATTTATTCCATACATATGGACCGCACTATTATTATGTGTATGATATAAGTATATATTTTTTTATCCCACATGTTCTGCGAAATACAAAACGACATTTACGTGTAATATAGGATATTTATCATAGCTCGACTTTTTAAACTATACAGTATCCGTATATGTATGTATACTAAAAGTTTAAAATTTACATTTGTTTTGTCTTTATAATTGAAAAATGCAAGTTTAAGAAAATAAGGAACGTCATAGGACGGAGTGCACAACATTACATAAGCAAAATAAGTTGGAATATTTATAGTCCAATCAATCAATAGGTGGAAATGTATACCATAATTAATATCCAGAAACAAAAGATATGGTTGTATAGAAGAGAAAGTTCTAAGAAAGATTTGTGTTTCGATAAACTCGATCTGAAGCGGCAAACCTAACCTGAGAAATTAAGAAATTTGAAAAAAACAGTTTTTTGTAAATAAAAAAAATCGGTAAAGGATTTACACAGAACTTCCCTCTTTATTTGTGCATGGCGGTCACTCTAAAAAATTAATAATTACGAAGTGACATTGAAAATAATAATCGGACTATAATTATCACTATTATTACAAAGAACACCTGATAAGTTTTGGTCAAAAAAATATACAGAGTGCTCATCCAACAGCAAAAGTTCAATACTAAATAACAGGTGCCAAATATGGAAGGCTTGGGCAAATACCTTTATAAATGTCCACCAGACTGAATTATTTCTTTGGATAACCACCCTGTACATTTTTCAATAATAGTAGAATAGGTGCATGTGCCTAATATTATTGTCATCTGTCACATTTTCAATTCCACATACACGTAGTGGAGTGGAAGTATAGCGGTGGTGAAAAAATTTCATTTTTTTTTTCAATTTTTCAAAAATGGTTTTAAAAAATGTTCAAAATTTTTTTCTTCTGAAATAGGTTTAGAATGCACATGACACATGAACATGACACAAGAAAATTTTAAATTTGAGCAAAAAGGAAAGTTTCCTTCTATTCTACAGTGGTTTTTTTTTGAAATTGGTTTAGAATGCCATGAAACGTGAAAATTTTAATTTTGAGCAAAGAAAAAAAAATTTCCATCAATTTTAGTGGTAAAAATTTTTTCAAAAATGTCGGTGAAAAAAATGTTCAACATTTCTTTTTCTCAAATAAGTTTAGAATGTCAGTCATGTCAAACGTGATCTGAAACGTCAGAATCCGAAAAAATCTCGGATACAATACTTCCCTTTGGTATGCGAGGGAAGTAAAAACTATGACTCTAATCGAAAGTTGAATGAGAAAGTTGTAGGCGCTAAAAAGGTCTTTCGATTGCTATTTTTTAAAGTACCAACTGCGATAACACTTTTCGAGCTTTTTATGTTTTCCCTGTATCTTTTTCAAATTTGCGTTTAAATACTTACCGTCAACCGCAGGTATAGCTCACGGCAAGTCGAAAAAGCTGGTTTTTGAAACATTTTAAAATATCTTTTATTTTTCCAGGTATATCGACTTTTCGAAAAAAAACTTCCTCAAAATTCCACAGTAACGATCTTGGACCTATTTTTTTATAAAAAGTTGTACTATCATACTTTAAAAGAATTGAAACGGTTTTATTAATTTTAAGGGCAAATAAATGGCTTTAAGCTAGTTGCATTTTTTTAGGTTATGTTTTTTTTTATAATCTTTCTTCTGGGTTCCAGAAAGTCGTAAGACAATTTTCTTTTGCAACTTCGTTAAAAATTGTCAGTAATCGCTTTCCGTATGTCATTTCTCTAAACATTCTCTAGAAAATCATAACATAATAAAATGCAATTAATTTAAAGCCATTTATTTACCCTTAATATTAATAAAACCATTACAGTTCTTTTACAACATGATAACACAACTCTTTATAAAAAAACTCGGTAAAGATATTTACACAGAACTTTCTTCTTTAGTTGTGCATGAAGCAAAAAAGGAAAGTTTCCTTCTATTCTATAGAATTGGTAATTTTTTTAAAAATAGGTTCAGAATGCCATGAAATGTGAAAATTTTAAATTTAAGCAAAAAAAAATTTTTTCCGTCTATTTTAGTCGTAAAAAAATTTTCAAAAATGGTCAAAAAAATGTCCAAAATATTTTTTTCTGAAATAGCTTTAGAATGTCCTGAAACGTGAACAGTTTAAATTTTAGCAAAAAAAAAATTCCATCTATTCTAGTGGTAAAATTTTTTCCAAAATGGTTAAAAAATGTTACAATTTTTTCTCCGAAATAAGTTTGGAATGTCATGAAACGTAGAAATTTTAAATTTGATCAAAAAAAATTATTTCATCAATTCTATAGTAAGTAGCGAAAAATAAAAAAGCGGTAAAAGTATTTACACAGAACTTCCCTCTTTATTTGTGCGTGGCGGTCACAGTAAAAAATTAATAATTACGAAATGACATTGAAAATAATAATCAGAATATAGTTATCACTATTATTACAAAGAAAACCTGATAAGTTCTGTCAAGAAAATATACAGAGTGCTCATCCAACAGCAAAAGTTCAATACTAGATGATATATGCCGAATATGGAGGGCTTGCGCAAATACCTTTACAAATATCCACCATGACCACCCTGTACATTTTGCAATAAAAGTATAATAGGTGCATATGCCAAATATTATTGCCATCTGTCACATTTTCAATTCCACATTCACGTAGTGGAGTGGAAGTATGGTGGTGGTTAAAACATTTCATTTTTTTTTTGAAATTTTTCAAAAATGTTGGTAAAAAAATTTTCAAAATCTTTTTCTCCTGAAATAGGCTTAGAATGTCATGAACGGTGGAAATTTTAAGTTTGAGCAAAAAGGAAAGTTTTCTTCTATTCTATAGTAGGGGTATTTTTTTTTAAATAGGTTTAGAATGCCATGAAACGTAAAAATTTTAAATTTGAGCAAAGAAAAAAAATTAAATCCATTTTATTGATAAAAATTTTTTCAAAATGTTGGTGAAAAGAATTAGCTTCTGAGATAGGTTTAGAATATCATGAAACGTACAAATTTTAAATTTGAGCAGAAATTAATTTTTTCCATCTATTCTAGTGGTAAAATTTTTTTCCAGAATGGTAAAACAATGTTGCAATTTTTTTTTTCCGAAATAGGTTTTAATGTCATGAAACATGGAAATTTTAAATTTGAACGAAGAAAAAAAAATTCCATCTATTTTAGTGGTAAAAATTTTTTCATAAATGTTGGTAAAAAAAGTGGAAATATTTGTTTTAAAATAGGTTTAGAACGCCATGAAACGTAGAAATTTTAAATTTGAACAAAGAAAAAAATTTTTTCATCTATTTTAGGGGGAAGAATGTTCAAAAGTGTTGGTGAACAAAATTTTCAAAACTTTTTTTTTCTGAAATAGGTTTAGCGAGTCATGAAACGTGGAAATTTTAAATTTGAGCAAAGAAAATTTTTTCTCATTATTTATTCCCTTTAGACGATCCACTCTGTATATTTTCCAGTGAAAGTTTGACCATTTCTTCGCTGACAGTAGCGTCAACTATCTACCAAATTCGACTGCTCTCCGTCAAGTAGTTTTTTAGTTAATGCACCAACAGACAGTCAAACAGACAGACAGACAGACAGACAGACGGAATTGAAAAACCTATATTTTCGTAGGGTGATTTTTTCTCGAATACAATACTTCCCTTCGGTATGCGAGGGAGGTAAAAAAATTAGCCCAAGATCGTTGAGTAAGACTAGCCGATTTTGGAGAACATCGTTTTTTCGAAAAATCGATATATCTGGAATAATATAAAAGATATTTTTAAATTTTTTAAAATCTGACTCTTTCGGTTTGCTGTGAGTTATACTTACGGTTGACAGTAAGTATTTAGACGTAAATTTGAAAAAGATACAGGGAAATCAAGAAAAGCCGATTTTTTACGGTTTTTTCGATATATCTCGAAAATTGTTTTTTCATCTTCTCCAATTTTTAGGTTAAGTTCGCCACTTCGGATCGAGCCCATCGAAACATAAATCTTTCTTACAATTCTTTCTTCTATACAATCATATTTTTTATTTCCGGTTATTAGTTTTGGTAAATTTAACATTAAACCGTGACAGGTTGATTGGGCTTTTTTTTTTTTTTGCCTTGGGTTTTCCTTCAGCCAATGTCACCGAATTAAGGCAAATACCACTGATTGGGCTATTAAGTATGTACACGATAGCTAAGATTTAGCTGCAAAATCTATAATGATAATAGTTTTGCGTTTAGGATCTCCAAAATTAGAAAAATACATATATTACAAGACCATTATTTTGCATTCAGGGATAACTACGTCACTGAATTAAATTGGTTTAATATAATTAGTTACCACTGTCAAACATTCACAGTATGTGCCTGTAATTTGTACATTCTTGCTAGAGTCTACTTAAAATAATTTATTTCTCCCAAGTCATGTGGCTCCGTTAGGAACAAGTTCTTCTAATTCTTATATTTTCTGATATTAATTGTTTTTTAATCGTGACTTCCCCTGCACAGAGTGATTACTACGACACTACTTGAACAAATAAGAATATGAAAAAACTCTTACCTTCTTGGTACGTTCATGTACGTCCTTTCTCGTGCCGGACCTACCTATTAATTAAGATAAATGGAAATTAATAGAATAACAGTATAACACATAGATTTATTTTTTAGCCTACCTTTATTCCACCATCCCTAAGGCAGATCGTCTCCATTAAATTTAAAATGGCACTAATTAGTTCTCAATGTCACACACTACTCACTGACATATGCAAAACATAAACTAATCAAACATGCTAATAACTATACAGTTATAATTAAAATATAAAACTGTAACTGAAAACAAATAATAATTCTACACTTTAAACACCACATTTATCGAATAACTGACTGAAATCGATGTAGATATGATATTACTCATCAGTCATCACGCAAAAAGTTATCAGCTACTCTTATATTTTATGCAATACATTGTTTTTGCAACTAAATATATATATCTTAATTTAAATATATTTAATAAAAAGAATTAGGACCCAAATAAACTTTTATTTAAATAAACACTAATTACTACCACATCGTGGAAGTATAGTAATCGTAAGAAAATCGGTAAAGGTATTTACACAGAACTTCCCTCTTTATTTGTGCATGGCGGTCACTCTAAAAAAAACCGCTGCCTAAGGAATCACTACTTCCACATCCAGATTATTCGTCCAAGTCACTTTAAAGGAAACATCTTGACTATAATTGCACTCTAGTATGTGGAAATTATTGGTCATAGAATTTTAATAATATTTGGGGTAGATGTCATAGAAAAGTTTGAGGAGTTGGTTTCTACCATATACGTTAAAAATGAAGTTTCTAGTTTACCGTACTTATTTTCCACTATTTACAACCTACCACCTCAATGGAGTCATCTCAATCAGATGTCACTACAATACATACGTGTACTAACTTTCAAGTGAATATCTCAATTTGATGTTATCAATCCCATTAATAATGAAGCGGAGGTGGTAGAGTTTGAAAAATATTAGAAAGAAATCTGAGGCCTTGGTTTCTAGTATATACACCGAATCCCAAATTTCTGTAGTCTTACCAGCTTGCTTTACTTATTTTCCCCTATTTGCCCCTATTTAACCCCCAACCCTTCAACGGCATCATCTCAAATTATGATCTAGTTTCAGACGTCGTTATAATACATACGTGTACCAAATTTCAAATGAATACCTCAATTTTATTTTATCAACCCTTTTCATATTGGAGTAGGGGTGGTTGGGTTGAAAAATATTATAAGAATATCTGACGCTGTGGCTTCTAGTACCGAATTTCAAGTTTCTGTAGTCTTACCAACGTTTTACTTATATTCCTCTATTTACCCCAAATTAACCCCCAACCATTCAACGGAATCATCTCAAAATATAAACTAATTCCAGACGTCGTTATAATACATACGTGTACGAAATTTCAAATGAATATCTCAACTTTATTTTGTCAACCCCATTAATGGGGTAGAGGTGGTGGGGGGGTTGAAAAATATTATAAAAAAATCTGAGGCCTTAACTCCTTGTACATACACCGAATTTCAAGTTTCTGTACTCATACCAGCTTGCTTTACTTATTTCCCCCTATTGACCCCTAAATAACCCCCAACCCTTCAACGGAATCATCTCAAAGTATAATCTAGTTCCAGATGTCGTTATAATTCATACGTGTACCAAATTTCAAACGAATATCTCGATTTTATTTTATCAACCCTTTTAATAATGAAGTAGGGGTGGTGGGGGTTGAAAAATATTATTAAAAAATCTGACGCTTTGGCTTCTAGTACATACACCGAATTTCAAGTTTCTGTACTCTTAACAACTTGTTTTACTTATATTCCTCTATTTACCCCAAATTAACCCCCAACCCTTCAACAGAATCATCCCAAAATATAATCTAATTTTAGACATCGTTATAATACATACGTGTACGAAATTTCAAATGAATATCTCAACTTTATTTTATCAACCCCTTTAATGGGGTAGGGGTGGCGGGGGGTTGAAAAATATTATAAAAAAATCTGAGGCCTTGACTTCTAGTACATACACCGAATCTCAAGTTTCTGTACTCTTACAAGCTTGCTTTACTTATTTCCCCCTATTTACCCCTATTTAACCCCCAACCCTTCACCGGATTTCCTCAAAAAACAATCCAGTTCCAGATCTCGTTATAATATATACGTGTACAAAATTTCAGGTCAATATCTTAAACCGTTCCGGAGAAAGCGTGCGGACAAAAAAAAGTTACGGACAGACAGACAGACCGACAGACAGGCAGAAAATTTTTTTTTCGCTGAAATTTAAAATCTCGACGTTTCATGACATTCTAAACCTATTTCACGAATAAAAATTTTTGAAAATTTTTTTGCGATTACTATACTTCCAATCCACTACGTGGATGTGGAAGTAATTAATAATTACGAAGTGATATTGAATATTATAATCGGAATATAGTTATCACTATTATTACAAAGAACACTTAGTTTTGGTCAAAAAAATATACAGAGAGCTCATCCAACAGCAAAAGTTCAATACTAAATAACAGGTGCCAAATATGGAAGGCTTGGGCAAATACCTTTATAAATGTCCACCATGACTGAATTATTTCTTGGGATGACCACCCTGTACCTTTTTCAATAATAGTATAATAGGTGCATATTCCTAATATTATTGCCATCTGTCACATTTTCAATTCCACATACACGTAGAGGAGTGGAAGTATAGTGGTGGCTAAAAAATTTCGTTTTTTTTTCAATTTTTCAAAAACGTTTTTAAAAAAATTTTCAAAATTTTTTTCTTCTGAAATAGGTTTAGAATGCCATGACAGGTGGAAATTTTAAATTTGAGCAAAGAAAAAAAAAGTTTCCATCTATTTTAGTGGTAAATTTTTTTTCAAAAATGTTGGTGAAAAAAATTTTCAAATTTTTTTTTCTCAAATAGGTTTAGAATGTCAGTCATGTCAAACGCGAAAATTTTAAATTTGAGAAAAAAAAATGCCATCTATTCTAGTGATAAATTTTTTTCCAAAATGGTAACAAAATGTTGCAAATTTTCTTTTCCGAAATGGGTTTGGAATGTCATGAAACGTGGAAATTTTAAATTTGAGCAAAGCAAAATTTTTTTCATCTATTCTATACCCAGTGATAAATAGATTAAAATTTTTTGCAAACAAATTTTTTTCCAAAAAAATTTTTAATCAAAATAATTTTTAAATTTGTTTGAATAGGTTTAGAATGCCATGAAAACGTAAAAATTTTAAATTTGAACAAAAAAAAAATTCAGTCTGTATTAGTGGTAAAATATTTTCAAAAATAGTAAAAAAAAATCTAATTTTTTAATGGGTTTAGAACGCTATGAAACGTGGAAATTGGAAACTTGAACAAAGAAAAAAAAATTTCCATCTGTTTTAGTGGTAAAAAATTTTGCAAAAATGTAAAAAACATTTAAATTTTTTTTTTTTAAATAAGTTTAGAATGCTATGAAACGTGGAAATTTAAAATTTGAACAAAGACGAAAAAAATTTTCAGTGGTAAAAATTTTTTCAAATATGGTGAAAAAAATTTTCAACTTTTATTTTCTGAAATAGGTTTAGCGTGTTATGAAACGTGAAAATTTTAAATTTGAGCAAAAAAAAATGTTTTCATTATTTATTCCCTTTAGACGATCCACCCTGTATATTTTCCAGTGAAAGTTCTACCATTTCTTCGCTGACAGTAGGGTCATCTACCTACCAAATTTGACTGCTCTCCGTCAAGCAGTTTTTTAGTAAATGCACCAACAGACAGACAGACAGACAGACAGACAGACTGACGGAATTGAAAAACCTATATTTTCATAATCTCCGGCTCTTTCTACAGCATAGCTGAAACTTCACTGCGTGAATGTGAAACTGAAAATGTGTCTAATGGCAATAATATTTGACATATGCTACTATAATTACTTCCACATCCACGTAGTGGATTGGAAATATAGTAATCGCAAAAAAATTTTCAAAAATTTTTATTCGTGAAATAGGTTTAGAATGTCATGAAACGTCGAGATTTTAAATTTGAGCGAAAAAAAAGTTTCTGTCTGTCTGTCGGTCTGTCGGTCTGTCTGTCGGTCTGTCTGTAACTTTTTTTGTCCGCGCGTTTTCTCCGGAACGGTTTGAGATATTGACTTGAAATTTTGTACACGTATATATTATGAAAAGATCTGGAACTGGTTTGTTTTTTGAGGAAATTCGGTGAAGGGTTGGGGGTTAAATAGGGGAAAATAGGGAAAAATAAGTAAAGCAAGCTTGTAAGAGAACAGACACTTGAAATTTGGTGTATGTACTAGAAGTTAAGGCCTAATATTTTTTTATAATATCTTTCAACCCCCCACCACCCCTACCCCATTAATGGGGTTGATAAAATAAAGTTGAAATTTTCATTTGAAATTTCGTACACGTATGTATTATAACGACGTCTGAAATTAGATTATATTTTGAGATGATTCTGTTGAAGGGTTGGGGGTTAATTTGGGGTAAATAGGGGAATATAAGTAAAACAAGCTGGTAAGAGTACAGAAACTTGAAATTCGGTATACGTACTAGAAGCCAAGGCGTCAGATTTTTTTATAATATTTTTCAACCCCCACTACCCCTACTCCAATATGAAAAGGGTTGATTAAATAAAATTGAGATATTCATTTGAAGTTTGGTACACGTATGTATTATGACGACATCTGAAACTATATTATAATTTGAGATGATTCCGTTGAAGGGTTGGGGGTTAAATAGGGGTAAATAGGGGAAAATAAGTAAAGCAAGCTGGTAAGACCACAGAAACTTGAAATTCGGTGTATGTACTAGAAGCCAAAGAGTCAGATTTTTTTGTAATATTTTTCAACCCCAACCACTCCTACTCCAATATGAAAAGGGTTGATTAAATAAAATTGAGATATTCATTTGAAATTTGGTACACGTATGTATTATAACGACATCTGGAACTAGATTATAATTTGAGATGATTCCGTTGAAGGGTTGGGGGTTAAATAGGGGTAAATAGGGGAAAATAAGTAAAGCAAGCTGGTAAGACTACAGAAACTTTAAATTCGGTGTATATACTAGAAGCCAAGGTCTCAGATTATTTATAATATTTTTCAACCCCCACCACCCCTACTTCATTATTACAAGGGTTGATAAAATAATATTGAGATATTCATTTGAAATTTGGTACACGTATGAATTATAACGACATCTGGAACTAGATTATTCTTTGAGATGATTCCTTTGAAGGGTTCGGGGTTATTTAGGGGTAAATAGGGGGAAATAAGTAAAGCAAGCAGGTATGAGTACAGAAACTTGAAATTCGGTGTATGTACAAGAGGCAAAGGCCCCAGATTTTTTGATAATTTATTTCAGCCCCCCACCACCCCTACTCCATTATTCAAGGGGTTGATAAAATAAAATTGAGATATTCACATGAAATTTAGTACGCATATGTATCATAACGACATCTGGAACTAGATTATATTTTGAGATGATTCCGTTGAAGGGTTGGGGGTTAAATAGGGGTAAATAGGGGAAAATAAGTAAAGCAAGCTGGTAAGACTACAGAAACTTGAAATTCGGTGTATGTCCTAGAAGCCAAGACCTCAAATTTTTTAACAATATTTTTCAACCCTTCCACTACCCTTACTACATTATTGAAGGGGTTGATAAAATAAAATTGAGATATTCACTTGTAATTTGGTAGACGTATATATTATAACGACATCTGGAACTAGATTATATTTTGGGATGCTTCCGTAGAAGGGTTAGGGTTAATAGGAGTGTCTAGGGGAAAATAAGTAAATCAAGGTGATAAGAGTACAGAAATTTGGGATTTGGTGTATATACTAGAAACCAAGGCCTCAGATTTCTTTCTAATATTTTTCAAACTCCACCACCTCCGCTTCATTATTAATGGGATTGATAACATCAAATTGAGATATTCACTTGAGATTAGTACACGTATGTATTGTAGTGACATCTGATTGAGATGCCTCCATTGAAGGGGTGGGAGGTGAATAGTAGAAAATAAGTAGTGTGAACTAAAAACTTCATTTTTAACGTATATGGTAGAAACCAACTCCTCCAACTTTTCTATGACATCTGCCCCAAATATTATTAAAATTCTATGACCAATAATTTCCACATACTAGAGTGCAAATATCGTCAAGATGTTTCCTTTAAAACGACTTGGATGAAGAATCTGGATGTGGAAGTAGTGATTCCTTAGGCAGCGGTTTTTTATTGGAAAATATACAAGAAATTATTCATGGTAGACCTGTTATTTAGTATTGAACTTTTGCTGTTGGATGTGCACTATATTTTGGACCAAAAATTATCAAGATTTCTTTGTAATAATTACAATAACTATATTTCGATTATTATTCTCAATGTCATTTCGTATTTAATAATTTTTTAGTGTGACCGCCATGCACAAATAACGAGAGAAGTTCTGTGTAAATACCTTTACCGATTTTTCTTAATACTTGGCATATGATTCGTATGGGGGGTTTCTGTAAAATTGTATAATTTTTGAAGGTTAATAAATTCTATTATATTCTATTCTACACCACTACCACCAAATAGTACACCAAAGCTTGGCGTAAAAAAACTTGTGGAGAGAACTGAACGAGTTCACAAATTTTATCCCTCAAACTAATATGAGCGATTCTGATATCAAAATGGGCGATGAATGTGATAAAGGAGAAGACGTGAGTACTGTGAGTGTGATCTAAATTTTGAGGAGTATCAAATATATGTAATTCTATATGTAGGCAGCGTAAGTTACATTAATTATGTGTACCTTGAAAACTATTTTACTGTTTTCGTAAAAAAAATATTCTATACATTATTTCTTAAAAAACAAAAATTTCAATAAAAAATGTCAAATGATTTCCCTATACTTCGCTGTAAAGAAATACAAATGTTTTCCGCCACGTCGGAGGTGGGTTCAGCTTCTTTGAGTGTTAAAAGTCGATTAATTATGAGTGTAATTGTCCTCTGTCCTATATCGCGATTGAAGAAATTGTAATTTTTCATTTCTTGGGAGGGTACATTCACCCTCTTTGGGGGCGAAAAATTGATTAATTATTACTATACTCGTCACCCATCCTTTAACCCGATTGAAAAAAACAATTTTTTACCCCTTTGGAGGGTTGTTCCAACCCCCAAGAGTTGCTGAAATCCTCAACTTCTCTCAACCTTTCCCTTGTCACTACACCATGAAATTCTTCCAAATGATTTCCCTCCAAACACACATTACCACTGAACTGAACTTGTGGTAGGTACCTTGTGAAACATCTTGAGAATAATTGTTAATAAATTAAACACTGCTTTTAGATGAATCAATCAATATATTATAAATATACTCTACATATGTTTCGGCTTATTAGGCCTTTATCAAGAGTATTACATAGTGAATACTATTTAAAATTTATTAATTATGGTAAAATATAATTTAGTTTTTTACATAATTTATAAAATGGAGCATTGATGTAAGACACTATGGGGCGTATAGGGTTATCTACTTTGTGAATTTTTGGAAGACCATAGAGAATGGGGGCCGAAGGGTTCATAACTTTCAATTTATACGCCTCATTACTTTGAATAACAGTATTACATTTCTTTAAGTTAGATACAATTTCGGACTGGAATTTATTGGTAGGGTTTTTATTGATTTTTTCAAAGTCTTCACTATTTAAGATTGTTTGTATTTTTTCATTATATTCTGATTTTGTTAAAATTGTTATGGTGTTACCCTTATCCGCTTTACAGAGAATCAAATCATAATTTACCAGTTTTTGTTTAATGCTGTTCAACAGGTTTATTTCTCCCTTGTTAGTGTTACATTTTGTCGAGGTAAATATATTAGCTAGATTATGTCTTTCCAATTCTGAGATTTCCTCCACTGAGAATGTAGCTAGCTCTGTATTAACGGCAAGAAGTTCAAAATCTTTTTTACTTACATTATGTGGAGAATATTTTAAACCTTTTTGAAGGAGGTTTAATTCTTGGTCCGAAAAACTAACATTTGTTAAGTTACTTACTCTGGCAAAAAATGTGAAATGATCCTCAGTTTGAGGGGAATTCCTAGCAACTGCGATATTATTACTTTTTTCCCGTTTTAAACTATTAATTTTGGCTAATTGTCTCTGCTGTAGAACATGCACTATTTCTTGTACGGATTCCCTTATTTGACGGTCTAAATATTCAAAAGCGAAGTAATTCTCTTTATGGAGTAATTCTGTGTGTATCAGTTTTAGATGTAGGCCTATGTTGTCTCTTCTGGAAAACCAGTATTTCACCTCCATTTGTAGCCTGATACACACAGAATTACTCCATAAAGAGAATTACAGTATTCACTATGTAATACTCTTGATAAAGGCCTAATAAGCCGAAACATATGTAGAGTATATTTATAATATATTGATTGATTCATCTAAAAACAGTGTTTAATTTATTAACAATTACACATTACCACGATAGGTGGTGAACACTTTTTTCGTTATTATTTCCGTATGTTCCCCACCCTCAAAGATCCCCCAAGGACTTTACTAATTATAAAACATGGAACAAATTCCTAATACAGGGGCAATGTACTCGAATCTTGGATATTACTTTGTGCTCATAAGCCTAGGCTCTATCAATTAGATTTTGATTTCTAATGAATCTTTTATATCACATTCTATGGTGGGGCATTGTTGTTGTAACATCGATAAATAAAGCGCATATCGTCATATCCATCTACAAGCAAATGTGGCGTGTTGCAATTATGTATTAAAACAATTACAGATACCTGCATGCAACTTACTAAACACAGGCTATTTATGATGCACTTCAAACAATTAAGTGATGATATACATCACCTTAACAAAACACATTAATAGCAGATGTGAAAAATTGTAAATATTTTATTGGGAAATTGATGAATATCGGATGTTGGTGCATGACACAGATCCTCTATTTCATTTACATTGACAGTTACACTTTTTGCTTCCCATTTTTACAATGAATTGGCCACCAAGCATAATACAGGAAATAAATAAGAACAATACTAGTTACTCTTATTTTCAAACTTTTGAAACGTCACTATGGATTCTTGTAAAGCTGTTAAAAGTTGCTACGAAATATTTTTTATAAAATCTGAAGTGTTACAGTAAAATCAAATGCATTAGTGAAATGATAATTCATTAAATCAAAACCGCCTTGCGGGTCATGTACATACGAAATGTCACACAACGAAGGAGGTAGAAAAATGGGACATTGAACAAAAATCCTCCTACAGGAGTATCCAGATCTAAGAAACGCAAATCATTTATAAGCTATTTAAAAAAATAGTATAAAAAAAGCAACCGGACCTCAGTTATCGTGAACTAAGGCTAATAACAATAGGTATTTTCACATATTTTGTTTATCTTGACCACATGAATGACATCCCCATAAAAGATTCGTGGTTTTCAGTTATAAATTCAACATAATTATTTCTTTATTTTGATATATTAAAATGATCGTAGATAAAATCATGTGTGTAGTTCGATCGTAGATTGTCATTGTCACTCGAGTCGAGTGTTTGACACGCCCACTGCTTCATGCTCATCAACTAACTCTTTTGAGCAACTTTCATTTGTTTAACTTTTTTTGTATCTCTTCAAATGAAGAAGCTACAACCGTTTGTGGTATTCCTATTTTTCAGGTTTTTGTAATGTTTCACAAAGTAGGCTATGGATTTCAAATTTCTATTTACTGAAATACAGCTCACAAAACGGGATAACTATTTCTAAAACTTTATTCTTCTACAACAGATATTAAGCGAGATATTTGGTATGGCCTTCGTAAAACAGACAGACGTATATGAGAGAAATCAGTTAGACGAACATTTGGATGAAGATGAAATTAACTAGTGATCCTCAACACAGCCAGTTTCTTAAATGAATATTTAACATTAGGCGTTTTATTTTTTTTACAATTTATACTACTTCTTTCATCGTCATCCTAAACATCGGATTGGTGGCTCAATGCTAACAGTTAGTTTTGAGATCATGAGACCCCAAGTTCGAATCCTGGGTAGGGCATAGGTGTTAGAGACGTATGTGGACCAGACTAGTCGCTGTTAACACTCGGAATCTCTCATCTACGGCAGATGGTAATGCTACGTCACAGGTAATGGCTGTTCTGTAGTTATGTTTGTGTGTTGTGTACGTGCCCTGGTTGAGTGGTAGAGTAGCTATGGCTAAACTCCACCAGGACGTTATTATAAATAAGATATAAAAAATATATATTAGAGAATAGTGGGGTCAGGTTACCCTTCAACGATAAATTGTCAGAAACTGAGTTAATTTGCTTCTAGGAGTGATTTTAGAAGAACATGACATTTCTGACGTTACAGGTAATGAAAATCTAAATATGTTTTACACTTCTCTTACTTTTTATTGGGTATTTTGTCACTGAAAAATATTTAAAAATTTTAATGAAAAAACCTCTGCGCCAAACGGATCAGACAGAGGTTGGTTCTTGAGTACTTGACTGATTCAAAAAGTCTCACACCTAAAAATATATAAACTAGAACAATGGTATGAACTAAAAACTGAAAATCAAAGCTATAGGTAGTTAACGTTTCGGAAGAGAATCTACTTCCGTTCTCAAAACTTTTTTGGCCGTCAACCATGACAGTTCTTTGTTTATGTATTTCCATAGTCACGTGAGACATTAAATTATATTTATCTTATTTTTACTTACTTCGTCTCTAAGGATGGGCAACCAACTAGTACAAAAATCTATTGAATAATTAGAAACGCATCTATCCTCGTTTAATAAAATAATAATAACTGCAACTGAACAGGCTGCACAGAAGCTTCCATTAGATGATGCTAATGAATACCGAATTCGGTCTAAAATTGAATTAGAGAAACAATGTAAGACTAAAGATAATTTAACATCCGATGAAAAACGTTCCATTTCATCTCTAAAAAATGATCATAGCATTAAAATTTTACCAGCTGATAAAGGCAACGCCACGGTAATCTTAGATACAGCTATATATGATACAAAAATTATGAACTTGATAAATGATGGAAATTATTCCAAATTAAATAAAGATCCTACAAATTCTTTAGAAAACAAAATATATAGAATCTTATTTAAACACAAAAACGAATTTACAGATATTGAACGAAAGATGTTAACTCCACATCACAGCAAGCCTCCTCATTTCTATGGTTTGCCAAAAATTCATAAACCTGACATCCCCTTAAGACCAATTGTGAGTTCAATTAATTCTCCATGTAGTAAACTCTCAAAATATTTATTAAAATTCCTAAATCCTTTATCAGGTTCCTCCGAGTCTTATATTAAAAATAGCAAACATTTTTTGGAAAAGCTGTCAGAAAATCATTTTAACAATAATCATCTAATGGTCAGTTTTGATGTAGTAAGCCTATTTACAAATGTTCCTGTAGATAAAACATTAATAATAATTAAAAACAAATTGCAACAAGATGGGAATTTGGCGAATAGAACTAATTTAGCATTGAAACTATAATGGAATTACTTACACTTTGCATTAAAACAACATACTTTCAATTAAATAATGACTTTGTGATGGCCATAGGTTCTTCATTATCTCCAATATTAAGTAACATTTTCATGGAAAATTTCGAGGAAAGTAATATTAATGATCTAGCTTATAAAACCATTGTATGGTGGAGATATGTAGATGACATTTTTGCTATATGGCCTTATAGTAAAGAATGTTTAAGTAATTTTTTGAATCAGATTAACGAAAAAGAACCTTCAATTAAATTTACATAGAAATAGAGAATAATAATGAATTACCTTTCTTAGATATTTTAATTAAAAAATTAGATAACACATACCAAACCAGTGTGTATAGAAAACAAACACACACAAACAGATACTTAAATTTCAATTCAAATCAACATATTAGTGTTAAGAAAGGTGTTGTTAAGTGATTGTACGACAGGGCCAAAATTATTTCTTCAAATGATGTAATATTAAGGAACGAAAAAGAATTTATAAAAACTGTCTTATTAAATAATCAATATCCTGAGAGTTTTGTTGATAGTCAGTTATTGAACATTGGTAGTAGAGAGAATATACTATCACAACCTGAGGTATTTAGGTCAATGGCAGTAATTCCATATATACATGGTTTATCGGATAAATTACAAAAAATTGGGAACAGGTTTTCCGTACGAACGGTTTTTCAAACGGGCTCCATGCTAAGATCGGTTTTATCAAGAACCAAACCTCCAAATATTGTTCAAAGTTCAAAAAATTGTATTTATAGTGTTCCGTGTGAGTGCGGAAAACATTACGTAGGTGAATCATCTAGACCTTTCAACGTAAGGCTTGGTGAACATAGAAATTACGCTAGAAGGGGAGAATTTGAAAAATCCAAAATTTGTGAATACGCGTGGGATAATAATCATAGAATTAAATGGGACTCGGCGAAGATTTTGGAAAAAGAGAGCAACGGAACTAAAAGAAAACTTAAAGAATCCGCGATTATTTTATTAAACAAGGATAGATGCGTTTCTAATTATTCAATAGATTTTTGTACTAGTTGGTTGCCCATCCTTAGAGACGAAGTAAGTAAAAATAAGATAAATATAATTTAATGTCTCACGTGACTATGGAAATACATAAACAAAGAACTGTCATGGTTGACGGCCAAAAAAGTTTTGAGAACGGAAGTAGATTCTCTTCCGAAACGTTAACTACCTATAGCTTTGATTTTCAGTTTTTAGTTCATAACATTGTTCTAGTTTATATATTTTTAGGTGTGAGACTTTTTGAAACAGTCAAGTACTCAAGAACCAACCTCTGTCTGATCCGTTTGGCGCAGAGGTTTTTTCATTAAAATTTTTAAATATTTTTCAGTGGCAAAATACCCAATAAAAAGTCAGAAAATCTGAATATGCCACAAATAAACAATTACAGACAATATGTTTTACACATAACACAAAGTTATAACCTTCTGAATAACTATGACAAACTATTTTGTTGTATTTTGAAATATGTCTCACTTTAGACACCCATTGCACTCCAATGAGCAAGTGGAACTACAACTTTATCAGATCGTTTTAAAGAAAATTTCATGAATTGCGTTTCAGCTCTCTTGACATTTTTCTCTCAATTCGTTTCTTACAAAGATATTTTCGATATATCGAAAAAATTTACCTTTCGGAATAGTCTTTGGTTCCGAATTTGAGATGACAACCGAAATCTTCGGCGTCGAGTTACTTTACAAACATGGGTTGGCAAAAAGCAATATTATTTGCTTCTAAATATTGGAATTTGAAGAAATAAACCTAGACCATTCGAAAGAAATATTTAAATATAACCAAAAATTTAATTACGATGCTGCTGTTTGTTTACGCATTAGCTTGTGTTTGTTGAATAAATGTCGCAACCATACAAATGAAACACTCGCAGATTGAAACGGACCTAACATTGTGTAAGCACGTATTCATTTAGAAATTATATTTCTCGTTGATCTATTACGTCCATAATTACACGGCAAAATAGTAGGTCATTTAATTATGATGAGGGACATATGAGTATACCGGAGTTCAATCCACACAGTTTACAGTAACACAACACAAAAAAGTCACTCAAACTGAAAGAAACAAATGATCTTACATTTTATGCATGACATTGCACGATATAATTCAGGTTGTTTTTTATGGCAAGTTTAAGGACAGTTTTAGAGTAACAATTTGAATTATATAGTCCGGAGTATGGATAGATACTGGTACTGTTTGACATTTAAAGTCATTACATAAAGAATTCAGCTGATCAACAATAAGTCCCATAAAATTATAAATTATTGTATTTTACTTCTGATAGAGTAAAAACCACTTGTATAAAATCAGTTTAAAGATTTATTATCGCTAAATTCCATTAAAAAAATGTATTGTATAAAAGTTTGTTAATGAATGAGCTATGACTCCTCCAATGCTTGCATGGCTTCTAGGATTCACTTCCTGTTAATCCAATGATTGCAATCAATAGGGAATGGAAACTGGAAAGGCAGCACATACATTGTTCAGTAAGAGAATGTGGAATGTGACAGGTCAGGACTTGGGGCACACAAAGGCTCTTGGTCTACTAGTAATGCACCAGTTCATCGCTTAGAGATTGACCGATTGAAGTCGTGTTCCCTACAAGATGACTGGAAGTTATTCAAACAGTATCATTTAAGTTCTGGAGGTCTAAAATTTTACACAGTCGAATTGAATACTCATGCTGGTGTACATGGTAACAGGAAAAGGCACCGCTTGGCGAGTATTCTCGTGTATGTCAAAGGTACATGCCATACTACTCTAGAAACAAACTCTCATATAATTTCAAGAATTTTAATATAGGCACCGATGTTTTTTACCCTATTCGATATCCTGGTTAAGGCAGTTTATTCTATGAAATTTGAAAGTAAATCTCGAAAAGCGCATCTAGATAATGTAGCATTTGAAAAAGCTACTACTTAATACTTATTTAATTAATTCACTTATTGGAGTAGAGACGTATATAACCACTCTTACTTTAAAGAGCGAAGCGTGTAGCATGTCTGTAGAGTCTTATCATTCCGAAAGTAAACATGTTTTCTTTAAGAACAGTTTGAGTTAGTGGTGTTAATCGTATATTCTTGTAGTTGAAGTACTACATAATCATGAAATTCAGTCTTTTGATTATTGAGTCCTTTGGTGGTGCATTATTATTGGCTAGAGAAAATACTCTAAGAGTGTACAAGTTGGCTACACTGAGGAAATTTTGGCAGATTTCCGCTGCTCGTTGGACAGAGACACGAGGTAAGCGGACGGCGATTCTGATTTTTGTGGAGGTTTTGGGGTTCTACATCGTTATCACAGCTGTGGATTTGTATAGAAGTCCTCATAAATTCCTCACCGTCTTGCCTGAAGCATTCTGTAAATTCCAGGAAAGAATCCTTTTGGTTGCCGTGATTTTGACGCCACGTCTTTCGTGAGGTTATGTAATACTCTCTATGTGAGGTAAGCTTTAACTTTGTTTAGTTTGGTGTTTTATTTAGTTCTTATAGATGGTAATTATTACAGAGTATTTGGGGCAGCAAAAATTTGGATAGGCCTATGTTTAGGTAAAGCCAGAGACAAATTGTATGGTTCAAGCACAAGTTTGGGTTAGGCTATTAAGTCGAGCAGTTATTGTAAGAGCCCAGCTATTACTCAGAAGTTTCGTTAGCACGGAGTTGTAGTCGTAGCCAACGAGTAGGTCTAGGTGACAGATTACACTGTAGTCACGGAGAATGCCACGGCTCTGATCAGGTTTCCTTCGTTTCATTTTGGTTGTATGTTTTTAAAGAAATTATTACAGATTTATTCAGTGATTTTTTGTTCATATATTAAAGTAAATCATACTATCATTTTTGCAATCATAGTTTAACGCTAAGTTTATATGTGGATAATTGAAATGCTTTAAGATCTTGTTGTGACTAGGCATGGTACCATACGAAGTTAGTATGCCTTTGGCCAATTTGTACATGGAATATTTTAAGGAGGCACACCTATTTTAGAACATCATTAACATCTGTGAATATTGTAATTTATTAGCACATGAATTTTTGTCCATTTACGTCACACTTTAGTAACAGATGAACTCGTAGTGATGTGTTTTTAATTCACTGTTGAAAACTATAACTCGTTGTGCATAATATATAACCTCTTAAAGATATTATAAATCACTTGAATAGTTTTGTTAGGACATATATAGAATTTTCTTCATTTTCGTAAATATCAAGTTAAATAACTTTATTTATTTTTTCACATCTCACCTGTGTCGTAATAAATGTTTATTGTCTACATGTTCTTGTTATTTGCACTAGTGCACCTGATATTTGCTTAGATTTTGAGATTTCATAGTAAAGCGTAAATTTTGTCTTTATCGATGGATTTTAAGAATTCCATCGCATGATTGCTAGTAACTTAATTTTATTCCTGGCTGGCAAAATTATTTATATTAATACATTTAGTATCCAGCAGGTGGCGCCCTTTGAATGTCCACACTCTTAATGCACGGCCCTATGGTCTCCAATAAAAGACTAGCTGCCGTCCGCACAGGTGAAGCCTTTCTTAACCTGTCGTATTCTTTGTTAATCGGTGCAAATATTAAATTAATAACACTTCATTACTAACGTATTGCCATTTATTCCCTCTTTTTATAACAAAGTACACCTTTTAGACGGTTAAGCACGAGCGCGTTGATTCATACTGAATGCTATCGTGCGTGCGTCTCCTAGCTGACTTAACAAAAACATACTCTCTACAAAAGCCATTAAATATAAAAATCATTCCTTAACTACATTATATACAATATTACTTCCACATCCACGTAGTGGATTGGAAGTATAGTAACAAAAAAAAAATTTCAAAAATTTTTATTCGTGAAATAGGTTTAGAATGTCATGAAACGTCGAGATTTTAAATTTGAGCGAAAAAAAAATTTTCTGTCTGTCTGTCGGTCTGTCGGTCTGTCTGTCAGTCTGTCTGTAACTTTTTTTGTCCGCACGCTTTCTCCGGAACGGTTTAAGATATTGACCTGAAATTTTGTACACGTATATATTATAACGAGATCTGGAACTGGATTGTTTTTTGAAGAAATCCGGTGAAGGGTTGGGGGTTAAATAGGGGTAAATAGAGGGAAATAAGTAAAGCAAGCTTGTAAGAGTACAGAAACTTGAAATTCGGTTTATGTACTAGAAGTTAAGGCCTCAGATTTTTTTATAATATTTTTCAAAGCCCCACCACCCCTACCCCATTAAAGGGGTTGATAAAATAAAGTTGAGATATTCATTTGAAATTTTGTACACGTATGTATTATAACGATGTCTAGAATTAGATTATATTTTGGGATGATTCCGTTGAAGGGTTGGGGGTTAATTTGGGGTAAATAGAGGAATATAAGTAAAACAAGTTGGTAAGAGTACAGAAACTTGAAATTCGGTGTATGTACTAGAAGCCAAAGCGTCAGATTTTTATAATAATATTTTTCAACCCCCACCACCCCTACTCCAATTTGAAAAGGGTTGATAAAATAAAATTGAGATATTCATTTGAAATTTTCTACACGTATGTATTATAACGACATCTGGAACTAGATTATATTTTGAGATAATTCCGTTGAAGGGTTGGGGGTTAAATAGGGGTAAATAGGGAAAAATAAATAAAGCAAGCTGGTAAGACTACAGAAACTTGAAATTCGGTGTATGTACTAGAAGCCAAGGTCTCAGATTATTTATAATATTTTTCAACCCCCACCACCCCTACTTCATTATTAAAAGTGTTGATAAAATAAAATCGAGATATTCATTTGAAATTTGGTACACGTATGAATTATAACGACATCTGGAACTAGATTATACTTTGAGATGATTCCGTTGAAGGGTTGGGGGTTATTTAGGGGTCAATATGGGGAAATAAGTAAAGCAAGCTGGTATGAGTACAGAAACTTGAAATTCGGTGTATGTACAAGAAGTTAAGGCCTCAGATTTTTTTATAATATTTTTCATGGTAGGTTGTAAATAGTGGAAAATAAGTACGGTAAACTAGAAACTTCATTTTTAACGTATATGGTAGAAACCAACTCCTCAAACTTTTCTATGACATCTACCCCAAATATTATTAAAATTCTATGACCAATAATTTCCACATACTAGAGTGCAAAAATAGTCAAGATGTTTCCTTTAAAGTGACTTGGACGAATAATCTGGATATGGAAGTAGTGATTCCTTAGGCAGCGGTTTATTACATAATATTTAGGTATTAAAACGGTTACAATACTATTTCCGTGTGAAGAACATTCTACTTTCAAAGTTCAATTATTAAACCTATTTGATTATTACTATTCTCAGATCCTGGACTATAAATAAATACTTCGAATGTGGAGCAATAACTCATATCAGTTATATTACCGTCAACTGGACTGGTTTCGGTATAATTTATTCATACTTTTCGATATAATGCTGTCGGTACTGTACACCGAGTTAACCTGATTTAGTAGTTGGTTAATATTAATCAATATTAGAGGTGACGCACAGTAACACAACTTGTACATGAGCGAGACAAATATTCCGGTTTATTTGTTTAATTTTATCTACTAGAATTTATTGGCCTGAAATAATAATACACATTGCTACCAGTGTTTTCTGCAGTTAAGAGCTCTATTAGGGAAATTTACGATAAAATATACTTTTGCCGATGACCCTGTTTTATGATTAAGTGAAGATTCCTTTTATAATGAGAGTAGGTTTGTTAAAAGCAACATCGTGTTCAATGAGTAGATATATATCATTATTAAATTTAGAGAAAATTGTTTTTAACGTGTAATGTTTTTCAAATACAGGAACCAGTTTTTGGCCTTCTTCGGTCAAGACAATTTTAGATATCACGATATATCTCTTGATAACTTGAAACTATTTTTTCGGTAACTTTCGATTGCCCTGTATATTCTTAAAAACCAGTAACAAATAAAGTTATTGATATAGTAACAACTCCTCTAACCTTAATCGAAATTAAACGCCTCTCTTTGAAACACAATTATATGAATAATGATACATAACAAAAAAGTCTTCATTGATTGCTTAATTTTTCTCTAGAAGCTCTGTCCAAACCGGTAAATGCACAGCGTGAATCGTGTTTAAGCGTAACCAATAATGATATGATATTAAACTTGATAATATATAATTACATCCTTATGTTTGTTTGTGACCAGTGAACTATTGTTTTCCAGCTATTAATATATATTTTTGACCTTTTGTTATATAAGCATCCGTATACACGATCATTTTATTGTACTGGTAATTATTTCATTTGTCAATGCTACACACGAGGCAATTCACGGAGGCTCATGTATCTATTGTTGGAAACTATTATTATCACTGTTATAAGTTGTAGCTGTAGCACATAGGGTAGGCTTAATTGATACTTACCTTTTTCATATACACCAATGTATTTAGATCTTTGTTTCGAAAATTCTCTGAACTCCTTGAAAATTTGATAGAATAGGTATTTTTTAAAACGAATGATAAAAGTTTTGTCAACTTAACGCTTGTGCAACGCTTCTGCGGTTTTTCCTTTTGTTTTTTTTTTGCTAGTGACATAGTGATCATTTCTATAGGAACCCATGTTATATACTTATTCATTGTTTGCTCCCTCGAAAATATTGAAAGAAATCAGAGAGTCTCGTTACATTTTATATTTTAACATGAGATTGTAAAAATCCGCACTTTCGCGTTTTTATGTAGCACCCGAAACTTAAATATTAATAGAGCGTTTTGGTCGCCTCCGTCACTGACTACTTATATTTTGCAACTTCACTACGTTACCAGTCCAATAGATTTTCGGGAAAGATATATCCTTTTGCTTGTTGTATGGTGTATAATTAACGAGGAAATGGTGTGTGTCTCTAACGTGTAAGTACGTAAATAAATGACTGGCTAGTATTTCATCTATCGAGTAGAATGCAAGTAGTCGAAGTACATAGGGTCAAATCAGACAAACTAAAACCAAATATTGGAGTTCCACAAAGATCAGACTTTGGCCCATTGCTTTTAGTATTTTATGTGAATGACGTACCTAATTTTTTTGAGAATTTTCTTATGATGTTTGCAGACTCGTATTATGTTGCAAAAATACTATTTCCGAAGCCATAGACAGTATCCGTACTAATATTGTAAAGTTTACAAATTTTTAAAGCAGATAAACTCTTAAATATCTCTAAAACCGCGTTTATTAATCGGTGGAACAAGTATCATCAACAAAATTTCTTGGCGTGTACATAGAAATTGCTCTTAGTTGGAAGCCTCATTCAGATGTAGTGGCAAGAAAACTTGTTTCCGTGGTTATGTATTATATCGCATATTTTGGGGGTTCTTTAAAAACTTTTCATACTTTTAACATATTTTCTAACCTCAAAAAATGAGTAATGAAAAAGAGTGGAGGCTTACGTGAAACCCTGATGATTCCTGAATATTTAAAAAAATATATATAAATAAATATATTAACCTAAAATAATTAACATCTAAAATTTACCACATACTCTCTAGATTTTAGTACTAAATTTAGATTTATACTTATGAACTTGTGCCTCATCTGTAAACAGACATCTGTTAAGAAAGCTTCGATTCCGAATAATCAATTTACTAAAACTTAAGAGATGATTTTATAACATAGCTGCTTTGTCGTCAAGTAGTCAATGCTAAAAATTTTAGTATTTCACAGTTTATATTTACTGGTTCGACATACGTTTTATTATTATAAAATATTTGTTTTTTGTATTAATATTATTACTCATATTACAAGGTAGAAAATATACCGTATCAATTTTCAAATTGTGAATATGCGGATATAATCTATGTGTATGAATTATGTGATGGCAATGGATGGGCTACTGTGAGATAATATCAAAGAAGATTTCCTGGATGCCGAATTCCTGATCATAAAACTTTTACTGGAGTTGTCAATTATTCTAAAAATCATGGTCAGTATCCAACGGCCACCTTAAATGAGCATCAAGTAAGGCAACCTTTAGCTGTAGAAGAGAATGTACTAAATATTGTTGCAAATAATCCAAAGATTAGCACAAGAAGAGTGGGTCATACTCTAGGTGTTCCAGATGTCAGTGTTTGGAGAATACTAAAAAAATAATATCTGTCCATTTCATGTTCAACAGATTCAGAGGTTAGAGGAAGGGGATGAAGTTCATGGGTTATATTTTAGTTTGTAACAGAATTAGTCGGAATCGAAGAATTCTTAACAGATGTCTGTTTACAGATGAGGCACAATTTACAAGGGATGGTGTTTATAATTTAAAATATTCACATGTTTAGACCGAAGAGAATTCACATGCTGTGAGACATAATAAATCTCAAAATCAATTTGCTGTTAATATTTGGTGCGGTGTTTTCAACAATCATTTGATTGGGCCACATATCCTCCCTGATAGATTATCAGGTGAACTTTATTTAGAATTTTACCAAAATTTTTTACCCGTGTTATAGGAAAAGGAAAACTTTGCGGGAATGTATTGTCAGCATGATGGAGCTCCACCGCATTTTAGTAATATTGTAAGAAATTCCCTAAATGACAATTTTCCAGATATGTGGATAGGTCGAAATGGACCTCATCATTGGCCTTCAAGGTCACTTGATTTCAATCCTGTTGGTTATTACCTTTGGGGATATTTAAAAGCAAAGGTATATGACGTAGCCATTAATAGTTGAGAGGAACTTTTGGAACGCGTTAATAACGTTTGCGTAGAAGTTAGACATAATCCAGATATGATTAGACGTGCAATTAGAAATATTACTACTAGAGCAAGGAAATGTATTCAACGAAATGGAGGCCACTTTGAACAGTTATTGTAGTTATGCATTTATTACATTCACGTATTTATTGTTATTGTACACACATGCATTAAAAATAATATTATTTTTAAATGTAGACTCACAAAATTAGTATTTTGATTTATATGCGCAAATCTACATTGTTTTCAAAATTATTTTACAATATTTACCTAGTCTAGAAGTGAAAGAATTGTCACTGCTGCAAGTTCAATTTTTTTGTTAATTAACCCTGAAATAAATATTCAAGTTCCAACTGTCTGGACCATTTTAGTGAAATGGATTTACGGCAGGTAATCAAGGTTGATGATTGAAACGCGCAAACAAATTAAGTGAGCTACTCTATTCAGTTTTTTCCGCTCTACAGATCTACAAAATTGTTTTGATTTTGATATACAACATATTGTCAATTTTTTATTAAGCCGGACCTGGATTTATTTTTGGTTTATTATGAAGATCTATCAAGAATAAAGTGAAATAAGTGAAACATAAATTCTAACGCCTCAGATTTGCTTTGCCGTTGGGGCACATTGTAAACTTTGTGTGGCTATTTAAAGAAGGTTTTAGTCGATGTTTAGGGTAATCAAAGAAAATTAAAGATAAAGATAAACAAAAGACAAAAGTTACATATATACAATAGTACTATAATAGTACAAAAATATTATATTACAAAGAAATGTACTATCACAGCATCAACGATACTGTATAGCAAAGTATCACACAGAAATATATTCAAAATACTATATTACAATTTGTCCTATATTACAAATTTGCTTGACAGCAAAATAAATTTGAGGTGTACGAGAACCAAAAATATATTACAACAGATACGTCTAGTAACTTTCACCTCAACACTAAAATCGTATATTACAACAAAACTAGGAACTTGAGATTCTTTCGAGAGACAAAATAACTATATTACAAAAGATATGCCTCGTAACCTTATCTCAAAGTTCATAAACTTAACCTTCTCGTTGCAACAAAAATTGAACCACGACTTACTATATCAACAACAAAAATGCATTACAGTACTACAATAAGATATTAATCATAAGGAATCACGACAAAAGCAACTACGAAACAATACTACGACGAAGTATTTGCCACAACGAATTCAAGATATTAGCAACTACGAATTAATATACAACAATGGATTTAATTATAACAACGGATTTAAAATGTAATCTAACCAAAAATATAATAGATTTAGCTTGAATCTAATATTTTAAATTTAGACACTTTTAACTCATAACTCAACGATCATGTGAAAATAATTCCTTTTATTGGTAACAATTAAAAGTACTTATCTTTTATTTGGTTATCCTGATGGAGAGAACTCCTAGATACGGTCCTGTTTTCTGATGATCATGGATTTAAAAATTTACGTTACACATGTGGCCGTCTTAATTCCATTGTGAGGTTATGAAGTCGTAGAAGGTTGCCGCCAAGACAAAATGAAGAAAATCTCTTCGCCCAGAATGTTTTCATATATTCCAATTCAAAATGTAGTATAGCAAGGTTCACTTCATATAAAAATTGCTCGCTTAGTGGAAAAACGTAGTAGGTATCGCAATATGAATGTGCATAATCTCAAATCTTGCTTAAAGCAAATAATATAACGTTGAAAGGCTTCTACGTTAAATGCATTAGACGTAACTAAATTTGATTAAGAAGTTATTCTTTATAAGAAAATACTTATCAAAAAAATTTATGAAAAAAAGTCAATCGTTTATGAGAAAGTTATAATAAAATACGTATATATATAATTACGAGAAAATTATAAGAAAAAATTATAAGAAAAACCTAAAACAATATTTCAAATGTTAGACGATATTTACCGGTATAATAATTAAAGCCTTACCTCATGTGGTCATCACGAGGTTTTTCAAATTCTATTATCCCCTTTACAGGTCAAACGAAATTATAAATACGTCTTATTAGTTCAATGATTCAACAAGAAAGAGTTTCACCCAGCGATATTTAGTTGGAATTTCATTCCTGCGGCGCTATCTAGTATTCGCTAGCGTTAACTCTCACAGATGACGTATGTTTATCATAGTACAGGGAGTAAGGGCGCTCTATTAATACTAAAGTTTGTGGGAATAATATTTCCGATAACTTATAATTTTTCTAATAATTATTAAAGGATGCTATCGAGCATTCCGAATGTTATAGTATGAACCGGTTATACAGGGTGGTTCACTAGTTATGATCAAAGAAAGATTTGGCCAAAATCAATAACACATCTTGTACCTCAGTAAGGAAGACCAATGGATGCATTAACTTGGAACTTGGAACTTGGAACCGCCAAAGTGCCCTCTATCCACAAGTAACGTATGTACCTTTAACTTTCAAACACCCTGTATAATATAGATGTACTGTGTAAAAAATTGTTTTAGTTCAACACGCAATTGCTGTCAAGATGAACATAGTTCGGTAAGCACCACTAGCTTGATTTACTCAAATAGATCTTTTATTATTTCATGGCTACTATATTTTAAATGACACAAACACGCATAGTTGCATTACGGAAAAAACTGATGGTGTCACACTTAACCCAGTTAATGTCTTATGATGTCATTATAGCACACAATTAATGTTCGTAGTTATCACCACAGCCATCTTGTTTACTCGCTATTGTTACGCGTGTTCTCCATTTTGATATTAAAGTTACATGACATTTACAAAATTTCTAGAAGCGTTACTATTTACACTTTAGGCAACACGCTAATAAAAAAAACGTGTTAGGATGGCAAGTTACGTGGAGACGTTCAGTTACTACTATTAAGAATTAGAAAATTATTTTTAGAAAATAAACTATTCTTTATAAGTTGGGGTATGTAAGTATGAAACCAAGATTTTCCACATTATTTTCTAGTAAGACGATCGATATAACTAATCTCAATTATTTATACATGGGATATCATATGATGTGACAATGAAAGCAGAGGAAACAATTGGCGAAAATGCGTCCTCAAATTGTCATGACTGCAACGTAATGGTGGTTATAGTAAGTTGACCACCTTAAAAAAACTGCTGCCTAAGGAATCACTACTTCCACATCCAGATTTTTTATCGAAGTCGCTTTGACTAGATTTGCACCCCTTCAATGGAAGCATCTCAATCAGATGTGGTACTAACTTTCAAGTGAATATCTCAATCTCAATTCCATTAATAATGGAGTGAAGGTGTTGGGGTTTGAAAAAATATTAGAAAAAATTTGAGGCCTTGGTATCTAGTATATACACCAAATTCCAAATTTCTGTACTCTTACCAGCTTGATTTACTTATTTTCCCCTATTTACTCCTATTTAACCCCCAACCCTTTAACAGAATCATCCCAAAATATAATCTAGTTCCGAATGTCGTTATAATACATGCGTCTACGAAACTTCAAGTGAATATCTCAATTTTAGTTTATCAACCCCTTTAATAATGGAGTAAGGGTGGTGGGGGGGTTGAAAAATATTATTAAGAAAACTGAGGCTTTCGCCTCTTGGACATACACCGAATTTCAAGTTTCTATACTCTTACCAGTTTGCAGTACTTATTTTCCACTATTTACCCCTATTTAACCCCCAACCCTTCAACGGAATCATCTCAAAATATACAACAGTTCCAGATGGCGTTTTAATGCTATGCAATATGTACCAAATTTCAAATGATTATCTTAATTTTATTTTATCAACCACTACGTGGATGTGGAAGTAAAAATAAGATAAACAGTATATTTGTAGGAGGATGTTCACATATTATTGGCTTTGTATGCTGGTTATTACATAGACTGGAAGAACTAAACCCCACATCAGTTGTACGTTATTGAAGATAAGTAACTGTGAAGACAGTCACTAATATTGAAATGATGAAAGATTATGATTCAAAAACAGATAAATACTATGTGTTTTTAAACTTATACGTGAATTAGTATCTTGACTTTATTCGGTACCGAAGTCACATGATCACAGAAGAAGCTTTTGGAACCCTGTGACGTTTTACAGCTTTGCAGCAATAAATTCTCATTAAGTGGCACAATTTATAAAATGTTTGCTCAAATTAACGGATGTGTTTCCACAGACACTATATTACATTTTTTTAAAATTGTACACTATCAATATATGATGACTTGATTTAAATATTATAATTTTAATTTATTTTCCCTAGTATTGGATTTTCAACAAAAAAGAGCAAAAATATCAATAATATATAATTTAGTATGCAAAACCATATCGAAGCTTACAGCTTTACAGTTAAAGGCGTATAGTTAATAATAATGAATAAATTATTGTATTCGTAGTAACGACAGATAAGTCAGTGAATTATTAAATAAATTATAATATTTCCCCCATACAAAACATAAATTACACGATTAACTACAATTGATTGGTTGTTTAGCAACTTGGAAGTGATAAAACATATACTGTCACAAATTAGTCGACATAATAAACGAGGTGTTTTAGATTAATGCCGTTTTCAATTAGTAAAACTATATCTTCATTTTCGCCCACCAAATGTAGGAAGTCGTTACCTCGATTTCCATAATGAGTAACAGAGCTTTGCGCTATTTCTTGTATATAATTTTACCGTATATGTATCATGAGTTAGTAAATATTATGTAAATTTATTTAGCACACTTTTCGTAATCAAATTATCACAAAGCATTATTATTTTGTTAGTTTATTTGCTCGAAGTCCACGCTTTTCTATGAGAATCCCCAATAAATTAGGAAATTACCTTATTACTCACTTATATAATTTTACTTCCACATCCACATAGTCGAGTGAAAGTATAGTAATCTAACAAAATAAAAAAATTAAAAAATGTTGAAATAGGCTTAGAATAACATATAACGTCGAGATTTTTAAGAACGAAAAAATAATTTCCGTCTGTCGGTCTGTCTGTAACTTTTCTTGTGCGCACATTTTCTAAGCAACGGTTTAAAACATTGACTTGAAATTTGGTACACGTATGTGCTATAATACATCTGCAACTAGATTACATTTTGAGATGATTCCGTTGAAGAGTTGGGGGTTAAATAGGGGCAAATATGGGAATATAAGTAAAGCAAGCTGGTAAAAGTACATAAACTTGGGATATGGTGTATATACTAGAAGCCAGGGCCTCAGATTTTTTAATAATATTTCTCAACTCCCTCACCACTTCCACTTCATTATTAAAAGGCTTAAATAAATAAAATTGAGATATTCAATTGAAATGTGGATGTATGGAACACGTATGTACTATAACGACATCTGGAACTAGATCATATATACTGAGATGTTTCCGATGAAGGGTTGGGAGTTAAATAGGGGTAAAGAGGGGAAAATAAATAAAACAATATACTAGAAGCCAAGGCCTCAAATTTTTTGATAATACTCTTCAACCCTCTCACCACCCATCCCCACTCCCTTATTAAAAGGCTTAAGTAATTAAAATTCAGGTATTGACTTGAAATTTAGTACACGTTAGTATTATAACATCAGGAAGTAGTTGTAGTACAGGAAATGAAGGCAAAATGTTATAAAAACCTCGCAAAAATTAATGAAAATCGTCTCTGGGATTTAAGTAGTTAATAACCTGTAGAATGGAATGCATTCTTTGCACTTCCAAGTTCCGGGAAAATTCAAAAAAAGTTGGAAAAATTTTTTGATTTTCGGTTCTCTTGCTCTAACGGCTAAAATAATGAAAATACAGAAAAAAGTTTTCAACAGAATTTGTAGCTTGTCTCTTTCTCTACAAAATAGGTCTTTACAAATTTTTGTCTTACTTAAGCCGTTTAGGAGATAAATCCAGTTTTCCACTTATAGTTTTGAGCCGCTCCGAAATGCGCGGAAAATGAGAATTCTCTGGGAGTTTCGTACGATCGGACATATCGATCGATAACTATTACTATTCAGAGCCGCTAAAAAAATAGAAACAACGTAAAATGTAGAGAAAAGTCTCAGCTTTAATGTGGAACTAATCACAAAATTAATACAAATTTTTATCATAGAGCGTGTATGAATAATGTAGACAAATTCAAAAAGTACTGCGCGCATTTAAAAAACTCTAAAGTGATTCGAAAAAATATGTTTCATTGTACTTATAATCCAAAAATTAAGACTGTGCTATTATTATTACTTAAGATCTAGCGAATTGAACTCCGAAATTTTTAGGTTATTGATCGATGAGAAATATACCCTCTACTTTGATCGCAAGACATATTTTTCCAACAAAAGTAATTGCAATAAAATGTTAATTGGATTAATATATCAGCAAAATGAATTATCATTCTATCGACTCCCGGCAAAGATATGAATAAATCTGGGGATCAACTGTACAAAGTTCACTAAGCCATCTTCTGACACTTTCTCTCTTTGATAATTTTTTTTATGAATTTTGTGATTGGTTCCACATTAAAGCTGAGACTTTTTTCTACATTTCGTGTTCTTTTCATTTTTTTTAGGGGCTCTGAATAGTAAGAATTAACGATCGATGTGCCCGGTCGTACGAGACTCCTGGAGAATTCTCATTTTTCGCTCATTTCGAAGCGGCTTAAAACTGTAAGTGGAAAACTCGACTTATCTTCTCAACGCTGGTGCATTTTGTAACACAGCATTTTTTTGTGTGCCGGTGTAATTAATACGAATACTTGATACAAATAACAACTGTAAGGGCATTTCGAGTTTCACGAATAATTTGGTAGTTTCCATCAACAAGAAAATTTCTCGTATCACTGTCTTTGCCAGCCATGTTCTAAGGAATATGATTAATAATGTCTCCAACTGATCAAAAGCCCAACACTGCATATTGTGTGAAAATGTGAGGAGATAGGGATTAAAAGTCAATCTATAACGAAATTGAGTAAAACACTACTATGTTTTTTACCACTATATTTGTACAAAACGTGACTGCAGTTTCAACCCTTTAAGCCATTTTCAAACGATGATTCAACTAAGAATAAAAACAGAGCTCTCAATGATTCAAAAAATAGCCCAAGAACAATGGTTTCCCCACAGAAACTATCGCTAAATTAGTAAACAAAAAACAAAACCAGTATATTTTTAACGCAATTTATCCCACAGTTAGAGAATAAAAACAAACACCGTACGCTACCATCACATACTGTGATACACTAACAGAGAAAATATCAAATACTCTCAAAACACATAATATCAAGATAGCATTTAAACCCCAACAAAAATTATCAAATTTAATTTACATCGCCAAGGATAAAACAAATAGATACGAGAAGTCTGGAGTCTATGGGTTAAATTGCTCAGAGTGCAATAGCATATATATAGGACAGACCACACGTAATTTTAGAACCAGGTGCCTCGATCATGATAGGTCCTTCAGACTACAAAAAACAGATTCTGCTTTTTCTAATCACATATTAGAGAGTGGTCATAACTTTGCAGATATTAATAATATGGAAATCCTACACTATGCTAGCAAAGGTTTGAAACTTAATTTGTTAGAAGCATTGTAAATATACAAATACAATAATAAGGATGATTTAATTTTGTTAAATGATCAATTAGATATTATGTTTTCGCCTCTCTTTACTGCTATCAAAATGTAATTAATATTTCTGGGAAACCCCACCCTTAGATAGTTAGGATAACTTAAACTACCTGTGTACTTTCATAATGCTCTAATCTGTTTAATTCTGGGAACATATTTAAACAGGGGCCAAATCTTAAGTATTTCTTTTACTTCCACATCCACGTAGTGGATTGGAAGTATAGTAATCGCAAAAAAAAATTCAAAAATGTTTATTCGTGAAATAGGTTTAGAATGTCATGAAACGTCGAGATTTTAAATTTGAGCGAAAAAACATTTCTGTCTGTCTGTCTGTCTGTCGGTCTGTCTGTCTGTAACTTTTTTTGTCCGCACGTTTTCTCCGGAACGGTTTAAGATATTGACTTGAAATTTTGTACACATATATATTATAACGAGATCTGAAACTGGATTGTTTTTTGAGGATATCCGGTGAAGGGTTGGGGGTTAAATAGGGGTAAATAAGGGAAAATAAGTAAAGAAAGCTTGTAAGAGTACAGAAACTTGAAATTCGGTGTATGTACTAGAAGTTAAGGCCTCAGATTTTCTATAATATTTTTCAACCCCCCACCACCCCTACCCCATTAATGGGGTTGATAAAATAAAGTTGAGATATTCATTTAAAATTTCGTACACGTATGTATTATAACGACGTCTGGAATTAGATTATATTTTAAGATGATTCCGTTGAAGGGTTGGGGGTTAATTTGGGGTAAATAGGGGAATATAAGTAAAACAAGTTGGTAAGAGTAGAGAAACTTGAAATTCGGTGTATGTACTAGAAGTCAAAGTGTCAGATTTTTTAATAATATTTTTCAACCCCCACCATCCCTACTCCAATATGAAAAGGTTTGATAAAATAAAATTGAGATATTCATTTGACATTTGGTACACGTATGTATTATAACGACATCTAGAACTAGATTATATTTTGAAATGATTCCGTTGAAGGGTTGGGGGTTAAATAGGGGTAAATAGGTGGAAATAAGTATGAGTACTGAAACTTAAAATTCGGCGTATGTACTAAAAGCCAAGGCCTCAGAGTTTTTAATAATATATTTCAGCCCCCCACCACCCCTACACCATTATTCAAGGGGTTGAAAAAATAAAATTGAGATACTCACATAAAATTTAGTAAGCATATGTATTATAACGGCAACTAGATTATATTTTGAGATGATTCCGTTGAAAGGTTGGGGGTTAAATAATGAAAAATAAGTAAAGTAAGCTGGTAAAAGTACAGAAATTTTAGATTTGGTGTATATACTAGAAGCGAAGGTCTCAGGTTTTTTATTAGTATTTTCCATCCCTCCATCCCTTATTAAAAGAGTTGATAAAATTAAATTTAAATTTTCACTTGAAATTTGGTACATTTACGTACTATAACTATATCTGAAACCAGATTATATTTTGACATGATTACGTTGAAGGAGTGGGGGTAAGTAGAGGTAAATAGGAAAAAATAAGTTAAGCAAGCTGGCAAGTACTGCAACTTGAAATTCGGTGTATGTACTAGAAACCAAGGCCTCAGATTTTTTAATAATATTTTTCAACCGTTCCACTATCCTTACTACATTATTAAAGGGGTTGATAAAATAATGTAATTTGTAATTTGGTAGACGTATGTATTATAACGACATCTGGAACTAGATTATGTTTTGGGATGATTCCGTAGAAGGGTTGGGGTTAATAGGAATAACTAGGGGAAAATAAGCAAATCAAGCTGGTAAGAGTACAGAAATTTAGGACTCGGTGTATATACTAGAAACCAACGTATCAGATTTCTTTCTAATATTTTTCAAACTCCACCACCTCAGCTTCATTATTAATGGGATTGATAACATCAAATTGAGATATTCACTTGAAAGTTAGTACCTACCTGTATGTATTGTAGGGACATCTGATTGAGATGACTCCATTGAAAGGGTGGGAGGTGGTAGGTTGTGAATAGTGGAAAATAAGTGGGGTAAACTAGAAACTTCATTTTTAACGTATATGGTAGCAACCAACTCCTCAAACTTTTCTATGACATCTGTCCCAAATATTACTAAAATTATATGACCAATAATTTCCTCATACTAGAGTGCAAATATAGTCAACATGTTTCCTTTAAAGTGACTTGGATGAAGAATCTGGATGTGGAAGTAGTGATTCCTTAGGCAGCGGTTTTTTAGTTGAGCCATCGTTTGAAAATGACCTAAAGGGTTGAAACTGCACTCACGTTTTGTGCAAATATAGTGGTAAAAAACGTAGTAGTGTTTTACTCAATTTCGTTATAATTATGGATTACCACAGAGTAATGGCTTCCTCAATCGATTTCTTAAAAGTCAATATATTATGTTTGGTGTCTATTTCAATAATATTACTTTTATTCAATTATAACTAAGTTCGCCTGAACTGCAACTGTCCCCGTAACCCATCTATTAATTACTCAATTTTCTGTTCGATTAATAAATTTACCTAGGTAATATTCGCTGGATTGAGTTGAGCAAATTGTTTATTATTACCATATGCATAATGAAAGCTAATTAGATCTCTGTTATACGTTTCGGATATCCACCCATTTCTAAGAGTACTTTATAATTTACCATATATTCTAGCTCCATCTAGTAAATGATCTTAGCATAATTACTTCCACATTCACGTGATGGAGTGGTAGTATAGTAATCGTAAAAAAATATTCAATTTCAACTTTTTTGTTGAAATAGGTAGAATGTCACAAAACGTCGAGATTTTAAATGTCGACTAGGGGTAGTGGGGGTTGAAAAATATTACAAAAAATCTGAGGCCTTGGCTTGTGGTACATACTACAAATTTCCAGTTTCTGTACTCTTACCAGCCTGCTCTACATATTTCCCAATATTTACCCCTATTTACCCCCCAACCCTTCACCGGATATCTTCAAAAAAACAATCCAGTTCCAGATCTCGTTATAATATATACGTATACAAAATTTCAAGTCAATATCTTAAACCATTTCGGAGAAAGCGTGCGGACAAAAAAGTTACAGACAGACCGACAGACAGATCGACAAATAGACATACAGAAAAAAATTTTTCGCTCAAATTTAAAATCTCGACGTTTCATGACATTCTAAACCTATTACAAGAAAAACAATTTTTCGATTACTATACTTCCACTCCACTGCGTGGATGCGGAAGTAAAATACCTTACATTTTCAAAATTAATTTTGTCTGTAATTAATGTACCAAAATGATTACGCTTAAAATGAATTTATTTCATACATGGCGTTGTTTTCTTAACCTTTAACCCAAGAAGGCGGGGTATCATAAGTTTGAAGCTTTTGTTCGTGTGTGTGGTGGTGTGTCTCTCTGTGGCATTCCAGCTCCAAGACGGCTGAATCGATTTCAAAGCGGTTTCAGAAGCTGGAATTTGCGAGATGGTTCTTAGCCATGTTTGGTAGAAATCGGATATGCCGTTTCCAAGATTGTCGGGTTTCACTGTTAAACACTCGGTGTAACGGACGTTGTGTTCTAAGAAATGGCGAAGGACCCGGTGTTATTTCACAAATTAAATTAATGCTTATCTGAAATGTATTTAAACGGTTTTCAAAAATATCTTGATGTTGATAGTTAATCTTGTAATAAAGAAATTTTTAATTGTAAATGTTTTTGGTTGTAGTTTGTCTCGATCGGACCTCTAGAAGCAGAGATATTTACCCTTTGAACTAAAAAAACGCTGTTCAAAAAATAAGATTGTCCGTAAAAAAGCGCAATAGGCTTTGGAAGTTTAAAACTCGGATATATACTCCTGGTGATACCCCTGAAGGTATGAAATCATAACATTGCCGTCACAAAACTATCAATGTCCATTTTTTACTATACTTAATTTACTTTGTAAACATCTGCCACGTTTAATTTTGCCATTAAACTCATAGACTACCTGCAAAGGTAAAAGAGGACCTCCGTTGCATTTTTCTTGATAGAAGTACTCTTGACGGAGGAGAGCAATTAGGCCACAAAAGGGCCCTATCTGACGCGATAGGGACCCATCCACTCCTGGAGGGCAGGAGTGATGATGTGGTGCCTTCCTTCTCCTTCGCACAACCCTTTGAGGTGGTCATCCCCAAAAGGGAAGACTGGAACCCACTCGAGGACATAGTCGGGCCTGCCGATACCGTCTGGTTTACAGACGGATCAAGGCTAGAGGAAGGTACCGGAGCGGGGATATATGTGGAAAGGCCCAGAGCTGAGCTTTCCTATGCCCTGAGAAAATTCGTCACGGTATTCCAGACTGAGATCTTTGCTATCTTGGTCTGTGCACAGGAGAATATCCGAAGGGAATACTCCAACAAACACATACACATATGTAGTGACAGTCAAGCGGCCCTCAAGACCCTTGCATCGACAAGGACCAAATCAAAATTGGTTCAAAACTGTAAACACGCTCTCTATGAACTTGGCTCATCTAACTGGGTCAGGCTTCTCTGGGTGCCTGGACACAGCAACCTTGAGGGTAACGAGCGGGCAGACGCTCTGGCCAGAGGGGGCTATCGGCATCATCACAGAGACCAATATGTCTGCTGAACACGCTGGGTAAGCTGTTCGAATCCCTGATTAGAGGGAGACTGGAAAAGGAGATCGAAGAGGGGGAAGGACTATCTAAATCACAGTTCGGCTTCAGAAAAAAGAAGTCCACGATACATGCAATTGAATCATTAACAGACTGGATTAAAAAGGAAAGTGGTAAAGTCAAAGCAATGCTAACGCTTGATATAAAAAACGCGTTCAACTCCGCTCCGTGGGGAGGGATCATGTCAGAACTGAGACGAAGAGGAATACCGAAATATCTCACAAGGCTAATCAGATAATACTTGAGTGACAGAAGGATTACGATGGATGGAAAGGAAGAGATTCAGATGACAAGAGGCGTCCCACAGGGCTCAGTCCTCGGACCCACATTGTGGAACATCTTCTACGATGGTGTGTTGAAAATCCCCCTAGGTAGAAGGGTAAAACTGATTGGCTTCACAGACGACCTGGCCCTAATTGCAAGGGCGGAAGACGAGAGAACCCTAAGGCGATTGGTAAACGAAGCCCTTCGGGAGATAAACGAATCGATCGTTTACCATGGTCTAGAATTGGCACCCCAGAAAACGGAGGCAATACTCCTAAAAGGACATAGAAAGCATAGCAGACTGAAATTCAACCTAGACGACGTGGAGATAGGCATAAGTAAGCAGGTGAAATATCTTGGCGTGTATCTAGACGTACAGGGTACGTACGGAGAGAATACAAAAAGGAGCGTGGAGAAGGCAGAGAGGAGGGCAGCGGCACTAGCGCGATTAATGCCAAACATCGGTGGACCCGGACTACAAAAAAGGAAAATGTTATACGGGGTAGTACAATCAACCATACTTTATGGAGCACCGATATGGTACACGGTGATAAGGATCGAAAGGTATAGAGCCATGCTGGAAAGAATCCAAAGAAAAATGCTCCTTAGAGTAGTCGGAGCATATAGAACAGTGTCGGCGCGAGCGGTACAAGTGGTGGCGGGCGTACCACCGATTGAACTCCTGGTGCTGGAGAGGAGGAGGCTTCACGACAGTGGGGAAGGACATCTTACCAGGAGGAAGAAGGAAGAGAGGGGCGAAACTGTCAGGAACTGGCAGCAGAAATGGGATGAGGAAGAAAGGGTAGCGTCCTGGACGAAGACATTAATCCCAAACTTAAAACCGTGGTTGGAGTGTCAACACAAAGAAGTGGAGTACTACCTGACACAGGTACTAACAGGACATGGTTCCTTCAAGAAATTCACCCACAGAATTAAAAGGGCAAGAGATGAGTGGTGCATATACTGTAAGGAAGAGGACACAGTAAAACATACAGCTTTTGAGTGTATAAGATGGAATGAGGAGAGACAGGACGTGGAACAGGAAGTGGGAGCAAGGATAGGAGAGGAAAATATGACACGAGAAATGCTGTCAAGTCCCAGAAAATGGAAAGCGATCCATAACTTCATAAAGAAGATTATGAAAATGAAAGAGGAGGAAGAAAGGGAATGGCAAAAAAACGAGAGATAGAGTACAGGAGGGCGTATCATCGCACCCCGAAGGGATGTCAGCATTGACGGTTCCGGGGAGAGCGATGAGTCTCGGGAGGGGTTTTAGGTCGGGTCAAAGTCCCCCACTACCCATCACGATAGAACTTAAGTGTGGGTGAGATTTCCCCTCCCAAAAAAAAAAAAAAAAAGAGGGGGCTATCGGAGACCTCTACTGGATCCGGAGCCGGCCCTAGGCTAACCTAGATCCTACACCAGGAGGTTAATAGAAGACTGGACGCGCTCCCAGTTCATTGACTACTAGGCTTCCTACCCAGGACTCCGGCAAGCGAAGCTCCTCATCTCAGGGCCCTTGACGGAGAGAACAAAACAAATTCTGCGACTAAGCAGAAAACGACTCAGAGTCGTGATAGATCTCTTGACCGGACACGGCTCTTTCAAGAAACATCTGCACACTATGGGGGTAGTGGATAACCCCGACTGCAGGTTTTGCGAGGACGAGGAGGAAACTTCCATCCACGTCCTGACTTCTTGCCCTAGGTTGATGAACCTGAGGCACAAACACCTCGGCGTTGGCTTTCCAGTGCTGGAAGAAATAAGAAATTCCCCCATAGGAAGGATTTTGGTCTTTGGATTAGAATCCGGCCTGAACGGGGGCTTTCAATAATTTTGGTTAGCGGTTGCACAATGGGCCACAAGGCCTGAGTGCGGCGACCTTTCGTCGCCCCGCTAGAAGAAGAAGAAGAATAAGAAGAAGAAGAAGACAGAAGAAAAAGAAGATGGAAGTACTCAAACTAATTTCACCACCATGTCTCTGGCTACTGTATTCAGTTTTTTGCCGGGCATTTTACAAACAGTAAAACTAAAGCACCCATCAACTAATTATTCAGCAATTCACATAATTACAGAAAACTTAAGACACCACAGTAAAAACACTACAAACGGACATAAATAACGAGAGAGGAAATAGAAAATCATTAAATTTGACGAATACGTCAACTGCACGCTACTGAACGAACAGAATGCTGAACGTTGACTACAACGTCGTATTATTGATCTCTAAAACGCATCGACACGCCTTGAACTTCTATCGTAGCTCCATCAGACGTGAATCTCTATTATTTACATTGCATTGTGCTAGTATTTAAGCTGATAGAAAAATCTCATGTCTATGATAAGTATATAAATTGATGATGTGAATTTGTGATTTCAACTATACCTAACTGGAAACTATTAATCAACGATCCAACAATAAATTTGCAGAAAAAGACAGCCAGTATTTCTAGCCAGTAAATATAAATTATTTGACAAAGGAGCACCTTTAAAAACTTAGAGGTTTATTTTTTGCATCGGGATCTTTAAAATTTTTAATTTAACTCTTATTTGTTCCTTTTTAAAGGTTTGTTTTTGTATGGGGTATTCTTTAAATTTTTAATTCAACTTTTATTCAAGTGGCAAATCTCCTGACAAGTAAGCGGGACACGGTAATTGAGGGCAAATATTGAATTCATGACAACTTATCAAGACGGCAAAGAGATTATTGCGTGCCAGTGTGTCTATTTTATCGAAACGCTAAGTTTCCACCACTGAGAGAATTTCTCATATCACTTTTCTTGTCTGCCATGCTTTAAGGCAAAGGATTGATCATGTCTGTAGCTTACATAAATGTGTCAAGTAATTATACACTGGCGCCTGTACTATAAGATATGGGTCTCTTTATTTGCAATGTTCTATCTTTAGTATTATTTTGACAAGTCTGTCGAGCTGCCTGTCTGTTTGTCGTTCTGTAACTTTTTATTCTGTGCCCACAATTACTCTGATTGACCTGAAATTTAGTACGAGTATGTATTATGATAAGATCTAAATAGGGGTAAATAAGTAAAGCAAGCTAATAGGAATCCAGAGAAACTTTGAACTTGTTGTATATTATACTAGAAGTCAAGGTCTAAAATTTCTGTATGACAAAATAAAATTGTATTGATTTGAGAATTAGTACATACATGTTTATACATTTCTACCCCCATTAAATGTCTATCGAGATTTACACCTCCCCCACCCCTTCAACGGAATCATCTCAATCAAATTTCATTACAATATATACCTAAGTGTACCAAATTTCAAGTGAATATCTTAATTTTAATTTATTAATCTCTTTAATAATGGAGTGGAGGTAGTGGGGGGTTGAAAAATATTATAAAGAAATTTAAGGCTTTGATCTCTAGTATATACACCAAATCTCAAGTTTCTGTACTCTTACCAGCTTGCTTTACTCATTTACCCCTATTTATTATTTTGATAAACTTATTTTATTAATAGTACAGGCAATGAAGGCAGAATTTTGTAAAAACCTCGCAAAAATTAATAGACCGATTATCTCTGGGATTTAAGTAGGTAATAATCTGTAGAATAGAATGATGCATTCTTTGCACTTCTAAGTTCCGGGAAAATTCAAAAAAATTTGGAAATACTTTTTGATTTTCGGTTTTTCTGCTCTAGCGGCTAAAATAATGAAAATACAGAGAAAAGTTTTCAATAAAATTTGTAGCTCGTTTCTTTCTCTACAAAAAAGGTATTTACAAATTTTTGTCTTACTTAAGCTGTTTAGGAGATAAATCTAGTTTTCCACTTACAGTTTTGAGCCTCTCCGAAATGCGCGGAAAATGAGGATTCTCTGGGAGTTTCGTACGACCGGACACATAGATCGATAATTCTTACTATTCAAAGCCGCTAAAAAAATGAAAACAACACAAAATGTAGAGGAAAGTCTCACCTTTAATGCGGAACTAATCACAAAACTCATACAAACTTTTATCGTAGAGAAAAAATAGAAGATGGCTTAGTAAACGTTATACAGTTGATTTATTCATAACTTTGAGATTTATGGATCCTGCCTATTTCTCCCGTAACAATGGGTGCATTTTCACTGCATGGATTCGATTTCGCGCACTTTAATCTATATTTCGTGAAACTTTCATTGAAGAATGTTAAGAAACAAATAAGTTGTGTATGTTTTTACTGTATAATTATGCATTTTCTGAATGTGTATGAATAATGTAGACGAATTCAAAAAGTACTGCATCCATTTAAAAACTCCAAAGTGATTCGAAAGAATATGTTTTATTGTACTTATAATCTAAAAATTAAGACTGTGCTATTATTATTAATTAAGATATAGCGAATTGACCTCCAAAATTTGGAGGTGATTGGTCGATGAGAAATATACCCTCTGCTTTGATCGCAAGGCATATTTTTCCAACAGAAGTAATTGCAATAAAATGTAATTGGATTAATGTACCATTATATAAGAATATGTAAGCAAAATTAATTACACAGGCCTGCATTTGATAAAATTTTCAAAGTTGATTTAAAAATTTTAACTGTTTTTTGGTAATTGGGTAACACTGATTTCAAATCTGCTTTCAGTTTTTCTGTATCACGTAAGGTTATTTTTCAAACCAGCAAAATCAAGGAATTTAGAAAACCACGATATATTTCATTTATAAGCTAGTTTTATAACATATTAAAGAGAAAAATACAAAACCATACAAGATATAGACATTGAAACTATTTGGGATAGTTGTTTATTTTTTAAGCTTCTTAAAAAACTGTTTACTTTTTTCAGAAAAGCTTCTTTTTGTTGTTTTTCTGTCATATCCAGCTAAAGGAAGATCTCTCCTCAATGTCCAACAGTAATCGGCCATCATTTTTGTGTCCCAGCGCCCCTGGTATCTTTTTTCCATCTCTTTAATATCTTGATGAAATCTTTCACCTTCCTCTTTACTCACGTCCCCAAGATTTTCCGGGAAATAGTCCAAATGGGAATATAAAAAGTAATTTTTTATGCTCATATTGCAACCAAGAATCCTGAATTTTTCCAGCATATTTTCAACGATCTCAACATAGTTTGTGTCTTTATAATTCCCTAGAAATTTATGTATAACTTCTTTAAAAGCATTCCATGCATGTTTTCCCTTATCTTCCATTACATTTTCAAATTCTCTATCTTTCACCAAGCTCCTCCAAAAGGAAGGCTTTTTCTATTTCCTTTGTTCCAATGTCTTAATCCTTCTTCACATACCTTGCAAACAACGTGCGGTGCCCAATCTTTATCTTTATCTCCTAATTTGATTTTGAAATAAGCATAATATGCATTTTTCACAAATTCACCAATTAGTCTCTTACACTTTTTCAAGACGAAATATCCACAAATATAACAAAAATCATCTGGTTTGTTTTTGCAACGCGTGCTAGACATATTTTTAAGCAATGTATATCAAATACCACGCACAAAACTAAACAAAAAATAAATTTTACTTGTTTAGTGATCAAAACTTAGAGCAAGAATGAACCCAATGACATTATAATATAAATTTTGTTTGGAGTTATAAACTTAAAACCCTTCTTTTTCTCAGTACTAATAAAGTTTAAACATATTAAATAGGACTCAGCAGGTCAAAATTCCCGGAAATTTTGTTCAAATTACCATAAATATAGCAATTAATAGATTTAATAAAAGGATTTACCTTAGGTAATGAGAGCCTACTTAGTAAATTTCTTGAAAAGTACCACATAAAATCATTTTTGGGTTAATAGAAGAATAGAATTTCAAGCACTAAATTTATTTTAAAATGTATTACGCCTATTATAAGATGTTTTTAATATTTTTTTCTTTTTTTTGGGAAAAAAAATCTGTGGGTGATGGAGCCCAATGGTATTTAATGAGTTATTTCTATATAAAAACTGAGCTTAACAAGCAAAAATCACGTCATCACAAATTTCATGCAGGCCTGTGTTATCATTCTAACGACTCAGGCAAAGATGTGAATAAATTTCGATCCAACTGTATAAAGTTTGCTAAGCCATCTTCTGACACTTCTTCTCTTTAATAAATTTTTTTATGAATTTTGTTATTAGTTCCACATTAGATCTGAGACTTTTCTCTACATTTTGTGTTATTTACATTTTTTTAGGGGCTCTGAATAGTAAAAATTATCGATCGATGAGACCGGTTGTACGAAACTCCCGGAGAATTCTCATTTTCATCATTTCTCAATTCTCAAGCGGCTTAAAACTATAAGTGGAAAACTCGATTTATCTATTAATCGGCTTAAGTAAGACAAAAATTGGTAAAGACATTTTTTGTAGAGAAAGAGACGAGCTACAACTTTTGTTAGGAACTTTTTTCTCTATTTTCATTATTTGGCCGCTGGAGCAAAAGAAACCGAAAATCAAAATTTTCCAGGAACTTGGAATTGTAAAGAATGCATCATCTCAACCTTGTTAAATCCCAGAGATGATCCTTTTATTAATTTTTGTGACCCTAAATGGCTAGTTTGCCTGTATTATAAGCTCAAGTTTATGATATCATCTTCTACCATAGTTTCAATACAAAAATATCAGCAAAGTACGACGTAATCTGGGTAGACTTGCATCTGGTAAAACGAAAAGACCCCGCACCATTCTTATGGAAATTGGCTGCCTGTCGATGTGGCTGAAATTATGTTGATTTGATAGTTTTCATCTTCCTAAACAATTTTCTTCATGGCAAGCCACGAAATTGCTTTTTCATGGGCGCGAGCCAAACAAAACAATAACAAATTTTTGCTCTCGTGTGCCTACGAATGAAAAAATGCACTATCACACCGTGATTCTTCCCAAACCTTAAGAAAAAGCGGAAATAATGAAGTAAAGATGAGAATTTTATATACCACGCTGTTTAATCATTTTTCGAGGTCAGAGCTCTCCATCAGTTGAAATAAGGACACAAGTACTCAGCTCTAGCCTCAAAAACACCTCACAATGTCTGAAAGCTTTTGGACAACAATCAGAGACGGAAAGTTCATATAATCATATATTTCACGACAATTCGAATCTGCTGAAGAAATTCTTCCTGCTTTAAAGCACTTGGTAAACTGAGTTACTATTACTTAATATCGTATCGTGCTTTCTAGAGAACCAATGAGAAAAGCATAAGAAGAAACATTGCCACTTTTAACGCTATCCAGGAACAACGGCGAAGACGTAGCAGCTTCCTGTTCCCTTCGGGATACTTGATTACCGTGAGTCCCCTTGCCTCTCACTATTCGGGGTGCTTGATCACTGGGAGTCCCTTGCTTCTCACTGTTTATATTATTGTACTGCCAAGAGAAGTCTTGCTTCTCATGAGAATCCTATAATCTTTCGTCGATGATATTCCAATATATTTGCCATTCGGCAGCATCTAGAATGCGGTGCTGTAAGGTAACTGATGAATTTAACCTGCAGGTGATGTCACGCAAATCCCAGAAAGCACAAAACACCTGCTTTATGGGCACAAGTTTCTAGAGTCCTAGCCCCCGCTATGTGTGTGCAATAATGTCCCAAGAGTTTTTCTGCATGTCATCATTATCTTTCTTATTGTTACCATAATTTTTACCAATTCAACACATGCATAGCTCTGATTATATATCATTTTATACACTTCCTTTCTTCTCTATTTCAAAGAGATTTCGGACCTTTTCAGCCAGTTTTTGGTTTTTGTTTTAGGATAATAAGGATGAATCCTGAGATGTTGCATTATTCTTGAATTAGCAATCAGCTAAAATGTTCAAAAAAAAACATGGATATGCAGAGTTATCATCTTCATTTCATTATTTCATAGAGACTCTATCCATTTCGTAGCTGTTTTATGAGGTTAGGGACACATTCCGGTGCAACGAGGCATTTTTTTCATACCAGAGCAAACATATTAGTTTGTTTTTGTGTGTCTGCGCGTGAAGAAATAATCACTTCATCTACTACGACTTTTAATCTCCATATAGGAGAATCGGCGCATTTTCATAGCTCGTGTCCATGAGAAAGTTTTTTGTGGCTTGTGCCCATGAAGAAAGTTATTCAGGAAGATGAAAACTATCAAGTTAACACAATCTCAACCAAATCGATAAGGAGCCAATTTTCATAAGAATGATGCGGAGTCCTACCTCAAAAATTTTGAACAAGATTAATAAAACCCTAATCATTCTTTTATCCGAAAATGGAGCGGGGTTATTATTCTTGAGTAATGTTTTACTTACTATGACTTTTCATAACCGTGGAAAATATTGAGACTCAATGCAACAATTCACGATAAAAATTGTCACGTACTGTACACTAGCGTGGAGCGATTTTTGTAAATTTTGAAATTTAAACGCCCTGTTGTATGCCAAAATGAGTTACTAAAATCAGTGCTCTGAAAAATAACATTTTCGGCTGCCGAGACCCCCTTAAAACTTTAAAAATTCAATTTTCTTAACTTACTGCAAGGAGTTAAGCATAATGTATCAGTTTTCTCCAGATGTACAAATCAAGATATGTCTGTATCTATGCGAAGATTCTAAATATGAAAAGTGCAGAAAGTTAAGTAATCTTGGTCTTTTTCGCGTTTGCTCAATGGGTTTTAAGTGTTCCGCGACGATGCGGATGGGCTTATCGCTTGGCAGGAGCCTTTGTATATGATATACAATGATTTTGTCTAGTTCCAATCTTAAAGAAGCAACTTTCTTTTCACAATATTCCCGTAAAAATGGCAAAATTGTGCTCTTTTCGTCGTTTCTTTCATTTCCTTGACCAAAAAACATGTAATGGTGTAATGTTGGGAGTTTTTAACCAGTGTTAACATATTCCTTATCATAAAATCTTCTTCGCAAGCTTATACTGTCCACTGTTGAACAAAAGCCTGTCTCAAATTCTGCCATCTTTTCCTGTCTTGAGCAACTTGCTTCCAGTTTCCGGCGAGCCTTTTTATATCATTACTCTAACGGCTAGGTGGTCTTCCTCTGCTTCTAAGTTCCTCGAATCTTGGCCTCCACTCTAGGATCTCCTTTACCCATCTACTGTCGTTCCTTCTACCGACGTGACCCGCCCAGTTTCATTTCAGAATAAATACAATAAATACATATAATCTAATGGTGGAGGAAGCTATCCGAGGTTGGTTGGCGATTCGACATGCTCTTTCCTCTGCCAGCATTAAAAAATCCATTTTTGAGATAAGAAATCTATACTAGCGACCTGTTACACTAAAAATTTTTGCACCAAAATTTGGGGAGCTTCTAATTGCACCAAATAGAAACTTTTCCCCAACGGTCCTCCAAAATGCATGACATTTTTTTATTTTGTGGGCAGTTTAATGTGTAGTGTTTTTAAGTTCCACTAACCATTTAATAAAACACAAATATCCTGGTTCTAGTTGTATCTACACTGGATTTTGAATCGCAATATTTAGCTGTAATGGAATAATTTAATCAAACTTACTTCAACATTTTCTTTATACTATAGATATAAAAATATTACTACACAACATAAATCCCATAATAGGTGTTCTGTTATTCGAATAAGTCACTTAAAAGAGTAAACCCACGTATTTATTCTCTATTACAAGATTGATTAGGTTTGTTACATAATCTCCTCACACGATTTCATCATTGTTCTTACCAGTCTTTCATTAAAATTTCTATAGAACTATTTGTCGTCCAACAGTGACTGTATCAATAGATTTCCAAATTAATAAGCTGAATTAAAAAAGTAATCAGATGCTATAAACATTTTTTGTAGTTTAAACACCCACTAATTGACTCCGGATCAAAACTTGTATTTATTTCACGGCCTCTTCAAAGCGATTCTTCGATTAAGAACGACAAAGGAAAACTTGATTTACTGGTTTAATAACTAACGAGATGTAAAATAAAAGTATTTATTTATTTCTCAGAAGAGCATATATTATAAAGGTTTCTACTTGATCTTCTTCCGAACCAACTACACGGACACTTGCAGATTCGACAGGCTTTTAGTAAACCTGAAATTATTTTTTGTTTTAGAATAAAAGCTTCAGCGTGATTTTTTCTCTACGTAACCTTACTGCCACCTGTAAACTCGACACGTGGTTGATAATTGGTTATGATGATAAATATCGAAATGAATAGCAACAACTGCCATTAACAATTTATTAGTGTACAGTTTATTAATTGTGTTACGCATCCTCATTATTTGTGAACAAGATTTGCTGTGAAAAAAGCTTTGAAAGGTTGAAAAGTTAATATTATCCTTCCAGAAATACAATCAGGTTTTAGTCAAAATCAATTTATTACTCACAAAATTAAAATATATTGGGTTTGAAAATCTGGCCATAAATTGGTTAAGTAGCTATTTTAGTGGTCGATCACAAGGAGTCTTCCACAAGAGAAACCTTATCAAGTATTCCACAGGGTAGTATTATGGGACCAACATTATTTTATATCCCTGTTTTTGATTTTCCCTCTACTTTATCTTATTGTCAAGAACATCGCTATGCTGATGACTTCGTACTATACAGACTGTCTATTTTACGAGGGCCACACCAAATATCTCGCTTAATATCTATTGTAGAAGAATAAAGTTTTAGAAACAGTTATCCCATTTTTTGTGAGCTATATTTCAGTAAAAAGAAATTTGAAATCCATAGCCTACTTTATGAGATATATTACAAAAACCTGAAAAATAGGAAAACCACAAATGGTTATAGCTTCCTTATTTGAGGAGATACGAAAAAAGTTAAAGGAATGAAAGTTGACGGCAAAGACAATAAGAATAATAACGTGTAACAAAAATATCGAAAAATGCAGTTGGCTTTGACATACGCTATTGTGCAAAAATGAAAAATACATATCTCAAAGTAGGCCATGACGCCATTAATTCCGTTATTTTTTTCTCATTCCAACGATATAAAACATGTCACAGAAATTTTAACCGATAGTGTCAATATTTAATATTTTACGAATACCACAATTCATATAATTGAATCGTAACAATCAGCTGTGCCATAATAGTAAAAATTCACTTTATAATAATTATAATTCCGTAATTATTTATTACAATTTAATACAAACCAATAAATATCTCATAAATAAAAATACAAGTACAAAACGAACATCCAAAGAAAAAAACGAAAAACTATGTATAACGGTACTACCTACTACTATATTGAAAAGAATTTGTGTGTATTTATTTTGATTTAAATAATTTGTACATATTACAGCAGTGTGAGGTGGAGCCCCATCTTGTTGAAAATATGAATAATTTAATCTTTCTGTCACTGTTAATTCATAAAGAAAATCTTGAAATTCGTTTTGCAGGAAATTAAGGTATCTACGAGCGGTTAATTTGCCATCATAAAAATAAGGTCCAATTACTTCAGTCCCTAAAAGACCCAACCAAACATTCGCAGAAAATCTTTCTTGGAAAGCAGTCTCTCTGCACCAATGTGTATTTTCTCGTGTCCACTTATAATGCATATTTCTATTGAAAAATCCATTATTAGAAAAATTTGATTCGTCCGACCAAAGAATTTTGCTACATATCAGCGCGTCATTCCTTTTCTTATTTAATAACCATCTACAAAATCTTACTCTCCTTGGCTTATCTCCCTCATTTAAATGTTGAACTTTCCTCATTTTGTAGCATCGAAATCCGTTTTTTTTCAATATTTTTCTTGCACTGTCTTTTTTTATGCGACAGTTTCTCTGAATTTGTCTCAAAGAGGTTTCCTCATTTTGGTTAACATAATTCATTACTCTATTCACTTTTCTTACATTATCCGCAACATGCGCTCGCCTTACTACTTTTATTGAAAATGAACCGTGCGTTTTTAGATTTTGAACTAACTTCCTAAACATAGTTCGATTTGGCTGCAGAGCATCTGGAAATCTATCTCCGTAAACCGCGGCTGCCATCTCAGCGTCAAAATTGCACTGACAATAAATGCTAATCATATCGAATTTGTTATTATTGGTTTACACCATAATTACTGATATAAAATTTGTCTTAGAACTCGACAACGCAACATACAACATACAACAGTGACAATCTGTCAAATTTATTAATAACTGTATACATTGTTTTTCACTAATTATGGCACAGCTGATTGTTACGATTCAATTATATGAATTGTGGTATTCGTAAAATATTAAATATTGACACTATCGGTTAAAATTTCTGTGACATGTTTTATATCATTGGAATGAGAAAAAAATAACGGAATTAATGGCGTCATGGCCTACTTTGAGATATGTATTTTTCATTTTTGCACAATAGCGTATGTCAAAGCCAACTGCATTTTTCGATTTTTTTGTTACACGTTATTATTCTTACTGTCTTTGTCGTCAACTTTCATTCCTTTAACTTTTTTCGTATCTCCTCAAATAAGGAAGCTATAACCGTTTGTGGTTTTCCTATTTTTCAGGTTTTTGTAATATATCTCATAAAGTAGGCTATGGATTTCAAATTTATTTTTACGGAAATATAGCTCACAAAAAATGGGATAACTGTTTCTAAAACTTTATTCCTCTACAATAGATATTAAGCGAGATATTTGGTGTGGCCCTCGTAAAATAGACAGTCTGTATGTATATGTCAGTAAAAGATCTCGAAATTGATATCGAAAACAGAAGCACCGAACTACGATACTGCAAAATATTTTGAGAATCAAGACTTGCGTATTAACCTGAATAAAATAGTAGCACTAGGTATAGGACCGGAAAGGCAAGTAACATCACGAGAGACCATACACTAAATACTAATGGAACAAATGTAAGTTAGGTACAATCGGCGAAAAAATTGGGAGCAGTCTTAGATAGCCATTTCCCTTTGAGAAACATGTTGATCACATCTTTTGAATACAGTTTTTAAAACTAAAGTCAACGTATAATTTTAAATATTAACCAAGTCAAGACGTCAAACTAAAATTAGTCAAAACATTGATTTAACCTCATGTTGAATATTGTCGTGCAGTGTGTCTTACCCAACATAATAAATTAAAACTTCAGCCCATACAAAACACTTGTAAGAGATTTGTTTGCTGCATACCATTTCGGTGGTATGTAGTAACTTTAATTTAATAAACTTGTCATCAAAAAGAGGGTACCTGACATCAAATCGGGTATCCACGTTTTTTTAATACGTTATATATGATTACAAGTTAATGTTAAATCCAAGTTTACGATCTCTACAGACATCTGGTAGCTGTAAGAGTCAAAATCGACAAGAACTAAAGATAAGTAAACATTTCGCAGTGTTTGGATTTTGTACCATGATCGGAGGTCTGCAAAGGTCGTAAATTTGGATTCAACATTAATTTATAATAATAGACAACATATTACATATTAAAAAAACATAGATACCTAAATTGATGTCAGGTAGGATGTATAAAGTTACTGGATTACTTATCTAGTGGCACTAAATGAAATGAAATATATTTGGCAATCTGCATGCCATGATGGGTTTTATTTTATCAATTTTTCAACTGTCACAATTCCTAATCGATTATTATCAATTAACACGTATTTGATGTCATTCCATTCCGCACTCTTTCTAACTTCTAAAACTGTATCATAGTTAATAAGTTTACCAGTGGTGACTTTGGTGACTTTGGCATAAAATACACAGTTCGTAATTAGTCTGTAGTGTTACCTTTTTTGCAGATAGATGCGGGGATACTTAGAGACGAATGTAAACATTTTATCTGAAAAAAAAAAAAAATGAAATGATACGAGTGATAAGAAAATTGAAAGTGTTTTTATACAAACACCTAAACGGTAAAGATATCGATAAATTCCTAAGTACTTCATTGACTTTCATGTAAATAAAAAAGATTTAGTACAAAACATTGATAGGATGGCCCCATCAAAAGTTTTAGTCGCGAACTTCCTATGATGTCTGGGGTAGCCACCATCTTGGACATATGGCGCCATATAGGCCGTTTGCCACAAATTCAAGCAAAACACCTGGTAATGTATGATTATGGAGGGCATAAGGAATGTATTAAACTTGCTCTCACAATTTTATATGAAATTTCCGACGGGGTGTATATTTCATCAATTATGCACCCCGACTAAATATACCGAACATTCCATTTAAAAACAATAAGTTTATTACATCACCCTGTATATTCTAAAATATTTTGAAACTATATGCCTTTATGCCCTATATCACCTTGTTTTTGAAAATGTCGATATCTTTCATAAGAAAGCTGTGATATGGGAGCTACCCAAACAAATTGAAATCGTTAATTATTAAATTTGTTAATATAAAAATAGCTCATTAGTATTGTGAAATTATTTAAATAGATACAACACATGAATTGGTTGTAAGTGCTATACTTGTTTTCTATTGTAATAGTGTTTAACCGGTTATGAATATGTTAAAATATCCATGTCAAGGTTGTCCAATAACAAAAATAACTCCGTAATCACACAGAAATTAAGACTTTCTTTGTAATTTTAAATATGCGTGCCCATAATGTGTTTAAGTGTTCATGTAAACGCCCCCGGAGTTTAAATTCGGTTATCTCATTCTCAGATTAATAACGTGTCACACTTTAGTTTTGAATTAAAAATATCTTACCCTGCAACAATTTTCAAGATATGCAATGCAATTGAAGTGATACAATTTTTTCATAATACACACACAGGTAATAGTATATGATTATATGAGTGATTATGATAGCCATTATTCACAAAGATGATGTTTGAGCCCACGAGCCGTAGGCGAGTGGCTCAAATTATCTGAGTGAATAATGGTCATAATCGCGAATGTAATACTATGCTTTTTCTACACCTATTAAACAAATAAATTAGACTCAAATTTGACAAAATTAATCGGCACCTACTGGTAAGAAGTGGGCCTTGGCGCCTTGAAAAAACGTAAACAAACAATATAGCGGTACACTTGGCCGTCACGTCATTTGATTGTCAGCCGCAGCAGCAAGAGTTGATCGCGGTCCGTTTAAAAAATTCACAGATTTCGCAATTCCTGCAACCATCGGGACATTGGAAATGATAACACCATATATAAATCATAAAATTTTTCCAGAAACAGCTACGATACACTCTCGATTGCAACACCGCTGTATTTCGGCCTTAAATGAAAACTGTTAACTTGACCCCCTGTGGTATATGCAACCCATATTACATTTGTATATATCAGCCGTTGCATATACGACAGTCTCACTCGACCGCGGCACCGCTGTCTGGAAACTCGTCCCCCATGTACGAACAAAAACATTTCCAGTGTTAAAATCATTGGATGGGTGAACAGTGAATTATGGAATTTGTATTTGTGATTGGCCGGATGCAGTGAATGATGAATCGATAACTTACTATAGTCAATTATAGGTACGATAATTCACCAAAAAAATGCTAATAATTGTCATATAATTAAATAGGTCTAGAAAAAAAAATGATAATGATAATTGGCGTATTTCCTACATGTTTTCTTTTTCTCCCAACAAAAGCCGTAGCAAGGTAAGCACGGGCAGTATGCCTTTGATCCAATACCGCCAGTTACTTCCACATTCACGCATTGGAAGTAAGTATAGTAATCGTAAAAAAAATTCAAAAATTTTTGTTGTTAAAATAGATTTAGAATGTCATGAAACGTCGAGATTTTAAAATTGAGTGAATAAAAAAATATCTCTGTCTGTCTGCAGTTTTATCTTACCAACCTCTTTAATAACGGAGTGGAGGTGATGGAGGGCTTGAAAAATGTTATAGAAAATCTGAGGCCTTGGCTTCTAGTATATACATCAAGTCCCAAGTTCTGCTTTAGTTATGTTCACCGATTTACAACTATTGAACCCCCAATCCTTCAACGGAATCATCCCAAAATATAATCTAATTACAAATGTCGGTATAGTAAATTTCAATTAAAAATCTCAATTTTATTTTATAAATCCTTTTAATAGCGGAGTGGGGATGGTCGGACTTACGGAAAATATCGTAAAAATCTGAGGCCTTGGCTACTAGTACATACACCAAATCCCAAACTTACCAGCTTGCTTTACCTATTTTCCCATATTTGTCCCTATATATGCCTCAACTATTTCAACAATGCTTCCACTCCAATACGTAGATCTGAAAGTTAAAGTATAAAACGGTTTCATTTGAATAATACACAGGGTTCGGCAAAAGCATGAAATAATCGCTATAAATCGACCTGGAGAAGTTTTCTGAAAAAATGCTTGAATGGGTGTAGCGATTTTAATTTTTGTTCATATTTGGGTGCTTTTTAATTTGTTCTTGGGTCAGCGGTTCTTGAGATGTGAGGTCATCGAATTTTTTTTAAATGGCAACCTGTATTTTTTCCCACTTTCTGGTGCAGTTTTCGACTCTCTTCTCAGCTATATAAAATTTTGTATGCAACCTGCATTAGAAATATTTTCAGAAAAAAAATTAAAAATCATTTTGTTTCTTCAATTTATAGCATTGTGATAAAATGCTCTACCAGAATTAAATAAAGTTAAACCAATGTTCGAAATGAAGCCCACAATAAGCAAACTGAATAAAAAGAACTGTAATCAGATGTGTCACAAGTTTTGTCGGACCATCAATAATGCATAAAATCATTTTTTATTAATGCTTATCTTCCTCGTTTTTGTCAGATTTCACAGTTTTCATGTTTAGTAAAAACAACGAAAAATATCATTCATTGATGTTCATTCTTTCAGTATTTTTTTCGTGTGTTGGTGTCAAGTGCAAAATGGTGCGTGCAACGTTCGCAACGGCAAAGAACAGAATTATTAATGATGATCGGCATTGGAGATCGTAGAAGAACCCAACTAGAGGTATGCAAGTTATTTAACCAGAGATGATAGCACGTTGAATATTCTGTTAAGGCTCGAAGGAAATATACAAACATCGACCACACAGCTAGCATTAAATGAAAATTTACCTCGCCGCAGTATAGGTAAGACTTTTAAAAAAGAACAATTATTTCCCTGCAACGTCCATTTGGTGCAGGAGTTCTCTGAAAACGATTTTAACAGAAGACTTGAGTTTTGCGAAGAAATGGCCCAACTTTGAAAATGATGATAATTTTGCGCAAAGTATTTGCTTTTCTGACAAAGCAATATTCTGTCTTAACGGAACAGTTAATAGAGATAACTGTCGAATTTGGTCTAGGGAGAATCCTCACTGGATTCAAGAAGCTCACACCCAGTATCCTTAAAAAATTAAAGTGTGGGCAGGAATTTTTAGGGGAAGCATTATTGGTCCTTTTTTTATCGAAGTATTTAGACCTTCTGCAGAAGAATGTTATTCCTGCTTTGAGAAACGGGGAAAAAGAAGTTTCAGAGAACGGTGGGTTTCAACAGGATGGGACCCCCCTCATTATGCAATAATAGTCCGAGGATATTTAAATGTTACCTTTTCTGGCCGCTGGATTGGAAGAAGAGGCGCTATGAATGACCTGCACGTTCCCCAGATCTATCCCCACTACATTTTTTTCTATGGATGTATGTAAAAAAGAAAGTTTATCAAGATATACCCAATAATTTGGCAGATTTAAGACAAAGAATTCGTGATGAAATAATGCAAACACCCCAACATGTTCTGATAAGTTCGACAAGAGGCCTTGTGGATCGGCTTGGTTATTGTCAATTAATTATTGAATGGAAACACTTTGAACAGTTACTGTAAGCGAAGCGTTTTTCCATTCTCTTCATCGTCTCTTGAATAACTTTACCTTTCATCTCATATATATATATAATTTTGTTCAAAGTTTGTCGCGATAATGAAATAATTTTTTTTTTCTTAAAATTTTTCTTATGCAACCTATACAAAATTTTATATGGCTGAGAAGAGAATAAAAAAATCCGTAAAGGTATTTTCACAGAACTTCCCTCCATATTTGTGTATGGCGGTCACTCTAAAAAATTACTAATTACGAAATGACATTGAGGATAATAATCGGAATATAGTTATCACTATTATTACAAAGGAAACCTGATAACTTTTGCTCAAAAAATATACAGAGTGCTCATTCAAGAGCAAAAATTCAATACTAAATAACAGGTGCCAAATATGGAAGGCTTTCGAAAATACCTTTACAAATGTCCATGGTTGAATTATTTTTTGGAATGACTACCCTCCACATTCTTCAATAAAAGTATAATTGGTGCACATGCCAAATATTATTGCCATCTGTCACATTTTCAATTCCACATTCACGTAGTGGAGTGGAAGTACAATAGTGGTTAAAAAATTACATTTTTTCCTGAAATTTTCAAATGTTTTTTCTTCTGGAATAGGCTCAGAATGTCATGAAACGTGGAAGTTTTAAATTTGAGCAAAAAGGAATCTTTCCTTCTATAGTAGTGGTAAAACAACATTACAAATCAAAAAAAAATAATTCAAATTATTTTTCTAAATAGATTTAGAATGCCATGAAACGTGGAAATTTTAAATTTAAGTAAAAAAAATCCATCAGTTCTAGTGGTAAATTTTTTTTCCAAAATGGTAAAAACAACGTTATTTTTTTTTTTAATAGGTTTAGAATGCCATGAAACGTAAAAATTTTAAATTTAAGCAAACATTTTTTTTCATCTATTCTAGTGGTTTTTCCGGATGATAAAATTTTCCACAATTTTTTTTCCGAAATAGGTTTAGAATGTCATGAAACGTGGAAATTTTAAATTTGAACAAAGAACATTTTTTTTCCATCTATTTTAGTGGTCAAATTTTTTTTCAAAAGTGGTAAAATGGTTTAGAATGTCATGAAACGTGGAAATTTGAAATATGAACAAAGAAAAAAAATCCATCCATTTTAGCGATAAAACAAATTTTCAAAAATGTTGGTTGAAAAAATTTTCGATTTGTTCCTTCTGAAATAATAATAAATAATAATAATAAACTGCTTTATTTGCTCAATAACTTTACATTAGTTTTAGCATTGTCAAAGTATATAAAGAACAGACATACATAGAAATCACAACAAATACATATAAAATATTTTAGAAGATACACTTAGGGCTAAAATGACAATCACATACACTACTTTTACAAATTTGTAATAAGACAATATTAAGTTTTATAAGTTAAAAATAATAAAACAAGTACACTACCGAAAAATTGATGAATGAAGTTAAGACGCAGTAAATAATAAATATATATAATTGACGACTATTAGTTATGGTGTATCAAATACTTTATCAAAATATTCTTCGATACTGTATGGAACTAGAGTGGTGAGTAGTTCTTTGATCTCTATTTTGAATTTGGAGAAAGATAATTCCTTTATTTTGTTAGGCAATTGATTGTACATTTGTATAGCCATATACAAAAAACTTTTATGGGTTTTTTCTAGTCTATATTGGGGGAGAACTAATTCGTTAGATTTTCTAGTCTGATACTTATGGTTGATACTTTGTTTCTGAAATTGTTGTTAATTTTTTTTATGTAGATTAGACAGTGATATATGTATAATGCCGGGAACGTTAAAATTTTTAATTCAGCAAATAGGGGCCTACAAGTAACATGTGATGTATTGTTAGTCATTGCCCTAATTGCCATTTTTTGTAATAGAAATATCCTACTCCATTCGGTCGAATTTCCCCATATAAGTACACCATAAGACAATTGTGGTTGAAATAGTCCGATATATGCTATTTTAATTATTTCTATTGGAACATATGACGCTATTTTACGTAGTAGGAATACTAGGCTTGACAATTTGTTAGCTACCATGTTGACGTGGTCTTTCCAATTTAAGCTTTTGTCTAAAATTATACCTAGAAATTTTGTGGATTGATCATCTATAGAATTTCTTAACGTAAAGCGTATATGTATTATTTTATCTTTGTTAAGAGATAATCTATTGGCAGCGAACCAGTCATCAGCACGAGTTTGAGCTGAGGCATTAATTTCATTTAATTCTGTTATATTTGTCCCTCTACTATACAGAGTGGTGTCGTCAGCGTATTGTATGCTATTTACATTGTTCATATAATTTGAGAAATCATTCACATATATAAGAAATAGGAGTGGACCTAGGATGGAACCTTGAGGCACTCCTGCACTTACTAACATAGTTGACGACCTTTCACCATTATAATCGACCACTTGCACTCTATTTTGAAGGTAGCTTATTATAAAATCAAGTGATGGACCTCTTAAGCCGTAGTACGAGAGTTTTTCTTTTAAGATGTTGTGACAGACGCAATCAAATGCCTTCGAGAGATCACAGAAAGTAGCGGATAATATCTCGCCTCTCTCGAAAGCATGTAATATATCTGTGACCATTTTTATATTAGCATCTATGGTGGAAAGTTGTCGTCGAAATCCAAACTGAGTTTGTGTGAACAAATTATACTTTTCTAAATATTGTACTACTCTGTTGTTAAATGCTGCCTCGATAGGTTTTGAAAACGTAGGTATAACTGCTAACGGGCGGTAATTATTCATATCATTTACGTCGCCTTTATTTTTGTATAGCGGAGATATTTTTGAATATTTTAATTTATCAGGAAATTCACCGGATTCGAAGCATTTATTTATAATAATTGTTAGAGGTGTTAGTATTCCATCTTTGATTAATTTAAGGAGCTTATTACTTATTCCATAAATATCCTTTGCAGAACTATTCGATAAATTTGTTATTATGTTGTCGACTTCCCTTTCTGTAATAGGTCGCAGATAAAGAGATTTATCAATTTGTGGATTATTTGGCATAATTTCGATGGGATTAATAGCCGACTTTGGTAGATTGTCGCTTATATTTGTCGAGATATTTGTGAAATATATATTGGGATCATTAGAGTTAATATCATTATTATATTGTGTTTATTTTTTTACGGATTTTGCTTCATTAATTAATTTCCACATGGCTCTCGATTTATTGGATGAGTGTAACACCGTGCTAGTAATGTGGTCAGCTTTACATTTTTGCATTTCACTTTTGTACTGTTTTTTAAATGTCTTACATGTTCCGATAGTCCTTCGTCTTCACTATTTTGCCGCGCTAACAATGTGAAGAACTGCAAATTTTCTCGTTTTATTTTCAAATCATTTGTGTACCACTTTTTCATTTTATTTGTGTTTTTTATAGTTTTAGTTTTTATTGGGAAAGAGTAATTTATTGTCTTTATACATATACCAAAAAAATGATTGAACATGTCGTTGGTATTATCTATACAATTTAGTTCATCCCAATTTTTTTCGTCCCAAGTTTTTTAGGATATAAATACATTCATTCGCTCTACTCGGTGAGTATGGCCTAAATTTTATAATTCTTGATTTTGTGCTATTAACCATAGAGGCGGGCGTCTGAACTTCATTTATTATTCCCCTGTGATCTGAAATATTAGGATCCACAACATAAGCTTTACAATTATTAACAGTAGTTAATAGGTTTAGAATGCCATGAAACTGGAAATTTTAAATTTCAGCAAAAAAGTCATTATTAAATCAATAGCGTCAGCTACCTACCAAGTTTGACTGTTCACCGTCAAGTAGTTTTTCAGTTAATGCACCAACAGACAGACAATCCTATATCTTCGAAATCTACGTGATCTGAAACGTGAAAATCCGAAAAGTCTCGGAGTGTGATTTTTCTCGAATACAATACTTCCCTTCGGTATGCGAGGGAAGTAAAACTACAGCAGCAAGTGAGAAAAAAATATAGGTTGCCATTTAAAGAAAAAATTGATGTCGTCAAATCCCAAAAACCACTGACGTAAAAATAAATTAGAGAGCACCCAAATATGTGCAAAAATAAAAATCGCTACATCCCTTCAAGCATTTCATCAGAAAACTTCAACAGGCAGAATTATAACGATTATTCCGTGCTTTTGCCCAACCTTGTATAAATAATATTTACCTCGATAATAAGTAACATATAAACTATAATAATTCTTTAAAACAATTACTATCAGTATTTTAAAAACGTTCTAAATCGTCAGCTACAACAAAGCTCTAGGGTAAAGAACCTTATTGAAGTAATTGATGACGGTGCTGAAACACGGTGGTCCTAAAATGGCTCCTTGAGGAACTCCAGACATTGTATGGTTGTGATTTGTACTGATCTCATGGTCGTACCCACTGAGGTTCTTACCTTTTAAATATAGCACACACAGTATCAACACACGTTCAGTTACTTTAAATTGAAATTATTTTAATGATAAAATTCCCTGAAGCAGTTTTTCTAACGCCTTTGAGAAATCTCTATTTAAATATTAAATTGTGACAGATTTAAATGTTTATGTAAACCCTACGTTTTAGTTAGTATCATTGTCGAATTTTATGAAGAGGGTTAAATTTACTATTGGCACAGATGATTTTATTTGAATTTTTTACCTATATTTTATTTTCTACTAAACTCTCTACTTGATGTTATTACGATACCTTACTTTCTCCTCAAGACTATTTAACACGTGTAATAATTTACATGGAATAAAATTCTTAAATTGATTTATTTTTGGACATTATTAATTGTTTATACAATAGCACTGGGAATTTGGGTTCTACAGAAAAAGAATAAAAAATAAGTTCACAATGCTTGCCGTTTCAATATGAATACATAATAAATATATAAACATGTATGTATACAAAGTACATGCGTATACAAAGAACTTAAATTCAGAAAATGTAGATGTGATCTTGCCAATATTCATTACAAATATAATCCCATTCGGGTTGGGTTATTGAACTCGAATACTTTATTATAAAAATAAACAGTTTAGTACAGCAATCGGTCGTTTCATATGAATACAGTTATGCGTACTACAAGTCGTCACCATAATTGTTGGCGGAATATATTTTCATTGCATAACCGATAACAGCCTCATTATTTCCATGACCACAATAGGAAATTCATAGAGAATAGAGTACTTAAGTAGCCGCTTACTTACTTTACCAGTTCTGGGTTATAAACTGTCCGAGTTAAATTATTAAATATGTACAACATACCGGGCGTCCATGAGATCACTTTCAGATCGATAGAAATTTTATTCAGTTAATATGGAAGGTTTGCCCAAATACCTTTATAAATGTCCACCATGGCTGAATTATTTCTTGGGATGACCACCGTGTACATTTTTCAATAAAATTATAATAGGTGCATATGCCAAATATTAATTCCATCTGTCACATTTTCAATTCCACATTCACGTAGTGAAGTGGAAGTATAGTGGTGGTTAAAAAATTTCATTTTTTTTTGAAATTTTTCAAAAATGTTGATAAAAAAATTTTCAAAATTTTTTACTTCTGAAATAGGTTTATAATGCCATGAAACGTGGAAATTTTAAATTTGAGCAAAAAGGAAAGTTTCCTTCTATTCTACAGTGGTAATTTTTTTTTTTGAATTAGGTTTAGAATGCCATGAAACGTGAAAATTTTAAATTTGAGCAGAGAAAAAAAATTTCCATCTACTTTAGTGGTAAAATTTTTTTTAAATTGTTGGTGAAAAAAATTTTCAAAATTTGTTTTTCTGAAATAGGTTTAGAATGTCATAAAACGTGAAAATTTGAAATTTGAGGAAAAAAAAATTTCATCTCTAGTGGTAATTTTTTTTTCCAAAATGGTGAAAAAACGTTGCAATTTTTTTTTTCTGAAATAGGTTTGGAATGTCATGAAACGTGGAAATTTTAAATTTGAGCAATAAAAGAAAATCATCTATTTTATACTTAGCAATAGATTAAAAATTTAGAAAAAAAAAAATTATTCAAAAAACTTTTTAAATTTGTTTGCGTAGGTTTAGAATGCCATGAAAACGTGAAAATTTTAAATTTGAACAATCTATATTATGAACATCTATATTAGTGGTAAAGTTTTTTCAAAAATGGTAAAAAATTTGTAATTTTTTTTAATGGGTTTAGAAGCTATGAAACGTGGAAATTTTAAATTTGAACAAAGAAAAAAAATTTCCATCTATTTTAGTACTTAGTGAAAAAATTTTCAAAAATGTTGGTAAAAAAATTTCAGATTTTTTTTTAAATAGGTTTAGAATGCCATGAAACGTGAAAATTTTAAATTTGAACAAAGAAAAAAAATTTTTAGTGGTAAAAAATTTTTCAAAAATGTTGGTGCAAAAAATTTTCATTTTTTTTTTCTGAATTAGGTTTAGCGTGTCATGAAACGTGGAAATTTTAAATTTGAGTAAAAAAAAATTTGTTTCATTGTTTATTCCCTTTAGACGAACCACCCTGTATATTTTCCAGTGAAAATTTAACCATTTCTTCGCTGACAGTAGGGTCAACTACCTACCAAATTTGACTGCTCTCCGTCAAGAAGTTTTTTAGTTAATGCACCAACAGACAGACAGACAGACTGACTGACTGACGGAATTGGAAAACCTATATTTTCGTGATCTAAGTGTTCTGAAACGTCCAAATCCGAAAAAATTTCGGAGGGTGATTTTTTCTCGAATACAATAAGTACTTCCCTTCGGTATGCGAGGGAAGTAAAAATTTTTGGTACCCTTCAGATTGACTTATTCACATCAGTGGATGTCTTTACACTCTATCAAAATTTGCAAACAAAATAAAAACTGGAAAAGCTGAGGGAATCATAGTATTCCTTATTTGCAAATGTTATTTATCTCATTTTGTATTAATATATCCCTTGTGGAAAACCTTACCCTGCTGCCTTGCCGCGGTATAATCTGCGCTAGTTTGAGAGGGATTTCGAAAAAAACTGTTATATTTCGGTTTTAATTTCTCCTTTAAATAACAGCACTTTAAATAATACAATATTGTTTTCCTAAATCAGCAATGATCCCAAGGGGGAAATTGTAAAACGCTCAATCAACATAAATCTGACATAAATACACTGTTACAAAATACAGATCAACTTACAGTGAAAGAGAGGTATTATCATGTCTAACTACACTGCTAGCCACTCGAACTTACACATAGAGACTTTTAGGCAAAATTTAAAGTTCAATATTTTCAACAGGAATGCAAATTTTTGAACGCGGCTTGCAAATTTTAAGAGCTAGTTTTTTTCGGATTAAGCTGCATGATGTATATTTATCGTAGGACTATAAGTTTATTATATACGGGGTGATCAATGAAGTCATGCAAAAAATCAAAAAGTTTGTATGAGTGAAATTTCCGCAAAAAATTTTTTTGGTCGTTGCAATACGGTTCCTTACTAAGGTAACGTCAATATCTCTAGACGGTTTTGTCAGTTTTTGGATTAAGGCCCTTAGGCCTTGTACACACTACTCAACATAAAATTTGGATACCGAAATCTTTAAAATGCTATAACTTGACATTGGATTGACGGTTCTTGATGATTTTTGCGGATTTGGAATCCTTATTTCATGTAGATTTTCTATGGTCTAAGCATTTTATTTCAGGGTTGAAATTTACACATTATACCGGGTCGATAATAAACAAAAACGTAGCGACAAGAACAAGTTTATTACATTAAATTCTACAATATACAACATTGCTTAACAACGACCAAAAGTCAATTCTTAAAAAATTCATAATTCTAATTCTGGTAATTTTTAATAACTGAAAAAAAATCGGTAAAGGTATTTACACAGAACTTCCCTCGTTATGTGTGCATGGCGGTCACTCTAAAAAATTAATAATTACGAAAAGACATTGAGAATAATAATCGGAATATAGTTATTGCTATTATTACGAAGAAAACTTGATAAGTTTTGGTCAAAACAACATACAGATTGCTCATCCAACAGCAAAAGTTCAATACTAAATAGCAGGTGCCACATATGGCAGGCTGCGCAAATACCTTTACAAATGTCCACCATGACTGAATTATTTCTTGGGATGACCACCCTGTACATTTTTCAATAAAAGTATAATAGGTGCATATGCCAGATATTATTGCCATCTGTCATATTTTCAATCCAACATTCACGTAATAGAGTGGAAGTGTAGTGGTGGTTAAAAAATTTCATTTTATTTTTTAATTTTTCATTTTAATAGTAATTTTCATTTTAATAGTAAAAAATTTTTCAAAAATATTGGTGAAATAAATTTTCAATTTTTTTTTCCCCGGAATAGGCTAAGCATGTCATGAAACGTAGAAATTTTAAATTTGAGCAAAAAAAATTTTTTTTCATCTTGGTAAAAATTTTTTCAAAAATGTTTGAAAAAAATTTTCAAAAAATTTTTTTTCCTGAAACAGGTTTAGCGCGTCATGAAACGTAGAAATTTTAAATTTGAGCAAAAAAACATTTTTTTCAACTTGGTAAAAATTTTTTCAAAAATGTTTGAAAAAAATTTTCAAAAAATTTTTTTTCCTGAAACAGGTTTAGCGCGTCATGAAACGTAGAAATTTTAAATTTGAGCAAAAAAAAATTTTTTTCAACTTGGTAAAAATTTTTTCAAAAATGTTTGAAAAAAATTTTCAAAAAATTTTTTTTCCTGAAATAGGTTTAGCGCGTCATGAAACGTGGAAATTTTAAATTTGAGCAAAAAAAAATTTTTTTCACTATTTATTCCGTTTAGACGGTCCACCCTGTATATTTTTCAGTGAAAATTCTACCAGTTCTTCGCTGACAGGAGGGTTAACTACCTACCAAATTTGACTGCTCTCCGTCTAGTAGTTTTATAGTAAATACACAGACAGACAGACAGACAGACAGACAGACAGACAGACAGACAGACAGACAGACAGACTGACGGAATTGAAAAACCTATATTTTCGGAATCTACGTGTTCTGAAACGTCAGAATCCGAAAAAATCTCGGAGGGTGATTTTTTCTCGAATACAATACTTCCCTTCGGTATGCGAGGGAAGTAAAAATTTAACCAAAAAATCAAAAATTAATTTAATTAATTAAATTTAAACTTAAATTAAAATTAAATTAAAATTACCTAAGTAAAATTAGGTACATTAATTAAAAAAAAGAGAAGCTAATATTTTGTTGGTCCTCCTGCTCGGAATATTACTTCCCGACATCGATTTGGTAGAGTATCCACAAGATTATTTATAAAATCTTGTGGAATATTCTCCCATTCTTCACGAATGGCCTCTCTGAGCGTTTCTAAGGTTTCAGGGGGTACATCAAGAGATCTTAATTTAAGTTTTAAATGAGACCAAACATGTTCGATGACATTAAGATCCGGAGACTTTGCAGGCCAGTCCATCCTATTGTTGTGTTCTGTGCCTGCAAAAACTGTGTGATCCTTCGCGCTCTGTGAGGTCGAGCGTTGTCATCCACCAATAGAATTTCTGGGCCGTAATGTCGAGCAAAAAGAACAACAATAGGTTCCAAAATTTCCTCCTGATAAACAGTAGCAATAATGGTTTGGTTGGTAATGAATAGCTCGGTTTTAGCATTTCTTATGATACCTCCCCACACTGTAACATATCCGCCACCAAATGCTTCTTGAGGGGCCATATTTTCCTCCAAATATCGCTGATTTGGCCTTCTCCAAACTAACATTCGGCCATCGGAGTGAAACAAATTAAATCTTGTTTCGTCAGTAAATAAACAATGGCTTCACTCTGCATTACCCCAATTCGCATGCCGATTTGACCATGCCCGCCTATTCGCTCTATGGCGTTGTAATAACCGCACACATTTTGCTCTGCGACGGGCTCTATAATTTAAAATGTTTGGCATTATGTTATGTTTAAAAAAAAAATCTCACCTCAAGTTGTTTTTATTTAATGTTCTTCTCACTGTTCTGTCCGACACTCTCACCCCAGTTTGTTGTCTTAAAGAGTCATTTAGTTTTCTAGAGTTCTTTGTCCTATTCTATATAAATTGTCTTTCGGCTGACATTGTAAATGTGCGCAACTTGCTGTTTTGACATTCCTTCGTTGAGAAGTCGAATGCAATTTTCCCTTTCCGTGGTTAAACGCCTCATATTAATTAAACTTTACAAAATTATAACATTGAAATATGTCAGATTATTTCTAAAATAATGTAAACAGTTTTTAATTCCATAGCACCTTTGTTTTTCCAATTCCTACTTTGAAATTGACGCGTCGCGTAGAAATTACACCCGATCATAATTATGGGCATGAGGGTGGACGAAGAACTCTGTAAAACTGAATGATTCTTTGAGACAACAAACTGGGGTGTGAGTTTCGGACAGAACAGTGAGAAGAACATTAAATAAAAACAACTTGAGGTGAGAATTTATTTTTACAAAAACTTAAATAATGCCAAACTTTAGAGCGCGTCGTACCCTACGTTTTTGTTTATTATCGACCCGGTATAATATGTAAATTTCAACCCTCAAATAAAATGCTTAGACCATAGAAAATCTACGTGAAATAAGGATTCCAAATCCGCAAAAATTATCAAGAACCGTCAATCCTATGTCAAGTTATAGCATTTTAAAGATTTCGGTATCCAAATTTTATGTTGAGTAGTGTGTACAAGGCCTAAGGGCCTTAATCCAAAAACTGACAAAACCGTCTAGAGATATTGATGTTACCTTAGTAAGGAACCATATTGCAAAGACCAAAAAAATTTTTTGCGGAAATTTCACTCATACAAAGTTTTTGATTTTTTGCATGACTTCACTGATCACCCCGTATATAATAAACTTATGGTCCTACGATAAATATACGTCATGCAGCTTAATCCGAAAAAAATTAGCTCTTAAAATTTGCAAGCCGCGTTCAAAAATTTGCATTCCTGTTGAAAATATTGAACTTTAAATTTTGCCTAAAAGTCTCTATGTGTAAGTTCGAGCGGCCAGCAGTTTAGTACCAACTGAGTCCCAAATTTTGGAAACACTGACCTAAAAACTGGTCGATTTACTTGTGTTTACTTCGAGCAAAAGAGTTCAAATCTTTAAATTAAGAAATACCGGTTAGTTTGAACATAGGATTGAAATAAAAAACCGCTGCCTAAGGAATCACTACTTCCACATCCAGATTTTTCATCCAAGTCACTTTGAATGAAACATCATGACTAGATTCACACTCTACTATGTGGAAATTATTGGTCATATAATTTTATTAATATTTGGAGCAGATGTCCTCCCACCCCTTCAATGGAATCATCTCAATTAGATCTCATTACAATACATACGTGCACTAACTTTCAACTGAATGTCTCAATTTCATGTTATCAATCCCATTAATAATGGAGCGGAGGTGGTGGGGTTTGAAAAATATTAGAAAGAAATCTAACGCCTTGGTTTCTAGTATATACACCAAATCCCAAATTTCTATACTCTTACCGGCTTGATTTACTTATTTTCCCCTATTTACTCCTATTTAACCCCCAATCCTTCAACGAAATCATCTTAAAATATAATCTAGCTTCCAGATTTCGTTATAATATATATGTCTACCAAATTTCAAGTGAATACCTCAATTTTGTTTTATCAACCCCTTTAATAATGGAGTAAGGGTGGTGGGGGGTTGAAACCAACCAAGTGACGCTAACGTTCGATTTTTAAATGGAATACCCTATATATTATTGCTTTTTTGAATTCTGCATAATTTTCTGAATCTAACGATGCCAAATAAGTGACATTTCAAGCATCATTTTTTTTATAATACAATTATTAGTTTTCATTTAAGTGTTATGACGGTTCCAATTTATTCTAAATGACCTATGTAATGCTATAAAAATCCCGAAATCCCGTTAAAAACGCTAAATTACGTGATTTATGAAGAAATAAAATTCACCAAAATTGTTTTTGGGGTAAAACTCAATTTTTTTCAAATGAAACGATATCGGTACCGTGGTACTATTTATTAGCATTATTAATAAGGAATTTATTCATATTTGTCAATAAAATGTGTTAAAATTTAGGTCAAATTTTAATGTGTAAAAAATATGATTCTCTTTCTAAGGCTAAGTCGATAGGATCTGAGAATTAGCAGGGGTAAATATAGCAATCCGGAAATAGCTATTAAATACATGGAGAAAATAGAGGTAAAGGATGGAGAAACATTTTTTATTTGAAACTTTTCGGGTAGGATTGAAATTGCGTGTGGAAAAAAATTGACCAACAATTTAATGTTATGTGTATATAACTTATTGGATAACTTACACTTTTCGTTTTCTGAGGATTTAATGCAATTTATACAGGATAATTCTTTTAATGCGGCCGTTATAATATTTCTCACTTGCGAATGAGACAGACATTTGAAATTTGGTACCCTAGCATAGTCGACCATTGCGAATCCGAAAACAATAATTTCAAAATTATTGGAAATTGAATAAGGTAGGTAGATATCTACATAGTATGTTTTATTAACCTTTTACCTAAGTTTGTTATTTTTTGTTCTTTAGTTTTATTGTGTCCATTGCCTCATAGGCTATTATATATTTTTTTAAAGAATTATAACAAAAAACTGTGAATAGTTCAAAAAGTTAATGTGTATAAGACATATTGATATATGTCCACCTCAAATTTAATTCTACATTGATTGCCATAATAAAATTTGGAACATGCCATTTGAAAAAATGGAGCTTTTGACATTTATTTATTGTAATTTTCAAAAAATCACAGGAAACACTGCAAAGTTCGTTGAGCCTATCGTGGTCACTTAAATGATTCCTTCAACTTTAGGGAATCGACTGAAAAACAACTTACTTGCCTAGCCTGAATTGTTTAAGAGATATTAATTTTTTATTGGACTCTTGCGTCTCTAAAATTAATAATAATAATAATAATAATAATAATAATAATAATAATAATAATAATAATAATAATAATAATAAAACCCGTCTGGGTTCGGGTTGTAAAAAGAATATATCCAGGGTATGTTCCTGCCTGTCGTAAGAGGCGACTAAAGGGAACAAACCGTTGTGTGGGTTAGCAACCCGCTCAACGTGAAGTATGCCGCTCCTACAAGAAGGCGAGCAAACCCGGGTGGAACAGGACTGCGAACTGGTCCTGGTCGGAACCATCCTGATGATCAGTTCGACGTAGATGGTGGTGAAGCAAGTGGCGCCCCTATACGTAATGGAACCACAAGGCCGCAACAACTGGACAACGAGACAGCTGCTGGTGACTTGGATGTTGAATTACAACGTCCCGTTGAACTGGCAAGACCAGGAAGGCGTATGCGCTGGAATCGAGCCATGAATTTGGCAGTAATGCGCGCATACTATATAGCTAGTAGATGTGAAGAAGATGTCACAGGCTATAGAGACCGTATCTGTGATGCATGGTTGCAGGAGTTCCCTGATTTAAACTATGATAGCCAAAGACTTTCTGATCAAGTCAGATCTATTTTAAGAAGGAAAGCTCTAACCGAAGCAGAGTTGCAAACTATAAAGCAACAAGTGAGGGAATCGCTAAACACAAATGAAGATGCAGTCCAGGAGGATGAAATAAACCCACCACAACAAATTGATAACAACGAATATGAAGGCAGAACGGATGTAGAAAACCCAGCAGAGGACATAAATAGCGAGAAACTAAGACTGGAGATGGAGAAAGCCCAATTAGAATTTACAGGTATTCCACCAACATCAAGATCAGCAATTCCCAAAATTAATTATAACCAAAAATCATATGAGGCTGTGAAATGTATGAACAGAATCTTGCAAGGGAAAATTCGGGAATGTGAGACGCTGCAAGACACCCATAATCTTATATACTGCGCTGCCTATGCTGTAACCAAGTTTTTGGGAATATCTGGAAATCAAGGGAAAACTAGAAGTATGAACTATATACCACCATGGAGGAGGCGGCTGGAAACAAAAATAAACAAATACAGAAAATTAATTGGACCAATAAACACATACCTCAAAGCTACGACTAACACAAGTAAGAAACTGAAAAATACTGTAAGAGCTATAGCAAAATCTGCGTCCATTAAATCAACGGATCCAGCCTATCGCCAAAAACTGACTATGTATGTAGATATCCTGAAACAAAAGGTAGCTGCATTAGGAACCCGATTGCAGCGATATAACAAGAGGATAAAAAGGTATTCGCAAAATAAGATATTTAGTGAAAACCAAGGGTTAATATACAAAACACTCTCTGAGAAGGACAGAGGTGAAATGGTAAACAAGACCCCCCCACAAAAAGAAAATCTGGTAAATTATTGGAAAGACATCTGGTCCATGCCCGTCAAGCATATAGATAATGAATACTGGATATCAGATGAGGAAGCGCGACTCAGAAATGTACCGGAAATGGAAATGGAAGGTATAACGAGGCAAGATATTGAAGTGGCATTAAGAAACCTGGGTAACTGGAAATGTCCTGGGCCAGACAAAATACAAAATTACTGGTGGAAAAATTTCAGCAGTGTGCACGAAAAACTTGTTGAACATTTCCAGACAATATTGTATGATCCAACAACTGTACCTGAATTTCTCACAGAAGGATACTCTATAATGCTGCCAAAGTCTGGGGATCTAAGCCTGCCAAAAAATTACAGACCTATTACCTGTCTGCCTTCCCTTTACAAGATATTAACATCGGTCATTAAAGTGAAGATAGAAACACACGTAAATGTAAACAACATATTAGCCCATGAACAAAATGGATGCAAGAAAGGTTCACAAGGTTGTAAAGAACTGTTGGTCATCGACACAATCATTACGCGTTATGCAAAAAGTAAAAGCCGAAACCTCTCAGTCGCGTGGATTGACTACAGAAAAGCATTTGATTCGGTTCCACATACTTGGCTGATAAAAACACTTCGTTTATACAAAGTACATGACAGAATCATAACACTGCTCCAACATCTGATGCAGTCCTGGAAAACACGTTTGCTGATTAGAACGAAGGAGACATCGTACCAAACTGACATAATAGAGATAAAAAGAGGGATCTTTCAGGGTGATAGCTTGAGTCCCCTATGGTTTTGTCTTGCGCTGAACCCATTGAGTGAAATGCTTAGGCAAAGCTCATATGGGTTTGGCGTGGACAGGGATGGGGGACATAGGATATCACATGCCTTCTATATGGATGATCTCAAGATATATGCTAGTAATTCAGAACAACTACAAGGATTATTAGAACTGGTAAATAGGTTTAGTCGGGCTATCAAGATGGAATTCGGAGTTGAGAAATGCGCAACTTTGCATATGAAACGAGGGAAAGTGAGCAATGAAGCAAGTGTACAGCTTATCGACACTACGGAAATAAATGAATTGGAAACAGGAACAACCTATAAATATCTAGGATTTCAACAAGGACTGACTATAGATAACACTCAAATGAAAAAGAAGGCAGAGGATGAGCTACGACACAGAATTAAGAAAGTATTAAGAACGGAATTGAATGCCATCAATAAAATAACAGCAATCAATATATGGGCCATGCCGGTGGTAACATTCACATTTGGAGTTTTAAGATGGACCAACACTGATTTGGAAAGGTTAGACAGGATGGTGAGAACAACACTTACCTCTTATCGTAGCCATCATCCACAGTCCTCCTGTTGTCGCCTCTATCTACCCAGACGGATGGGCGGTAGAGGCCTGTGTAACCTAGAAAGAGCACATGAGAAACACTCCTTCAAACTACATATGTATTTTAAAAATAAGAACCTACCTCTGCATCAAACAATATCACGCATAGATAAGAACTACTCGGCATTAAATCTATCCGGAACACCACCAGAAATAAGAAATGACTATCTAGAACAACTAAAGATAGAGTGGGAAGGTAAAATATTGCACGGGCGATTCGCATCAGCATTAAAAAATGACCATGTTGATAGCAAAGCCTCTACGACATACCTCATGAAAGGAAAGCTGGATCTCGAAACAGAGGGTGCAATATCTGCCATTCAAGACCAAGTTGCACCTACTCGAAATCGCTTAAAGTATATACTGAGGCAGGATATAAGATCTGATAAATGTAGGATCTGCGATGAAAAAGCTGAGACCATACAGCATATCGTAGCAGGCTGTAGTTTTATAGCACCGCGGGAATACCTGAATAGGCATAATGATGTGGCTAAAATCATCCATCAAGCTCTAGGCATAAAGGCAAAACTAATAAAAGAAACTACACCGTATTATCAATACCGACCATCTGCCATACTCGAAAATGAAGAGACAAAATTGTACTGGGATACAATGATTATAACTGATCGTGTAGTACCTCATAATAAACCGGACATAATAATAATACACAAAAATGAAAGAACAGCCTGGATAATAGACATAGCGATCCCCATAGATGATAATATTAGAAAGTCGGTCACTGAAAAGATAACTAAATACCAAGACCTAAGGCACGAAATTAAGGCAATATGGAATCTAAGGGAAGCCCATGTCATACCATTCATAATATCAGCAAATGGCCTAGTTGAGAGGAACTTCTGTAAATACCTGGAAAAAATCGGCTTAAGCATCCAACTTGTAGAGGTAGCCCAAAAAGCAGCGATACTGGGTACCTGTCATATTGTGCGGAAATATCTACAGCAACCGATATAACCTTGGTCCACAACGGACCCGGTGATATCTGGACACACCGGACATATGTCTGTGGAAAAAAAAAAAAAAAAAAAAAAAAATAATAATAATAATAATAAGTAATAAATTGCCTTTATTTAGTATTAATACATACATATTACCAAGGGCGAAGTCTAGCCGAAGCTACTCTACTTAACCCTACCCGGACATAACATTAATAATATTAACAACAGGTGTGCTTAAAACTAAACTATTAATTTTTATTTTTACAAAATATATGTGAAATAATAAAGAGAAGGGAAAAAGACACATATAAGAGATTAGATGTATATAAAAGGCATTTAGTTGCAAATACTACTGAAAAATAACATAACAGCTGAACAGAGATTTATAAAATATTAATGAGATTGATAAGATTAATAACATTAATATTAATAACAGACCTTACCGTGAATAACCAATAATTACGGATAACTTTGTGACTGTAGAAGGGTGGGTTTAACTTTATTACGAAAACTGTATAAAGAGAGGTTTTTCAGATTATCGCTTAAGCTATTGTATATTTTGGCTGTGTTATACGTAAACGATCTAGTAAACAAGGCTGAATGAAATCTAGGCAAGGATATTTGACCAACATGTCGAACATTTATGTTATGTAGATCCCGTCTAAATAAATTTTTTTCTTGTAAATACGGTGGTGAGAACAAGTGAGAATGCGTTTAACAAGTACTGATGTGTGGTATTTGTATGTATTTTCTAATGTTAGCCAGCCAAGTTGATTCATTTTTGCCGAAACTCGATCGTATTTTCTTAAACCGTAAACAAATCGACAGCAACAATTTTGTATTTTTTGGAGCCTACTTTGCGTAATTTTGTTAAGATAGGGATAATATAATGTAATTCCATAATTTAAGATTGGCAATACTAGAGTCTCCGTAAGTTCCTTGCGTAACTTAAAATTTATAAGTCTTATATTTCTGTATAGCAACTTCAAGGCAAGGTATGCTTTTTTGATGAGTAGTGACACATATTCCTCAAATCTTAATCTACAATCAAAAATAATTCCTAAATTTTTTGCACTGTTAACAATGTGGATAGGCTCATTATAAATCATTAACTTGAGATGAGTTCTAACTACATGCTCTAAGCGTTTCGGACAGAAAGTAATAACATTACATTTACTTGTGTTTAGTTTTAAATTATGTGATTTAGAGTAATCGGATAATGATTGGAGGTCAAGGTTTATGTTGGTGCATGCTACATCGACAAGATGTGGGTCAAAGGAAAACGTTAATTGAGTGTCATCTGCAAAGGCTGGTATTTTTGAATATTTTACTACATTAAAAATATGGGCAGTATATATAAGGAATAGTATTGGCCTCAGGACAGATCCTTGGGGAACGCCAGACATTACGAAGGCAATTTTCGAATAAGCGTTGCCGATTACAACTTGCTGGCGACGATTATCTAGATAACATTTAAAGAAATTGATGGAAGTACGGTCAAAACTGTAATATTCGAGTTTGGAAAGAAGTAAAGCGTGGTCGATAGTGTCGAAAGCTTTAGAAAAATCAAGAAGTATAAGAGCAGTGGCTAAACCATTATCAAGAGCTCTAAATATGTTATCAGTAACATTTAATAGTAGCGTTGAGGTACTAAACCCTTTCCTAAAGCCAGATTGCATGTCTGATACGATATTGAAAACAGTTACATAATGATATATATTAACAATTCTTTCGAGAATTTTCGACATAGCAGGAAAGATACTAATAGGCCGCAGTTCATTATATGTTTTAGGGTTGGGTGTCTTAGGCAAGGGTTTTACTAGTGATAACTTCCACATCTCTGGGTAATACCCAATTTCCAAACAGCAGTTTACAATATTAGTGATATAAGGACAGACAGTAGGCAAACAGAGTTGCAGCATTTTAACACAAATATTGTCATTTCCGTAGGCATTAGATTTTAAATTATAAATTACACATTTGACCTCTTCCATCGTCGCTAATCTAAATGTAAATTTTAAGTTGTCATCATATTTGTTAGATTTATAGAAATTAGTTCTATCATGGCAATTATTTCGAGGGCTGAAAATGGATAAAAAGTAATCATTTATGTCATCTGGATTTTGTAGGTCTTTGGGAATATCAGCAGCAGTTCTTCTTTTTATATTTAAATATTTTATGGATTTCCACAATTCTTTTTTGTTTGCATTATTTTGTTGAAATGCCAGTTAAGCTGCTTTTTCTTTTTTTACGGCATTCGTAACAAGATTACGCAGTGTTTATAATAATTATGGTCATCTGTAGATTTCGTTTGTTTATATTTACTTAGCGCTTTGTCTCTTTGTTTCAGCATTTGCTTTAGGTTATGTATAAGCCATGGAGCATAAGGTTTGGATATCCGTGATGTGCTGTACGGCGCGTGTTTATAGAATAATTCCAAGATGTAACTATTTAGCAATTCAATTTTTTCTTCGATATTGTTTAAGTATAAAATGTTGTCCAAAGGTATGTTATGTTTAAATCTCGGTCAAAATCATGCTTAGAGAAGTTTTCAAAGTTTCGATATGACACGAATATAGGTTCTGGTCGAGGTATGAATATATTTAATTCACAAAAAATGGCACTATGATCAGAAATTTACCTAATATGTAACATATGTAAGTACCGAAAACCTGACCACCTTATACTCAGAATGTAGTGCCAAATTAAAAAAAATGTATAAAAATTGGGTGTGTTGATTTAAAAAAAACTTTATTTGCGGACTCTCAGTGGTCGACTATGGTAGGGTACCAAATCTCAAATATCTATCTCATTTGCAAGTGGGAAATATTCTAGTGGTCGCCTTAAAAGTGTATAGTAATGTCTATTTAACTCTTTAAATTAGTAATCGGTAAAAAATTATGATGGTCAATGTGCACTACATATGTGACATCAGTTACCCTGACAGCAATGACAAAACCACTCCATTTTCTTGCCCCTTTAGAGGAACACTTCAATAACACTAAGAGGAGAACAGATCTAATTTTATATAGAACACAGATAATAAGCCAATATTAAACTAGTTACATTTGCTAATGTACGTTTTATACTGGCTTTGTATCACACAAGCATCAAAACCTTTTTTGCCATAAAATGATATTTCATTTTGCTAATGGATTTGAGTTTTTACTAAAAATTTTGCTAAAAGCGTAATTACGAAAATGCAGGAAATATAAAATAATAGGTAACTACTTTATTGAATAATGCACGATGTGTGTATCGTACGTTCGTTTATAAAGTATATGTATACGTTCAAATTTGTTGCACTTTTAACGGATCGCGTTAACAGAGCCGGCGCGGCGCCCGGAGCTGAGATTTTCGTCCAGTGGCGGTGAGAATAATTTCTTAACTAACGTATTTTAATTTTGTTATTAATAGTTGTTCTTGGCACTTTTGTCACTTGAAGCAATGACAATCGGAGAAGCTTCCATATAATATTGTTAAGAGCAGAATATTCATACTCATATTTTAAAAATAATTTATAATAAAAGAAACAAAACTAAATTTCACTTTACATGTATAAGTATTTAATTAGTATGAAAATAATTTGTTTATTCTAAACCTAAATTTAAGTAAAACTATAACACATTAAATAAGTATTACAAAATTAAGCAAATAATTGCTAACTATTTTGAAACAGGTGAAAATTACATTAGGATTTCCTAATTGAGAGCGGACAATTCAGCAATATTGTAACGACTTATTGTTACACGTGTGAATTTTCGTCATTCGATTTTTAGTCTTGGATGAGGGTAGTAGTTCAACAACCCCTTTTTATCGTTTATTAGTTTTTAAATCAATGCTTCATGTTCTTAAAATATTTCTTTTACCTCTGATGCTGCACCCCCAGTACATATGTGACTTTGGCAGACCATGTACATAACAATATTTTAATTTAGAAGGAAACGATGAAAATCTCAATGTATCATAATAGTAAAATATCCTTATATGTAGGTGTGATTCAATTAGATACCTTCATATTGTACATATGAGTTTGGGTATTTGATGCAAATGTATATGTGGTACCTTATAGTTTAACTAGGATTTTGAAAACTTTGATGTGCCAATCCAAGTAGCACCTTAGGTCTGAATTACGTAATATAGACCTAGTTTTGGTCTCGTTTTCCCGTTTAACCTAACCTAATTGACTTAAAATATACGTAAAATATAAGTAAATGGGGAATGAGGCGACGTCCGTAATACGTCTCAAATAAGGCCACTCAGTTGTAATGACCTATAAGTTATAGAACATATTTCCTTGGACAGGTAATTTAAACGTAAACATTGTGTTTAATTGTGGCCGTCAATACGTAATATCTACCAAACCACTTATCCTTTTTCAACTGCAGTCTTTCTTTCTCAGACTAATAAGGTTTTATCTACAGCAATGATGATTTACTTATAATGCATCAGCAGCCTAAGACATAATAAAAACCAGACATCTATTATAATGATGGAGTAGGAGTATATCATATAATGTCAGACATAGTTGTGAAATAATGTGTCCACCTTTCTTCTCTCTGTGGTTTTTTTGTTGCCAATCAATTTTCATCGTAAATATATCAATTCTACCTCGGAATATTGAAAGCGCAGCAAGTATTTTACGTTTTTAAAGAAAAAAAAATTTTTTCATCTTCAATGTGTTTTAAAAAAAATTGTAAAAGCCTATATAATTGCCCTGCAAGACTTTCCTGGAGCATAAAATATGCTAATATTGTACTTGATATCTGTTAAATAACCCTATATTAATGATTTTTTTCAATTAATCGCCCATCAAAATTTTATTATAAAATGGTCTGTTACAGCTGGTTGAAAAATATGGCGAATATAGTACCGCGCGACTTCAAAGTATTCTTTTCCATTATTTTAGACCTCACTAACATTTTTCCTACAGTCGAAGTCATTAAAACTTATATTATTGACTTTAAAGTTAAATGTGACCAATATAGGTTAAAATAATTTTGTAGTCTTCAAAACTGTAAAGTCTTTAAAGTTCATTTAGAACTAAATTGGTCATATTTCCCAGTCCAGGTTTGCCATCAAGTTCAAGGAAAATAAAACAACAATCATTGTTTATTCGTCAAAAAAAGCAAAAAGAGTATTAAAACACGGCCGTCTCTAGAGACGGCCGTGATTAAAACCTTAGATAAATACGTCTTTTATTTATTTGAGATCAAAACAAATACATGCGTTGATCACGTGGGCTTAGTTCACAGTGTCATTCATGCCTAAAATTATAAAAATATACTTAATACCAATTAGTGGAAAAAGCTTGTTTTAGTCGGATTTTCTTCCAAGTTATTCAACCAAAAATACTGAGACGTTTTTATTTCCAGAAAAAATGAAGAACTAGTTTCGAGATTTTAATATGAGAAAAGGTCAGGAGGTAAAATTTCCCTAATCTGACTGTAGGTGGCGTGTCGATCTCTTGCCTTCCGACGCGCGATATTTCGAAACAAGTTTTAAATATTAAAACTTGTGTATGTGGTCAACAACTGTCAACATAACCTCCGAAAATTTATTGTGTCAAAAATGTGACACTGCCCCATGACTCCAAGCATGAAAGTAAAAGCAAAGAAGTAACTTTTGACAGTTGACACTACTGGGAGGGGCATCAACAAAATACTGTCATTTTAGCCCTTGGAAGTACTTTAGACAATGAAAACGTAATTTTGCCTTCCAGGGAAGAGACCTAATTCTATTTTTAAGTAAAAATAACTTCTAGGACATTATATGATGTAATATTTACCTTTATGTTAAACACATATGCTGGGTAAATGGGGAAGTAAAATTAACGTAAATTTTACCTAAAATTGGAACTAGTTGTGACCATCAGGTTAAAGTTTTAACTAAAATCTGACTACATGGACAAGACAAAACATAGGTTACATTTATGTAAAAAATTGGTAAAATTTCCCTGTTTCTATCCAGACAAAAGTCAGCGACTCCAAAGTTAATAACTTGGTCTAAAATTACGTAATATATTCTTATACATTGACCTCAATATGCACTTTAACTTTATAGTTAAATTTTAAGGAACAATTACGTTAATATTTCTTTAAAATTACACTAAAGCCAATGTGACTTTATCAGGCATTTCTTAAGAAAATATTACCTAAATATTGCTTAATTAATTACTATTAAGTTGAAAGTAATGGTTGCAATTACGTTATATCAACTATCTTAGGTCATTGTGGCTTTAAACTGGTAAAATAAACTAATTGTGATGCTTGGGTTAGTCACCCGTGGGGAAATAAATTACAACTTTCAGATAAGCCAAAAGATGAAATAGAATCAACTGATAGACCGGAATTTACGAAACAAGTTGTAAGAATTGTAATTTGAGATATGTTGGACAAATGAAACATAAAATTATGACATGATTCAAGCACCATGTGAAGCATCTCACACATTAAATAACTGAAAAGTCTACTGTTGTATAATATGCTTTTGATAACGTCATGGAATTTATCAATAACTTACAGTTAATTAGAAATATGACAGATGTGACAGCTTAATGCTTTTGAAAGCTTATACATCATAAAATTCAAATAAAAAAATTGTATAAATGGTCGCAAATGGCATATCCCAAATAGTTCGCTCTAGTTGCTATTACGTCACCGTTCATTGATTCAGACAGAGTTTAAGTCAATATGTCAGGATTGGCTGCATTCATTGAACGAGGACATTACCGACCACGAACAACATTGAATTAAAAGAAAGAAATATGCACATTACGTACAGGTAACAATCATAATAATGTTAATTTTAATTTTAAATTATCCTGTTCAACAAAACCAAAAGAAAATAACTAAAGACAAAAACACTTACCAAAAAACTTTAGAAACTTTTACATACACGTGTTTCGGTATCCTACACTCTTCAGTGCTACTTCTTTCAAAGTTAAAAATAGACCGAATAGTCACTTATCAGGTAATACGTATTTATGTAATAATTATTTATGGTTCTAAGGAACAGGATAATCCAAAACAGATTTCGGAAAATTACCAATACTGGTATAATCATAAAAGTGTTTTTGTCTTTAGTTGTTTTTTTGGCTTTGTTGAACAGGATAATTTAAAATTAAAATCAACATTATTGTGACAGTTACCTGTACGTAATGTGCATATTTCTTTCTCTTAATTCAATGTTGTTCGTGGCATATAGCCAGTAAAGTATTTCGTTTAGAAAGATATATGTTTTTGTACTTATCTATGCTAAGTCTTTAGTAATAGTTTCAAATATTATGAGTATTTTTTGCTAGTGATATATTCATTTCCTCAATTCTATAATAGATTACTTTTACATTGTAGGAAATTTGCATTTGCATTTAATTATATTTTATGGTTATACCTGTATTGGTAATTTTCCGAAATCTATTTTGGATTATCCTGTTCGTTAGAACCATAAATAATTATTGCATAAATACGTATTACTTGGTAAGTGACCATTCAGTCAATTTTAAACTTTGAGAAAGATATATGTTTTTGTACTTATCTACGATAAGTCTCTAGCAAGAGTTTGAAATAGTTACGAGTATTTTCGCTAGTAATATATTCATTTTCTCAATTCTATAGAAGTTAATTTTAACCTCCCCACAATAAAATTGTGGGAGGTTACTAAAATTGGTCCAAAATCGAAAATTGAGATAACATCAAATCTATACGTTTTGAGGTCCCAGGAGTCCAAAAAAGTGGTTTTTGAAAAATGTCTGTGTGTATGTATGTGTGTATGTGTGTATGTGTGTATGTGTGTATGTGTGTTAGCACGATAGCGGCGAAATTACTGGACGGATTTTTTATTCAGTGATTAAATTATACAATGATAAAAAAGAAAAGCATTGGACGCTTATAAAGTATTGCTGTTGCTGTTATATTACAACATATTATTCATAACGTTTTATCACAATGTTGATTGTTGATAAAGGTATTATACCTATTATATCTTATATATAAGCGTCAAATGGTTTTCTTTTTCATCATCATTTTGTAATTCAGTCGCTGAATAAATATTATTTTCTACTTTTTAGTGCAATGCAGCTTTAAAAGAAAATCGCTCTTTTTAAAAATGGTCATTTATTTATTTATTTTTCATTTTCTTTATTCACTCTTCACTTCAAACTGACTTGTACATGAAAAATTCAGTTTGCGGGATTTTGGGAGTTTGGTTTTCTAAATATAAGCAAAGCAGAACAAATCATAAAATCATACCTTCTATTTTATTAAATTCAAGTACATGAATTTCATTTTCTAAACCATGCTTGAAACTATTCGATTCGTAAAGTACTTATATTTCGAAAAGAGCATTCCTTGTAATTCATATTTTGAGCGTTGTATACAGTGTGAATTTAAAGAAACGCACAAAATTTATTTCTTTGGTATGTGTTATTTGTGAAAAAAATCCTCGAACAGGTCGATTTTAGTTTTGTAAATGCTACATTTTGTCACTATACCAAAATTAATGACGTCATTGGTTTTTGAGTTATGCCTTCAATATTTTTACTTCCCTCGCATACCGAAGGGAAGTATTGTATTCGAGAAAAAATCACCCTCCGAGATTTTTTCGGATTCTGACGTTTCAGAACACGTAGATTACGAAAATATAGGTTTTTCAATTCCGCCAGTCTGTCTGTCTGTCTGTCTGTATGTCTGTCTGTCTGTCTGTCTGTCTGTCTGTCTGTCTGTTGGTGCCTTAACTAAAAAACTATTTGACGGAGAGCAGTCAAAGTTGGTAGGTAGTTAACCCTACTGTCAGCGAAGAACTGGTAGAATTTTCATTGAAAAATATACAGGGTGGACCATCTAAACGGAATGAAAAAAATTTTTTTTTGCTCAAATTTAAAATTTCCACGTTTCATGACGCGCTAGACCTATTTCAGAAAAAAAAATTTTTTCATTCATTTTCATTTTTGAAAAAATTTTTACCACTAAAAAAAAATTTTTTCTTTGTTCAAATTTAAAATTTCCACGTTTCATGGCATTCTAAACCTATTTAAAAGAAAAAAAAATTGAACATTTTTTACCAACATTTTTGAAAAAATTTTTACCACCAAAATAGATGAATTTTTTTTTTCTCAAAATTTAAAATTTCCACGTTTCATAGCGTTCTAAATCTATTTGAAGAAAAATAAAAAATTTTTTAAAAATTTTTGAAAAAACATTACCACAAATAGATGGAATTTTTTTCCAATTTAAAATTTCCACGTTTTCATGGCATTCCAAATTTATTCAAACAAATTTAAAAATGTTTTAGAAAAATAAAAAAAAATGAAAACATGTTTTAGTAATCTATTTATCACCATTATAGAATAGACGAAATATTTTTTTGCTCAAATTTAAAATTTCCACGTTTCATAACATTCTAAACCTATTTCGGAAAAAAAAATTTTCAACATATTTTCACCAATTTGGAAAAAAATTTAACACTAGAATAGACAGAAAACATTTTTGAAAATTTGTTCTATATTTTAATCACCACTATACTTCCACTCCATTACGTGAATGTGGGATTGAAAATGTGAGAGATGGCAATAATATTTGGCATATCCTATTATATACTTTTATTGAATAATGGCATCCCAAGAAATAATTGAGTCATGGTGGACATTTATAAAGGTATTTGCGCAAGCCTTCCATATTTGGCACCTGTTATTTAGTATATTGAACTTTTGCTGTTGGATGAACACTCTGTATAATTTTTTGACCAAAAGTTATGGTTATGGTTTTCTTTGTAATAATACCAATAATTATATTCCGATTATTATTCCCAATGTCATTTCGTAATTAATAATTTTTTTGAGTGACTGTCATGCACAAATAACGAGGGAAGTTCTGTGTAAATAACTTTACCGATTTTTTTTAAATGGAAACAGGCATTTTTGTTTACTGTTTTTGGGGGTATATTCCTTTAGCTGTCTGGTGATATGAAAAAAAATTATATTACCTAAGCCATTATTTTGGAAAAAAATATTTTTATGGATTGATACCTTACATAAGTAATTGTGAGAAAAAATCATCTCCAATGCTCAAATTGCGACCTTCCAACCATTTGGCATTAACCAAGACTGGTGTAGACACTTTGCACGCTGTTCTGAGTCATCTCGTGGCCAATTCGTCTCATCTCCAAGCCAATTCTGTTTTTCAATTCCTCTATGGTATCCGGTCTGCTAAAATACACCCTTGACTTTAAGAAACCCCAAAGAAAAAAGTCTAAGGGGGTTAAATCCGATGAACACGGGGGCCACTCAATCGGACCTCGACGACCTCTCCACCTTCCAGTAAAAGTGTCATCTAAAAACTGACGCACTGCTATTCCAAAGTGAGGTGGGGACCCCGTCTTGCTGAAACCAGACGTTTTCAGCAGGAATATCTTCATCTTCATGTTCAGTTCGGAAACATAACTGCTAAGCTGGCACTAACTCAACTCGCAAAAACTGTAAATATCTTGTGGCCGTAAGATTTTATTTCTGCGTATGGGCTTCTTGAGTCCAATGAGGACTTTCGCGTGACCAATACCCGCAATTATGCTGATGTACAGTCCCCTTTAAAGAAAATGTAGGTCCATCTGTTCTCTAAAAAAATTGGGTTTTCATCGCACAAGGTCATCAACTCTTCACAAAACTGTAAGCGCCGATCTGGATCGTCCTCATTCAATTCGTGGATTAATTGCACTTTGTATGGATAGTATTTTTCTTTTTTCAATAGACGTACAACAGAAGTTTGACTCACGGTATGATTTAAAGCCAGCTGCCTTGTCGAAAGACGGCGGTTTTCCTCACTTTCTAGAAGAATGTTTAATTTGATCTCGTTGCTTGTACTAGGGCGACCAGATCGAGGGAGGTCAGCTACACTGCCAGATTCATCATATCTAGCCACCAATCTACTTACACTGGATGCAGAAATTTGCTTTTCGGGATACTTGGCATTGAAAACATCACATGCGTCCTGATGAGTCCTCAGCCTATCTCCATATCCAACCATCATCAAAAGCTACACGCCTTCTCTTTTACTTGAACGGGGCATTGCATTCACTAGAATTACACTGTCTCAGAAGTGTCACAAAACTGAGGTTCTACACGTGCCAGTAATAAAAAAGTTATCGATACTTTACACAAATCTCTCTGTTGTTAAGGTGATTGTTTTTGTATTATTTTCTTTGTTTTGTTTTTATGTCAAATGTTTTCAAGCTAGTTAAAACAAAAATGTAGGCAACTAGATTTATCAGTCCATAAGAAAGTGGAACATTACTCGTGAATTTGCGAAAGGTAATCTATTTTTACATAAAATGTCATTTTTCCAAAAGAATGGTAATATCATTTTTTTTTTGTATCACCAGAAAGCTAAAGGAATACACCACAAAAATGTCTGTTTCCATTAAAAAAAACGCTGTCTAAGGAATCACTACTTCCACATCCAGATTTTTCATTCAAGTCACTTACTCCTACCAACTTGCTCTACTTATTTTCCCCTATGTGGCTTATGTGGCAGAATTGGTACAATACCTAACATATGGCCTTTTATTTACCCTATTATTATGTAATATTTAACATTGTATGTTTTCTTTGGGTAAATAATAAACACATTATTATTATTATTATTTACCCCTATTTAACCCCCAACCCTTCAATGGAAACATCTCAAAATATAATCTAGTTCCAGATGTCGTTATAATACATACGTGTACCAAATTTCAAGTGAATATCTCAATTTTATTTTACCAACCCCTTCAATAATGGAGTAGGGGTGGTGGGGGGGTTGAAAAATATTATTAAAAAATCTGAAGCCTTGGCTTCTAGTACATACACCGAATTTCAAGTTTCTGTATTCATACCAGCTTGCTTTACTTATTTTCCACTATTAACCCCTATTTAACCCCCAACCCTTCGTCAGAATAATCCCAAAATATAATTTAGTTCCTGATGTCATTATTATATATACGTGTACCAAATTTCAAGTGAATATCTCAATATTATTTTATCAACCCCTATAATAATGAATTGGAGGGGGTGGGGGGATGAAAAATATTGCAAAAAATGTTGAGGCCCTGGCTTGTAGTAGATACATCAAATTTCAAGTTTTTGTACTCTTACCAGCTTGCTTTACATATTTCCCACTATTTACCCCTATTTACCCCCAACCCTTCACCGGATATCTTCAAAAATCAATCCAGTTCCAGATCTCGTTATAGTATATACGTGTACAAAATTTGAAGTTAATGTCTTAAACCGTTCCGGAGAAAACGTGCGGACAAAAAAAGTTACAGACAGACCGACCGACAGACAGACAGACAGACAGACATTTTTTTCGCTCAAATTTAAAATCTCGACGTTTCATGACATTCTAAACCCATTTCAAGAAAAAAAAAATTGAAAATTTTTTTGCGATTACTGTACTTCCAATCCACTACGTGGATGTGGAAGTAAAAATTTATGATGGCGTCATAAATTTTGGTATGGTGACAAAATGTAGCATTTACAAAACTAAAATCGACCTGTTCGAGGATTTCTTCGAAAAATGACACATTACATAGATATGAATTTTGTGCGTTTCTTTAGGTTCACACTGTATATATGAGGGTAAATATGTCGTGTCGCTGTTTTTTTATTTATCGAAAGCTTTCGATTCTGTAGACAGAGATATACTGTCCAAAAAATTAGAAACCACCGGTATACGAGGATGTTTTCTAAGTTGCATTAACTCCTATATGGAAAATCGGAAATTATTAGTAACATGTAATGAGTATCAATCTAGTATCCAAGATGTAACCCTGGGGGTTCCCCAAGGCTCAATATTAGGCCCTCTGTTGTTTTTGATATATATTAACGACCTGCCAAATTATATTCAACATGGTGTTACCACGTTGTATGCAGATGACACCACTGTTTCGGTATCAGCTTTCACACAGGAAAAACTGTATCACAAAATTTATGTTACACTTGACGATGTACACGCATGGTGCTCATTCTAAATGATGAAAAAACAGTTTTTATAAATTTTAATTTTAGGAGAGCATTAACGTCTAGTGAGAACACAACTTTTGCCGAATCAACAAAATTTCTAGGCACCTACATAGACAGCAGATTAACATGGGAATTGCATATAGATCACATTTGTAAATTGCTAAATAAAGCATACTTTACTGTTTTACAGCTAAAAGACGGGTCTCTTAAGCGTGTACTATGCTTTAGCTTATTCACATCTGTCATTGAATATATTAACCTGGGGACGTTCAATTCATATACAACGAGTTTTCGTGTCCCAGAAAAGGTGACTAAGATTAATTTTCAATACAAATAATAGAGCTAGCTGTAAACCATTATTTAAAAAATACAATATACTTACAGTTCCTAGCATCTATATTTACAAATGTCTGGGATTTGCAAAAATTAACTTGTGTACATTCTCCACCTCTGCAGATAATCATCTGTATAGTACAAGACATAAAGATCTGTTGGTGATCCCAGTGCATAAAATAGCGACATTTCAAAATTCACTACACTATAATTGTATTCTTTTATTTAACAGCGTTCCTAAAACTATGAGACAATTAAACTTACCTTCATTTAAAAAAGAAATAAAAAAACTTTTAATAACAAATGCATTTTATAGTGTTGATGAATTCCTAAATAGATAAAAATTTAATTTTTTTTTATTTCCTCCTCTATTTTGCTATATTTTTAGATTAAAAGAGTTTTATTATGAGGTTTGTTTGTTTTATACGTATTATACATATACATATTATATATCCTTTTATTATTGTACATTTTTTTGTATTTATGTGTTTTATAAGTTTGTGTTTTTATGTGCCTTATTTTAACTTTTTAATACTATAATGAAACATAAATTCATTATGTTTTTAATTTGTATGAATTAACTTAAGCAAATATCGTTTTATTGACGTGCCAAATGTACATATTTGTATCAAAAATTGGTAAAATAAATTCTATTCTATTCTATTCTATACTCAAATCATATTTTATGTTCTCTCTACCTTAACCATGTTCGTTTCTTAAACACCTATTTAGGGATTTCTAATATTTATAAATTTTAAAACATTTTAAACATATTATCCCTCATTGTGAATCATTATTTAGTTGTGTCGCACTTAGATTGTTATTATCCAGAGCAAATTATTGTTCCTGTATTGTATTTTTAAATTTTGTAAGAAGTTCGAACTGAATTATTAATATTCAGAGTTTGGTGTTATCCGGTAGATGTCAAAACTGAATTTAATTTTATTGCTTAAGTAAAAACTTGTTGCGAAGTAACTATTCTCATTAAGTCAAATGTTTAAACTCCATCAACTGTTCACGAAACTAATTTTATTTGCTGCTGAATAGCGAGTGCATTGATTAAACTGTGTCATCTTTATTCTTATATCATAAACTTCCCCAGGGAGATTTCCTTTAGGTCCGGCGGCGCCGCTGTTCTCCTCGCGTCGAGGAAAACTTCGATCACGTCTCCTCATATTGGCAACATTGAAATTCAATAAACTGTGCATCGATGATGTATGTGTTGTATTGTGGACGCTTGTTCACCCCTGATATATTAACCGCCGTACCGGGGGAAGGCCACTTGAGGGGCTTCGTGTGTACAAAAGGAAATGCGTCTGGAAACCATGTGTATCTCAGATTTTGACACTTATAAATCGTATTACTTTCTTTATCACGACTTCAAACCAATAAAGCTGTTTTTGTGGGTTTGTTTGCCTCAAAGTCTAAGGGAGTATTTAATAACTCGGTAGAGGATAACGTTACGTGTAAATTTCAACTGTTTGTGTTCTCTTGGTCTAAAGAAGAAAGCATTACAAAACTAAAAAATTGTAAAATGTTCCCACTTTTCGTTTTGTATATTTAGCCATTCTTCTTATAGGATTTAAAAATATTAGAGAGTAAACTTTTGCTTGGTGCTCTCTTAAAAGCAACTTTTTTATAATAACAATGTTTAAAGATTATAGATTTTGTTTTATAAGTAGCAAGTAAAATACAGCTAAAAAAGTAAAACAATAGTAGAATTAGGGAAAGACCAGAAAATTTAAAATGTAGTTGTTTTAATTAGAAAATAATTGATAAAAAATTAACAAATATGCTAAAAATATAAAGAAATAACAAAAGCCAGTGTTTACCTTAGGGAATTTATTAAAAGTACAATTACATTGCAAAAAAATGTATACTCCGGCAGCTCAATATCAGCAACTTTCAGAGTTTGAAGTAAAATCAAATATTCGTTCACTAAATCATTACAAAATCATAAAAACTGATTCAGGGCACAAATTCAATTCATCTGCTGCATAAAAATCCTTTAGTGCCTGAACATTAGGGTGTATCGAAATAACTTTTTTTTTAAATTCCAAATTCCAAGTTGATAAAAATTTGTCTCTATAAACCCATATATACCACAAAAAAATTTAGCCCAATTGAAGAAAAATTGGTATCCCGCAAGAGACATAAAGTTTATAATTTTCTTCAAAAAACTGAATTTTTCCATATTTTTCCTTGGAATGAAGGATTATTAAGTTGAAAAATATTAACAATAGGGTGTGAAATGAAAGTGTAAAAAAAATAAATTACTCTAATAAAACGTTTAGGTCTCCCACATTATATTTAAACTTAAGAATTTTTAGAAAATGAGGTTTTCCTTCAAAAAATGATTTTTTTAAATGTCAATCAAAGCTTTTTTAGGCAGTTAAATATTTTATTCATCATCATTGTTATCATAAGTCATCATCCTTAATTAAAAAAAAAAAAAAAAAAAAATTGAAAAAAACTCAGTTTTTGCGAGAGGCCTAATTTTTTCCAATTTTGCTATTTTTTTTGTGGCGTATGTGAGTTCATAGAGACAACTTTTTATCAACTTGGAATTTTAAATTCATCAAAATATTTTTTTTCGGTACACCCTACTCTGCCCTGCTTGGATTAAAGGTGGTATATCCAATTTTTGTCCAAATAAATTGGTAAATTAAGTAATTTTACACCTTGTTTTATAACTTTAAAGTGGTATATCACCAAACATAGAGAAACGCAGGACTACAAAGAAGGTGGTAGCTCCACAAGACCCTTAAACGTGGCATAAACAATTACTTAATTACCATATGTTATCTACCATAAATTTTTTCAAACTCTTTAGAAAACTCCTTAACTTTTATATAACTTATATAGTCAATAGTAGAGACAATTTGTTGTGAAATCGTGCTAAATGTACTATAAATAGTTGGGAAATAGGTTTGATTTTAAAGTTGATTTTCTCCATTTTAACAATCTTGGAGATACAACATTTAAATAAAGCACGGCAGTACTGAACTTGCGGACAAAAAAATATAATCAGAATTTAAGTAATTTAAATTATGTATTAAGATTTTGTTAAAACTAGATTAAATGGACTAATTGAGCAGCAAAGAGTACAGAACAAGCTGTTAGTGCAAAATTTAAACAAAAAAGTGATATAAGACCCAAATGGAACTATAGCAGTGGCTTAGAATGTAATGAAACATGAAAATTTGAAATGTGAGCGAGGAAAAAATGTTTTCTTCAATTCTGTAGCAGTGGTAAAATTAAATTAGGTTTTTTCCAAAAAAATTTAATTTTTTTTATAGGTTTATAATGCCCCATAAAACGTGGAAATTTCAGATCTGAGCAAACATTTTTTTTCAATCTATTCTAGTAGTAACGTATTTTCCAAAAATAGTAAAAAAAATATTCTGAATTTTTTTGGAAATAGGCTTAGAATGCCATGAAACGTGGAAATTTTGAATTTTAGGAAAAAAAAAATGTTTCATTATTTATTCCCTTTAGACGGTCCACCCTGTATATTTTCCTGTGAAAGTTTAACCATTTCTTCGCTGACAGTAGCGTCAGGTAGTTTTTTTAGTTAATCCACCAACAGACAGACATACGGACAGACACACAGACAGAGAGACTGACGGGATTGAAAAATCTATATTTTCGTAATCTGAAACGTGAAAATCCGATAGAATCTCGGAGGGTGATTTTTTATTTGATTTTTTTCTCGAATACAATACTTCGATATGCGAGGGAAGTAAAAAAGATTACAAATTTTTTCAAAAAAATTTTCATTGTTTTTTTTTTAAAGATTTAGAATGCCATGAACGTGGAAATTTCAAATTTGAGCTAAACATTTTTTTTATTATTATTTATTCCCTTTAGACGGATCACACTGTATATTTTCCAGTGAAAGTTTAACCATTACTTCTCTGACAGTAGCGTCAGCTACCTACCAAATTCGACTTTTCTCCTTCAAGTAGTTTCTTAGTTAATGCACCAATAGACAGACAGACAGACAGACAGACAGATAGACATACAGTCTGAATTAGGAAACCTATATTTTCGTAATCTGCATGATCTGAAACGTGAAAATCCGAAAAAATCTCGGAGGGTGATTTTTTCTCGAATACAATACTTCCCTTCGGTATGCGAGGGAATTAAAAACTATCTGTAAAAACTTTAAATATTGCTACAGGTAGTTTTTCTTCTTAGTTCTCATAGATAGTTTTTTCTGCTGTTTGCAAAATCCTATAAAGAATATGTCTCATTACTAATACAACATACTATTCATAACGTTTTATTACAATGCTGATGCCTCCAATGGTTTTCTTCTTTCCATCAAAATTTTGTAATTTAATCACTGTACCTATAGAAATTATTTTCTACTTTCTAATGCAATTCAGTTTTAAAAGAAAACAATTGTTTCCATTTTTTTTTTAGTTTTCCGTCTGCCTCACTTTTTATTCAAACGCCATCATTTTGTTTACTCTTGTCAAACTCTTTGATTTGATACCCTTATCAAGGGGGTTGTAAAGAAATGGGTAATCCGCCATTTTGTGTCGGCCACCATATTAAAATTAGAATAACGTCACACAATTTATTGTATTGTACTTGTCAGAACCTTTCATTTGATACCCATGCCGAGGGGGTTGTAAAAAAAATAGGTGTTTCGCCATTTTGTGCCGTCTGCCATATTGGATTTACAATGACGCAATATAGCTTATTGTATTCTACTTTATATACCCTTTCATTTGACACCCGCATCGAGGGGGTTGTCAAGATAAAGGTAATCCTGCCTGTCCGGTTGTCTGTCCGTCTGTCCGTCGTGTTTTTTTAAGCACCATAACTTAAGTAAGAAAACTTTAATTATATTTGAATTTGGACAATGAGTTAATGCTTACTAGAAGAAGAGCCCTATTGTGTTTGAACAAAATCGACCAGTAAATAAAGATGTTATTAATTATATAAATTCAAAACAAAATATCTCTTCTGTAATTAAGAAAAGCATGTCTAGAACTAACATTATTTATCATAAAATTGCGAGTATCCCACATAAAGAGCAACAATTATACAGAAAGTTGAGTAACTCAGCGAAGAGTATGTTAACTCTAGTTTCTTCATTTTCAAATATCGTGTCTATCTGAAAGTGCAAGAATATACAGTCTCATCCATTTTTTAAACTGCCGATGACGTCATATTTCGAAAATAGGGTAGATGTTGTAAATCAAAATACGTCACTAAATAGAATAAAAATACTACAAAAACTTTTGCAAAAGAAATTTTTTAAACGAACTTATAGTTTAAGCAGAAATCAGGCATTTCCTCACATATGCCGAACCCTGTATACTCTTTTACCATTATGTGAAGTTGAAAGTTCCACCCGATCGATAATTTCATAATTACCATTTGTTTTAATATTGGGACCATATAAAATTACCTTTGCGTGAACAATGTTATATAATATCGACGGCTAAATATGAAACTTAAAATTTCTCTGTATGTAGGTATCATTGAGGTGACACACTTTGTCCAAGTAAGGCGGCTTACTTCAAATTTGCGACAATTTGTCTCATTCTCATTACGTATTCATTTAATATTAAAATCATTGTTTCTAGAAAGTTGAAAGTCGCATAAGAGATGTCCCAATTTGACCCGGTGACAGCCACGGTCACTCCAGGTCATTGTTTCCCGCATTTCGTTTGCAAATAGAGAGAATCAAGATCTTGTCTTAAATTGTTACCACTGCTCGGTGCATTCTGCAAATGCACAACAGCGTCGCCGTTTAAAGGCATAATATAACTATATGCTTTAAATGTGCATAACGTAGGCAACTTGCAGTCGTGTGATTAGCTATTTTTGTTTCGTTTTACATGCTTGTCGGGGGTCAAATAAGGCATGTTTATTAGTGTCTATTATTCAAATTTCTTCAAACATCGCTGTCGTGCTGAATAAAATAATTATTTATTTACTTATTTATCAAAATATCTACAGGATAAAATTTCAAGTGATATTATGCCAACATGTACTTGTACATTACCTCATATATGAACGGAGAAAGTATTTATAAATAAATAATCGGAAAAGGTATTTACACAGAACGTCCCTCTTTATTTACAGGGTGATCACTCTAAAAAAAATATTAATTAAGAAACCACATAGGAGAGTACACTTGATTTAAAAAAAAAACTGGTACACTTTCTTTTAGCTATGTAAATCATTCGTTCTTTGATTAATATTAATAATCTTACAAATGTCACTTTGACGTTAATCAGTGGCGTCATTATTAAAAATGGTTCGGCATCTAACAGATATTCAAAAATTTCGGACTGTTTCTAAAATAGAAGATGGTTGGTCCATAAGAAGACTTGCTGCTGAACACAATGTGAGTAAAACCACGATAATGAGTGTTAAAAAACAATGGGAAACAAACCAAACGGTATCCCGTAAAGTTGGTTCCGGTAGGTCCAGAAAGATCAATAATCAAAAAGATGAAAATCTTATAAATTACCTAAGAGAAAACCCTTTTCAGCTTGCAGTAAATGCAATTTCAGAGACAAATTCCCCTGCTTCAGTACCTACTGCTTGCAGAAGAATAACACTACAAAGCGACTTGAAGAGTTGTTCAGCGGCTAAAAAATACAAAATTTCAGAGGAAAAGAAGCAGGGTAGGATTATTTTTGCACTCAACTATATAATCAATGATGAAAACTTCTAGGGTCAAGTTGTCTTTTCTGACGAAAAGGTTTTTGTAACGATGGACATGATCGCGTATATAGGCCTCCTTTCACTAGATACGATGAAAAATCTACTTTCGATCCACAAATATCGGGAAGGTTTTCAGTCAATGTCTGGGCTTGGATAAGCCTAAATGGGTTAGGTGTGTGTTGGAACAGTGGTGGTCATCTCAATTCCATTAAATATATTGAAATATTAGACAATATTATGTTGCCGTCAGTAATAGAGGTGTTTCCGGAAAATTATTTTATTTTCCAACAAGACAACTGCTCCATACATACGGCCCATCGTGTTAGGCAATTGTTTCTTAATAAAAACATAGAGTTGTTACCGTGGCCATCTAAAAGTCCTGATTTAAATGCAATTGAAAGTGTTTGGGGACTAATGGTGAAACATAAGAAAATTAAATAACCATCCAAACAATGCCCAAGAATTAAAAGGGATAATTGAAGACGCTGGGAGAACTTTTCGCAAGAAGTTGACCTTGCAAGAAATCTAATTTTGTCCATGCCTGCAAGACTTCTGGCAGTTTTAGACGCTAATGGAGCAATGACAAAATATTAGTTAATTCTGTATTACGTAGTTGAAGTTCATTTATTTTATTTTTTTTAATGCATTTTTATGGTCACTTTGCATTGTTTACATTTTTTTAATCTCAAGTAGTATTTTTGTGTTCTTGTTTTAAAAATAGAATTATCATTATTCAGCTAGTATTTTAATTACAACCATTAGTAGAATTATCCGTAACAAATACAATTTTTTTTAAACAATAATACGAGAGGCTTGAAAATGTTTTGAAAAAGTTATTTTCTAATCATTTTTTAAAATTCCATTTGAATAAAATAAAAAGAAAGGTTTAATAAGTTTAAAAACACTAAGAAACCGGTCTGCACCAAAAAAGCTAGGTCCGGGGTAAATCACTTCTTCTCCACCCCCCTCTCGATATGCCTGGCCAGCCCTATTTACAGACATATGCACACAACTAAACTATTAAGATTTTCGATTACAAGAGTTGTACCAGTTTTTTTGAAATCAAGTGTACTAATGGGACGATTGTTATCACTATTGGTACAAGGAAAGCCCGATAACTTTTGGTTAAAGAAAGAGGTGTCAAATTTCAAAAACTTGTGTAAATACCTTTACAAATTTGCACCATGGTTGAATTGTTTCTTAGGATCATCCGGTACATTTTATAATAAAATTATAATAGGCGTCTTCCTTGCTAATTGTGTTAACTACATTCCAATTAATATTGCCGCCTGTCACATTTTTGTCATTATTTATTCTGTTTAGATGGTCCACCCTGTATATTTTTCATGGAAGTCTACCCATTTCTTCGCTGACAGTAACGTAAACTGCCTAGTAAATTTGACTATTCTCGGTCAAATAGTTTTGTAGTTAAAGCGCCAACAGGCAGGCAACAGACCGAGATACAGTCATTCAGCAGACGGACAGATAGACAGACAACTGATGGGATTGAAAGACCTTAATTTTCGTAATATATATGATTTGAAACGTGAAACTCTGAAGAGATCTCGGAGGGTGACTTTTTCACGAATACAAAACTTCCTTTCTGTAAGTAAGGGAAGTAGAAATGCAGACTTTCAATTAAAGACGACAAGACCGGAATAAAAGGGGGCAAACTTAAAATTTACTCTAATGTACTAATTATTCTTATCCAGCCGTAAAATGATTGTGCAACTCAACAAAACTAGGTCGGAAAATTATAATATACACTTAGATGTCGACCTAAGATTTATTAACTTTTTTCTATTTCAAAAATTTTCATTTTTTTTCTATCAATTTTTATATAAAAAGGGTCTGCTCTTGGACATCTACTCTTCCTTTTATTTGCAAAAACTATACTTTAATCGATGGGCAACAAAAAATTGTCTAAATTCTAACTATTAACTTACCTCCACTATAAGATACACCCTGTAGATTTAAAAACAATTTTATAAAATGCCACTTTTGTTCTCCCACAATTTTCATTTCAGGCATTTTTTCAAATTTCAATCTCTTGACCGTCCACGCAATGAACTGAATTCAGATTATTAATAATGAAAAATCATAAATTACCTAGATATATAAATGTGTAAATTTTCTAAATCATAGTTTTAGCCTATGTTTATAGACCTTCTAGAAATTAGAAACGAAGCAGCCAGAAGGATGCGGGCAAATAAGAAGTTACACCCTAATTTTTCGAAAAACTAGAAGGCTTGTACTTTAATTCAAAAATTAAACGATCTATTCAATGACTTATAAAAACACAAAAAAGACAATCTTTAATCGAGGGTGCCTCAGGGTTGAGGGTAATTTAAGCTTGGCACCCCACTATATTATCATTGTACACCTCAAAACCTACATTTTGATCTAAGTTTTATTCATGTATTTTATGACTTAAGAAAACATTAAAAATCGTGTGCGGAAGTGACCCCAAAATGCCATGCCATGGGCAAAATTAGTTTATATGAAAGGTCTGTGATAGTACTTACTCATTCAGATAAAGTTTTTCACGTATCTTATTCATAGGATATTTGTACAGACGACTCTCCACCTATTAGAACACCATTCTCTACTCACTAGTGAAAATTAGTGTCTAAAAACTGAAACATCCCGTATATTTGTATTTAATATGATAAACCATTGTGTTAACTTATAGTTTTTTAACCCTATGTTTTACACCCGATGACAGAGGGGAGTACACAAACAACTCCCCATTTATATCTAATGGCTTTTGTTAATTTAGTTCACCCCTTCACGGATTATTTTTCTACACAATCACGCGGATAAAAACGTTCCTATATTTTGTTTACATACGTGGAGAAATGGCTATATATTTCCCCTAAATGATCAATACAGTAGATTACCGCGAAGTACTTCTATTTGTACTCCGCCAAGAAAACTGAAATGAGCTTATAATTAAATTCGTTTTAATCAACATAAACGTATTGACACTAATAAAACTAACATCGTTAAATCGATAATTCTACTTACTTCTTAATGTTAATAAAGCTATAATTAAAGTATTGATTGCTTGATAAATCAATTCAAGCCGTTTTAAAGTTCATTCGAATCTGTCACACGACCACTTAAATCAATAAATTTGTACATGATGCTCATCAGGAGTTTATACAGGGAGCTTCGAAAATATTGTGTACAAGTTGAAAACTGCTTCCTAGCCCTAAAACGCACAGTGGGTCAATTTCAGGAATTTCTGTCCAAAACTCAAATCAACCGATTTTAACAAATTTCCGAGAAGTGAGTAATAAACAAGCTACTTAATAATAATAATAATAATAATAAAAGGTCTTTATTTCCAATACAAATATAAAAAAATTAAATAATATACAGTTTCTGCAAAAAAAAATAATACAATTATTGGAAAAAGCCGAAGATCAGGTAGTCATGCGCTGCATGACTTCTGTTTTTCATCTTAAGCTGTACACTAGTAAACATATCCATATAAGCACATACACAAATACACATACAGACATCCATTACACATACATACACACACATACATACACACCTGCAAGTAACGTATAATTATGTAACACTTGGTAAGGCTGATTGTTATACTTAGGGGAACAAAAGACCCCGAACCCAATACCTGCTTCATTTGCGTTGTACGGCTCGAGAACGAAACATGCGTTATGTGTTAAATTTGTGCAGTGAATATTTAGTGTTTTTCGAACAGTGAATTTTTTGTTTCTTTGTCTTCAATTGAATGAATTGGCAATGTCTGATACAGAATAAGATAAGAGCTTTATTGTAAGCAGTTAGTTGATTTTGTTTGCCGTTTGGTACCGGAAATGATGCCAAAAGTTTATAACATGGGCAAAACTAGTTTATATGAAAGGTTTATGGTAGTAATTACTCATCCAGATAAAGTTTTTCACGTACCTTATTCATAGGATATTTGTACAGACGGCTCTCCACCTGTTAGAACACCATTCTCTACTCACTAGTGAAAATTAGTGTCTAAAAACTGAAACATCCTGTATATTTGTATTTATATGATAAACCATTCTATTAACTTATAGTTTATTAACCCTATGTTTTACACCCGATGACAGAGGGGAGTACACAAACAAGTCCCCATTTATATCTAATGGCTTTTGTTAATTTAGTTGACCCCTTCATGGATTATTTTTCTACACAATCACGCGGATAAAAAAGTTCCTATATTTTGTTCATATACGTGGAGAAATGGATATATATTTCCCCTAAATGATCAAGCTATAGCCGTTTAACGAGTAAGAGCTTTTTCCCGTAAATTTTGGTGAAAATAAAACTTTACGTTTCTGTTACGCTTTACTTTCCTAAGCTTCCACATTGTAGCTTCTTTATGATATTGAATGCAGTATCCAGTACATGTCCTGTGAATTGCAACTGCCTATAGCTGCCACTTTTTGAGTTAAGGCATTTTGAATACGTTGATGCAGGCAAAGAATATTAAATTTCGAATGTAATTATTATTTAATTATATTATAATTATTATTGATATTGCAGTCACTGATTTCATTCAATTTGTTCACTAATCACGACTTCAAAGTGAAATTTACTCTCAATACACGACATCTCTAATGTGTACATACCACCCGATAATTTTTATTTGATAAGTAAGCAGATGAAATTGGCAAACATTATAATACCTCATCTTTTGCGTTTCTTTCAGATCCTAGCGCCCATCTTATAAACCCAAGCGAATTAATATATTCAAGATTTGGACAGAAAATCTGAAAATTACAAAGAGAAATGTCAATAAAGAATTGTGACTAACGAGGATTTGTTGCTGATTCTGAAGAGTCACTTACATCTCAAAGCCAAAGTAGTTCAAGTGAACCACAAAGTGACTACAAAAATGACTATTAATCAAAGATTAAATTTATATTTAACATTGTAATCCTTTGATTTTGTAAAATAATGCATGATTAGAAGTTTCTTCTTTAGGTGAAATTCTATCAATATCCACATTTCATCAATGAGTTTCGATTTGCACAACCTGAAACCAAGCCCTATTTATCAGTGAAAGTTTTTTACAGTTTTTCCTCCAATTTGGAGGTAATATTCTATTCGAATCCTAAATTTTACAATTTTATACAATTTTTTCAATTCCTATTTTTAAATTATTTACCTTGCAATTGCCAGCTGATATTGGGGCGTTTCCATGAGTTTCAGATTTGCGGTCAAATTTTTTTAAATCTGACCCTCTGTATCTATGCAAAAGAGACGGGGAATATATTTGTCACCAATTACGGATGGTGCCGTGGTTTAACGATACTCTACATATGCTGAAAAAACTCAAAACCAAAACTTGGAATAGGTTTGAAAAGAGTAGAAGTCGTACAGATAGGAAATACTTTTGTAATATGAGAAATATTTACAATACTGCATTACATAATGAAAGAAAACCTTTTCTTAACTTATTGACTAAAAATACCAAAAATCTATGGGCAACCCTAAAGTCTAACGGTATCGTTAAATGTAACCAAAACTCCTCACCTCTTCCAGAACATCTTTGTGATGCAAATCGTATTAATGATTATTTCATTGATTCCATACCACGCGAAAAAGTACCGATCGATTATCTAATGAAATTCGAGAGTAACAAATTCTCAAATAGCAGTTTTGAATTTCAATTTGCCATCTTAGAACTAATTCATTCTCTAGTCTTAAAACAAAAACCTCACAGTAGTATGTGATGGCATCTCTGGAAAAATGCTACAACTTAGTTTACCAATAATAGTGGAACTTCTCACACATATAAACTTTTCATTTAAAACTGGAGCTGTCCCATTTATTTGAAAAGAAGTTTCAGTCAAGCCGATACCAAAAAACAATAAAATTAGTACCATATCTGAGCTTAGGCCCATTAGCTTACTGTCAGTGCCCTCAAAATTTGCTAAGGGGTATCCACCAACAACTATCGTCTTACTTGTTCAACAATAATGTGATACCCTAGACACAATCAGGTTTTCGTTAAAACTACGGCACATCCACTGTCCTAATATCTTTGCTTGACGATGTATTGACTTCAATCAATTCTGATAAAGTAACATCTTTGACCTTGTTAGACATGTCAAGAGCCTTTAATTCGTTAAACACTGAACTGCTCATAAAAAAACTAAATTATTACGGTATTAATGACAGTATTTTAATGTGGCTTAGCTCGTATCTACTTAATCGCTACCAGTACACTTGCATGGACACTGCAAGTGGAGAAAAAATTTACTATAAACGCATGCTACTTTCTGGAGTGCCTCGGGGTTCTATACTGGGGCCCTTGCTATTTAATATTTATACTGCAGACCTACCTCTCATCACAAGGTACTGTTCTATTCATATGTATGCTGACGATGTTTAGCTCTATTTTTCGTTTGATGTTTTGGGATCTAAAGACGCAGAAACATGCATCAACTATGACTCAAATGAAATAAAAAACTGGACCGCACAAAACTCACTTGTTCTAAATCCAAACAAAAGTAAAAATATTGTTTTCGGTAGGTACTTCAAATAAATTAAAAGTTCTCTCAAACTTTCAACTGTCAGTGGACAGTGTAATCATTGAACAGGCTGAAAAGGTTAAAAACTTAGGGTTGACACTCGATAAGGACTTAAACTTTATTCCTCATATTTCGGAAGTATCCAGAAAATGCTTCTGCTCTTTTAAACAGATTTCATGTCTGAGAAAGCATATAAGCTACAAAAAATACAAAACATCTGCGTCAGATTTGTCACTAATGGTTCGTTTTATGAACATGTTACACCTTATATTAGAGAGTTAAATTTACTAAAATTAAATGAACGGCGTTTCGTGCACTTCACCTCTATGCTATACAAAGTGATCACATTGAAAAAACCCGATTATCTATCTCATAAACTTCTCATGAGAAATGCTGTTCACAATCGGAATTTGAGATATACTAACGACCACTTACACGATCTAAATATGAAATATTTCGTTCATCTTTTACATATATGTCAATGTACGTTTACAATAATCTGCCCCAGCAGTACTACTTTATGTCTGAAAATACATTAAAAAAACAACTAAAGACTCTGGTTTTAAGCAATGACTTGAATATTAATTTTAATATATCTTAAAGTATGTGTTTACACTAGGTTTTTATATAACATCATGTTTTTTTTTTAGGTTAGTAGTTTTTACATCAGTGCATACTGTACTGCTAACCTTTTGTGTCCAATATGTATATTTTACCCAATAAACTATTATTTATTTATTTATCTATTTCTTTATTTATTTACTTATTTATTTATTTATTTATTTATTACATGCCTCGGCATCTGCGGACAAAATCTTCATACATGGACCTGAAATTGTTGAGTCTGCGATGTTACCAATCAGTCAACTCTCAGAAGAAGCTCGGGAGTCAAGGAGTAAAGACCTTAAACAATACAGGCAAAACCACACTAGAAAGTCACCTAGGCAACTAACGAATGAGGATTTTCTTCATTGCCTGTTAATTTTATCCAACCCGTTCATCACAGGTCTTAGAAAATTACCCCAAAAGAGGTCAACAATATTACCTTCCGAAAGATTAAGTCTACTAGCAATACCAGAAGTACCCAAAGCGACTTCGATGACATAAACACCACAGTAAAGCATCTCCGAAACCAGTACTGGCCAGGATAGTAGTGATTAGGTAGACAAGTGTATATTTTTGATAGATCTTACTTTATTTATTAGTTCTGTTCAAGAATCTATAATAAATTTATATTTTGAACGCCCATTGTCTCTTTTCATTCCACAATGTAAACAATATACAGTGTGAACCTAAAGAAACGCACAAAATTCATATCTTTGGTATGTGTCATTTGTCAAAAAAATCCTCGAACAGGTCGATTTTAGTTTTATAAATGCTATATTTTATCACTATACCAAAATTTATGACGTTTATGGCGTCATCATAATTTTTACTTCCCTCGCATACCGAAGGGAAGTATTGTATTCGAGAAAAAATAACCCTCCGAGATTTTTTCGGATTCTGACGTTTCAGAACACGTAGATTACGAAAATATAGGTTTTTCAATTCCGTCAGTCAGTCTGTCTGTCTGTCTGTCTGTCTGTTGGTGCATTTACTAAAAAACTACTTGAAGGATAGCAGCCAAATTTGGTAGATAGTTGACGCTACTGTCAGCGAAGACATGGTAGAAATTTCACTGGAAAATATACAGGGTGGACCGTCTAAATGGAATAAATAGTGAACAAAATTTTTTTTTGCTCAAATTTAAAATTTCCACGTTTCATTACGCGCTAAACCTATTTCAGAAAAAAAAAATTTAAAAATTTTCTTCACCATTTTTGAAAAAAATTTTACCACTAAAATATGAGAATTTTTTTCTTTCTTCAAATTTAAAATTTTCACGTTTCATGGCATTCTAAACGTATTTCAAAATAAAAAAAATTTTTGAAAATTTTTTTACCAACATTTTTGAAAAATTTTTCACCACCAAAATAGGTGGAATTTTTTTTTTGCTCAAATTTAAAATTTCCACATTTCCATGGCATTCTAAACGTATTAAAATAAATTTAAAAAATTTTCCGAAATATTTTCTTGGAAAAATTTATGTATTCATCACTAAGTAGGTACTTACTATAGAATAGAAGAAAATATTTTGTTTGCTCAAATTTAAAATTTCCACGCTTCATGACATTCCAAACCTATTTCGGAAGAAAAAAAATTGTAACATTTTTTTACCATTTTGGAAAAAAAATTACCACTAGAATATATGGAAATTTTTTTTTTGCTCAAATTTAAAATATACACGTTTCATGACATTCTAAACCTATTTCAGAAGAAAAAATTTTGAAAATTTTTTAACCAAGATTTTGGAAAAATTTCAAAAAAAAATGTTTTTTCTTTATTCAAATTTAAAATTTCAACGTTTCCATAGCATTCTAAACCTATTCAAACAAATAAAAAAAATTGATAAAATCTATTTCACTACTTACTATAGAATAGAATAATTTTTTTTACCACTTTGGAAAAAAAATTACCATTAGAATAGACGGAAAAATTTGCTTTTGCTGAAATTTAAAATTTTCACGTTTCATGACATTCTAAACCTATTTCAGAAAAAAAAATTTGAAAATTTTTTTCACACATTTTTGAAAAATTTTGAACCACTAAAACAGATGGAAATTTTTTTTCTTTGCTCAAATTTAAAATTTCCATGTTTCATGACATTCTGAACCTATTGCAGAAGAAAAAGGAGTGAACATTTTTATCCAACAGTTTTGAAAAATTAAAAAAAAAAAAATTAAATTTTTAACCACCACTATACTTCCACTTCACTGCGTGAATGTGGAACTGTCTAATGGCAATACTATTTGACATATGCTATTATACTTTTATTGGAAAATATACAGGGTGGTCATCCCAAGAAATAATTTATGGGAGACCTGTTATTTAGTATTGAACTTTTGCTGTTGGATGAGCACTATTTTTTTGACCAAAAGTTATCAGGATTTCTTTGTAATAATTACAATAACTATATTTCCATTATTATTCTCAATGTCATTTCGTATTTAAGTAATATTTTTTTAGTGATCGCCATGCACAAATAACGAGGGAAGTTCTGTGTAAATACCTTTACCGATTTTTTTTAATGGAAAGAGACATTTTTGTTTACTGTTTTTGGTGGTATATTTCTTTAGCTTTCTGGTGATATGAGAAAGATTGAAATTACCTAAGCCATTCTTTTGGAAAAAAATGTTTTTATTGGTTGATACCTTACATAAGTGACTGTGCGAAAAAAATCATCTCCATTGCTCAAATTGCGGCCCTCCAACCAGCAGTATATAAAAATATTCATATTTGATATCCGCAAGTGGCAGCAAATCAATCAATCATTCAAAATGAACTTATTACTACATTTTGAAAAATATGTAGTATACGTTTAGCATTTTTCCGGTGGACCATCGAAACCCGAAAAAAACGTCGGATCGATGTGAAAGTCATATCTATCGATTCGAGAGCGTATTCAGAAAATTCCGTCCGTCGGTCAGTCGGTCCGTCGGTCTGTCTGTCTGTCAGTCTGTCTATCTGTCTGTCGGTCTAATAGGAGGTCTTTAGAAAACCTTAACGCCCGAAGCTCGGCTCCGTTCGGAAACCGGAAGTACCCGATATAGACGTTTCGAGTCGTTCGGGAGAAATTGAATAACTGGATAACGGGTAGTTGGATCGAGACATTTCAAAAAAGAAATGGTGCCGCTGGCAAAGCTGTACAAATAAGTTTACCAGAGGCTATGTCGAAAAACAAATGAAAATTGATTTTTTTTGCAAAAAACTGGTTTTCTCGAAATCGGACTAGGAAGCACGATAACTGTCCAGAATATTGATCGATTTCGATGAGGATCAAAGGTACCCGGCCACAAATCAAGCTTACTGCTGGCGGCCCGAATCCGTTGACCGCAAGTATGTTTTCCAGGGCCGAGTATGATTTTTCAAAGAAATTAATAACTCCCGAATCGAAGGTCCGATTTTAATTTTCAAAAATGGCAATTGTAGGGCTCGATGAGGTCTATTAGTTGACGTTTGTGAGAAATTTGAGAAAACAAAAGGAATCTACAAATCCTGGAAAACTTGATTTTTTTGTTAAATTCTACAAATTCCGAACAGTTTCCTAATAAAAATCGAAAATTAACTATTCCGTCGATCGATCTCTATAACCAGTATAAGGCATGGACCTTTTTGGACAAAAAATCTGCAATAGAGTTTTTTCGAAAAACTTAAAATAAACGAGTTATTTACGAGAATGCATTCCATAGAATTATTTTAAAAAAATATTACAAATTGATAAGTGATAATGTTATATTTAAAATATCATCATTCATTTAGTTATTTTCATTTACTAAATAAAAACAGAACCGATGCCCTTTCCGTGTTTCAAAATGTACTTACCTTTTACTTTAGTCAATGCAAAAAGAAAAAAAAAGAAAAATAAAACATGTCCAAGCACTGAGTCATCTTGCGGCCCTTTGCTGAAAATGTAATGAATCATCCCAACAAACTGGACAAAAAGCGTATCAAAATGTAGTTTTTTTCACTTGTTAAATAAGGCATGCCATGTAGAGAAGGGTTTAATGATACAAATTCTATTCCTATATTACTTTTAATTACTACTTTAATTTAACAAAGTTACTAGACAAGAATCTTATAAAAGTTAATGTGTTGCGTCAGGTAGCATATATTCCAGCCAACCTGCAATTGCTACATTTCATCGTTATTTACGTTAACTAGATTTAATCTGGCGATTATTTCCAAAACAGAGAAACCATAGAAGTCGTTCCACCTCTGCAGTTCTTGTAAGCCATAAATTATATCGAGTAGTTTATTAAATGAGATGCGTACATACAAAGCTTACCCTGATTGTTCAGTGGGAGAAACTATCAAGGTCTGAGTCTTGAGTGCATGTGTCATGGCGACCGTGATCCCAAAAGCCAGGAATGCAGCAGGCCATGCCTAGACAGACAAATATCATTTATTTACGGCTCAAGAAAATTGTACGACTTTATTTGGATCTTCTCATAATAAATCTGATTTGTTTCTCTTAGCTTGTTTACAGGTATACGGTAAATGATTCGGTGATTTGTTATAAATACAATGTTTACATTTAAAATGGTCATCCAGAAATAGTGTTTTTAAACTTAAAAACATCAACAGGTACACCCGAAATGTTTTCGCCACGTATATGAGCATAATTGAGTGATAATAAACATTGTTCTAGAGCAAGCCGATAATAGGAATGCACTACCTTACCGTTCATATGTATCAGCTAATATAGTTCTCTACATATACCTAAGGCACATAAAAAACCTCAAACCTTTGGCCCTTATATATAGATTGGAGAGTGGGGCATGCTATATATTCGTAGAAAGTGATAAATTATAGATACAATAATTTACAAGGATCGGGAAGTTCATCTCGTTGCCAGAGACCACTCGCCGTAGACGTAATATTATATTGCAACCATTTACTGAAACAAGCAGAAAAAACGACGAAGTGGTGAAATATTTATTATTAGCTACATTGTATCTAAATTTAACTGAAAAACGGTAATAGTTCTTACAAAAATATGTAAAACATCTAGCAAACAAAAAGATAATTTTGAGTCAAACACACACTTTACTGTTCTGTTTAATGTATGGTGGGTTTATTTCGTTTATTTTCATAATAATTAAATATGAAAACCCAATTAACTGCTGGCAACATAAAACATTTTTCTCCATAAAATAAACTATTTTTATATAACATGTGGCGTTGTGAAAAAAATCGGTGAAGGTATTTACACAGAACTTCCCTCTTCATTTGTGCATGGCGGTCACTCTAAAAATTAATAATTACGAAGTGACATTGAAAACAATAATCAGATTATAATTATCACTATTATTACAAAGAAAACCTGATAAGTTTTGGTCAAAAAAATATACAGAGTGCTCATCCAACAGCAAAAGTTCAATACTAAATAACAAGTGCCAAATATGGAAGGCTTGCACAAATACCTTTATAAATGTCCACCATGACTGAATTATTTCTTGGGATGACCACCCTGTACATTTTTCAATAAAAGTACAATAGGTGCCATCTGTCACATTTTCAATCCAACATTCACGTAATGGAGTGGAAGTATAGTGGTGGTTAAAAAATTTCATTTTTTTTTTGAAATTTTTCAAAAATATTGGTAAAAAAATTTTCAAAATTTTTTTTCTTCTGAAATAGGTTTAGAATGCCATGAAATGTAAAAATTTTAAATTTGAGCAAAGAAAAAAAAATTTCCATCTATTTTAGTGGTAAAAATTTTTTCAAAAATGTTGGTGAAAAAAATTTCATATATTCTAGTGGTAAATTTCTTTTCCAAAAAAAATGTTTTCCCATCTATTCTATAGCAAGCAGTGATAAATAGATTAAAAATTTTTTTCAAAAAATGTTTAATCGAAACGATTTTGAAATTTGTTTGAAAAGAAAAAAAAATCCATCTATATTAGTGGTAAAATTTTTTCAAAAATGGTAAAAATTTCTTATTTAAAAAAAAAATAGGTTTAGAACCCTATGTATGAAACGTTGAAATTTTAAATTTGAACAAAGAAAAAATTTCCATCTGTTTTAATGATAAAACAATTTTCAAAAAAAAAAAAAAATTAATTTTTTTTTAATAGGTTTAGAATGACATGAAACGGGCAAATTTGAAATTTGAACAAAGAAAAAAAATTTTTTTAGTGGTAACACATTTTTCAAAAATACTGACAGACTGATGGAATTGAAAACCTATATTTTCGTAATTTACGTGTTCTGAAATGTCAAAATCCGAAAAAATCTCGGAGTGTGTTTTTTTCTCGAATACAATACTTCCCTTCGGTATGCGAGGGAAGTAAAAAAGGTTTTATTATGCCCAAGTTGTTTAGTGGTGGGCCACCCTACGAGCGACGTGGTTAGGGTCACTAGTTTTACCTGGCAATCACAGTAAAGATACGGAGAGCAATAGGATAGTGAGTTCAAGGCTTGGGTACCATAATTACTTAGTATAATCAAGGAAAAAGAAAGATAAAGATAAACAAAAGACACGTATTTCATATATATAATAGTACTATATTATAAAAATATTATATTAAAAAAAATGAAACTATCACAGCATCAATAGCAAAATATCAAACAGAAATATGTATAAAATAAACTATATTACAAGATGCACTATATTGCAATTTGTGTAGCTGTAAGATAAATTTGAGGCGTTCACGAGAACCAAAAATATATTACAAAAGATGCGTGTCGTAACTTTACTTCAATACTAAAATCATGTATTACAACCAAATTAGGGAAAATTAAGATTCTTTACGAAAGGCAAGATAACCAAATTACAAAAGATAAGTTTCGTAAATTTACCTCAATACTAAAAATCATATATTACAACAAAATTAGGTTAACTAGAGATTCTTTACAAGAGACAAAATAACTATATTACATAAGATATGTCTAGTAAATTATCTAAAAACTCATAAACTTTAGACACTCTCGTTGCCATAAAAATGCACCAAGACTTACTATATTACCAACAGAAGTGCATTACAATACTATGATAAAATATTTACAGTAAGGAATCACGATAAAATTAACCACGAAATTAATAGGTACTACGATGAAATATTTGCGACAACGAATTTAAGATATAAGTAACTACGAATTTAATGTACGTCAATGGATTAACTATAACAGCAAATTTAAAATATAATCTAACAAAAAAATAATAGACTTCGTTTGAATCTAATATTTTAAATTTAGAGATTTTGCTCTTTTACATGTAACATTCAAAAGTACTTGTCTTTTATTTTAATATCGTGATGAAGGAAATTCCTAAATACGCTCCTGTTCTCCGATGATTATAGATTCAAAAGTTGTGTAGATGATTCGATGTCAGAGGACCTCCATTTCCTCAATTGGAATGATTCGCAATTGGTCGCCTTAATTCCATTTTGAGGTTAAGAAATCATAAAGAACATGCTCGTACATCATTTGTTGCCAAGAAAAAATTAAGTAAATTTCTTCGTCCAGAAAATTTCATTTTACTTGGTGGAAAATCTTGAATATGAGTTGTGTCGAAAGAAAAAAAAAACGCATACAAAAACGTGGCATCAAAATTGAACTACATAATCTTGCTTAAAGCAACAGTGTAACATCGAGACATTCCGACGTTAAAAGAATTAAACGTAGTACTTATCAAAAATTGGTTTTTAGAAAAACGTAGTATGTACCTATAAATTTCTTGTTTTTAAGAAAAACCTAAAACAATATTTTAAATGTTAGATTTTAATCACCGGTATAATAATTAAAAACCTTACCTCATGTGATTATCACGAGGTTTTTCAAATTCTAATATCCCCTTTACAGGTCAAACAAAATTATAAATACTTCTAATTAGTTCAATGGTTCAACGAGAAAGAGTTTCACTCGGCGTTATTTAGTTGAATTCTCATACCTGGTGCGCTATCTATTATTCGTGAGCGTTAACTGCTAACAGATGACGTATGTCCATTTTAGTGTAAGGAATAAGGGCTCTATTAGCACCAGGATTTGTGGGAATAATATTTCCGATGATTTATAATTTTTCTAATAGATATTAACAGTGTAACGAAGGATGCTCTTGAGCATTCCGCATGTTGCAAACATTAAACCATACAAAGTCAAGGATTAATGGCACAAAATTGCCATGTACCATGTGCATCACGTGATACAGTTAATTTTATTTCATTTTAAAATGTTAATACGTATAATCTACTCTTATCGGAAATCTACTACATTTGTGAAACGTACTGACAATTACCTAAGAACATAGTTGATTTTTTATATACATCCAGTGTTAAAGGCATTCGTCCCAGACTGAGTGTCAACGTTAAATTCCGGAGGTACTTTTATGTTTCTTACTTATGTGGTTTTATCTCCTTTAATATTAACATATGTCTCATTTCTGAGACACACTTTACAAATGACTCATTCATTAAATTCAAGGGATATAAAGTGTATCACACTATACATCCCGAAAATGCAGCCAAAGGTGGTAATGCCATCGTGATTAAGGAATCAATTAAACATCATCAAGAAACTGGGTATAAAACAGAAGAGTTTCAAGCTGCCTATGTAAATGTTAAAATTAAAACATTCGAGATTATTATCTCTGCAGTTTGCTGTCCCCCTAGATATACTCTTAAAAAGGAACAATATTTAGACTTTCTAAATAATTACGGATATAGATTCATCATTGGAGGTGACTTCAATGCCAAGCACGTTCACTGGGGCTCTAGGTTAACAATTACATAATGAAAAGAACTTTTTCAAGCAGTCAACCAACTAAACTGCGAAATATTATCAACTGGTAAGCTGACATATTGGCCTACAGATCTCAATATAATCCCAGATTTAATTGATTTATTCATAACTTGAAATGTGTTTGTGAACTACATGCATATGGAGGAGGCTTGGGATATGAATTCTGAAGATTCTCCTATTCTTCTCACCCTGAATGATAGTGTTATACAAAAGGAAATGTCTTCTAGATTGACTAATAGACAAATTGATTGGCAGAGCTTCAAACTCCAAGTTAAAGAAATTATCAAATTGTCAATCCCACTAAGGAACGAAAATCAGCTAGACAACGAAGCGGAAACATTTATTAAGGATACCCAGCACGCTGCATGGGATAATGCCCCTAACATTATTCCACGAACTAAAAGTAACAGTTACCTCAGAGAAATTAGGGCACTTATTTCCGAAGAGAGAAGGCTCAGAAGAATTTGGCATCAATCTAGACTTGCAGAGGATAAAACTAGACTAAAAAATATCACACAACAACTCAAAAGAGAGATTCAAAAATTTAAATCTAAATCTATTAGTGACTACCTAAGCAAACTGTCAAATGACAGTAAAACTGACTATTAATTTCGACAAGCCACTAAAAGACTGAAAAGACCGATCTTGCAGAATCCACCAATTAAAGATGCAGATGATATATGGGCAAAAAATAACATATGAAAAGCTAACAGATATGTCTAATATCTTGAAAGGACCTTCCAACTGAATGAAGAAGAAGAACTCTTGATTGGGAAAATTTTATCCAGGAAGAATGTGGTATCAAACTCGCTACTCCAAAATAAATTGAAACAGAAATTAAACAAAACATCAACCCGAAGAAAGTTCCAGGGTTTGGCTTAATTACTGGGGAAATTCTAAAACAGCTTCCAACGTAAAGCAATGGTAGATGTTACCACCTTATCAATGCATCATTTAGATTAAAATATGTACCTAAGATATGAAAAGTAGCAGAAGTGACGATGATTCCTAAACCCAGAAAACCACCAAATAATGTTTCGTCTTACAGGCCAGAAACTGTTTGAGAAAGTGCTGCTTAAAAGATTGAAACCAATTCTTGATGACAAAAGTACATTCCAGCGTACCAATTTGGGTTCAGAAAGTGTCACTTAACTATAGACCAAGTCTATAGAATTCCTGATATAATTGAAAAAAGTTTGTTTCATCGTCTTCCTTGATGTTGTACAAGGCTTTGATAAAGTATGGCATGAAGGACTTAATTATAAATTACACAAGCTTTTTCCCAACTAGTTCTCACAGTTATTGAAGTCTTACAGTTTAGACGGAGCTTTCAGAATTAAACAGGAAGATGCTTACTCTGAACTAAAAGAAATTAAGGATGTAGTGCCACAAGGCAGTGTAGCAGGGCCAGTCATCTATTTATTATACACTAGTGATATTGACGATATTGCCATAATGGCTGTAGGCAAAAATCGCGAAGAAGCTGCGGCGAATCTGCAAACCTCAGTTAATAAAATAAACAACTGGACTAAGGAATGGCGAATCAACTAACAAAAGAAATCAACATATCCCTGTTAGCAAAAATAATATCCAGGTACCATATGCTGATATAGCGAAATATTTGGGTATGACTTTGATCCCTAAGCTACGCGGAAGAGCTCATGTGAAAAAGGAAAAAGAAGAACTGAATATCAAATTTATAAAAATGCATTGGCTGCTTGGACGGAGCTATTTATCTTCAATTTTTGGAAAACCATCTGCCACAATTATTGGTAAATCTCACCGAAAGAAATCGAAATAGGATGTGGTTTCAGCAAGATGGTGCTCCACCACATTATTTAAATGCAGTTAGAGACCACTTAAATAATACCTACCCTCATCAATGGATTGGAAGAAATGGAACCACTAAATGGCCTGCTAGATCCCCAGATCTTACAAAAATGGATTTCTTTTTAAAGGGATACGTGATGGAAATTGTTTATAGAGACACACCAACAACAGTACAAAATATGAAGGAAATAATAATAACTGCCCTTAGATCTATCACACCGGCGGTTTTAGGAACAGAGGGAACTTCATTTCAAAATCGCATAGAGATGTGTGTCAATCAAAATGGGCAACATATGGAACATTAATTATATTTTTTTTTGAAGAAAATTCTTTTTTAAGTTTATTTTTGAATTTTGTAATTATTGCTCAATAAAACGAAAATGGTTGCAATTAGCCATAGTGAAGTATTTACAAAAAATTTTCGTTTTTCATTTCTACATCACATCGTTGAAAAAGAAACAGGGTGTTCCATTTGAAAAAATTGAGAAAATTCAATTCAAAAAGTTCTTAATTGAAAAATAATTTTTGGCCACCTGGTGCGGTTTTAGGAAATAAAAATGATTCAAATACATTAATTATAATCGTAATTGGTATTCACATACGTTTTTCTTAATACCCATAATTGTGACTGTGGTGATTTTTTTAATATCCAACTGCAGGTTGCATCATTTCAACAAAGAAATTAATTACATCCAAGTGGATGGGAGATATTCAATGCTAATATAGGAATGAATAGAGCCTAGAAAGAGGCTCCAAAAAATGTACTGATATACATAGCATTCCATTAAAAAAGGCACTTTGTTGGAAATAGATCCAGAGTGTGTTGGAAATATATATATTGCAGGTTACCTAGCAAGATAAAAAGTTGTTTATTGTTTAGTAAATAAAACTGTCAAATAACTGTTTAAGACTGGGTTTGTGTTTGATTTATTTAATATGTATATCCATTAACTAGTTGAGTTCCAACATTTGGCGACCGTGACAGGACTGCAGCTAATATGGATACATCGAAAAGAAATAGAACCACGGTAAGAACATCGTTCACGACGATTTCTAATTCACTGAAACGTTTGCTAGCAGTAGAGCAACGTGATGTGGATGAAATTCAGGCAAGTTTTGATTTACTAGAGGAAAAAAATAAGTTATTAAATGGACTGAATAGGGAGATCTATGATTTGCTTCTTGCAGATGTAAGCAGTGATGAAACAGTTCTACAGGCAGAAATGGATGCAAGGGATGATTATTCAAAGGATTTCTATAGGCAAAAAATAAAAACAGATAAGTTTTTTAAGTCAAATGATTTCTCGAATAATTCTGTAACATCAGCAAATTCTGAACAAGAAGTAAATGTTAAAAAAAGGTTTAAGTTACCCACTATCGAGTTAAAAAAGTTTGGAGATGATGTGAAAGAATGGCTGCCATTTTGGTCACAATTCCAGAAGATTAACAACGATAATGATATTGCTGATGAGGATACATTTCAATACCTTATTCAGGCTACTGTTCCAGACTCTAGGGCTCGTGTATTAGTCGAAAGCTTTCCACTTATAAGTGAGAATTATTTTAAAGCCATTGATAGTTTGAAGGCTCGCTTTGGAAGAGATGATTTGCTGGTGGAAGTTCATGTGCGAGAACTCTTGAAGTTAACACTACAAAACATGAATCACAAGGTTAGTCTGTCCTTATTATATGATAAATTAGAAGCACAGTTAAGAGCTCTTGAATCGCTAGATACGACTTCAGAAAAATATGCAGCGATGCTGTATCCACTTGTCGAGTCATGTCTACCGGAAGAAATTCTCAGAGTATGGTAGTGTAGTTCTGTATGTAATAGGAGTACTAATCTTAAAGATCAACTGAAAAACTTAATGGAGTTTTTCTGAAGAGCGAATAGTTTTGGCCGTAGCTGGTTTTGGGATGAGAAGTGAAACAAAGACGTGTTTCAAGAAAAGAATATACCTACAGCTGCAGGTCTAGTCAACTTTAATGACAGTTCATCGTGCGTGTTTTGTGAAAACTCTCATGAACCTAGTGAATGTCCCAAGGCGAAAAAACTTTCGTTGAAAGTGAAGCAAAGGATGCTGTCAAAACAAAGACTTTGTTTTATTTGTCTCGCACCGGGACATAGATACAAAAATTGCAAATGTAATGTCGAACGTCTAATTTGTGACGGAAAGCATTTCCTTGTTGTGTGTCCCAAAAACATTGGCTAATAATACACATACAGAAGTGATGTTACAAACATTGAGAGTGTGGATACGTGGGGACAAAACCGATTGCTACACACGTGTCCTGTTTGACACTGGCTCTCAGCGGTCCTATGTGACAAAAAAACTAGCTGATCAAATGAGTTATTTATCATTGGGAGAGGAAAGTGTGATCCATGCACTGTTTGGTGGGAGTCATTCAGAACCTGTTAAACACAATCGTTATTTTGTGAGACTGAAAAATATTTACAGTGATTTTTCATGTAATTTCGAGGCATTACATCAGGCGGTTATTTGTGGAGCTGTTTCACCTGTGTGCAAAGGCCCGTGGATTGGTGAACTCGCAGAAAAGGGCATTCAGAATGGTGACAATCAAAATGGACCTAAGTCTGCTCCAATCAATACTTTAGTATTGATTGGAGCAGACATAGTGGAAAAATAATTGAAAGACTGGAAATTTAACCCCCCTACTGAGCGATGGTGGAGCGGCTGGTTCAGAAAACGCTTTTGTGATGAGTATTTAGGCCAGCTGCTACAAACGTCAAACATACGGTGTAAAACTGAATCTCTGAAGAAAGGCGACGTGGTGTTGATAGTTACTGCCAATTCTAAAAGACTTGATTGGCCCCTTGCAATAGTACAAAAGTTACTACCAGGAAAAGACGGAGAAGTGAAACTTGTTCGACTTAAAATTTCTTTAGGAACTTTGTTGAGACCAGTTCAAAGAATATGTTTGTTCGAAACAACAAACTGGGATAATGGAAACGTTTTTAAGAATCCTGATGATAATTCTAGTGCAGAGAAGATTGAGAAGCAAAGGACGGTTGTTACTCGAGTAAAGAAAGACGTCCAAGATGGGTCGATAAAAGGTACTCAATTGACTCGTAGAAGCAAAAAGGTGAAGATTCTATCAAGGTATTTGTGAGTCACTATTTGATTCAAGCATAGTGACTCTGGGGGGAGTGTGTTGGAAATAGATATATTGCAGGTTGCCTAGCAAGACAAAAAATTGTTTATTGTTTAGTAAAAATAAAACTGTCAAATAATAATAACTGTTTAAGACTGGGTTTGTGTTTGATTTCTTTAATATATATATATATATATATATATATATATATATATATATATATATATATATATATATATATATATATATATATATATATATATATATATATATATATATATATATATATATATATATACATCAGTTGAGTTCCAACACACTTGTTCCTGTAATTTTGTCTTGGCTCTCCTTGTATGTTCGAAAATAATTTCCAGTTATAGGCTTTTTTATCCAGTTTACTTGCAACTTTTTTAAACATTTCTAACTATTTTAGAACTCGAGATATCGAAGTTCGACGCATTATTGCCCCACCCTGTATAACTAAATTCCAAAGACTTGGAACGTTAAAGTAAAACAGGGATATTGTTTTTTAAATAAGACTAATAAGTAGTATTTTTACCATATCAATCGACATCTCTTGCCGTTGCTTGCTAATATTTCTTGCTAGCGTTTCAATTTGTTCCCATACTCTTAGTTTTCTATGTTTATTTAAACACTAACAAGTAGGGTACAGTACGTACTTGATTTATTGCTTTTATGTTTTGTTATTAAACTTGTATTTCCAAATTATTGCGATAATAAACATTATTTTTATTATTATTATTTCGACACTCATTGTATTTTCCATTGCATTTCCCCCATTATCACCTACAATAATAATTACTGCGACTAATTCTAAAGAGTACGAGAATTCAATCACCTCTAAAGATTTCTGTCGACAACATAATCACTCGTGAGAAATTAAATCTGGATAACAAAAAGCGCAATTTACCTGCGCCTGCTTGAAAACCTGATTCAGAGCGTGCGGCCCACTAAATAAGGGATAGCTACGTTTGAAACATCTATGCGTCAGCTACGCCAGCTGCCTTGTGGGTGAAGAGCAGATGATTTGGGGTGGGCCACCCTGCTCTCCTCTCTCTCTCTCACCACCATATTAGTGGAGTGGCCAGGTCGATCAAACGTGCATATATATTCCTTTTAAATGTGAAGTAATGTCGCCTTATACACCGAGCTCCCCTGACAAAAAGGTACTCTATAGAACATTTTAAAAGATCCAAAATGGTTGCAAGACATGTACGCCCGCTAGATTACTAAACATTTGTTAATTGTTATTCTTTATGATTTTTAAATTTAACTCAAAAAAATGATTCTACTTTTCAAAACTCCTGCTTGAAACTGAGGCTATTTGTGGTAAATAATGAACCAATTTTGAAAAAATTTGTCTCGCTGACAATTTTGTTACTTATCTTGTATTTTTTAATTAAAAAGTGTGGTCGCGGCACTAGAAAAATGAAGTCTGTCGTAGTGAAAAGAAATGTATCCCTGACGGACCAATTTTTATGCATAAAAATGATCTCAAACTTAATTGCAGGAAAAAAAAATTAAAAAGGTGTTTTGACGCGGCTATTGTAAAAGCCATTAAAAAAAATGTTGTCACGGCGCTTAAAAATTAAGTCTAACGTGGTGAAAAGCATTTCTTTAATGACAGATACATTTTTACGCATAGAGGAGATCTTAGACTTCATAATTTTTTTTCTTTAAGGAGATGTTATGAGATACCAGTAATTGATCCTGATGCATTGATGCTGCGCACTCAAAATTAAGTCTGACAAATTAATAATAAAAAAATTTTCAGCCAGGCGAGTTGAAATAGATAGGAGGGGTCTTAAATTTCATTTTAAAATAAAAATCATGAAGATGTTATGAAGTGCACTTTCATAAAAAAATCGGTAAGGGTATTTACACAAAAACTTCCCTCTGTGTTCATACAAAACGGTCACTCTAAGAAATTATTAATTAAGAGATAACATGAGAATAATAATCGCAATGTAGTTAGCCTTATTATTACAGAGAAAACCTTTTTCCATCGTCTACTCTATAGTGGTGGGAGAAAGACTTCAATTTTTTGTTAATTTTCAAGAATGACTATTGTTGGAATAGGTTTAGAATGTAATGAAACGTGGAAAATTCAAATTTGAAAAAAAAATCCATCATCTATTCTATTGTAGTGGTATAGAATTAAAAAAAAATTATTCTTTTAAAATTTTCAAATAAATTTTTCTTTTATATGTTTAGAACGTCATGAAACGAGAAAATTTTAAATTTGAGCCAAAATGTTTTTTCCGTCATGCATTTTATAAAAAACTCAAAATTTCTTTTTAATTTTCAAAAAAAATTATTTTTGAAATGTTTAGAATGTCTAAATGTGGAAATTTTGAATTTGAACAAAAAAAATATCTCCATCATCCGTTTTATATGAAAATTTTCAAAATTTAAAATGTCTTTCTTTTTTAAAATTAATTTTTTTTTGTTTTGTTTAAATAGGTTTAGAATGTCACGAAACGTGGAAATTTTAAATTTGAGCGAAAAACAGATTTCAATTATCTATTCCTATAGTGGTGGGAGCAAAAGATTTTTCAAAAATGTTTGGCAACAAAATTTTTGTTCCCGTTTATTCTAGTGGTAAAAACTTTTTCAAAAATGTTGGTAATTTTTTTTTCTGAGGTAGACGTAGAATGTCATGAAACGTGGAGATTCTAAATTTGAGCGAAACAAAATTTTTTCGTCCATTCTATAGTGGTAAAAAAAATCGGTAAAGGTATTTACACAGAACTTCCCTCTTTATTTGTGAATGGAGCAAAAAGGAAAGATTCCTTCTATTCTATAGTAGTGGTAATTTTTTTTTAAATAGGTTTAAAATGCCATGAAACGAAAATTTTAAATTTGAGCCAAAAAATATTTTTTCCATCTATCCTTGTGGTAATTTTTTTCCCAAAATGGTAAAAAAATGTCGCAATTGTTTTTTTCCGAAATAGGTTTGTAATGTCATGAAATGTAGAAATTTTAAATTTGAGCAAACAAAAATTTTTCATCTATTCTATAGTAAGTAGTGAACATTTTAAATTTGAAGAAAGAAAAACAAATTCCATTTATTTTAGTGGTAAAATTTTTTCAAAAATAGTAAAGAAATGTTCAAATATTTTTAAAAATAGGATTAGAACGCTATTAAACGTGGAAATTTTAAATTTGAACAAAGAAAAAAAATCCGTCCATTTTATTGGTAAATTTTTTTTTAAAATGTTGATAAAAAATAATTCATTTTTTTTTTCTTGAAATAGGTTTAGAATGCCATGAAACGTGGAAACTTTAAATTTGAACAAAGAAAAAAAAATTCATTGGCAAAATTTTTTTTTAAAATGTTGAAAAAAATTTTTGAATTTTCTTTTTTTCTGAAATAGGTTTAGCGTGTCATGAAACGTGGAAATTTTAAATTTGAGCAAAAAAAATCTTTTTCATTATTTATTCCCTTTAGACGGTCCACCCTGTATATTTTCCAGTGAAGTTTAACCATTTCTTCGCTGACAGTAGCGTCAACTACCTACCAAATTTGACTGCTCTCCGTCAAGTAGTTTTTTAATTAATGGACCAACAGACAGACAGATAGACAGACAGACAGACAGACCTGACGTAATTGAAAAACCCATATTTTCGTAATCTACGTGATCTGAAACGTCAAAATCCGAAAAAATCACAGAGGGTCATTTTTTCTCGAATGCAATACTTCCATTCGGTATGCGAGGGGAAGTAAAATTACAAATTTTTTGAGCAAAAACCAGTTTTTTTTCCATCCATTCTAGGTAGTGGTAAAAAATGTTGGTAAATAAAATTTTCAATTTTTTTTTTTCATTATTTATTCCCATTAGACGGTCCACTCTGTATATTTTCCAGTGAAAGTTTAACCATTTCTTCGCTGACAGTAGCGTCAGCTACCTATCAAGTTTGACTGTTCTCCGTCATGTAGTTTTTTAGTTAATGCACCAACAGACAGACTGACGGAATTGAAAAACAATATTTTCGGAATCTACATGTTCTGAAACGTGAAAATCCGCAAAAATCTCGGAGGGTGATTTTTTTTCTCAAATACAATACTTCCCTTTGGTATGCGAGGGAAGTAATAAATACCGCCCTTCGGTAAACGAGGGAAGTAATAATTAATGACAGTAGGTCTTGTCAGAAGTTAATTAACAAAAAATTGTCAGTCAGACAATGGCTTGTTCGGCATTTTTTTTTATTTCATGAATCGAAGTGAAAGTATAAATTAATGGATCTGCAAAAAATCAGAATCTTATTCGCACGTTTAGTATCTTAAAAACTATTACAAATCTCCATCTCGCGAAAATGGGGCGTGGCTAGGCGCTACGTCACTATACGCATAGACTTGGCGATTTCAGTAGACTCGATGCTCCTTATTTGTTATAATTATAAGTGTTTTCGAAGTATTGTTTGTTTTGCTTACTACTTGACAGTAGGGGAGTACAATTTGGTAAAATGTCAAAAAATTACAATTTTCTCTCACTCCTGCCGCGACGAATTTTCGATTTTGACCCTGCCTGCAATTTACGATTAGAATTCATCGCCGACTTTCTCCTTTCCGTAGACACATAGGACGAACTTCCACTCGACGTATTTATTTAGTTACTAGCGTTTAAAAATTCCATGTCTTTCGACTTTTCAGGTTAAATTTGAATGGTCCCAGAAAGCCATTTTTCTTACGTCACTTGCGTATAGTGACGTCACAAATGAGCGCTCGGTTTTTGCAACTATTACTAATTTCAACTCCTTATATCCCAAGAACGGAAAAACTTAATAATACGAATTTTAAGTGTATAATGAGAATATCGAGTACTATATGAAAAAGTATAAAAACCATATAAAAAGAATATCATGGAGCAAGCCCATTTTTTTCAAAAATTGTTTAATATTTACCACAAATTGCGAAAATCTCAAGCAGTTTTTTGAAAAGAAGGATCATATTCTTCTAGCTAAATTCAAAAATTCATAAAAAAATAACAATTAGCAATTTTTTACTAGTCTGGCAGGCGTAACACGATTTTAACATGTTTTATAACCATTTTCACCATTTAAATTTGAGGTGTTCGATGGAGTACCTTTTTTGTCACGGGACATCGGTCTATTAAGAGAAATGTTCTGAAGCTCATTCGTCAATAGAATAAAGAATTGCGGTTTTTGGTTGGTCCAGACAAAACATAAAGGTAAAAATGTGAACAATATTGTAAAGTAACTAAAACAATTATTTTACTTCCACATCCACGTAGTAAGTGGAAAAAATGTTCCAACATTTTCTTTGTTGATAGGCTTGGAATGTCATAAAACGTTGATATTTTAAATTTGAGAGAAAGAAAATTTCTGTCTGTCGGCCGGTCTGTAACTTTTTTGTGCGCACGTTTTCTTAGGAACGATGTAAGATATTGACTTGAAATATGTACCTGTGACGTTCTTTGCTTAGTTAGCTGGTTTGAAGAAGTTACTTCAGGGTTCGGTTTAGTAAATAAGTCAAAATATAAATGAACAGTTTATTTGTCGTAAACAGGTCAATCAGGCAGTGTAACACAATATACATTGATTTTACTGGTTTTCGTACCTCTGGTACAAATAACTATAAGAACCCCAGCCCAACACGTTGAAGAATTCCTATCGGTCGGTTCATATCTCCTCCGGTGACGCCGCTAAGCATCTGTGGAGTACCTACGGCGGCGTAACGGGCTCGTATAAATACCTTGTCAACGCAAAAGACTCCAGCGCAGCACGCTGTAGAGCATAGAAATCAACTTATATTCAGTCCGACTCGGTAACGTCGCTACTCTCCTGGGTAGTACCTTCAATATCGTAATGGCGTCGGATAAATAATTTGTCAACACAAGGGACTCCAGCGCAGCACGCTGTAGAGCCCAGAGTTCGACATGTATTCCGGCCCGCATGGTAACGTCGCAAAGAATATTATTACTGCCATTAGTCCAGCTCAGTACGCTGACGACCAATGCCAGAAGATCACTGGTTTGTATTGAATTTCGTCGTGATTTTATATCCGAAATCCCCACACGTGGTTCAACTTTAGGTGCATGTTCAAACGCTGGTAGGGATAAACGCGAATCTAGTAATGGACATGAATTTATGCATGCCTCATCATGACGAGAACTGGAACTAGATTATATTTAGCGCTAATTCTGGTGAAGGGTTGGGGTTTTAATAGGGTGTAAATAGAGGAAAATAAATAAAGTAAGCTTTTAAGAATATACTAACTTGCGATTTGGTGTACATACAAGAAGCCAAGGCCTTAAAAAATATTTTGGGTCGATCTTGACTACATAAAATGCTTGCAGCGGTATCTGTTGATTGTTCTCAACGTCTGGTAACATAGATCACATGGTAAACAAAGTCTCAACAAAGCATCGATTTGGAATTTCAATTAGAATTTACCAGGTCCCACCATCGCTTCCACCGTACCACAGTAGGTTGAAAGACTCCAAAATCTGGTATTAATGTCAGTACCAAAGTGCAGCGACTGGAGTCGCTTTTATAATGTCAATGTAGACAATACCTAAACGCATTGAGACGGCGAATATTAGGGATGCTTCTACCCTTCGGTTGGGGTCAACTACCTGTAGAGATTCGTACGCACGTTGTATTAAGTTAGTTTGTCACGTGCACTTTGATCGCTGTGTTGTGTTGTTAATTCTTCTAAATTCTAGTATTTGGTTATGGAGTCGTTTACTTCAGTTACGTGTTTTCGATATTTCAATAAAATAAAAATTTTATTTATAAATACTGTGTTTGTAGAAATCTCTAAAATACTTGTGTATCGAGCCATATCGAATAATTTTGCTTGCATGGTTAAATTGAGTCATTATCACAGATTTAGAGCACATTTAAGCTTGTAGCGATTTTCTGCGATTTTCGTTACAAATAAATATTGCGTGGTCCTATAATTATCTATACCGCTAATAATGGTCAAAATACTAAATTTTTCAACAATGGTAATTAATCATGCTAAATTGCTGTTTATATTAGAACACTATGATGTAAGAGGGGTTTCCTTGAGCTGGATTTCCTCCTATTTAAGAAACCGTAACCAATATGTTTCCTTAAAATATGATAATGAAAATTCAATTTTGAATGCTGTATCAGAAATTAGCCCAATGCAAATAGGCGTCCCACAAGGCTCCGTGTTGGGGCCTGTTTTATTTTTATTGTACGTAAACCAATTAGAGACGGAAATATCTCATCCGGACCTCGTTATGTATGCAGATGATGTGTCATTACTTATCTCTGCAGATAATACTGAAAGATTTAATAGTAAATATCAACAAATTTTTATCATTAACATGAAATTATTTCAATTCACACGATCTGCATTTCAATACTAGTAAGACACAAGTGCTGCAATTTCATAATAATCATAAAGCAACTGAACCTTTAAAATTTAATGCCAATAACACCGTAAATTCTATTACATATATGTTCAGAAATATACGATTGGTAATGGATAAAGGTCAACTTTTAAGTGTATATTACGCCCAGGTCGAATCTCGGTTACGATACGGTTTGTGCTTGTGGGGCAGCTCCACCATATATAAAGACGTCTTTGTGGCACAAAAACGTATATTACGTTGTATTAGTAATCTTCCTATTACCCATACATGCAAAAATTTATTTTACGAATACAAAATCTTGACACTGATAAATTTATACATTTTAGAAATATCCCTCTATGTATTTTCCAACAGAAATAACTTTCAACTTAAAAAAGACATTCATGACGTTAACACAGGGCAGAAGGGTTTAATACATGTGCCTTTCGCTAAATATAAAATTACTGAGGATTCGCCTTCTCATAACGGTGCTCGAATATTTAATCAGCTACCCGACTATATAAAGTCTAGTAAAAATAAAAAAATTTAAAAGTAAGCTTAAGTCGTTTTTATTAGAACGCTGTTTTTATTCGCTCTCAGATTTTTATCTGTTTAACCTTTAACCTTTAACCCATTTTGTTGTCATTTATTTATTATTTGTTTTTATTTGTATTGTGTATTGTTTTACCGACTATCCCTATACAATTGTTATTGTCTTTTAAGGAAAGTAAATTATTATTATTATTAATTAGTCATAAAGAGGTGGCCAAATAAATACGACTGTCAATGTCTTATCCCAATCAATCTTAAGTTTTTATACAGGGTACTCAAGAATTAGGAAAATATGATGTTTTATTTGAATTGAAATTATCTAAAATAATTTATAAAGTTTTTCATATGGTTTCAGGAAGCTACCCAAAAAGAAATTCCAACACTTCCCAAAGAACGCTTTAGATTTGTTAGTGCCACCTCCTACCCCCCAATGCCACGGCGATGTTGATGATGATGATGATAATTATGGTGACCAACAATCACGGAATTCTGATTCTGATGACAGCTTTCAATTAATTAATTTGTTGTTCTCTTTCCCTATTTCAGAATTTTACTCAGTTATTTAGTTTCCAAAAATAATAATTTTTCCAATATTTTTCCTGTAATCATGAGATTATTTGGGATTTCAGAATTTCGGCCGAAAATTGCTTATTCTCACTTCACTGTACGCCCGGACATAACAAGCCATGTTCGCCCCCTTCCGCAGCATCAACTGACACAGAACAAGCAAAAGGTCCGGACCGGTTATTATTTGTAGTGAAGTGAATGTCTACGAAAGTTGCAAGTGGCCTACTGTGGCACTGTAGATCGACCTAACCGCTCCACTATATATATCTGTGTTTACCCCTACGCCACCACCACCTCTCTACCGCGGGATATCCGTACTTATCAGCGTGTTAACTTACGTGTATTCCTGCCTTTATTTTGCCACACGTTGTTTGTAGATACGCCAGTAATTCAGTCATGGGATCTGTATTATTTGTCTATATTAAGATATGACTTAATTTGTTTATAATTAAATTAGGGGTGTGCTAATGGGAAATAGATTTTGATTTGGGTTGCGGCTGCAATTTGAAGTTTAAGAGTAGGCGGGTCTCAAGAAAGCCTGATTAATTGTCAGAGTCGAAAGGAGACTTAGGAGATTATTTTTTTATACAGGAAGCGTATAAGATGGTTTTATTGCGATTGTTATAACAATTTAAGTGCGGGGATACTGGTATAAGAATATGAAGTGTTCCATTTTGCCCTAGTTTCAAGTCTCAATTAATGAGAAGGTCGAGGTAGCTATAAACTGGCAAAGTTCTTCGTAAAACCAAATGTGCTTACCTATCCCCAAGTTGTTTTTTCCAATAAATGGTAGGCGATTCACATAAGCTCATTGCGATAGTCAAATTGTTATCTGATTTTTAAAATTAATTAATTATTCAAATTTCGATATTTTCTTCTATCTAATGACGTAACCAATTCTTATTATTTTTATATACAGTGTCCTCTTGTATATACACCAAATTTCAAGTTTCTGTACTCTTAGCTGCTTGCTTTATTTATTTTCCCCTATTTACCCCTAATTTAACCCCCAAACCTTTAACGGGATAATCCCAAAATATAATCTAGTTCCTGATGTCAATATAATATACCAAATGTACGTATACCAAATTTTAACTGAATCTTTCACTTTTTACCAGCCAACCCTTCACCGGATATGTTAAAAAAAGTCAATATCTTAAACCGTTCCGGAGAAAACGTGCGGAGAAAAAAAAGTTACACAGACAGACCGACAGACAGACAGAATTTTCTTTTACTCAAATTTAAAATCTCGACGTTCCATGACATTCTAAACCTATCTCAAGAAAAAAAAATGAAATTTTTTTAACGATTGCTATACTTCCAATCCACTACGTGGATGTGAAAGTAAAAATGAAGTTATTTCAATTCACGGAGAAAATAGGTTAAATAGGGGCACACATCTGATATTCTTAACCAAATATTTCCCCAAAAGTCTGTTTCCCATTCAACAGACATATTTTCCAAAAATTCAAAACAACCAGCTCAGTTGAAAATCTTTACCAAAAGCCAAACGCAAATTGGAGAATTGATGAACATGAGGAAAACGTTTTGCTTCATGTAATAGAATATAAGCAAACTTGGATTGCCGCAATTTCCAACAGAACTGGCTCAAGGGGAGCCACTGTAAGAAAAATTTTGAGGAAACAAATGTTTAGGCTATACAAGCCAAAGTTTATTAACACGCTTAAAGAACGCGATTTTCATGCTAGATTTTTTTTTGTGCTTGAATACAAGGAGAAATAGGAGAAAATCCGTCTTTTTCTACACAGATTCTATTCACAGACAAAGCAACATTTTCTTCCAATGGGGTTTCGTCCATCACCTGTAAAATTGCAGGCGGTGGACTGACGAAAACCCCGGATTTTTTATTAAATGTACCACTGCTCTTTTACTACCAATTGTACGGTATTCTTAACGGCGTTATTTGAACTTTCTTATGAATGAAATTAATGAAGTAATTGATGACATGTCGTTGGAGGAAAGAAGCGTCTTATGGTTTCAACAAGACGGCGCCGCGCTTCAATTGACAGTACTATTCATGTATAAAGTTATATTAACAACTTGTTTAGAGGCAAATGGATTGACAGATATTCACAATACATGGACAGCAAGATCTCCGGATATAACGCCTGTAGCGGTTTAAAAAGAACATATAGAACAAATCTTAAATTTTTCGAGCAAGAATCATGCAACACACTGTATATTGAGAATTCGCTAGTTGGTATATCTGGTTACATATATAAATAATTTATTTTTGTTTTAAAGTTCGAGAAGAAGACTTTTGAATTGTTATAAATTTATCAATAAATAAATGTAATGACAACTCTATTCATTTGCATAAAGAACTTTTAACAAAAATTAGTTTAGAAAAAGTAAACGTGAAATGATTGAATAAAAAAACTACAAAAAGTATTGGTATAAAAAGTTGATCGAGCCGTCCGGGAGATTAAGGTTTCCACGTTTTGGGTAGATCGAGGTAATGAGTACGTGGTGTGCGTATTTGTTAATTAATTAAATTAAAATCTGAAAGATTCGCGAGTGCCTCATAAAATCTAGGGTGAGTAATTTTAAAAATACATATATTAACTATTGATCGCGTTAAGTCCACTGCAATTTGCTTAGACGATTTGAATTTTTAGGCATTTATTACCTACTCGCACCTCGTGTTAATTCTGTGAGGGAAACACTTTCAAGAGGCCTCATGAAACCTAGGGTGAGTGTCTAATTATTATTATTATCTTATTTACTGCAATTATAAACTGAAAATGCAAGAGGTTTTAGACGTTATAATTTTTTCAGGCCTCTTCTTAGGCTCTTCTCAGACTCTTCTTAGACTCTTCGTAACCTTCGCAAACTCTTCTTAGAATTTACGTAACTTTGCTTGGACTTTACGTCAACACCTCAACCTCTGTGCAGTCTATCCATTTCAACTTACCAAGTATACGAGCTTACCGTTATTTTTTACAAGAATAAATTTGATTATTCCTTTGGCAAATAAAAAGTGAACCTTAGGGCCGTGTGCTCCTTAAACATTTACTTAATAATAATTCATTGAATTTTTAAACAAAATTATTGATTGCTTATATATATTTTTGTGTTCACCGACTAACAGCTGTTAATTGGGTACCTATAAATTAATATCATTGTGTTATAACTTTAATGCATGTTATACTCGAAAATAGTAAAGTATTGTGAGACTGTTACATATATTGATCTCGATAAAGGTTCAAGCATTATTTAAAATTGAATTTAGATTTGGTAGCTTAATAAAAATAAGAGAAAAATCATCCAGGTAATTAGCGCACACCTTAGTTTCTAAATTAATTTGATATCTGTGATATAAGTACGTTGTGTAAGAGAGGATAATATTTGTTCATATTTACAATTTATCGTTACCTGTGTTTTACGTTTGTTATATCGATATAATACTTTGTCGTTTGTTACCAATCATTGCTTATAGTTTTCTACAATTTTTTATACCTGTTTTTTTGTTTACTTTCCTGTTGCTATTATACACCACAAAGTAATTGTTAATTTGGAAATTATAGTTTGGCTTTTCAAACATCTATGATCTATGTACATGTTGTTTTCTTAATGGTAAAATTTTTATTTATTAAATTTACTTATATTACTTACGTCATTTTTTTAATAATTGTTTTTGAGTGTCTTGATTCCCCTCTACCCTCGTCGAAGTATTCGACTGGCGCCCTGGCATAACTTGCTATATTAGTGTTAAATAACATCTAAACGCTAAATTGAACATCTAGATAAATGAATAAAATTTTTATATTACAATAATCCTTGCCCACGACCCAGCCTTCGAATTTAATGACTGCCGTGTGCTAACGTTATCGATATCACTTAGACATCAAGCAATATAACGTTACACGCCCCTAGATTTCTTGTTGTGATGTTGCTTGAAAAAAAACGGCTGCCTAAGGAATCACTACTTCCACATCTGGATTTTTCATCCACGTCACTTTAAAGGAAACTTGATTTGCACTCTAGTATGTAGAAATTATTGGTCATAGAATTTTAATAATATTTGGGCCTTGGGGCAGATGTCATAGAGGTTTCTACCATATACGTTAAAATGAATTTTCTAGTTTACCCTACTTATTTTCCCCTATTCACAACCTACCACCTCCCACCTCTTCCGTGGAATCATCTCAATCATATGTCATTACAATACATACGTGTAATAACTTTCAAGTGAATATCTCAATTTTATGTTATCAATCCCATTAATAATGGTGCGGAGGTAACGAGGTTTGGAAAATATTAGAAAGAAATCTGAGGCTTTGGTTTCAAATGAGGACGGTGTAGACGATGTCAGCTGACCTCACCTGGTCCTGGCTGTTGGACCATGCCAGCTGGGTCGTTTCTTCTGGCGCTCTTCTGGCTTGGTCTTCTTTCTTTGGTGGCATGTCGGCTCCCGGGAGCGTCTTTAGTCTGCCGTGAGAGGGAACGGCAGTTGCCGAGCTCTCTTGGAAACTAATAAGATCGTTGTTTCCCATATGAGCGACCCTCATGAGATATCCGCAAAATTTCTTTTTGAACGAATTTTCTACTAATGAAATTGTCTATTTTACGATGAAAAAACTTTTTTCTTTCTAAATTTTTAATACTTCAACGTTGAAAACGCTTCCTAAGCTTAAAAAATCGGTAAAGGTATTTATACAGAACTTCCCTCGTTATTTGTGCCTGGCGGTCACTCTAAAAAATTAATAATTACGACATGACATTGAAAATAATAATCGGAATATAGTTATCACTATTATTACAAAGAAAACCTGATAAGTTGTGGTAAAAAAATATACAGAGTGCTCCTTCAATAACAAAAGTTCAGTACTAAATGAAAGGTGCCAAATATGGAAGGCTTGCGCAAATATCTTTACAAATGTCAACCATGACTGAATTATTTCTTGTGATGACCACCCTGTACATTTTTTAATGAAAGTATAATAGCGTATGCCAAATATTATTGCCATCTGTCACATTCTCAATTCCAGATTCACGTAGTGGACTGGAAGTATAGTATAGGTTAAAAAATTAATTTTTTTTTTTAAATTTTTAAAAAATGTTCGTAAAAAAATTTTCAAAATTTTTTTCTTCTGAAATAGGTTTAGAATGTCATGAAACGTGGAAATTTTAAATTTGAGCAAAAAGGAAACTTTCCTTCTATTCTATAGTAGTGGTATTTTTTTTAAATAGGTTTGGAATGCGATGAAACGTGAAAATTTAAAATTTGATCAAAGAAAAATATGTTTCCATCTATTTTAGTGGTAAAAATTTTTACAAAAATGTCGATGAAAAAAATTATCTAATTTTTTTTTCTGAAATGGGTTTAGAATGTCATGAAACGTGAAAATTTTAAATCTGAGCAAAAAAAAAAGTTTCTTTCATCTATTCTAGAGGTAATTTTTTTTCCAAAATGGTAAAAAAATGATGCAAATTTTTTTTTCCGAAATAGGTTTAGAATGTCATGAGGCGTAGAAATTTTAAATTTGAGCAAAAAGAAATATTTCATCTATTCTATAGTAAGTAGTGATAAACAGATTAAAAATTTTTTCAACAAAAAATTTAAATTTGTTTGAATAGGTTTAGAATGCATGGAAACGTGTAAATTTTAAATTTGAAGAAAGAAAAAAAATTCCATTTTAGTGGCAACATTTTTCAAAATTGGTGAAAAAAATTGTAAAAATTTTGTTTTTACATAGGTTTAGAACGCTATGAAACGTGTAAATTTTAAATTTAAACAAAGAAAAAATATTTAGTGGCAATTTTTTTTTCTGAAATAGGTTTAGCGTGTCATGAAACGTGGAAATTTTAATTTTGAGCAAAAAAAAATTGTTTTCAATATTTATTTAAAATTTAATCATTTCTTCGCTGACAGTAGTGTCAACTACCTACCAAATTTGACTGCTTTCCGTCAAGTAATTTTTTAGTTAATGCACCAACAGACAGACAGACAGACAGACAGACTGACGGAATTGAAAAACCTATATTTTCGTAATCTGCGTGTTCTGAAACGTCAGAATCCGTAAAAATCTCGGAGGGTGATTTTTTCTCGAATACAATACTTCCCTTCGGTATGTGGGGGAAGTAAAAAGTACCCTGCAAGTAAAAGTAGATTGTCCCGCATTTGAGTAAAATGTTAATAATAATAGTAATGATGGTAATAATATTAAGTGGTAAGTTCCACTTATTATTATTAGTAATTATTGTATAGTTAGGTTTAAAAAAAAAAATTGTATAAAAAATGTTTCTTTGCCTGTAAATAACCACAAAACTATAAGCAATATACATTTTCATAAATTTCAAGCAATGAAAATACTACAATTACTAAGCGTTAGAGTGTGTATCGGGTATGTCTATAAATTCTTTGTCAGTTGCGAAAATACTTCAAATGCTTGCGGAATGCGTGGAATTCATTGGCCTTCCTTCGCGAGAGCATTTTCTTTAACTGTAACCCTCGTTTCTTTTAGGTTCACCAAATCTGTTTTTAAGGGTGACTTTATGAAATATTCCGTCACACATTTCCGTTTTTATTTATATTTTATAAACAGACACATCTCAAACCTGGATGTCTTTTTAATACCGCCTTTCAAAGCCAAGATAACGGTATTTGTCAGTAGAAACATTTATATTGAAAATAATTGCATTTCTTTTTTGGTAGTAAAATCAATATGTAACATTTATTTCAATATTGAAGTGAGTTGATAGATAATGTTGTTTATATTTATAACCGTTGGAAACACTTTCAAATATTGATAAATTAAATTCTGAGAAGAAAAGAAAATTCAATCTTAGAGCAAAAATATATTTATCTGCTCAGTGTACACTTGTACAGTGGCCTCAAATCTAGTTCTTTGGTTAAAAAATGGCTAGAGAATGCAAATCTTGTCGGAAATGAGCTTTTTTTTAATTAAAGCTTATCGAAATTAAAATAAATCCTCGCAGCCCGAATTTTTAAAAAATAATTCACAGATCTTGCATCTTTTACGAGTATCTTAAGCGTATTGAAAATACCAGATGCAACTATACTACTCTTGGAGTCCAAGGATGGATGGCTAGGATGATAGGTGTTTTCAGCATTTGCATTAGGTACCATTAGCGATTAGCGATAAAATAAAAAAAATAAATCTTTTAAGAAATTTAATAATACCACTTGGGTTACAATGTTCATTGATAAAATTTTTTCAGATTTTTTAGATTAACCCAGCTATCATCCTGTATAGTGCTTTTCTACTTTACTTTTTTATATCATATTTAGATGTGTTTAGTGTGAATAGACGAAAAAATTTAAAATTTCCACGTTTCATGACATTCCAAACCTATTTCGAAAAAAAAAAATTTGCAAAATTTTTTTACCAATTTGGAAAAAAAATTTACTACTGGAATGGAATTTTTTTTCCTCAAATTTAAAATTGTAACGTTTGACATGACTGACATTCTACACCTTTTTCAGAAAAAAAAAATTTTTTGCACCACTAAAACATGAAATTTTTTTTTCCTTGTTTAAATTTAAAATTTTCACGTTCCGTGGCATTCTAAAGCTATTAAAAAAAATCGGTAAAGGTATTTACACAGAACTTCCCTCGTTATTTGTGCATGGCGATCACTAAAAAAATATTAAATACGAAATGACATTGAGAATAATAATGGAAATATAGTTATTGCAATTATTACAAAGAAATCCTGATAACTTTTGGTCAAAAAATAGTGCTCATCCAACAGCAAAAGTTCAATACTAAATAACAGGTCTCCCATAAATTATTTCTTGGGATGACCACCCTGTATATTTTCCAATAAAAGTATAATAGCATATGTCAAATAGTATTGCCATTAGACAGTTCCACATTCACGCAGTGAAGTGGAAGTATAGTGGTGGTTAAAAATTTATTTTTTTTTTTTTGAAATTTTTCAAAACTTGGTTAAAAATGTTCACTCCTTTTTCTTCTGCAATAGGTTCAGAAAGTCATGAAACATGGAAATTTTAAATTTGAACAAAGAAAAAAAATTTCCATCTGTTTCAGTGGTTACAAATTTTTAAAAAATGTGTGAAAAAAATTTTCAATTTTTTTTTTTCTGAAATAGGTTTAGAATGTCATGAAACGTGAAAATTATAAATTTCAGCAAAAACATTTTTTTCCGTCTATTCTAATGGTAATTTTTTTCCAAAGTGGTAAAAAAAAATTCATCTATTCTATAGTAAGTAGTGAAATAGATTTTATCAATTTTTTTTTATTTGTTTAAATAGGTTTAGAATGCTATGGAAACGTCGAAATTTTAAATTTGAACAAAGAAAAAAATAATTTTTTTGAAATTTTTCCAAAATCTTGGTTAAAAAATTTTCAAAATTTTTTTTCTGAAATAGGTTTAGAATGTCATGAAACGTGTATATTTTGAATTTGAGCAAAAAAAAATTTTCCATCTATTCTAGTGGTAATTTTTCTTCCAAAATGTTACAATTTTTTTTCTTCCGAAATAGGTTTGGAATGTCATGAAGCGTGGAAATTTTCAATTTGAGCAAACAAAATATTTTCTTCTATTCTATAGTAAGTAGCTACTTACTTAGTGATGAATACATACATTTTTTCAAGAAATTTTTCGGAAACATTTTTAAATTTGTTTTAATACGTTTAGAATGCCATGGAAACGTGGAAATTTTAATTTTGAACAAAAAAAAAATTCCACCTATTTTGGCGGTAAAAAATTTTTCAAAAATGTTGGTAAAAAAATTTTCGAATTATTTTTTTTTTTTTGAAATACGTTTAGAATGCCATGAAACGTGAAAATTTTAAATTTGAAGAAAGAAAAAAATTCTCACATTTTAGTGGTAAAAATTTGTTCAAAAATGTTTGAAAAAAAATTTCTTTTCTTTTTCTGAAATAGGTTTAGCGCGTAATGAAACATGGAAATTTTAAATTTGAGCAAAAAAAAATTTTTTTCATCTTGGTAAAAATTTATTTTCAAAATTTTTTTTTTCTGAAATAGGTTTAGCGCGTCATGAAACGTGGAAATTTTAAATTGGAGCAAAAAAAATTTTTTTTCACTATTTATTCCGTTTAGACGGTCCACCCTGTATATTTTCCAGTGAAATTTCCACCATGTCTTCGCTGACAGCAGCGTCAACTATCTACCAAATTTGACTGCCATCCTTCAAGTAGTTTTTTAGTAAATGCACCAACAGACAGACAGACAGACAGACAGACAGACAGACTGACGGAATTGAAAAACCTATATTTTCGTAATCTACGTGTTCTGAAACGTCAGAATCCGAAAAAATCTCGGAGGGTGATTTTTTCTCGAATACAATACTTCCCTTCGGTATGCGAGGGAAGTAAAAATTGAAAATTTCAAATTTTTTTTACCAATATTTTTGAAAAATTTACAGGATGGTCTAAACGAAATAAAGAGCGAAAACATTTTTTTTTGCTCATATTTAAAATTTCCACGTTTCATGACACGCTAAACCTATTTCAGAAACAAAAATTTAAAATTTTTTTCACCATTTTTTAAAAATTTTTACCACTAAAACGAATGAAAAAAATTTGCTTTTGTTCAAATTTGAAATTTCTACGTTCCATGGCATTCTAAATCTATTTAAAAAAATTTTTTGAAAATTTCTTTAACCAACATTTTTTAAAAATTTTCTACCACTAAAATAGATGGAATTTTTTTTTCTTTCTTCAAATTTAGCGTTTAGCTTTCTAAATCTATTAAAAAAAAATTTGAAATTTTGTTTACCAATTTTGAAAAAAATTTACCACTAAAATAGATGGTAATTTTTTTTTCTTTGTTCAGATTTAAAATTTCCACGTTTCCATGGCATTCCAAAACTATTCAAACAAATTTAAAAATGTTTTTAAAAAATTTTTAAAAAAATGTTGAAGACAAATTTAATCTATTTATCTCTACTACAGAATAAACCAAAAAATTTTTTTTTTCGCTCAAATTAAAAATTTCCACGTTTTATGACATTCCAAACCCATTTCGGAAAAAAAAATTGTAACATTTTTTTACCATTTTGGAAAAAATTTAACACTAGATGGACATTTTTTTCTTTTGCTCAAATTTAAAATTTCCACGTTTCATTACATTCTAAACCTATTTCAGAAAAAAAAAATTGAAAATTTTCATCACCAACATTTTTGAAAAATTTTTTACCACTAAAATAGATGGAATTTTTTTTTCATTTGCTCAAATTTAAAATTTTCACGTTTCATGGCATTCTAAACCTATTTTAAAAAATACGTGATTTTTAAATTTGTAAACTTTTTTACCACTACTATAGAATAGCAGGAAACTTTCTTTTTTGCTCAAATTTAAAATTTCTACGTTTCATGACATTCTAAAACTACTCCACTCCATTACGTGCATGTGGGATTGAAAATGTGACAGATGGCAATAATATTTAGCATATGCATATTGAAAAATGTACAGGGTGGTCATCCCAAGAAATAATTCAGTCATGGTGGACATTTGTAAAGGTATTTGCGCAAGCCTTCCATATTTGGCACCTGTTATTTAGTATTGAACTTTTACTGTTGGATGAGAATTCTGTATATTTTTTTGACCAAAAGTTTTAATAATAGCAATAACTACATTCCGATTATTATTCTTAATGTCATTTCGTAATTAATAATTTTTTAGAGTGACCGCCATGCACAAACAACGAGGGAAGTTCTGTGTAAATACCTTTACCGATTTTTTTTATTTTAATTTTTACCACTAAAATAGATGGAATTTTTTTTTCTTTGATCAAATTTAAAATTTTCACGTTTCATGGCATTCTAAACCAATTTAAAAAAAAATGCCACTGTAGAATGGAAGGAAACTTTCCTTTTTGCTCCAATTTAAAATTTCCACGCTTCAAACCCATTTCAGAAGAAAAAAAATTGAAATTTTTTTTATCAACATTTTTGAAAAATTGAAAAAAAAAAAAAATTTTAACCACCACTATACTTCCACTCCACTACGTGTATGTGGAATTGAAAATGTGACAGTTAGCAATAATATTAGGCATATACACCCTATTATACTATTATTGAAAAATGTGCAGGGTGGCCATTCGAAGAATTCAGTCATGGTGGACATTTATAAAGCTATTTGCCCAAGCCTTCCACATTTGGCACCTGTTATTTAGTATTGAACTTTTGCTGTTGGATGAGCACTCTGTATATTTTTTTGACCAAAACTTATCAGGTGTTCTTTGTAATAATAGTGATAACTATATTTCGATTATTATTTTCAATGTCACTTCGTAATTATAAATTTTTTAGAGTGACCGCGATGCACAAATAAAGAGGGAAGTTCTGTGTAAATACCTTTACGGATTTTTTTATTTATTGATCAATTTCATTCAAGAACAATACAATTCTTCATCTTGTAAACAGTAAGTTACTGACCAAAGGGTACCTCGGGATAAGATAGGTGGACGGTCCTTAATCACGGATTTTGGAATAAATCGGATAGGATCGTTCCTTGGACCTAATCAGTGAGATCTATAAGATCCGTACATCAAAATTGCCCGTCCTGCCCAAAAGATAATGAATGCATATAGTTGTCCCAGAAACCTTTACCCACACAGCACATGACATCCCTAGGATATCCTCATTTGGTCCTGTATATCCCAATCGAGGACAGCATTCCTTAGGATATCCTTAGGATAACCCAATAAAATATATACAACCTGAGAATATCCCAAATGGTGATATCCTAGACAAATCCTGGCAGGATGTCCCAGTAATATCCTGCAAAATATTAAAAGCCTAACAAAATATCCACTGTGGGAATATCCTGGGCAAGTTCTAGAGTCGTCCTATTAAAGGTATTATTGTTTAGGAGATTTCAACAACAAAAATAATCAAAAGTATATATATTATTTTGAGCCTATTTATTGTGTCTTATTGGTTTGTAAAATCTAAAAAATTATTTGTTGTTTCTATTTGATAATCCCCTCCAGTACAAATAATTAATTAAAAATGTATATTATCTTATTTAAATAGCAGTTATTTATAATTTGTTTTTAATAAATTTATTGTGTTCTGAATTAGCCGCCTTTTTGTGACAAGTCGAAAGTTCTAAGAAATACGCCGGGCGTCGATGTCTTTTCCACGTTCATTTTAAAGTTCTTTAGACAAATAAGATTACGTTAAATATTTCATAAATATAATGCTGCTATGTTATATCTTTGTATTTATTATATTATCTAAAAGGGGAAAATGTGATTGGTTATTATCCTCAGATGTTATTGTCAGATACGTAATCTTTTATATTTTTCTGAGTGAATATATATTTTTTAATTCATTGTAACTTTGCAGCACGCTATGATTTTTCTAAGTTGTACATATCCCTTATAACTTCAAACCACCCTAAACTCTATTGATTTTAATAATACCAAAAAAAGGCAAGGGATCGTTTTTATGTAATGTTTCTAGCTTTTACAATTTTTATTTGAAACTTTTTTACTAGCTTTTACACATTTTGAATAATTTTGAAAAAACACTTTGTAATATTTTTTTTCACCCCTTCTCGGGATTGAAAAAAGAATTCCTTTCATTAATCGTGTTCAAACACTTCAAAGTAACTTATATAAAAAATTCAAGTATTTACCTCAAAATTTTGATATATCGGCCTATTTCATTGGATATATGTAGCACATTTTTATTAGTTATTTTACCTCTGCCATTATATAAACTTGTATTCTTTTGTCTTTGCTTATTGGCTTAGTCTAAAAGTAATGATCTACTATATTATAAAGTAATATGTATTTTTTGCTGTCTTTATAAATATCCAATAAACCCTAAAAGAACTGATGATGTTATATAAAGCCCAATCAATGTCCTCAGGTTGTTCATAGTAAAGCCCAGGCATGACCCATAATATAAGACCTAATGATGTCCTGTACATACCCGTACTGATGTCCTGAAGACGTCATCAGCAAAGCCCGGACTGTCCCATTTGGATATTCTGCGGACATCCTAAGGTGATAATGGGATCTTTCCAGGATATCCCATATGTCCTGAAAAGTTGTCCCCAGTATGTTCTGAGGATGTCCTTGTGCTGTATGTGTAATCACAATTTCTTTGGGCTCTGTTGGGCACAATTAAGGCCCATAAAAATTTTTTGAAGTCTGATATTTTTGTTATGATAAAGAGGTGCAGAAAATTTTATTTGAGGCCAAATCATAGATTTTTTAAGGTAGATTAGAAATTTCTAAACCCCGTGCGTACGCCCAATAGTCATTTAAAAGTAATCTTTCAATGCAACCGAGTTTTTCATTTTTAAGTTACCGTAATTACAAAGAACGTGAATGATGGACAGACGGACAAACAAGGAGACGGACAGTCGCACAGACGGACAGATGTACAAGCGGAGAGTCAAACAGACAGACAGTGGGACGGACATGTTGCTCAGATTTCGATCACACAGTGATATGAAAATGTTTTACTCTACGAGCAATATGACCGGTTTTAGATATGTGCCGATCAAATACAACATACTCTTCGCTTCCTATTTGTGAAAAGCATAATAAGAGTCACGTGATGAGGCTAATTATTACATTGAATCATATTCGTAATCCGCTGAGTAATACGGAAAGTATCAATTTACATATCAATAAGTCCTCCAAGGCGGGGAAAAATATTACGAACCATGCATTTATTTGGAGGATTCTTCACATCTTTTCAATCCATCTTTCCATTTCTGATTGACACTGGCGGGTCGATTTGTAGACATTTTTGCATACACCGAACAGAATGCAAATGGCATGCGGATGACAAATCGTCCTCTGTGCTTACTGTGTAAGTTTTTTAATAATAGCGGAAGGGTGGAAGTCGACTGCTGGTGCTTATACAACAAAACGGAAATATCAGTATTATTGTAATTTTTTAGATTGTGCATTATTGCACGGAACTTGCACTACAGATTCTCGGTAAATTTTGCATCAAATTAGGCAAATATGGAAATATAATAATTCTATGTGTTGTTCTAGAGCTCTAAATATATTAAGTTTAAAATTGCTTTTTTAACGTGTATTGGCATTTTCACTTTTTTGCAATTTTGACAAAAGGTTAACAGTTAGTTTAAAAATGAATTATTATTTGTTTGCTTATAATTGTATTGAAACATATTCTTTAAAGTTATAGATAGTTATTTTTTCCTGCTGTTTGCAAAATCCTATAAAGAGTATGTTTCAATTAATAGTTAGCTTGCAAGTGTACATCCGTGGGATTTCTGATGACACAAACATAGGAGTGGTATCGATCTCTTCGTTATGACATGGAGAATCAATAATTGGATGGTGCACAGTAGCCACTAGTGTCAGATTAATCTCAATTAATACTCAAAAAACAAAATGGCCGCCGCTCTGCTCTACATAATGATGACATTTTACAAGTAAGGCTTAGTGAATCACTAGACCTAAATGACGCTCATGCAATTGACGTGATGTACCACGCTAAATGTTGGGGAAAAATGTCAGAAACGTTCTCCGACCGAAGAATACGGGCACAAATTAACAGAATACGGATGCTGCTTCAATGGCAGCGTGTGTAGAGTTTGTATATATATTGGAGCAGGACCTCTTTGCGGCTTGTTAGCCTGGTTTGGACGAGAGAATTAAATGTTTTTGTCTGATAGTTTTCTTTCAATGAAAACTTTAAATTGTTTACGTGTCATAGCATCATGTTGTACATTGTTTGAAGAACAAATATTTAAATACGCTTCTTCCAGAACATCCGTGCCAAATATTTTTCCCGAAGACAGTTCCTGCTCCAATATATTTATAAACTCTACACATGCTGCCATTGAAGCAACATCCGTATTCTGTTGATTTGTGTCCGGTCGGAGAACGTTAGTGACAGTTTTTTCCCAACATTTAGCGTGGTACATCACGTGAATTGCATGAGCGTCATTTGGGTCTAGTGCTTCACTAGCCTTACTTGTAAAATGTCATCATTATTTAGTTCAACAGCATGGCGCAAGTTTTTTCAGCAATATTAGTCGACAGTTTTCTTAATTTAAATATTCCAGAACCTGGCTTATCACAAAAGAAACAGTGTTCTTTTATGTAGTTTCTTGTTTGAGATGTTGTTAATTTGATGGAACAACTTTCAGATGTTGACGCACATATCTCTTCCAATGGCTTATTTAATATTATTTCATGTTTCTTCTTTAATAGTCCAATATGCTTTTTATGGGTTATACGTTGATAGCACGACCTATGTCATGCAATATTTTGTTTTTTCATAGATTCAGCACTAAAAACATCATCAAACTGGTTTATAATATTTTCACATTGTCCATCACCGTAACATTGTCTTTCAACTATGCAATCCACAAGTTTCTTGTAAGTATCGCTAGATGGATGAGATACTACTTTTTCAGACAATGACGAGGTACAAAGGAAACAACCAGGATTATTGATTGTCTTCCTTTTCTTCGCCAAACTACACTGATATGCAACATCCATTATTAAGATTTTTCTGATTACTTCAATAATTTATCTGTAAAAAAATAGATTTATATTAGCTTAATTAGTATTGAATGTATAATATGTATATGTCGCAAGTAAATTGTCAAAATCATAAAATGATAATTTCACTAGGTAAGGTTAGGTTAGTTTATAAAACACCTAACAAAAACTTACCGTTAAATTATAATTTTCGGCTTTGACAATTTACCTGCGACATATACAAATTTTAATTGCATACATTACATGTAAAAAGATACAGAAAGCTGATATTGGAGATTTCAAGCATCTGAGTAATTCTTCACTTAAAAGTCGAATTTCTATGTTAAATCACAGGCCTGCATTTGATAAAATTTTCAAAGTTGATTTAAAAATTTTAACTGTTGGTAATTGGGTAGCCCTTACGCTCCGTATACTCACAATTGTGAGTGTCTTATTTATAATGGCAATAAGAATCAAAATATGATTTTAAATCGTTTGCTCCTGCATCACACGATTGTACGCGTTCAGACCATCGCCGGCGTGCACGTGTTTTACTTAAAATTCAATTAAATCGACTGTTTGTGGCTGTTGTAAGATCACATTTTTTAGTGTTTGTGTGTTACCATGGCAACTAGAAGTAAGTACATCTTTTTAATTACTTTTAAGTAAGTTAGTTTATGTATAATTATTTGGAAAAGTCTAATATTTGTATTTTCATAAAAATAATAGGATTTTATTTAGAGGTTAGAATGCTACATCAGGGTTTTGGAGGAGTGTCACGTTTGTGAGGGTCGGGAGTGAATTGTGTAAAAATGCAATAAATTTGAAAAACCTTCTGAAGGCAATAATTGGTAATACTGTTGTTCCTTTTTCAGAAATACCTGATAAAATTGACTTAAACAAATTAGCAGCCGATCCAGATGCATTGTGTCAATTGTTGGACGATATAGGCTCTGATTTAGAATTTGAGAGCGATGATAACGATGACGATTGGGAACCCAGTGTTGACAAGTCATCCTCTGATGAGAACAACGAAGACAGTGAAAGTGAAGATAGTGTAGAACAAGCCGAAGCTTCTGCTGGTTCTTGCAGTGCACAAATATTATCTGCGACCAGATGATGGAGTGCTACAGAACTTTTTTTAAAACACGAAAATGGACACTGAAAGTAATTTTACATCTATTTGATTTATCGATAGTGAACAGTTGGATGGAATATCGTCAAGACTGTAAGAGCAACCAATATAAAGCAAAAGATATCAAGGATTTTTTATCTTTTCGTTTAGAATTAGGAGAATACTTGCTTTGTTGTACTAAAAATGCAGCATCAGAGAACATAGAGTCAGAAGATTCAGATCGAGAACCTCGTCCAAAGAAATCGAAACCTGCACCTATACCCTGCCAGGATAAACGGTATGATGGTTTCAATCATTGGCCTATTCATGAAGAGGTAAAAAATCCTCTGTGTTGTCGATTAGAATCCTGTAAAAGTAGATCAAGAGTATCTAGCAGTAAATGTAAAGTTTATTTATGTCTAACTAAAAATCAAAATTGCTTTCATAAATTTCATACTAAGTGACTGGTTTTTCATAACTCCGAATACTTCATTGGCTTATAAGTTTTTGTTAAAATTTATTGCATTTCTGTAGTTTCCAAATAAAAGTTAAAAATGAACTTATTTCATTTATTTTGTTGTCACTATAAAGTAACTATAGACTCCCAATGCTCACAATTGTGCCACTGTCACAATTGTGCGTGTACTAAGTATACTCCTGGATAACACAATTGTGCGCATCATAAAAAACTGTCAAAAATGCAAAATAAAATTTTGAAAAAATTAGGTATGTCTATTTGTTCATACTTGAACTGAAAAAACTGCTGGCCAACTTTATATTTACAATTGCAAAGTTTCGGGAGTGTAAGGGGTAGCACTGATTTCAAATCTGCTTTTAGTTTTTTTGTATCACGTAAGGTTATTTTTCAAACCAGCAAAATCAAGAAAATTAGAAAAACACGATTTATTTCATTTATAAGCTAGTTTTATAACATATTAAAGAGAAAAATACAAAAACATACAAGATATAGACATTGAAACTATTTGGAATAGTTGTTTTTTCTTTACGCTTCTTAAAAAACCGTTTTCTTTTTTCAGAAAAGCTTCTTTTTGTTATTTTTCTGTCATATTCAGCTAAAGGAAGATCTCTCCTCAATGTCCAACAGTAATCGGCCATCATTTTTGTGTCCCAGCGCCCCTGGTATCTTTTTTCCATCTCTTTAATATCTTGATGAAATCTTTCATCTTGCTCTTCACTCACGTCCCCAAGATTTTCCAGGAAATAGTCCAAATGGGAATGTAAAAAGTGAATTTTTATGCTCATATTGCAACCAAGAATCCTGAATTTTTCCAGCATATTTTCAACGATCTCAACATAGTTTGTGTCTTTATAATTCCCTAGAAATGTATGTACAACTTCTTTAAAAGCATTCCATGCATGTTTTTCCTTATCTTCCATTACATTTTCAAATTCTCTATCGTTCATCAAGCTCCTAATCTGCGGCCCTACAAAGATTCCCTCCTTTAATTTTGCCGCTGACAGAGCCGTAAATGTGTTACACAAATATTTAAAACAATTTCCTTCTTTGTTTAATGCCTTAACAAATTGTTTCATAAGTCCAAGTTTTATGTGAAGTGGTGGAAGTAAAACATTTTTAGGGTCAATAAGACTTTCGCGAATTACATTTTTGGTTCTAGGTGTTAAAGTCTTTCTTTGTGGCCAGTCTCTTTTTATCCAATGCAGTTCTCGGTTGCTGCTATCCCACTCGCACGGGAAACATGGAAATTTAGTAAATCCAGACTGCTGACCCAAGAGAAGGCCTAAAATTTTTAGATCTCCACACAATTCATTAGCGAGGGCTTTGAGACTTTTAACTCAACATTAGCTATTTTCCTAGACCTAAGCAAAGCATTTGATTGCGTTAACAAAGAAATTTTATTAAATAAATTAGAATTTTATGGTTTTAAGGGAGTAGTTCTTAAATTGATGTCATCGTATTTATCGGACAGATATCAATGTGTGTGTTATAATGATAAACTTAGCAACATGCTAGCAGAGGAACATGGTGTGACGCAGGGTAGTGTACTAGGACCGCTGCTATTTTTAATTTATACTAATGACTTACCTAATGCTCATTCAGCATTAACTGTTCTTTTTGCAGACGACACTACTTTCGCAGAACACTTGAGAGACACTGGTACTAATGTTGTTGATTTGCAAACCAACATTTTAACCAAGTCTTCTGACTGGTTTAATGCCAACAAGTTATGTTTAAACACCAACAAAACACACACATTACTTTTTTCCACCAAGAAAAATAACCTCCAGACTGTAAAATTTCTGGGATTAACATTAGACAATAGATTAAGTTGGCATCCACATATTAATGACCTAACAAGTAAATTGTCCAAAAAAGTATATGATATCAGACAAATAAAAAATAGAGTTAATCTAGATGCAGCACTTGTTGCATATCATGCTTTGTTTCATAGTGCCATGGTATATGGATTGATAAACTGGGGTACATCCAACCAGGTACACAACATTTTCATTATTCAAAAGAGAGCAATTAGAGCTCTGGCTGGTTTGAGTCAACTTGAAAGTTGCCAATCCTGGTTCATAACATTTTATATATTAACTTTGCCTTCCGAAATTATTTCTTGTAATTTACTTCACATAAAGGAGAATTCGAGCGAATATGCTAGAAATGGCGAAAATCATGAATATAATACTCGTAATCGCAATGACATACAAACACCTTCTCAGAGATTAGAGTCAACAAAAAGAAACAATTTTGGTATTGCTCTGTTTAACTCGTTACCACAAGAATTGAAATCTTTACCTAACAGACAATTTAAAACAAAGTTAAGAAAGCATCTTTTGGCCATTGCTTACTATAATGTGTCAGATTTTAAATATGTACAAATTTAGATTAATGTTTGTTCTTTGTGTGTACTTGAATTAATTGTCCTGTACTATATTACACAAACGATATTAGGATTATGTCATTTACACATATTTGACTTTACTAGAATTAGGTCCTAGTATTCAATACAATTATATTATTTGTTTGTTCGCTTGTTTGTTTGTTTGTTTGTTATTTACTTTGACTACATTAGTATCATGTCGTAATGTTTTATACAGTTATATTTTTGTCTACTATTTATATTTACATTTATATTTTTTCATTTTACCTATTTATGTTGACGTGTCAAAACACTACGGTGTATTTTTTGAAATGACCAATAAATTATTATTATTATTATTAATTCCCAGTTGTGATCTTTATATTGTATTCTTAAAAGTAATTCCTCTAAATTTTCGTAGTTTTCGTTTAAATGAACTGAATGGCCGACAGGAACAGAAGCAAAAACATTGCCATTATGTAAAAGAACAGCTTTAAGGCTCCTTTTTGAAGAGTCGATGAAAAGTGTCCAGTCAGAAGGTGTGTATTCGGGAGCTCCGAGGCAAGTAATTAGATCAGAAATTGCTTGGCAGTACACAAGTGGTCCGTTTTGTGCAAAATATTTTACAAATTCAGCCTCATGATTTCTATACCAAGAGAAGGTAGTTTCTGGGGCAAGCAAATTTTTTTGTTTCAACCTAGACCCCAGTACTTCAGACATGTCTTTTGAAAGTCCCAAATCTCTTACCAAATCATTCAGTTCGGCTTGTGAAAATAGTTGAGGTTGGTTTTGACCTGAGGTTGATGGTTCAAAATCACGATCCTGTACTGAGCCGGAAGTTGAGGAGTTTTCACTATCACCTTTTAGTACTTCGGGGGGTATAGGTATAGGTACATCATCACTGTGAGGAACTGGTCTGATAGCTGATTTAATATTGTTTGGGTACAAAATATGTTTCAAAGTTTTTCTATTATGCCCCTTAATATCACAAAGACAAAAGTAGCAATCATCATGATGATTTTGCGGTTCTCTCCAAACCATCGGTATTCCAAAAGGAAGGCTTTTTCTATTTCCTTTGGTCCAATGTCTTAAACCTTCTTCACATACCTTGCAAACAACGTGCGGTGCCCAATCTTTATCTTGATCTCCTAATTTGATTTTGAAATAAGCATAATATGCATTTTTCACAAATTCACCAATTGGTCTCTTACACTTTTTCAAGATGAAATATCCACAAATATAACAAAAATCATCTGGTTTGTTTTTGCAACGCCTGCTAGACATATTTTTAAGCAATGTATATCAAATACCACGCACAAAACTAAACAAAAAATAAATTTTACTTGTTTAGTGATCAAAACTTAGAGCAAGAATGAACCCAATGACATTATAATATAAATTTTGTTTGGAGCCATAAACTTAAAACCCTTTTTTTTTCCAGTGCTAATAAAGTTAAAGCATATTAAATAGGACTTAGCAGGTCAAAATTCCCGGAAATTTTGTTCAAATTACCATAAATATAGCAATTAATAGATTTAATAAAAGGATTTACCTCAGGTAATGAGAGCCTACTTAATAAATTTCTTGAAAAGTACCACATAAAATCATTTTTGGGTTAATAGAAGAATAGAATTTCAAGCACTAAATTTATTTTAAAATGTATTACGGCTATTATAAGATGTTTTTAATATTTTTTCTTTTTTCTGGGAAAGGAAACATTCTGTGGGTGATGGAGCCCAATGGTATTTAATTAGTTATTTCTATATAAAAACTGAGCTTAACAAACAAAAATCACGTCATCACAAATTTCATGCAGGCCTGTGATATCAGCCGTACACAAAATAACTAACAACACTTTTTGTGTAGAATTTAATACTGAATACTTTTAGTAATGTATCATTTTGTCGTAAATACTGTATTTTGCGAGATAAACATAAAAAACCAGTATCATGTACGGCAGAGCGGCGGCCATTTTGTTTTTTGAGTATAAGATTAATCTGACACTAGTGGCTACTGTCCACCATCCAAATACCGACTCTCCATGTTATAACGAAGAGATTGATACCACTCCTATGTTTGTATCAAAAATCCTACGGGACATAGTAAATTGTACATTTTCAAGCGGACTATAATATCGTTGTGACAAATTTTACCAGAAAAAAAATTCAATATTTGATTAAAGAAATTGAGCCCGTTTCTGATATTTTTTTTTTTAGGGTACTGAACTGTGAAGACCTCTACTAGTGAAACATGCCTACTAAATTCGGTTCGATTTGGTGAAGCCAATAAATAACATGGCTGATCGACATTTTGGCAAAAAATAGAAAACACCCTGTATATCAGGCACTAGGGATATAATACAGGCAATTTTGAAACCATCTCACTTTACTGCACTCCTCACTAGCGTGTGGCTAGTCACTTACGAAGCACCCTGTATGATTATTTATATGATTAATGCGGCATCAAACTATGACTTTTATAATATACCGTTACTTTTATGGTAACTGACACTTAATGTTTCGCACTAATTAATTATTAATATGTATATGATAGATAAAAAGAAGTAATAACATTCATCCCCACAGTTAACTGCTAACTTTTTTCTAACTATTCTGACAGTTGTGGCAAAAAGTTTCCTCGATGGGCGTTTCCAATTATGTATTTAAAAAAGTTTCATAATGCAATTTATTTCTCTGTACGCTGAACTTTCTGTACTATTGAAGGTCTAATGAAGTCTTCTCGTAGGTGTAATAATTATTACATTGCTTAATTTCTTTATTAAATTTCTTTGCTTTTGACAGTATGAATCAGTAACGAAAATTACGTTTCTTCGAAATGTAAAATAATGATTAAATAAGACAAAATTCCGAATCAAGAAAAGAAAACTAATTGAGAACAGTTCTATGGGGACTATAACTTCTCAAAACTAAGAGAGGTATTAATAAGATCAAGTAAGCAAAATATTTAAAGAAATGCTTTTATTTAAGAAATGCACTAAAAGGTAAAGGATACCTTATTTTAAATTCATACATCTGGAAACTGAAAACTTTGGGGACAGTCAATTGATTTTAAATTAATGTCTGTCTGACTGTCGATCTGTCTGCAACTTTTTTTGTGGAGGAAATAGTGGTAAATAAGTGGCAATAAGTAAAGCAAGCTGGTAAGAGTACAGAAACTTGAAATTTGGTGTATGTACTAGAAACCAAGGCCTCAAAGTATTTTATAATATTTTCCATCCCCAAAACCGACCCCCCCTCACTCCTTTATATTAAAAGTGTTGATAAAAAAATTGAGGTATTTACTTGAAATTTGGTATACCAGTGTATTATATTGACATCAGGAACTAGATTATATTCTGCATTACACCCCCTATGATACGCATGCCTAGTAGTGACTGGAAACTTGTAGAAAGAGATTGAGTTTTCTAGAGTGTGGTGGGAGAAGATTCTCGATTGTGTTCTGGATGACTCTGGAGGCAATATCTGAGTATATAAGGCGCGATTCCAGGCGGAAGAGGGAGAAGTTTTTATAAAACTGGAGAAGTTGAAAAGTGAAAAAGTAAGGTTAAATATCAAGTAAACAAAGTGTAAAGGTTATTTTGGTTAATTAAGAAGTATTGTGTAATCAGTAAATTATTAAATAAAGTGTTAGTGGTTACCACTAAAATTATTTAGAACCCACGGATCCTCATACAGGGTATTTCCTAGGGACGGAAATACGTAACAATATTTTGGGATTATTCCGCTGAAGAGTTGGGGGGTTAAATTAGGGGAAAATAAATAAAGCAAGCTGGTAAGAGTACAGAAACTTGAAATTCGGTGTATGTACTAGAAGCCAAGGCATCAGTTTTTTTATTATATTTTTCAATCCCCCCACCACCCATACTCCATTATTGAAGGGGTTGATAAAATAAAATTGAGATATTCACTTGAAATTTGATACACGTATGTAATATAACGTCATCTGGCACTAGATTATATTTTGAGATGATTCCGTTGAAGGGTTTGGGGTTAAATCGGTGTAAATAGGGAGAAATAAGTAATGCAAGCCGGTAAGAGTATAGAAATATGGAATTTGGTGTATATACTAGAAACGATGGCCTCAGATTTTTTTAAATAATGTTTTCCATCCCTCCACCAGTCCCACTCCCTTATTAAAACATATGATAAAATTAAATTGAGATTTTCACTTGAAATTTGGAACACATGTATATTATAACAACATCTGAAACTAGATTATATTTTGGCATGATTCCGTTCAAGGAGTGGGGGGAAGGTAGAGGTAAATAGGAAAAAATAAGTAAGGTAAGCTGGTAAAAGTACAGAGACTTGGGATTTGGTGTATATAATAGAAACCAAGGCCTCAGATTTATTTCTGATAGTTCCAACCCCCCCATCCCTACCAACTCCACTCCATTTTTAATGGGATTGATAACATAAAATTGAGATATTCACTTGAAAGTTAGTACACTTATGTATAGTAATGACATCCGATTGAGATGATTCCGTTGAAGAGGTGGGAGGTGATAGCTTGTGAATAGCGCAAAATAAGTAGACCAAGCTAGAAACTTTATTTCTAAGATATGTGGTAGAAACCAACGCCTCAAATTTGTCTATGATATCTGCCCCAAATGTTATTAAAATTCTCTGACCAATAATTTTCACATACTAGAGCGCAAATATAGGCAAGATATTTCCTCTAAAGTGACTTGGACGAGAAATCTGGATGTGGAAGTAGTGATTCCTTAGCCAGCGGTTTTTTTTCTTAGTCTTTTCTTATTTTACCCCATCTTGGGGAGTCCGCCATATTTGATTTAGAATAACGTTACATACTTTATCCTATTTTACTCGTCAATCCCCTTAATTCGATTCCCTTATCAAGGAAATTGTGAAGAAATGACGATCCGCCATATTGGATGTAGAACGATATTAGATATGCTATATTTGTGACGTTTTATTCACCCATCACTCTGACACTTGGACCTTAGGGGTCGGTTGAGGGTAAGCTCGAGCGCCACCTTTACAATTTTTTACGTGGTGCAAAGGTCCCATGCTAGCCTCTTAACACAGCCTGTTGTAGGAGGGCTGGAATAGCCACAGTGAAGAAACCGTATGTCCCGAAGGTCTAGGGATAGTTAGACTTCACATACACAACAGTAAAAAGCGTGGTTCAGATTATATACAAAAATATTTATTATTTCATTGTACCTATAATATATAATAAAATCTTAATATTCAAATATAAAAATGAACGGCGATTTGAGGTGCAATTTCCAAAAAATACATTACATATTGCATTTTCATCGGACTTATACACTTGTGCAAAATTTCAAAGCTCTAGCTTAATTAGAACTAGTCGAAATTTGATTGAAGAATTTGACTTAAACATACTATCTAACTAACTAACAAACACACTAACTAACTAACACACAAACAGGACAAATTTAATAAAAGTGTTTAAAGTAGCTTACTGCTAAGTAAGGTTAAGTAAGCTTTATTATCCAATTGACCATAATGTATAGTGTAGGACAAGTCAAGATAAAGCTAGTAGCAGATAATATAAAAAAACTGTTATTTAACATAAAAATTTATTAATTCAAATATTCTGAAATAGTATAAAAATATTGTACTAACAAGAATGTTTGTAACTTATCCTTGGTTCTTTCTGTATTATTTCTTGTATTGTAGCTATGAACATCTAGATTTCTATCAAAATAATTTTCATTAGGCTTTACGTACACTACTAGTTCTGTAACATATATACAGACTGTCTATTTTACGAGGGAAACACCAAATATCTCGCTTAATATCTATTGTAGAAGAATAAAGTTTTAGAAACAGTTATCCCATTTTTTGTGAGCTATATTTCAGTAAAAAGAAATTTGAAATCCATAGCCTACTTTATGAGATATATTACAAAAACCTGAAAAATAGGAAAATCACAAACGGTTATAGCTTCCTTATTTGAGGAGATACGAAAAAAGTTAAAGGAATGAAAGTTGACGGCAAAGACAATAAGAATAATAACGTGTAACAAAAAATCGAAAAATGCAGTTGGCTTTGACATACTTACGCTATTGTGCAAAAATGAAAAATACATATCTCAAAGTAAGCCATGACGCCATTAATTCCGTTATTTTTTTCTCATTCCAACGATATAAAACATGTCACAGAAATTTTAACCGATAGTGTCAATATTTAATATTTTACGAATACCACAATTCATATAATTGAATCGTAACAATCAGCTGTGCCATAATAGTAAAAATTCACTTTATAATAATTATAATTCCGTAATTATTTATTACAATTTAATACAAACCAGTAAATATCTCATAAATAAAAATAAAAGTACAAAACGAACATCCAAAGAAAAAAACGAAAAACTATGTATAACAGTACTACCTACTACTATATTGAAAAGAAATTGTGTGCATTTATTTTTCTAACTACAAATGCTCAAATTGTGCACCATGCATTCTGACACATAAACGTGCTCTGCGAGACACGTCACGCATTACATTTTGGAGCATTTCAGGAGTAATTGCCTCACATGCGTTTCGAATTCTGGTTGTGATGACCACAATATTTTCAGGGGCAGTTTGAAATACCTTGTCTTTAATGTAACCCCAGACGAAAAAATCCAAGGGAGTAATATCTGGTGATCGAGCTGGCCATAGAATGGGTCCATAGGTGCCTATCCAGCTATCTGGCATAACTTGATTTAAATAATTTGTACATATTACAGCAGTGTGAGGTGGAGCCCCATCTTGTTGAAAATATGAATAATTTAATCTTTCTGCCACTGTTAATTCATAAAGAAAATCTTGAAATTCGTTTTGCAGGAAATTAAGGTATCTACGAGCGGTTAATTTGCCATCATAAAAATAAGGTCCAATTACTTTAGTCCCTAAAAGACCCAACCAAACATTCGTAGAAAATCTTTCTTGGAAATCAGTCTCTCTGCACCAATGTGTATTTTCTCGTGTCCACTTATAATGCATATTTCTAATGAAAAATCCATTATTAGAAAAATTTGATTCGTCCTACCAAAGAATTTTGCTACATATCAGCGCGTCACTCCTTTTCTTATTTAATAACCATCTACAAAATCTTACTCTCCTTGGCTTATCTCCCTCACTTAAATGTTGAACTTTCCTCATTTTGTAGCATCGAAATCCGTTTTTTTCAATATTTTTCTTTCACTGTCTTTTTTTATGCGACAGTTTCTCTGAATTTGTCTCAAAGAGGTTTCCTCATTTTGGTTAACATAATTCATTACTCTATTCACTTTTCTTACATTATCCGCAACATGCGCTCGCCTTACTACTTTTTTTGAAAATGAACCGTGCGTTTTTAGATTTTGAACTAACTTCCTAAACATAGTTCGATTTGGCTGCGGAGCATCTGGAAATCTATCTCCGTAAACCGTGACTGCCATCTCAGCGTCAAAATTGCACTGACAATAAATGCTAATCATATCGAATTTGTTATTATTGGTGTACACCATAATTACTGATATAAAATTTGTCTTAGAACTCGACAACGCAACATACAACAGTGACAATCTGTCAAATTTATTAATAACTGTATACATTGTTTTTCACTAATTATGGCACAGCTGATTGTTACGATTCAATTATATGAATTGTGGTATTCGTAAAATATTAAATATTGACACTATCGGTTAAAATTTCTGTGACATATTTTATATCGTTGGAATGAGAAAAAAATGACGGAATTAATGGCGTCATGGCCTACTTTGAGATATGTATTTTTCATTTTTGCACAATAGCGTTTGTCAAAGCCAACTGCATTTTTCGATTTTTTTGTTACACGTTATTATTCTTATTGTCTTTGCCGTCAACTTTCATTCCTTTAACTTTTTTCGTATCTCCTCAAATAAGGAAGCTATAACCGTTTGTGGTTTTCCTATTTTTCAGGTTTTTGTAATATATCTCATAAAGTAGGCTATGGATTTCAAATTTCTTTTTACTGAAATATAGCTCACAAAAAATGGGATAACTGTTTCTAAAACTTTATTCTTCTACAATAGATATTAAGCGAGATATTTGGTGTGGCCCTCGTAAAATAGACAGTCTGTATACAAACAAGAGGCAAAAGCAATTTTATAAATATAGGATGACATGACTGATAGCTTGAGGCATCCACAATATTTCTTACAATTTCTCTGGTTTCTATATTACTGAATCTATGAAAAGCAAAAGAAAGCGAACATAACTTTTTTGACTTTTCAATATGATCTTCCCAAGTTAGTCTATTAATTATCAATATAAACCCCTAAAACTTCTGTTACATTTACCTGTTCAATCGATCTATGCTCTGGCTTTAAGAGATAACTTTCATCGGTTGTGCAGCTTCTGGGTGTGGTGTTGATAAACACAGTTTTAGACACATTTAAATATAGTTTATGTTTATTGTCTTTAATTCATGTCTTAAAAGTATTAATCATATTTTGCATTTATTCTACGACATCTTTGTCAAACCAGTAAAGGACAGTGTATTTTCATCCGCAAACATCGTCAAATTATTAAGAAGGAACAATTCTGGTAAGCCATTCATAAATATTAAAAATAATAGCGGCTTCAATATAGATCCCTGTGGTACACCTATGTTGATATTTAATTTCTCGCTTCTCTCCCCACTTACTTCCACTACTGATTTCGATTAGATAAATATGAAGATAACCATTCACTTATCTTGCCCCTTTATAGTAGTAGCAGCTTTATTATTCCGACCTCTCTACATTTGTTTTCTGTGTGTCTGTGTAATTATACAAACAATGCACCTTGTATTCTAATCCCACAGTTTTTTATTAACTGTTTAGTATTAATTAACTTGTTTTCTACGATATTTTTACTAGGTAACAAATACCTTTTCAATTTCCAATTTCTTTAAAAAGCAGTCAACTTTGTGACACGGACAATTAATTAATGTTTCTAATTATCCATGTACGAAGTGTTCATAAAACAAATTAACCAAAGTATAAACTTAAATAATCTCTCCATCCACCCACAGACCACGAGAAATAATAAATTTAATTCCCATCTTAAATAAAACCTTTCAGTAATGAATCAAAACCATTTACAACAGCCAAGTTAGCTTTTATAAAAGGAAATAAATACCTCTAACAGTGATTATCCACCCCCGTTCATTGTTGACAAACTCAACACCACTTTGTGTGCAATGAAAGCGTTCTTTACGAGAGACTCGTCTCTTTCTATTATCTACAGAGTGGCTCAAACATATACTATCATAGTAACAGATTAACAATTTTGTATAAATATACTGTTATGAAATGCACATACTTTAAAATATACTTACTTCAATATTGAATAATATATGGTCTATTGAGAAATATCTTGGGAATAATAAAGGAGAGCATATACTTCATTAATTTTAGTATTTGGTTATTAGATATAAGTTTTACGTTATGAAATTGTTACCTTTCAAGATGGTACATCTAGATTTTATTTTAATATTCATTGGAGGTCTTATATTTCAGAATAATTAATATTTTGAAAGTGACATTTAAATATTTAAATAGATTATTTTGATTTAAAAGATTCAGTTATTATAATAATCTATTATAGAAAGGACTACACTCGATATAAAAGAATGTTAGGTTAGGAAATTTGTAAATTAAGTAGGTAAATTTGGATAAAAGTCACTAATCTTGGCAATACATTTATATTTAATGAGTTTAGTTGATTTTATATTACTGAAGAGTGTTTACTCTTGGTTTTAGAGAGCAAATTAATATAAAATATTTGACAGAAGAAATAAAAGTTGATAAACGTTAAAGTAATTAAATTATTTTAAATATAAATTTTGAAATCCAATAAATAACCAAGTAGGTAACTATTTAAAATAAAATAAATAAAGATGCAATCATACAGGAGCTGATACAAAGTTAAACATAATTAAATTTATAAAATTTATTAACAATTTTGAGATTTGGAATTGGAAAGAAGACATAAGAGGATTCAAAATATTTTTCATTAATTAGGGATTTGAGGTTGGAAATCGTGAAGAATAGAAGAGGAGTAACCGATACATTTGCTAGATAACAAGTCTAGCGCAAAACAAAATTTATATTTTCTTTGTATATGATATAGAAATAAGTTTAATTTTTTAATAGCTGCTTAATAAAATTTTCTAACTGAAATATATTCAATCCATTATACAACTGACTAATTAGATCACAAGATAGTTTGAGAACTGAGTACTGATTTAATAGTTATCCCATAGAGGGAATCAGTTATTTGAAAGTAAATAAAGAGAAGGTAAGATATAAATTAAATTCAATATTATTTAAATTAAAGATTATTACAAAATAATTATTCAATTTTCATTCTCTCATATAACATCATATTATAATACAAAAAATAGTAATATATTTACATAACGAATACTAACCTATTAACACCAGATATTGTGCTATTCAAGATGGCGTATATAAGATACCTAGTGTATGCGTACAAATTTTTGCAGGATGTGATGTCCCAAAGGAAACAAAATATTCTCATACATTTTGTTTCTAACCCCAACCTATCTTTTTATATAAATTAATCAGGCATAGGTACTGTTTTCAGTATAGATACTACTACTATAAACAGAAGACGGAAGAGACAAGGACAATGTGCTCACTAGGTTTGTTATTGATGCGAGTTCTACAGCGTCGTTTAAAAATAACAAAACAATTTTACTTTAATAAATCAGTTTTAAATTTAAAACATTGACTGAAATTTATTATTAAATTATACTTGTAGCTTTGGCTAAAGGATGTACTATGTATTAGATAAGGTACAATCAATAAAAGTGAGGCAGGATATCGGAAGTTTCACGCCATAGCTTTCTCCATCTTGGGCAGCTAATCGCACTTTAAGCTCTATTTTTTCAAGAAACATACCTCTAAAGTCCACATTAACCGAAGATAGAACAACAGAGAACGGTCAGAGAAAGCCTGAAGTTGTCAGTCGTTCCATACAACAAAGGGATGTCACCTAGGTGAATGCATAGATAACGTGTTTATCAAGACATTATGAATAAGAAGAATATATTCAATCAACTGAACTTTTAAAAACTGAAAGATTGTTATTTCCAAGTCCAATACTGACTAGTTTAGTGTAGGAACTCACATTATAAATATTTCTATTTCATTAAAATATTTAACTAACTAAAAGTGTACAGAGTAGCTATCTGGGCTGCTAGTTGTTCACTACTTTGTTTTTGTTAGCTGTCATTTTAGGTGTCATTTAGAAGTTAGAAGGTTAGGATAATCCTTACCAGCTAAAACAATATGTTTAAAAATGTTTCGTGTTAATTTGTTCAAACAGTAATGTTAATACCCCCAATAAAATATTTCTTTACCTTCCAAAAGATAAAAATAGAAGAAAATTATGGTTTAAAATTGTAAAATATGTGTTAATAGCTACTATAATCGCTCTAGCCATTCTTTCAATGGAGAAAAAAATTTAAAGTAGGAAAGATAGTGCCTAAGACTGAAAGCATTTTCTGCTGGGAAGCTGTAGGTGTACCTAGAATCGTAGGGTCTGTTAGACACGATAAAGATTTTATATAATGTAGGCAGGAGCCGTGTCGCCGCTACGATACCTATCAACTCTACTCGCAAGGGGGATTCAAGTTACCCTTCAGACTCCCCAAGACGAAAATAGACAAAATTATACTTACTGTGATTGCTACAGTCTGCTCTCTCCATCTAAATCTTATATCTGGTGGTGCACACAGAATCGCACGTCGGTCAGACATCTTATAATTAGTGGATCAATAAGAAACCGAATTCAAAATATATTCTAATTTATTCGAGACAATTATGACAATCGACTGTACAAAAAGATTCAGACCCCCCAATTAGTAATGAATGTAAAATGTATTCAGAACTTTCTTGAAAATTATTCACTTTTAATTTTGCACTGAAATTATCGAAATGCTTGTCAGGATGCTTAAAAAAGCTATTTATATGAGTTCGATGGTTTTCCTGCTTTCTATAAACGTACTAACGGCATCGAACCCAAATATACTTTTTTTCCGTCGACTCGCATTCGAGCGACTACTATGGCGATGTCCGCCTGAGTCTGGATTAAGAGTATTTTGGGTTCGTCGGAATCGACCCTCGGACTTCGAATTTTTTACTAATATTTGGTAAGTTCCAGTGGTTTGGGTAAGGATTATGGTCTCCCCCTTTGAGGATAACTAAATGAGGATTTTGGTTTTTATTGGAAAAACCGTCCTATTGATTTTTTCTTAAATTTTGACGTTTAAAACAGCTACTCGTTACATCCTGACTGAGGATTTCGCCCTGTAAACCACTAAATTTGTGGTACTTTCGAAAAAATTATCTCGAGGAGCGGTTTTCCGCTCTGTGCAAGTCTCTTTATTGTACTTTCGAAAAACTAAACTTTTGGCACTTTCAAAAAATTACATTAATTGTACTTTCGAAAAATTTGTTGGCCGGAGCAGCTTTCCGCCATGTGAGATTTTATTCGAGCAAATTCGTGGTACTTTCGAAAAATCAAATTGGTTTTACTTTAAAAATATCTGTTGGACGGAGCAGTTTTCCGCCCTGTGCACTTCTTTTCGTGGTACTTTCGAAAAACCAAATTCGTGGTACTTTCGAAAAAATGAGATTCGTGGTACTTTCGAAAAGTTTGTCGGGCGGAGGAGCCGTCAAGTCAATTTTTTAAGTACTTTTGAAAATTTCAACGACGGAGCCCAAAGGCGATTTACCGTCGTCCTCGAGATGAAGAATTGTCAATTTCTTTGGTCATTTTTTGTGAAATAATAATTTCTTACGCAGATTTCGATGAAAGATGATGCCAAAGGTGGTTATAAATCTTTTTAATGTTTCAAGGACGAATTTTCCGTGGGAGTTTTGTCTAAATTAAATTTCGTAGTAAATTGGATATTTTTTCAAAGGGATCGCTTTACTGGGTTCCATAACAAAGCCACCAGCCGACTAGGACTTCCTCACTTGCCAAATTGTCGTAATGATTACAGCCAAATTACTGTGAAGTCTAAGTTTAAAAAATCGCGTCATCGACACGCACGCGTTTGAAATACGTTCTACAAATAAATATTTTTTTTGCAAAACTAAACAAAAATTTTAAACGAAGCCTAATAGCTCAAAATGCATTATAATATCCAATCTTTCGAAGAAACATACCCCGTTTAAGATTTGAACACCTATTGAAAAGGCCCACTGCAGTAAGCAATTTTTCTCACCCTCTCACCCTAACTAAGAAAATATGTGAGTGGAAACCTAGTGGAACACGAAGACCTAGGATGAGATGGATAGATGATGCAGAAGATGACCTGAGAGCTATGAGTATTAGGAGTATTCGAAACTGGAGAAGAAAATCTCAAGGAAGAACAGAATGGAAGAAAATAGTCAGATAAGTAAAGACCCACCCTGAGTTATGATGCTAAAGGAAGAAGAATATTTAGGGTCATTTAGTACTTCATTCCAAAGATGCAAAATAAATGATCTTTAAAAAATCGCGTCATCGACACGCACGCGTTTGAAATACGTTCTACAAATAAACATTTTTTTATAAAACTAAACAAAAATTTTAAACGAAGCCTAATAGCTCAAAATGCATTATAATATCCAATCTTTCGAAGAAACATATCCCGTTTAAGATTTGAGCACCTATTGAAAAGGCCCACTGCAGTAAGCAATTTTTCTCACCCGGTAGTTGGGTATTAAAAAGAGACCACTGATGAAGCGATAGGGCAGACGAGAGTAAATATTGGAAGGCATATGGGACCATCTGTATACTATGTGGCAGTAGACACGTGCAATTGGTATTACGTCATCCCTAGCCGATATGCACTGCATGAAGTGTTTTTACTGAGTAAGATAATCAATTCCACTGAATTTGCAGCGTGATATTGATATTTATATTGGGGACTGAATGAAATCAAGCTCAGTGTGCTTTAAACGATTCTGGTATTTATTTATTCGGAAAGTCCGTAATTAAAGAAGATGGAATATAGCAAAACGTCAATATTTAATTATGCCTATTATTTCCAACTAATCTGTCCAAAAATTAATTATGTTCTATTTGGGAACGAAGAAAAGTTATAAAAGCTCATAAAAAGTTAAATACATTTTTTTTAAAAAGCCTCGACGTAAAAAAGAAATCCTTAAATGGAACAAGTTAGTCTAGTTAACGGGAGTGGGGAGGGGGGGGTCACCTCTAACTTAGGTGCTAGTGAATAGATTTTGATGAAACTTTGTGCAACATGTTGTAATGACGTTAGCAAACATGTTGAAAAAAAAGATTGGGGAAGGAATGATCGGAAGGGGTAGAAAATACCCCTTTTTATCACTGGTTCCATAACTTGTAGAATTAGATAAAAAATTAAAAGGAAAACAACATGTTTATCATTTTTGGCTCAAAATAGGCTTTTTTTATTTTTTCTAGAAATTCTTATTTTTCGAGATATTGCCATTCGAAAATTTCTAAAAGTGGGGGAAGGGAAATGCAAAAGTTGAAAAAATAATCTGAAAAAATTCAGGTAAATGTATCATCGAAATACAATACTCCCTTATTTGCAACTTTTCTGAAAAGTGCGTTTTCAGCGAGTTTTTCCGGAAAAACAAGAAAAACTACCTCTTTCTTTGAAATTGTAGCGCTTTAAAAACATGTAATTTAAAAATTTGAAAAAAATCAGACGTGTGCATTGAGGCCTTCTAAACATTTTCTGATTCTGGGAATTTTTTTGCAACTTGCTAATTTTACGAGTTACAAGCAGTTTTCACGATGAATTATGTACTACATTTTTTGCAAATTTTAAATTAAAAAATACATTAAAATTCAAAGAATGAGCGTGATTTATATATATTGGTATAAAATATAATATAGTTATACCATTTTTAAAGAGTCGATATAATTTTTAAATTGAAAATGTGCAAAAAATGCAGTAAGTACATTATTTATCGCGAAAAACTGCCTGTAACTCGGAAAATTAGCAAGTTACAAAAAAATTCCAAGACACAAGAATGTTAAGAAGGCACCAATACATACGTTTGATTTTTTTCAAAACGTACAGAGAAGCTACAAATAAAAAAGTCTTGTATTTCGCTAGAATTTTTTCAATTTTTTTTTCAATTTCCCCCACTTTTAGGAATTTTTGAATTGCCATGAAAAAAACCGCTGCCTAAGGAATCACTACTTCCACATCCAGATTATTCGTCCAAGTCACTTTAAAGGAAACATCTTGACTATATTTGCACTCTAGTATGTGGAAATTAATGGTCATAGAATTTTAATAATATTTGGGGTAGATGTCATAGAAAAGTTTGAGGAGTTGGTTTCTACCATATACGTTAAAAATGAAGTTTCTAGTTTACCGTACTTATTTTCCACTATTTACAACCTACCACCTCAATGGAGTCATATCAATCAGATGTCACTACAATACATACGTGTACTAACTTTCAAGTGAATATCTCAATTTGATGTTATCAATCCCATTAATAATGAAGCGGAGGTGGTAGAGTTTGAAAAATATTAGAAAGAAATCTGAGGCCTTGGTTTCTAGTATATACACCGAATCCCAAATTTCTGTAGTCTTACCAGCTTGCTTTACTTATTTTCCCCTATTTGCCCCTATTTAACCCCCAACCCTTCAACGGCATCATCAGAAATTATGATCTAGTTTCAGACGTCGTTATAATACATACGTGTACCAAATTTCAAATGAATATCTCAATTTTAATTTATCAACCCTTTTCATATTGGAGTAGGGGTGGTTGGGTTGAAAAATATTATAAGAAAATCTGACGCTGTGGCTTCTAGTACATACACCGAATTTCAAGTTTCTGTAGTCTTACCAACGTTTTACTTATATTCCTCTATTTACCCCAAATTAACCCCCAACCCTTCAACGGAATCATCTCAAAATATAAACTAGTTCCAGACGTCGTTATAATACATACGTGTACGAAATTTCAAATGAATATCTCAACTTTATTTTGTCAACCCATTTAATGGGGTAGGGGTGGTGGGGGGGTTGAAAAATATTATAAAAAAATCTGAGGCCTTAACTTCTTGTACATACACCGAATTTCAAGTTTCTGTACTCATACCAGCTTGCTTTACTTATTTCCCCCTATTGACCCCTAAATAACCCCCAACCCTTCAACGGAATCATCTTAAAGTATAATCTAGTTCCAGATGTCGTTATAATTCATACGTGTACCAAATTTCACATGAATATCTCGATTTTATTTTATCAACCCTTTTAATAATGAAGTAGGGGTGGTGGGGGTTGAAAAATATTATAAATAATCTGAGACCTTGGCTTCTAGTACATACACCGAATTTAAAGTTTCTGTAGTCTTACCAGCTTGCTTTATTTATTTTCCCCTATTTACCCCTATTTAACCCCCAACCCTTCAACGGAATTATCTCAAAATATAATCTAGTTCCAGATGTCGTTATAATACATACGTGTAGAAAATTTCAAATGAATATCTCAATTTTATTTTACCAACCCTTTTCAAATTGGAGTAGGGGTGGTGAGGGTTGACAAATATTATTAAAAAATCTGACGCTTTGGCTTCTAGTACATACACTGAATTTCAAGTTTCTGTACTCTTACCAACTTGTTTTACTTATATTCCTCTATTTACCCCAAATTAACCCCCAACCCTTCAACGGAATCATCCCAAAATACAATCTAATTCTAGACATCGTTATAATACATACGTGTACGAAATTTCAAATGAATATCTCAACTTTATTTTATCAACCCCATTAATGGGGTAGGGGTGGTGGGGGGTTGAAAAATATTATAAAAAAATCTGAGGCCTTAACTTCTAGTACATACACCGAATTTCAAGTTTCTGTACTCTTGCTTGCTTTACTTATTTTCCCCTATTTACCCCTATTTAACCCCCAACCCTTCACCGGATTTCCTCAAAAAACAATCCAGTTCCAGATCTCGTTATAATATATACGTGTACAAAATTTCAGGTCAATATCTTAAACCGTTCCGGAGAAAGCGTGCGGACAAAAAAAAGTTACAGACAGACAGACAGACCGACAGACAGACCGACAGACAGACAGAAATTTTTTTTTCGCTCAAATTTAAAATCTCGACGTTTCATGACATTCTAAACCTATTTCACGAATAAAAATTTTTGAAAATTTTTTTGCGATTACTATACTTCCAATCCACTACGTGGATGTGGAAGTAATAAGCATTTGTGAAAAAAATACACCAGAATAAAGATATATTATTTTGGGCCAGAAGAGGTAAGCATATTGACCGATCATTTCCTACTCTAATATTTTTTCAACTTTTTTATTAACGTCATTAGAAACACATTGCGCAAGGTTCATCAAAATCCATTTACTAGCACTCTAGCTAGAGATTTTAGATATTTTAACGCTACGTTGACTGAACTACCTGGACCATACAAAAAGAGACGAGGAAATACTTTCGGAAAAAAGATCCTGCAAATGATACATGGGCCAGTCCATGATGCTGATTGGACATGGAGAATCTTCATGAATGCTGAATTCTATCAGATCAATAAAGAGAGTGAGTGACTTTATTAAATATATAAAAGTCAAGGATTAACATGGTTTGGCCATGTCAACAGAATGGAAGATTCGAGTCTAACTAAGAAAATATGTGAGTGGAAATCTAGTGGAACACGAAGACCTAGGATGAGATGGATAGATGACGCAGAAGATGACCTGAGAGCTATGAGTATTAGGAGTATTAGAAACTGGAGAAGAAAATCTCAAGGAAGAACAGAATGGAAAAAAATAGTCAGATAAGTAAAGACCCACCCTGAGTTATGATGCTAAAGGAAGAAGAATATTTAGGGTCATTTAGTACTTCATTCCTAAGATGCAAAATAAATGATCTTTAAAAAATCGCAGTTTTATGCTGAGGTTCCAAGACATTTTTTATGTATCTTTTATTACATAAGTGATATCATGAAGTTACTGTGCACCTTAAGTATTGAGGTTCATCATTATAAATATGTAAGAATGTGTAAACGTGTACGATTTTCCATATTTAATATACCATGTTCGTTTAGATATGGCGATATATGTTGTCTATACGGAATGCAGTAAATAAGGCATAAATCAATTTTGAAGTTTTTCAGTTTCCTTTCTTGCTGCATCTGACAATAACTTCCCATATACAAGAGCGGAAATGTCGACATAGCGGCTTTACGGTTGCGGTAGGAAAAAAATGAATACTGGAAAGGTGGTATTTTTTCCTGGCATTTCGAATCTGAAGTCAAGAAGACAATAGAACATCATATGGTGAAAATATTCGCGAAAATTATGTTTAAAAAAAAAACGCCTTGTACATTTCTACTGGAAATGAAATGTTGTTGAAATGTTGTGATGTTATCAATGATAGTAAGTATCCAAATTCAATATTTGGGTTCCAATTCCAATCCCGAGAGAAGAGTTCCAAGTAAATCTTGTTTCATGAAATTCTACAGCCGATTTGGAATTAGTGATTCTGTAAATGTTCCAAAAAGAAGAAGTTATAACAGCATTGTTAATAATGAGAGAGTAACAAATTATTTTGAAAATCATAAAAAACTGGTAACGCAAAGAGGTCAGAGACCTTAATTTATCAAAATCTACAATTCAACGCAGGTTGAAGAAAAATGGCATGAAGGCGTATAGCGTGAAACCTGTTCATAAACTATATGAGATCACGAAGAATGAGGTTCTGTAGACGTATATTCGCAGGGTATGAATTTGATTCCGATTATCTTAAAAACATTTTATGGGCCGATAAAGCTAACTTCACCACTTGTGGCATGTATAACCGCAAAAATACCCATATTTACGCAAAATCCACATGAATTTGAAGAAATTTCTAGATCTGGTCGAACGTCTGTAGGAGTTTGGTGTGGAATTTTTAAGAATAAGGTAACAGGTCCTATTTCTTATAACAGAGCCTCGATACATGAATTGGTTACAGAATGAAATAGAGATAGATCTAGAAGACATTCCACTAAATGATTATATGAATACTGTATGGCAACAAGACAGTGCTACAGTTCACAACACCCTTCGTGTGACGGAGTTCCTCGATGAACGGTATGACACTTGGATTGGCAAAAGCACCATTGCCTGGCTGCTCAGATTTCCAGACCTGACGCCCCATAATGTATTTCTATGGGGATATTTCAAAAATAGGGTTTACAAAAGTCGGTCCAGGAACATCGATGAAATAAAACAAGAAATAAGGGAGGAGATTAATTTGTTGAATACAAAGCCGGAGATATTTTCTAGATTGCAAATAAATATAAGTAAAAGATACCGAATGTGTATCAATCAAAATGGAAATCATATTGAGCAACTATTGTGATAGTGATATTTAGAATACATCTAGTTTTTAGTTTATAATTATTTTCAAATGCTTCAATACCGATGTTTCTCATAGCCTGCTACTATCTATTGTAATTTAGTTGTTAGTAAAATTTATGTATACTGTTTTCTCGAATATTTCAGGAACTACCTGTTGCAATATATCAAATACAGTATCTTTGAAATCAGAAAAAAAATTGATTGTTTTAAAATTATACAGGGTTGATCAGAAATTATGAAATACATTGCGATTTTGCTACCAATTGGAAAGCAAATATTGAATTTGAATACTTAATATCATTGATAACACCAAAACATTTCATTTTCAGTAGAAATATGCAAGGTGCTTTTTTTTTCGAAACATCTTTTTTGCGAATATTTTCACCATTTGATGTTCCATTGTTTTTTTGACCTCAGATTCGGAATGCCAGGAAAAAATACTATAATTTCAGGATTCATTTTTTTTCCTACTTCAACCGGCGAAGCCGGAAGTGAAAATAAAAATCAATTGTATGTCAAAAAGTGCCGCTTATTATGTATGTAGCATATCCTTAATTTCAATCAATTATCTTCAAAACTAAAGGAATGGTTTCGCAAGAGTTGACAGCAATATTTAATCGCCAGTTAAAAATGTTTACTTAATTCTACCCTAAGATTATTCCGAACTGTTACATGACACCCTCCAACATTGGCATTTTACAACTCCAGCGCCTATAAAAAGGTTAAAAATAGTATTAAATAAGAAAGGCGGTAAGGAATTCTGGCGCCCTCACAAATAAACTCGTCTATGAAGTAAGTATACGATCGCAGCAACAAAACAGCAGCATCTAATATAAGAGCAGTTTAGTAGGTGATAGCGTCACGTGACCTTTAATTAGCCGGTGAGCGCAGTACAAGGGCGGTTTGAGGGTTGCAGGTCACGCCATCCTTAAAGGCATTCCCTCATGGCCTACACGACCTGAACTGATCGATACCAGGGCCGTACCAAACACCCTTGATATCAAGATGCCAATAAAGTTTTCAAGAAGGAGAGCGAGCTTGAATCTCGTCAGACATTATGACCACGACATCTCCGGTGTTCTAAACAATGCTACTGGATAGGAACAATAGAGTTATGTATTATATGAATGCCAAGGGCTTTATTCTGAATATTTAAAGTTTGTTAGATCATATTAGCAGGTAGTATAATAATCTTGAGTTTCTTTTACTACAAGATTTTATTGATTGATTCTTTATTCATCTAAAAATAATACACCTTGGTGTTTTGATATGTCATAAAATTAACGATTTAACAAAAAGAATAGGTACATTATATTTAAAATGTAGCACATAAAATACAATTAAACACATTTAGGAATCTTGAAAGTCTGAAACATCATTATTATTATTTAATAAATTAGTTTCTATCTTTGTTTTGAAGTTATTTAGGGACGAGTTAATTAATTCTGACGGTAGTGAATTGAAAAGTCTAAGACCAGTAAGGTTTCTATTTGTTGATGAGAGTCTATATGTGGGAATACTAGGCTTGGATCTTGATCGAGTATAATATTCATGATTATCACCATTTATAGTAAAAAGATATTGATGAGTTCTTACATATACAAGGTTATAATATATTATCGCAGAAGGTAGGGTAAGGGTTTCAAATCTATAGACCAAGGTTTGCAATTGGTTCTATGAATGATGTTTGAATGACAAACATGTTGTGTGTATGGCACGAGTTTCCCCAGTTCATTAAACCATACACCATTGGGCTGTGAAACATTCCAAGGTAAGCCATTAGAGCAGTTTCTAAGTTTATTCTGACTCTAAATTGCCTTAGGGCATATTATTTTGTTTATTTATTTATTTAGTTAACAATACACTACCCAACAGAGCATTCCAATTACATGGTAGAAAATAAAAAGTATTTACAAATATATAACGTATGAGAGTAGAAACAAAAGAATACAAAATAAACAGATAAAGACAAAGATAAAACAAACAAAAAATTAAATTATGTTAATATTTTTATCGCAGCTACATTGCAGTGGAATATATCAAACTGGTCTGGATATTAGTTCGGGGAATCGGCAAATAGAACAATGAGCTATGCCTAAAACCAGGTCTAGATTTTCCAAAATTTAGTAAGCTTAAGATAGCGCCGCAATCAGTTACATTATGTATTATTTTAAAAAGAAAAATTTGCTGTGAAATAGTTTTACGAGTCTCCAGACTCGAGAGTGAGAGTCTATTTAACAGTTCAGTCTGAGGAAAACCAATAGCAGGATAGACACCATCTTCCTTATAACTCAAAGTCTTTAAAAAACGCCTCTAAATTCTCTCTATGCTCTGTATCTATGTGTTATAATGGGGCCACCAAATAGTTGACAAATAGTCCAATTTAGATCGAACAAAAGATTGATATAGTAGTTTCAGTATATTAATGCCATTAAAATCGCGAGAACAACGTGTTATGAATCCTAGCGTTCTGAAACTTTCATTAGTGATGGTATTTGTATGGGAAATAAATGATAGTTTGGTGTCAAATGTTACACCTAAGCCGACGAATGTTGATGTGCGTGTATTAGTAATAGTTAGGACATTACACTTTCTTATACTCAACTGTAATTTGTTTAAATTACACCATTCATTAATTTTATCGAGGGCACTTTGCAATAACACACAGTCACTCACATCATTTACTATATTGTATAACTTCATATCATCTGCGTATAAAAGACAATTGACCTCCAATTCCTCTGAGATGTCATAAATGAAAATGTTGAAGAATAATGGGCCCAAAACAGAGCCTTGGGGTACACCTGAGGTAGATACAAATTCCGCAGATCGTTGTCCACGGTATTCAATATGGTGATGCCCAATTTTAAGATATGATTTGAAAAATAACAACAAATTTCTTGAGATGCCAATTTTTTTAAAATTTAGAACATAAAATACTGTGATCTAGTCTGTCAAATACTTTAGTAAAGTCTGTGTAAATTACGTCAACCTGTGAGTTAGTGTCGATAGCATTAGGTATACCTACATTGAGTTATACAAAAGAGATTAGTTGATGTAGAACGTCCCTTGAAATAACCGTGCTGGTATTCAGTTATGCTAAAGTAAAGTGGCACAATTATAAGCTTCTAATACCTGCTTATGTCATGATTGCTCCTTATATTCAGCATCTCCTTGATCACGGAGTAGTCCAGTCAAAGCGCTGAAGACCTCCATGTTTTAGATTTGTCTTCAAAGTACGTCAAAATTGTTTTTGCCTCATACACTTTTACTTATATTCCATAAAACGATTATAGGTAATTTCGTACTGTTGGCTTGATTTTGCTGACAACAAGCTGAAAGTAACCCTATTAGCTACTTCTTCAATTTCTAATGAATTTTATTGATTATCATATATTCTTTAACAAATTCTAACCACTTTAAACTGCTTGAGATAAATTACAGTTGAACGGGGTGAACGGAAGTAATTTTATTTAAACGTTATTTATAAACAAAGCCATACAGACAAACAAACAAATTTCCATTACCTTAGTTACAGTGAATTTCTCTGAATACTGTGATTGTCTAACTTCATCTCACAATGTCATTTTTGACACACAATTACAAAATTTTAAAATTTTGCAATAGTACGCAGATATCACGTCTTTAAAATCAGATTTTCAAAGATGATTTTAGTAGTGTTCATTGTTCATACAAAAAATAATGTATGAATATCATTATTTTATTCTGTTCGCGAGGTTCGCTTCCCCACAAAATAAAATCTCATTTTTAACACTTATATCATGAATAACTATTCTAGATAGTTTTTCTTATACCTCATAGATTGTTTATCTGCTGTTTGATAAGTCCTGTAAAGGATATATTTTATTTCTTGTATATTATTCTGACATTCTTGGCGAAATTTATTTAAATATTTCATCGTTCATTAAATTCTCTATATGAGGTTTATTCAACGTTTAATCGATCCTTGGCGCGGAATTTACCTCTGCCTCACGTACTAAAGCAAACAGAGTTAGTTTTAAGATTAACCGAACTTCCAGGTTATCAGCATTGTACGCTGATGCCTAACGAAGGGAGTAGACTCGCTATTGTAAGAGTCAATTTGAACTAAAAGACCCGAAATGACAAAGGAGTTAAGAGCAGATCTTTTAATTATTAAGCGTGACTTCTAACGCAAATAATTTATAACTCTGGAAGAAACAGTGTAGAGCAGAGTAGGTCTAAGAAATATAACATGTTTAAGATATTTATTACTAAGCGGAACCCTCCAGCCAGGCGTTGGATATACTCAAATCTGAAATTGAGTTAAGAGAGTACGTTGCGTTGTATGGTTCTAATATAGAGAATTCTTATGCTTAAAATTTCCTGGAGTGAACAATTGAATATATTATATTTTAGGAAACGGAACACATTAGCCTTTAGAATCTGATATGGTACTAGTATCAATTTAAAGACTACTCCAGGTCTCAATAGGAAATAACTTTCAGCGCATTCCTTTATTATACTCTTCGCAAATACAAAACGAGGAGTATATTGCATTTAATATGCACATTTCTAAAACCGGTAACATCGCTCGTAGAGAAGAGAGTTTCATATCACTGTGTTGGTAATCGAATTCTGAACAACTATCCAAATGTCTGCCGGCTGTCTTTCTGTCCATCCGTCGCGGTTTTTTTTTTTTAGGAACTGTATCTTAAGAAGTCCGATCATATTGAAATATACTAGAGTTTAGACTCAAAGCCGCAACAGATAATCCCACATGGAATTGAAATATTATTGTGTTATTTTGTGGAAAAAAGCGGGGAGACACCCCCTGAACCCCTTTCTTTGTCTGCGACGCTAATAAAGCCGACGGCGCTGATAATTATTAACAATTAGATAGCAAAATAAAAATCAACCTAACTAAACTTACCTACAGAAATCACATTAAAGAATGAAATCGTTATATAAATTCGGTGTGTGCAAAAATTGAACCCGGGACCTCTCGTACCCTAAGCGAGAACATTACCCATATGCCAACCATGGACTTGACAATTAGCGCTATACCACGGAATAAATAGGTTGAAAGGCGATCCAATAAATTAGCGTTCCTAAGAGAGGAACCCTCAAAGGACGCTCGGAAAAGCAACCTAATTGACCTCGAAGTTTCGACAGATTGAAACCTTTTGGAGTCGATTTGTTATTTTATTGTCAACAAAAACATTATTAAACTTTCTTGATCCCGATGGCAGGTCATTTGTTATTAACAAAGAAGTTGCAACATAAAAATAAAAGAAAAAATCGTCTTCCAAATTCACCCTTAGGTTAATTGAGCCAATATAAACACTTTTTATCTCTTGACATTTTTTCCAAAGAACTCCATTTTTTAACTACAGGTGACTAAAAGCCTAAAAATTGCCAAAAGTTTAAAAATTTATTTCTCAGCTTCTACCAACGCTGTTTAAACTTTTTTTTTTTAGTGATCATCAAAACTTATGTTTTAAAGACCATATTTTTTTACATAGTTCACTTTTTGTGGTGCTCGTGGCATTTCAATCCGAAATTGAAATTGAAATATTTCATTTTTGCATGACAGAATGAAATAATTATAAAGGTGACAGGAATTTTTTTTAATTACTTGGATGCACATTTCAACACTTTATAACTCTCATTGTTGTTTTGAAAACGCGCTTTTTTAAACTACGGCAAACGTGTGATGAATTTTTTAAGCTTTTAAATTCCAAAATAGACGATTTGACAAATGTAGTTGTCGGAGGCGTCTCCTTCACGTTCCTCGTGCGGACGCCTTCCGATACTTTCGTAGACGCCTTTAGACAGTCTTGTAACTACTTATTAACTCATAATTCATTGAAGTCAAGAGAACGTTGTCAACAAGTACCGATTGCATTAAGAAATGTGAAGAGTAAACATCTCTATATGTGGTCGTATTGAACCAGAGGACGTCTGGAGCCACTGGGAGTAAGATCCCCTCCAAGCGAGCGGAACAACATCCCTGACACCCGTATAGATAAGTATTCTTAAGATAAACTTGGTAGATAGTAGTTGAGATCGCGGAACTAACGGTGGTGGACTGCTAGCTCCAGTATTCTGTAGTATTGTTTGCATTTTCAACAATAAGACATTACTATTTGACATTTACCTGTTTAGATGAATCATAATTAGTATTACTTTGTTATTTATGTGATTATATTGTGCTTATCAATGTGTGGCCTAAATCTAATAGATCCGCCCTAAAACGCCCCTCGCCCCTGGCTTATCCGACATAGTTCTTGTATCCACACAAGAAGAGTTAAATGCAGTAACAAAACTTTTAAGCAGTTTATACCGCTGATACATCTAAAACGATGAAAACTTCACAGGTTAAGGACAGGTTAAGGATGTGCGATCAATAAATAATTTGAGATATGAAATAACAAGACTTAAAAATACAACAGTAGACAAACTGCCTCCATCAGAGAATGCATTGGTACAGCATATTATGCGGGTTAAATGGCAAGTAAATCAATGGTCACAAGCAAGATCTAGAAGAATGATATCATCCTACTTTGTATGGGTGGTTATTTGCATAATTATGTTTTATGTTTTAATTACTTCGAGGGAGATACAGCAATGGAACTTTCGCAGAAATTCACTTGTTCATGTACAGAGAAATCGCCCTGTGGTGATAAAGAAATCTGCCCTTGCTTAGCTCAGGGCTTTAAATCTTCAGATAAATGTAAAAACATGGAAGGAAATCTTCACTGATGAAACAAAAACATCTGATGAAAGTGAGACTGAAGATTCAATATAAAATTAAATTACAACACACGCACATGTAATTACGTTAGAGGTATAATAATCATAATAATATTTATATAATAAACATTATTTATATAATGTAGTTAAAAATGTAAATAGAAATAGATGGATTATATTTTTTTTTTCTTGACAATATAAATATGTTATTATAGTTTGCTCTTTATTATTTTGAAAAAGTTACATATCAATAATAATTGATTTAGCAATTTCCTGTCGCGTTTTTTGCTCGAATGCGTAAGATCGTTGGTAAAGTAGAAAAGTCAAAGCTAATTTTCATCTAATTAATTTCAAAAATTATTTGGTAAATTGTTACTTATACTTCCAATCTTTTACATTAAAGTGAAACATGTTAATTTTATTATTATTTAATCATGGATTTGGCTTACACAACAGCACAAGTATAAAAATGTTACAAATCATACATTTTGACAATCGTCTTTTAGGAACCGTTTGAAAAGTTTAGGAAAGCGAAAAAACGTTGAAAACGCTAGTTATTTTTCATTTTTTGAAATTGAAATTGCTATAGGTTAAAAAAGGCGCTATTTCAAAAACGTAACGAGAGTTACAAAGTGTTGAAAAGTGCATCCAAGTAATTATAAAAGATTTTCGGATCGATTTCCTGTCACCTTCATATTTCATTCCGTCATGCGAAAATGAAATATTTCATACAACTTTGGTTTCAAATACCGCGAGTACCAAAAAAAGTGAACTGTGTAAAAAAATATGGTCCTAAAACCTAAGTATTGATGATCATTTTCCAAAAAAAGTTTAAATAGCTTTGGTAGAAGCTGAGAAATAAATTTCTAAAGATGGCCACTATTGGACATTTTTCGACTTTTATTCGCCTATGGTTTAAAAACGGCGCGTTTTGGAAAAAAATATCAAGAGACAAAAAGTGTTTATTTTGGCTCAGTTAACTTGATGGATTTGTTTGGAAGACGATTTTTTATTTTGTTTTTATATTGCAACTTCTTTATTAATAACAAATTACCTGCCATCGGAATAAAAAAAGGTTAATAAGGTTTTTGTTGACAATAAAACAACAAATCGACTCCAAAAGGTTTCAATCTGTTGAAATTTCGAAGTCACTTAGGTTGCTTTTTCGAGCGTCTTTTTGGGGATATACCACTCACTTACTTAATTGTCTTTGAACAAAATCGATCGGTAAATTTATTAAGTAAAGTTATTAGCCAAAGTAAAACTGACAACAATTTTTTGGATTATGTAAAACTGCTGCCTAAGGAATCACTACTACCACATCCAGATTTTCCATCCAAGTATCTTTGGGCCGTCCATAAGATACGTCACTCAGCATTTCACCTTTTTGGACCCCTCCCACCCCTTTGTTACGCTAAGTCACACTTTCACCGCCCCCTTAACAAATATTACGTCACAAAAACTAGCCCCCCCCCCCATGAAAAAATTCTTGCGATTAAAAATACCATATTTATAGGCTTTACAGTACTTGAGAATGATTTTCTATCGTAATGAAAATTTTTTAAAAACTCAGGTTAAGAAAAAAATTAAAATAAAATTGATAAACTGCGAACGTCACATTTTCTTAGAACCCCCCGCCTCCCCCTTGTCATATCTTGTCACGCTAAGCAATACCCCTCCCTCCCCCTTACTTGAGAACGTATTTTATGAACGATCCCTTTAAAGGAAAACTTCTTGACTATATTTGCACTCTAGCATATGGAAATAACTGGTCATACAATATTAATAATATTTGGAGCAGATGCCATAAAAAAAAATGAGGCGTCGATTTCTAGCATTTACGTTAAAAATTAAGTCTTTGGACTCCTATTAGCTTGCTTTACTTATTTTTTCTATTACGCCCCTCCAACCCATCAACGGAAGTATCTCAATTCGACGTCATTACAATACACAACCTTAAGTTTCTGTACTCTTACCATCTTGCCTTACTCATGTTCCCCTATTTACCTCTACTTACCCCCCACCCCTTCAACGGAATTATCTCAAAATATAGTCTGGCTCCAGATGTCATTATAATACATACCTACGTGTACCAAGTCTCAAGTGAATATCTCAATTTTGCTTTATCAACCCTTTTAATAATGTAGTGGGGTGGTGGAGGGATTGAAAAATGTTATAAAAAAATCTGAGACCTTGGCTTCTAGTCTATACAGCAAATGCCAAGTTTCTGTACTCTTTCCAGCTTGTTTCACTTATTTTCCCCTAGTTACTCCTATTTATCCCACAACCCTTCAACGGAAACATCTCAAAATATAATTTAGTTCCAGGTGTTATTATATTATATGCGTGTACCAAATTTCAAGTGAATATCTCAATTATATTTTATCAACCCTATAATGGAGTGGGGCTGGTGGGGGGATGGAACATATGAAAAATCTGAGACCTTGGCTTCCCTAATATATACACCAAATCCAAAGTTTCTGTACTCTTACCAGCATGCCCTACTTATTTCCCCCTATTTACCCCTATTTAACCACCAACCCTTCACCGGATAAGTTCAAGAAACAATCCAGTTCCAGATATAGTCAATATCTCAAACAGTTCCAGAGAAAACGTACGCACAAAGAAGGTTACAGTCAGACAGACCGACACACAGAATTTTTTTTTGCTCATGTTTAAAATCTCTACGTTTCATGACATTCAGCAAAATAAATTTTTTTAATTTTTTAACGATTACTATTGTTACGCATTACAACCCCCTGAGGCCTGGCGAGTGATACGTCCATGATAATAATAGCTGAAATTAAGTAAGTACCAATGGTTAGGCAACCAGTAATACACTTCCCTTCTGGAAGCTTGTAGATGGCTCTAGAATTATACTGTTCTGGAATTAGAAATCTCTAGATGGATCTAGAGGCAATTTTAGCATATACAGACTGTCTATTTTACGAGGGCCACACCAAATATCTCGCTTAATGTCTATTGTAGAAGAATAATGTTTTAGAAACAGTTATCCCATTTTTTGTGAGCTATATTTCAGTAAAAAGAAATTTGAAATCCATAGCCTACTTTATGAGATATATTACAAAAACCTGAAAAATAGGAAAACCACAAACGGTTATAGCTTCCTTATTTGAGGAGATACGAAAAAAGTTAAAGGAATGAAAGTTGACGGCAAAGACAATAAGAATAATAACGTGTAACAAAAAAATCGAAAAATGCAGTTGGCTTTGACATACGCTATTGTGCAAAAATGAAAAATACATATCTCAAAGTAGGCCATGACGCCATTAATTCCGTTATTTTTTTTTTCATTCCAACGATATAAAACATGTCACAGAAATTTTAACCGATAGTGTCAATATTTAATATTTTACGAATACCACAATTCATATAATTGGATCGTAACAATCAGCTGTACCATAATAGTAAAAATTCACTTTATAATAATTATAATTCCGTAATTATTTATTACAATTTAATACAAACCAATAAATATCTCATAAATAAAAATACAAGTACAAAACGAACATCCAAAGAAAAAAACGAAAAACTATGTATAACAGTACTACCTACTACTATATTGAAAAGAAATTGTGTGTATTTATTTTTCTAACTACAAATGCTCAAATTGTGCACCATGCATTCTGACACATAAACGTGCTCTACGAGATACGTCACGCATTACATTTTGGAGCATTTCAGGAGTAATTGCCTCACATGCGTTTCGAATTCTGGTTTTGATGTCCTCAATATTTTCAGGGGCAGTTTGAAATACCTTATCTTTAATGTAAACCCCAGACGAAAAAATCCAAGGGAGTAATATCTGGTGATCGAGCTGGCCATAGAATGGGTCCATAGGTGCCTATCCAGCTATCTGGCATAACTTGATTTAAATAATTTGTACATATTACAGCAGTGTGAGGTGGAGCCCCATCTTGTTGAAAATATGAATAATTTAATCTTTCTGCCACTGTTAATTCATAAAGAAAATCTTGAAATTCGTTTTGCAGGAAATTAAGGTATCTACGAGCGGTTAATTTGCCATCATAAAAATAAGGTCCAATTACTTTAGTCCCTAAAAGACCCAACCAAACATTCGTAGAAAATCTTTCTTGGAAAGCAGTCTCTCTGCACCAATGTGTATTTTCTCGTGTCCACTTATAATGCATATTTCTATTGAAAAATCCATTATTAGAAAAATTTGATTCGTCCGACCAAAGAATTTTGCTACATATCAGCGCGTCATTCCTTTTCTTATTTAATAACCATCTACAAAATCTTACTCTCCTTGGCTTATCTCCCTCATTTAAATGTTGAACTTTCCTCATTTTGTAGCATTGAAATCCGTTTTTTTTCAATATTTTTCTTGCACTGTCTTTTTTATGCGACAGTTTCTCTGAATTTGTCTCAAAGAGGTTTCCTCATTTTGGTTAACATAATTCATTACTCTATTCACTTTTCGTACATTATCCGCAACATGCGCTCGTCTTACTACTTTTTTTGAAAATGAACCGTGCGTTTTTAGATTTTGAACTTGAACTTCCTAAACATAGTTCGATTTGGCTGCGGAGCATCTGGAAATCTATCTCCGTAAACCGTGACTGCCATCTCAGCGTTAAAATTGCACTGACAATAAATGCTAATCATATCGAATTTGTTATTATTGGTGTACACCATAATTTCTGATATAAAATTTGTCTTAGAACTCGACAACGCAACATACAACATACAACAGTGACAATCTGTCAAATTTTTCAATAACTGTATACATTGTTTTTCATTAATTATGGCACAGCTGATTGTTACGATTCAATTATATGAATTGTGGTATTCATAAAATATTAAATATTGACACTATCGGTTAAAATTTCTGTGACATGTTTTATATCGTTGAAATGAGAAAAAAATAACGGAATTAATGGCGTCATGGCCTACTTTGAGATATGTATTTTTCATTTTTGCACAATAGCGTATGTCAAAACCAACTGCATTTTTCGATTTTTATGTTACACGTTATTATTCTTATTGTCCTTGCCGTCAACTTTCATTCCTTTAACTTTTTTCGTATCTCCTCAAATAAGGAAGCTATAACCGTTTGTGGTTTTCCTATTTTTCAGGTTTTTGTAATATATCTCATAAAGTAGGCTATGGATTTCAAATTTCTTTTTACTGTAATATAGCTCACAAAAAATGGGATAACTGTTTCTAAAACTTTATTCTTCTACAATAGATATTAAGCGAGATATTTGGTGTGGCTCTCGTAAAATAGACAGTCTGTATAAGGCGAAATCGACGGCGGAGAAGGAAGTGATATAAGAGTGAAGTGAAGTTGAAAAGTGAAAAAGTGAGGTTAAATATCAAGTAAACAAAGTCTAAAGGTTATTTTGGTTAATTAAGAAGTATTGTATGATCAGTAAATTATTAAATAAAGTGCTAGTAGTTTACCCCTTGTTAAAATTATTTAGAACTCACGGATTCACGCAGGGTGTTTCCTAAGGACTGGAAACACGTAACACTATTCTTCCACTCCACTACGTGGATGTGGAAGTAAAACTACCAAGAGTCCAAAAAACGTTTGAAATTACTTTGAGCAAAATCGATAAATATTTCTTTAATGTAGGCGCAGTGGCAAATCATATGTATCACATTTTTGGACAGATAATTAACCATGGAACCATGATATAAAACAAAAAAGGATGTTCAAAGAATCAGATTATAGCTGAAACATTTACTAAGTCATATTTTAAACTCGAAATGTAAATGCTGTTACAATTCAGTTTTTATTGGACTTAATAATTTGCATGTGTCTCATTCATCTTATATTTTTTCAAAAACACGTACACACAATTTTGTTCAAAATGAATTTCGCTATTATAGTTAATTAAATTAATACTTCCAAATTGTTGATTCACCTAAAAAACAAGAAAAAAGCGCGTGGGCTAGATTCCCAACTCAATCCGTATAAAAATATTATAGAATATTAATTTTCTTTATATGACGAATAACTAATAAATCTGGTTGTTTCGCCACTGGTATGAAATGCTATATTATAAACATGAAAAATGTATACCTCAATATTACCTTGTCCTAAAAATACTTTCAACAAAGGCATATAATAGAATGAGGTTCCGCTTTGGGCTGAAATCACCTTAAGAATTAATAGATTGGTATGTTTATTTAACCTATGACATACCACGCGAATGTTGATTAATAAAAGGTCTAGTGTGACACAATTACAACAAACTGGAACAAGGTATTAAATATGTCATGCTATTTTTATCTACAAAGGATATTACGGTTCGAAATAAGGCATTTATTAACAAATCAGACGAAAAAAAAATGAGTTGGAATTTCCACGCCACTTTCCATGACATTAAAAACATAATCAATTTATTTTTCTGTAAATAGGTTTTGGACGTATAGGGTGAATACTTGACACGTCTAATATTTAAACAAATTACAATAATATAGTAGTCATAATAATGTTTATTTACAGAAAGACGAAATGACAAATTATAACTATACAGGGTGTACTCTTATATCTTCCTTATTAGAAATTATAACGATTTAAAGAAATTAAACAGTATTTAAAAAAAATCGGTAAACGTATTTACACAGAACTTCAATCTTTATTTGTGCATGGCGGTCACTCTAAAAAATTAATAATTACGAAGTGACATTGAAAATAATAATCGGAATATAGTTATCACTATTATTGCAAAGAACACCTGATAAGTTTTGGTCAAAAAAATATACAGAATGCTCATCTAACAGCAAAAGTTCAATACTAAATATGGCTTGGGCAAATACCTTTATAGATGTACACCATGACTGAATTATTTCTTGGGATGACCACCCTGTACATTTTTCAATATAAGTATAATAGGTGCATATGCCTAATATTATTGCCATCTGTCACATTTTCAATTCCACATAGGTACACGTAGTGGAGTGGAAGTATAGTGGTGGTTAAAAAATTTCACTTTTTTTTTCAATTTTTCGCCCGCTCGCCCGCCAATTTCTACGTTTCATGACACGCTTAACCCATTTCAGGAAAAAAGAATTGAAAATTTTTTTCACCAATATTTTTGAAAAATTTTTTACTACCAAAATGAATTTTTTTTTCTTCAAATTTAAAATTTCCACTTTTCATGGCATTCTAAGCCTGATTAAAAAAAAAAAAATTGGAATTTTTTTTTACCATTTTTGAAAATTTGTTTACCACTAAAATAGATAGATTTTTTTTATTTCTTCAAATTTCAAACTTCCACGTTTCATAGCATTCTAAATCTATTTAAAAGAAAAATTCGAAATTTTTTTACTATTTTTAAAAAATTTTACCACTAAGATAGATTTTTTTTTCTTTGTTCAGATATTAACTATCCACGTTTCCATGGCGTTCTAAAACTGTTCAAACAAATTTAAAAATGTTTTTGAAAAATTTTTTTAAAAATTTGAAAACATTTTTAATCCATTTATGTATCACTACTATAGAACAGACGAAAATTTTTTTTTTGCTTAAATTTAAAATTTCCACGTTTCATGATATTCCAAACCAATTTCGAAAAAAAAAATTGCAACATTTTGTTACCAGTTTGAAAAAAATCTAACACTAGAATGATCAAATTTAAAAGTTCCACGTTTCATGACATTCTAAACCTAGGTATTTCATTTTTCAAAAAGTTTTTACCACTAAGATAGATCGATTTTTTTTTATTTGCTCAAATTTAAAATTTTCACGTTTCATAGCATTCTAAACCTATTTTAAAAAATACAATTTTTAATTTTTAAATTTTTTTTAGCACTACTATAGAATAGAAGGAATCTTTCCTTTTTGCTCAAATTTAAAATTTCTATGTTTGACATTTTAAACCTAATTCAGAAGAAAAAATTTTGAAAATTATTTTACCAACATCTTTTGAAAAATTTGAAAAAAAATGACATTTTTTAACCACCACTATACTTCCACTCCATTACGTGAATGTTGGATTGAAAATGTGACAGATGGCAATAATGTCTGGCATATGCACCTATTATACTTTTATTGAAAAATATACAGGGTGGTCATCCCAAGAAATATTTCAGTCATGGTGGACATTTGTAAAAGTATTTGCGCAAGCGTGCCATATGTGGCACCTGCTATTTAGTATTGAGCTTTTGCTTTGTAATATTAGCAATAACTATATTCCGATTATTATTCTCAATGTCATTTCGTAATTATTAATTTTTTAGAGTGACTGCCATGCACAAATAACGAGGGAAGTTCTGTGTAAATACCTTTACCGATTTTTTCTTCTGAAAAAGGTTTAGACACGTGGAAATTTTAAATTTGGGCAAAAAGGAAAGTTTCCTTCTATTCAACAGTGGTATTTTTTTAAAACTGGTTTAGAATGCCATGAAACGTGAAAATTTTAAATTTGAGCAAAAAAAAAATTTCCATCTATTTTAGTGGTAAACAATTTTTCAAAAATGTTGGTGAAAAAAATTTCAAAATTTTTTTTTCTCAAATAAGTTTAGAATGTCAGTTATGTCAAACGTGAAAATTTTAAATTTGAGGAAAAAAAAAATTCCGTCTATTCCAGTGGTAAATTTTTTTCCAAAATGGTAAAAAAATGTTGCAAATTTTCTTTTCCGAAATAGGTTTAGAATGTCATGAAACGTGGAATTTTTAAATTTGAGAAAAAAAATTTCATATATTCTATACCCAGTGATAAATAGATGAACATTTTTTGCAAAAAAATGTTTTTTCAAAAAAATTTTTAATCATAATAATTTTTAAAGTTGTTTGAATAGGTTTAGAATGCCATGAAAACGTGAAAATTTTAAATTTGAACAAAGAGAACAAAATTCAGTCTGTATTAGTGGTAAATTTGTTTAAAAAACAGTAAAAAAAAATTAAAAAATGTTTAATTAAGTTTAGAACGCTATGAAACCTGTAAATTTTAAATTTGAACTAAGAAAAAAACCGGTAAAGGTCTTTACACAGAACTTCCCTCGTTATTTGTGCATGGCGGTCACTCTAAAAAATTAATAATTACGAAATGACTTTGAGAATAATAATCGGAATATAGTTGTTGCTATTATTACAAAGAAAACGAAAAAAGATAAGTTTTGGTCAAAAAAATATACAGATTGCTCATCCAACAGCAAAAGCTTAATACTAAATAACAGATGCCACATATGGCAGGCTTACGCAAATACCTTTACAAATGTCCACCATGACTGAATTATTTCTTGGGATGACCATCCTGTACATTTTTCAATAAAAGTATAATAGGTGTATATGTCAGATATTATTGCCATCCGTCACATCAATCCAACATTCGCGTAATGGAGTGGAAGTATAGTGGTGGTTAAAAAATTTCATTTTAATTTTAATTTTTCAAAAATGTTTAAAAAAATTTTAAAATTTTTTCTTCTGAAATAGGTTTAAAATGTCAAACGTAGAAATTTTAAATTTGAGCAAAAAGAAAAGTTTCCGTCTATTCTCCAATAGTGGTAAAAAAGTTTAAGATTTAAAAATTACATATTTTTTTTAAATAGGTTTAGAATGTCATGAAACGTGAAACTTTTAAATTTGAGTAAAAAAAGTTTCCATCTATTCTAGTGTTAATTGTTTTCCAAACTGGTAACAAAGTGTTGCAAAAATGTTTTTTCCGAAATTGGTTTGGAATGTCATGAAACGTGGAAATTTTAAATTTGAGCAAACCAAATTTTTCGTCTATTCTCTAGTAGTGATAAATAGATTAAAAATGTTTTCAAATTTTTTAAAAAAATTTTCAAAAACATTTTTAAATGTGTTTGAATAGTTTTAGAATGCCATGGAAACGTGGATAGTTTAAATCTGAACAATGAAAAAAAATTCTATCTTAGTGGTAAAATTTTTTAAAAATAGTAAACAAAATTTCTAATTTTTCTTTTAAATAGATTTAGAACGCTATGAAATCCAATTTTAAATTTGAAGAAATAAAAAAAATCCATCTATTTTAGTGGTAAAAAAAAATTCAAAAATGTTGGTAAAAAAAAAATTTCAAAAAATTGTCAAAATTTCTTTTTTCTGAATCAGGCTTAGAATGCCATGAAACGTGGAAATTTTAAATTTGAAAAAAAAAAATTATCATTTTAGTGGAAAAAAATTTTTCAAAAATGTTGGTAAAAAAAAATTAATTTTTTTTTAATAGTTTTAGAATGCCATGAAACGTAGAAATTTTAAATTTGAGCAAAAAAAAATGTTTTCATCTTGGTGAAAAATGTTTAAAAAATGTTGGTGAAAAATATTTTCAAAATTTTTTTTTTTTCAGAAATAGGTTTAGCGTGTCATGAAACGTGGAAATTTTAAATTTGAACAAAAAATTTTTTTTTATCTTGGTAAAAATTTTTTCAAAAATGTTGGTGAAAAAAATGTTCAAATTTTTTTTTTCCCGAAATAGGATTAGCGCGTCATGAAACGTGGAAATTTTAAATTTGAGCGAAAAAAAATTTTTTTCACAATTTATTCCGTTTAGACGGTCCACCCTGTATATTTTCCAGTGAAATTTCTACCATTTCTGCGCTGACAGTAGCGTCAACTACCTGCCAAATTTGACTGCTCTGCGTCAAGTAGTTTTTTAGTAAATGCACCAACAGACAGACAGACAGACAGACTGACGGAATTGAAAAACCTATATCTACGTGTTCTGAAACGTCAGAATCCGAAAAAATCTCGGAGGGTGATTTTTTCTCGAATACAATACTTCCCTTCGGTATGCGAGGGAAGTAAAAAAAATTTTTTAGTGGTAAAAAAATTTTCAAAAATGTTGGTGAAAAAATTATTTTTTTCTGAAATGGGTTTAGCGTGTCATGAAACGTGGAAATTTTAAATTTGAGCAAAAAAAATTGTTTCATCTTTTCTATACCTAGTGATAAATAGATTAGAATTTTTTTTTTTTCCAAAAAAATTTTTAATTAAAATAATTTTTAAATTTGTTTGAATAGGTTTAGAATACCATGAAAACGTGGAAATTTCGAACTTGAGCAAAGAAAAAAAATTCAGTCTGTATTATTGGTAAAATTTTTTCAAAAATTGTAAAAAAAATTTTTTTAAAATATGTTTGGAACGCTATGAAACGAAAATTTTACATTTGAACAAAGAAAAAAAAATTCCATCTATTTTAGTGGTAAAAATTTTTTTAAAAATGTAAAAAAAAATTTCAATTTTTTTTTTTTTTTAATAGGTTTAGAATGCCATGGAACGTGGAAATTTTAAATTCGAGCAAAACAAATTTTTGTTCATTAGTTATTCCCTTTAGACGATCCACCCTGTATATTTTCCAGTGAAAGTGCTACCATTTCTTCGCTGACAGTAGGGTCAACTACCTACCAAATTTGACTGCTCTCCGTCAAGCAGTTTTTTAGTAAATGCACCAACAGACAGACAGACAGACTGACGGAATAGAAAAACCTATATTTTCGAAATCTACGTGATCTGAAACGTAAGAATCCGAAAAAATCTCGGAGGGTGATTTTTTCTCGAATACAATACTTCTCTTCGGTATGCGAGGGAAGTAAAAGCATGCAAATAAATAAAACAAAAACAGAGCAAAAGGTTAAACTTGTAAGTGGTTTTATTTGTACATACATACTACAAATTCTTCCATTTGTACCCTTATTAAGTCAGAATATAAATTCAGATATTGAATTTCTCTATCTCAGGGCCAAAAAGTCGATTCAAATAATAATTACGAGTGAAAAAAACCGCCAACTAAGGAATCGGTATTTCCACATTCAGTTTTTTCATGCAAGTCTCTTTAAACATATTCATACCATATTTGCGCTCCAGTGGGAATACTGGCTCATAGAGTAATAATAATATGATATTTGATGTCGTCTGTCTCAGAGTGGTAATGATGGGAATGGCCGATGCCAAAAAAGAACAAAAAATGAGACTAGCTTCCAGTATATATATACCAAATCAAAAATTTCAGGACTCCTAACGGGATAAGTTAAAAATATGATCTAGTTCCAGATCTCGTTATGATACATACGTGTACCAGATTTATGGTCAACGTTTTGATTCTATATTGTTAATCCCTTCAAGAATGGAGTGGGGGTGGCAGATGTCAAAAAAAAATTGAGACCCTGGCTTCTAGTGCAAGCACCGACTCTCAAGACGAGGAAATGGAACCGAAACTCCAATCGTAGCATCATCATCTTTGGCTCTACAACCCAGGGTGAGTCCATGGCCTGTTCCAAGACTAGTTTCCATTCTTTCCTATTTCTCGCTTTTTATCTCCAATTTCAGATTTTCATTGTTCTTAAGCTAACTTCTACTTGGTCCTTGAATCTGGCTCTTGGCCCACCTCTCTTTCGATTTCCCGCCGATATTTGGTGGAATATCGGATATATCTTCTCAACATTCGCTCATTCTAAATCCAACAGAATCAGCTATGCTCTTATTCGGTAAAAAGCCCGACTGTAATAATTTACAAAATTTAATCAAAATAGAATTAAACGGATCATCTTTGAAATTGTTGCAACATGCTAAAAATTTGGGGTTAATCCTAGACACAACTTTAAGATTTATAGAGCAAGTTCGTAAATTTATACAAAAAGCTTACGCCTCCCTAAGGCTTCTCTACCCACACCGAACTTATTTAATTATAAACACAAAAAGCCCCTTTGTGAAACATTAGTATTGTCACAGTTCACATACTGTGCCCCAGTGTATGGCCCCTGTTTGGACAGGGATTTTAGTAACCGTATACAGCGTGTGCAATATTCATGTATTCGATTTATTTATGGTATTCGTATATTCGAACATATTTCATATATAAGTTATCAGAACTCCTGAATATGCAAGATCGAAGAAATTTTTATTCAACTTGTATGTTTCACAAGATTATCACAACGAAGGTACCATCTTATCTCTACAATAAAATAACTTCTCGAAGTGATGTGCATAATCTTAATGCCAGGTCCAGAGGAGGTTTACTTAGTCCACCTATGCATTGAAGTTCATTTTATGAGAGAGGCTTCAAATACTGTATTCATAAATTATATAATCAGGTTTCATTTGATGCCAAGTGATTCAAATGATACATGAAAGCTGTTTTGCTAGGACAGATTGGACAATTAAATGTGCCTATTATTAATATTGTTATTATTTATTATTATTATTATTATTATTATTATTTTTTCGGTTAATCCGTTACCGGACAGGGCTACCGTGTTTTCCGACCGATACCACACGGTAGCCGCGCCGGCAATAATTACGGCCACTCCCCACGACCTGTGGGGTTAGTTATTATTATTATTATTATTTGTTGTTGCTTGTTCATTATCTACGTATATAATATTTAGTTAATACAATATAACACAATATTTAGGTTTCTATGCTACATACACTTACTAAGTACATTTTCTTCTTTATTGTAAAACAAAGGTTAAGTGGTAGAGCACACTTGCTGTGAACTTCCCCTTGCGATTTCCAAGAATTGTACTATGTATGACTTCATTATCCTATGTAAATATTACCGGAAATAAAGACATTTATTATTATTATTATTATTATTATTATTATATCTGCTTTGGGGTTCCATTTCTTCAATTCTTTCTAGGTGTCCAAGCCACCTTAATCTGTTCACATTGATGGACCGGGTAATATTAGGAATCTCTTCGTGGAGGCCGTATATAGATTTCGAAATTATAACGCCAGCGCGACGTCCCGTTCTCCTTCACACCTATGTATATCTGAGGAGGTATCTTTCGTTCAAATTAGTTCAGCAGTTCCTCATTGCTTTTTGTCATCGTCCATGTTTCTGACGCGTAGGCGAGGACAGGTTTAATAAGGGTTTTATATATCAATACTTTAGTTCTTTTGGTTATTATGCTTGATGTTAAAAGCTTCTTTAACCCAAAGTATGCTTTGTTATTCAGGTATATTCTTCTCTTGATTTCAGCACTTACTATGTTATTTTCATTTATTTGAGATCTAAGATATATAAACTCTCTTACCCCTTCAAATATGTGTTTCTATCAGCAGATCTTTAGGACGCGCTAAATTACCAGTATTACAAACTTGCATATACTTTGTTTTGGTGTTAACCTGTAACCCCACTATCTTCATGGTTGCTTCTAATGCTTTGAAGGTTTGTATTAGGTGCCTTCTCGATCTTGTTATTATATCAATGTCATTCGCGTATGGCAGTATTTGTACACTCTTTTTGATAATAGTTCTCCTTGTCATTATACCTGATTCTCTTATAGACTTCTCGAGGGCTATATTAAACAAATATCAGGAAAGACTGTATCCTTGTTGTAGTCCTGTGTGTGTTTGAAAGGATCTTGACACGTTGTTTTGGACCTTAACTTTGCATTCGACTATTGAGAAGGTTTCCTTCATTAATTTTATTAGGTGTATTTGGATATCAATTTCTATCATGCTGTTATAAAGTCCCTTTCTATCTATGCTATCATAGGCGCTTCTGAAATCTATTAATAAGTGGTGGGCGTTAATCCCGCATTCCTACGTCCTTTCTACCACTTATAATTAGAAATATTTGGTCGGTTGTTGACTTTTTTTACTAAATTTACTTTGATAATTGAAATTAGGTGTTTTTACTATGTGCAAATTTGCTTTTTTGATATTATTAAAATGAAGTACTTGTTATACTAAAGCACTTATTGATATTTAAACAGGATTCTATCGTCCATCAAATTAAAATTTCAATAAATAAATAACATAAAGTTTTAGTAATTGAACGAGTATGCCAAACACGCGTTGACGTCATCGGTTATATTAGTTTCTTAAATCGGGTTTAAAAATTATTAAACACAACATTTTATTCACTTTATTTACTTTTTACATGTGGTTAAATAAGTAACGCCTACCTAATACGCGATTTGTAAAAGCTGGTTTAGGAAATTTATCTGCAAAATAACGTGTTTATAACACAAAATGACACTGACAATATAACTGATGACGCCATGAGTTCTTAGTGAATTGATGTAGTGATTTTGGCGAAAAAATTTCAATACAAAATTAAAATGGCTTATTTTAAGGTATTATTTGACTGTTTCTCAAAATTCAAGTGTTTTTAAATCTAATAAAGCATTAACTTCACAGTGAAAGTGAATTTAAAATTTGTGAAAACACCTAATTATATATTGTCTGTAATTGTTTATTTGTGGCATATTCAGATTTTCTTACTTTTTATTGGATATTTTGCCACTGAAAAATATTTAAAAATTTTAATGAAAAAACCTCTGCGCCAAACGGATCAGACAGAGGTTGGTTCTTGAGTACTTGACTGTTTCAAAAAGTCTCACACCTAAAAATATATAAACTAGAACAATGTTATGAACTAAAAACTGAAAATCAAAGCTATAGGTAGTTAACGTTTCGGAAGAGAATCTACTTCCGTTCTCAAAACTTTTTTGGCCGTCAACCATGACAGTTCTTTGTTTATGTATTTCCATAGTTACGTGAGACATTAAATTATATTTATCTTATTTTTACTTACTTCGTCTCTAAGGATGGGCAACCAACTAGTACAAAAATCTATTGAATAATTAGAAACGTATCTATCCTCGTTTAATAAAATAATCGCGGATTCTTTAAGTTTTCTTTTAGTTCCGTTGCTCTCTTTTTCCAAAATCTTCGCCGAGTCCAATTTAATTCTATGATTATTATACTATCACAACCTGAGGTATTTAGATCAATGGCAGTAATTCCATATATACATGGTTTATCGGATAAATTACGAAAAATTGGGAACAGGTTTTCCGTACGAACGGTTTTTCAAACGGGCTCCACGCTAAGATCGGTTTTATCAAGAACCAAACCTCCAAATATTGTTCAAAGTTCAAAAAATTGTATTTATAGTGTTCCGTGTGAGTGCGGAAAACATTACGTAGGTGAATCATCTAAACCTTTCAACGTAAGGCTTGGTGAACATATAAATTACGCTAGAAGGGGAGAATTTGAAAAATCCAAAATTTGTGAACACGCGTGGGATAATAATCATAGAATTAAATGGGACTCGGCGAAGATTTTGGAAAAAGAGTGCAACGGAACTAAAAGAAAACTTAAAGAATCCGCGATTATTTTATTAAACGAGGATAGATGCGTTTCTAATTATTCAATAGATTTTTGTACTAGTTGGTTGCCCATCCTTAGAGACGAAGTAAGTAAAAATAAGATAAATATAATTTAATGTCTCACGTGACTATGGAAATACATAAACAAAGAACTGTCATGGTTGACGGCTAAAAAAGTTTTGAGAACGGAAGTAGATTTTCTTCCGAAACGTTTACCCATAGCTTTCATTTTCAGTTTTTAGTTTATAACATTGTTCTAGTTTATATATTTTTAGGTGTGAGACTTTTTGAAACAGTCAAGTAATCAAGAACCAACCTCTGTCTGATCCGTTTGGCGCAGAGGTTTTTTCATTAAACATTTTTAAATATTTTTCAGTGGCAAAATACCCAATAAAAAGTAAGAAAACCTAATATTTTCGCTATATGCTATTAGGCCGTTATAGAGTATGTAAGCTAGTATCTTGTATATCACGTTTATGAGCGTGATGCCTCGATTTCTAAAAATATATCTTGTGTCTCTTATTTCGAAAGAATTTTATATACTTTTACTTCCACATTCACGTAGTGGATTGGCAGTATAGTAATCGTAAAAAAAAGTCCAAACATTGTTTTTATTGAAATAGGTTTAGATTCTCATGAAACCTCGAGATTTTAAATTCGAGAAAAAAAAACATGTTTCCCTCTGTCTGTCGGTCTGTTGGTCTCTGTTTTTTGTGCGCACGTTTTCTCCAGAACGAGTTTTGTACACGTATACACTATAACGAGATCTGCAACTGGATTGTTTTTTAACATATCCGGTGAAGGGTTGGGGGGTAAATAGGGGAAAATAAATAAAGCAAGCTGGTGAGAGTACCGAAACTTGAAATTTGGTGTATGTACTAGAAGCTAAGGATTCAAAATATTTTATAATATTTTCAAGTACATGCAGGAACTTGAAATTCAGTGTATGTACTAGAAGTAAAGGCTTCAGATATTTTTATAATATTTTTCAACCTCTCACCTTCCCTACTCCATTATTAAAGGGATTGATAAAATAAAATTGAGATATTCACTAGAAATGTGGTACAAGAATGTATTATAATGACATCTGGAACTAGATTATACTTTGAGATGATTCCGTTGAAGGGTTGGTGGTTAAATAGGAGTAAATAGGGGAAATTAAGTAAAGCAAGCTAGTAAGAGCACAGAAATATGGTATTCGGTGTATATACTAGAAGCAGAGGTCTCAGTTTTTTTTTTATAATATTTTCCATCCTCTTACCACCACCTCTCCCTTATTAAAATAGTTCATAAAATCAAATTGAGGTTTTCACTTGAAATTAGGTATTATAACATCTGAAACTAAAGTATATTTTGACATGATTCCGTTGAAGGAGTGGGGGGCTAAGTAGAGGTATACAGAGGAAGAAATAATTAGAGTACATGAACTTGGGATTTGGTATATATACTATAAATCAAGGTCTTAGATTCCTTTCAAATGTTTTTTAACCCCCCTCCCCCCCCACCTCCACCTCTGCTCCATTATCAATGGGATTGATAACATGAAATTGACATATCCACTAAACGTTAGTACATGTATGTAATGTAATGACATCTGATTGAGATGATTCCGTTGAAGGAGTGGGAGGTGGTAGGTTGTCAATAGGGAAAAATAAGAGAGTAAGCTAGAAGCTTCATTTTTAAGGTATACGGTAGAAGCCGACGCCTTAATCTATTCTATGTCATCTGCCCCAAATATTACTAAGATTCTATAACTAATAATTTCCATATACTAGAGTGCAAATATAGTCAAAATGTTTCCCCTAAAGTGACTTGGATGAAAAATCTGGATGTAGAAGTAGTGATTCTTTAGGCAGCGGTTTTACGTAAATATGTCACATATCAATTTCACTTTAAAGGAGTGTTAGAGGGTATTTGGAAAGCAAGTCGTAAAAGTGCACATATTTTTCAAAATGGTCTCTCGACCATATTTGACAAATTTTAAACTATTCCCGAATATTTTTTGTTACCTTAACTAATTTGACTGGCCTAACACACTTATAACGTATTAGGTCAATAACAACTCGGTGTGTATTGGTATCAGGTAATATTGGGTCGACCGTCGCCTATATTAATTCACCTGTGATTGCCGGCGTTTGTAGGAAGTCAGAGAGGCACGCGGACGCAGTGCAGCGTCGCGACGGCCGCGCTGGCGCCTCCTAGTGCCACCACCCTCACACTTTCTTTCATGATTAACAATTGATTGTTTTTTGTAGAATGCGTTGGCTTAGGTAGGGGCTTAGAGTGTTTGCAAAACGTACAATGTCATACTACTCGTGTTTAAATAGATATCCGAATTAAAAATAATTTATGAACGCGAATTTTTAGATGAATTTAAGATTATAAAACTAGCAAAAATTGGAAATTAAAATAATTCGCTTATATTTGATACTTTTGAAGCTACGTACATCGCATAATACACAGGGTTTCCAAAAATTTCAGAAGCGGCCGATTTCCTATAAAGGTCTTGAAAATCTACTTAATTACTTCCACATCCACGTAGTGGGTTGGAAGTATAGTAATCGTAAAAACAAATTCAATTTTTTTTTCTTGAAATAGGTTTAGAATGTCATGCAACGTCGAGATTTTAAATTTGATCCAATAAAAATTTTCCGTCCATAACTTTTTTATCCGCACGTTTTCTCCGGAAGGGTTTAAGATATTGACTTGAAATTTTGTACACGTATATATTATAACGAGAGCTGGAAATGGATTATTTTTTGAACCTGGCAAGAGTACAGAAACTTGAAATTTGGTGTATACTAGAAGCCAAGGCCTCAAAAATTTTAATAATATTTTCCGTCACCCTCACCTTGATAAAATAAAATTGAGATATTCACTTGCAATTTGGTATACGTATATATTATAATGACATAAGGAACTAGATTATATCTTGGGATTATTCCGTTGGAGGTTGGGGGTTAGATAGGGTTAAATAGGGGAAAATAATCCATTTAAAAAGACAAGATGACTTTTAATGACCTTGAAACTAATCATAAAATGAAGATTTGATATCGTCATCTAGTAGATTTTCAAAAATTGTAAAACTCTTATATGATTTCCAGCCTTTTGGATAACCCTGCATATTTCTTAATTTAAAATTGCCTGTAAATCACTATTTGGAAAAATCATAAAATAGTCCCTTCAAATTAGTCAAAAAATCGCTGTTTTATGGAAAAATTCCCACAGCTATGAGACCTGTAAAAATTGAAGCAACTAGCTTGCCTAAACATGATTTTCAAGTCCCGCAGTTCAAAAAAAGGGTGGTTCTTGATAAACATATACACATTTATCAATTTTAGCGCTTTTTCGCTTGTCTCTCTATTTTGAAGAAAAACTAGGCATGCATGTTGGTGAAAAATGTAGAGCATAAAATTTTCTACAAATACCGCTTATACGTATTGACCGAATTCCACATAGTATCGCCGCTAGAGGGCGCGAAAGTTGTGCCTCTTTTAGGTTTTCAGCCAAAATTATTAATTTTGATGAAAAATATCTGGAGAGTGAAGTTGTGGAGCATTAAATATCCTACAAATTTCGTCTCTTCGTTTTTGTTCGAATTCCGCATAGTTTCGCCATTAGAGGGCCTGGAAGTTTATTTACATATATTTTCTTCGCGCCCTCTAGCGGAGAAACTATGCGAAATTCGAGAAAACATAGAGACAAAATTTGTAGGAAATTCTATTCTCTACAACTTTGCTCTCCCGATATTTTTCACTAAAATGCACAATTTTGGCTGAAAATCTATGAGACGCAAAACTCTATATATGTGTATATCTCTTTTGCGCCCTCTAGCGGCGAAACTATGCGGTGTTCGAACAAAAACGTAGAGACAAAATTTGTTGGAAATTTTATGTACACCTTTGCTTTCCTGACATTTTTCACCAAAATGCATAAAAAACGCTAAAAATTTTTAGAACTGGGGGGGGGGGGTGAAAATCATGTTTAGAAGATCCACATGCGTCACTTTTTACAAGTCTCATAACTGTGGGAAAATTTCTTTAATTTTTCTTAATATGAAGATACTATTAAATTGCTTCTTTAGCATGTCTACGATTTCTAAAAATATCAAATCAAATCAAAATATACTTTATTGTTCAGAAGAAAGAGTTTCTCATTAACAAAGTAAATAAGTGTAGGTCCATAGCATATATAGTTTACACAGTGCACCTACATTATATAAATACAAAACATAGATTACATATAAATTTTAATACAATAATTATAATAGTTAATGTAAAAAGTCAGAAAATACGATAAGATAAGGTAGTAAATGCCTAATTAGAATGTGTCATTATAGTATTCGTTTAAATTATAATAGGGTTTAACAATTAAAAGGCTTTTAACCGCCTTTCTGAAATTTGTATTTGAGCTCATTTCTTTAATATTATTTGGTAAGTGATTGAACATCTTAGAGTCATTGTAAATAATTGAGTCTTTGACTAGAGTGGATCTGGGAATTGGCAGAGTAACGTTATTGATTTGCCGAGTTACATATTGTATGGAGGAATTATTTATAATATTACTTTTATGCTTATGAACTAAACAAACTGTTTCTAGAATGTAAATTGATATCACAGTGAGAAATCCATATGTCAAGAACAGTGGCTTGATTCACGAATTCTAGTTTTGTGCAGGTAGCGAATAGCACGTTTTTGAAGTACCAATATTGTTTGTAAAAGATATTTACTACATGCGCCCCAGAAGGCAATGTCGTACCTTAAGTGTGATTCGATTAGTGAAAAATAAGCAGTCTTAGCAGCTGCATAACCCAGTTCATTTGTGATCACTCTGATAGCGTAGGATCCGGATGCTAGTTTGTTACTAAGTATTTTAATGTGTTCGTTGAATTTTAACTTGCAGTCAATATTTAGTCCAAGAAATTTTGAGAAGGGTTTATTTTCAAGAAAATGGTTACCTAAGGAGATGTCAGTTAAATTGCAGTGAAATGTAGTTATGTTTGTTTTGTTAATGTTGAATGAAAGCAAATTGGAGTCACACCACTCTTTGATCTTATTTATATCGGCCGACACCGTTTGCTGAAGGACAGTATTATCTTTATTGTGCCACAGTATGGTGATGTCGTCAGCAAATAAAGTGAATTTTCCTTCAATATTAATTTATGTCAGGTCGTTGATATATAATAAAAAAAGAATTGGGCCAAGAACGGAACCTTGGGGTACTCCAAACTTTATATTTAGTTTATCAGAATAATTTGTATTTCTAACTATTTGGCTACGGTTTGATAGGTATGATTGAAACCACTTTAGGGTAGTGCCTCGAAAACCATAATGCTCAAGCTTTCGTAACAATATTTCATGCTGGACACAATCAAAGGCTTTCGATAAGTCGCAGAAAATTGCTGCCGCTGCCTCCCCGTTATTGATTTCGGTATAAATCTGACTTAAAAATGAGAACATTGCATCATTTGTACTTTTTTCCTTTTGAAATCCGAATTGTTGATCACTTAGTAGGTTGCAGGAGGACAAAAATTCTACAACCCTTTTTTTTATATATATATATATATAATATATTATTACATTCGTTCATAGACTCTAATTTGACAAATACAACAAACTGTTTTTGCTTACCTTGTTTATATTTACTCAGCTCTTAGAACGGGCGTTGTTACAGGGCTCCCAGGTAAAAGGGGAATAGTATAAAAAAATTAACTTTTGAGGCTGATGTATCAGCTATACAGCAGGGTAAGATGGTCACCCTATGCCCTGAACAAAATTTGTATGTTTTACGTCAGACCCCTCTCTGCATTCAATTGGTGACGAAAGAGGCTCACACGGCCGACTAGTCAAGTCCTTGGGGGTGAATTAGAAAAATTGGAGTGTTGGATATACGCTGGTGAAAACAGATAAGCGTCTTATAACAGATTCAATGGTCACGTTTAGGTACGCTTACAACTGTATCCCACAGAAATATTATTACACACTCAATATACCTAGATATGTGGCCCACACTTAAACTAACACAAAATGTACGACAACTTAAAACTAATAAAATCTTAACTAATACTCTGCAATATATGACCCAAAATATACTAGATTAGAAAATTACATTAAACTACTGAATAATAACATTACAATGAGCAAGTTAATGTGAACTAGGTAAGTGACGATAGGTTAAATTGGCAAAAGTGAAAAAACTGCAAGCGTGGTGTTAAAAAACTAATAAAATTTCAATTGGTTATATGCAAAATATTTAATGTGTAAAATATTAAACAAAATAGGTATAGAAACTGTAGTTAGGTGGGTCGAATGACAGCAATTTAGTACCTCAAAAACCTGACGGGCTCTCTATGCCTCACGTGGAAGGTGGGATATTATATCAGGTCCCTCGTTAGGCTATTTAAAGGCGCTTACCTCCAGCAGGTTTCACAATGTCTACCGTAAGCCTACCAGGGGAGCGTAGCTTCCAACGGAACCTGGCAGGGGAGTCTCACCGGTACAACTCAGGATTCCAAATCCAACCAACAGCTTGACAACCAAGTTTCAGCAAAACCAAAGTTCCCATACCATCCAGACTCAAATGTACAAATAACCAAAAAGGTAAGACGAGGGTCAAACATACAGGAAGCGATACCAGCAAAAGTCCAAAATAAAAGTAACGTAAAGGTATAAGTGAAAATTAAACTAAAATGGAAATTAAAAAAAAAAGCTCTGCAATAAAGAAATAACGAACATTACAAATCTATTTTATTAAGAGATGTCTGAGGCATACCTTAAATGTTGAGTGGGCTTAAAGAATTCCTTTGCCATGTGCTTCGAGCAAGTTGATTTATCCGGAAAATTCCGTAGCAGTACTTCCCAACAGAAAATAATACAAAATATCAAAATAAAATACTGCTAGATTTGTCAACAACAGCACTGTATCCCATTAAAGGAGCAAATTCACAAAATTTCTATCCACGTGCTCAGCGACACAACTTATCTTTTGCAGGCAAACGGAAAAAATCACTAAAAATGGTCAAGACGGAAACCTCTGTAAAAAATCCGAGGATGACCAAACCTCTTCATGGGTAGTAATTGGGTACGTTCCAAATGACCACTATACAATGTAACCCACAAATCTGATAAATCTAGGCGTCTATATTCCACACATAATATTGCATTTCGTAATTCCATTAACAAAACAATATGTTTAATTCACAATAACGGTCTTGAAAAGGTTATACTATATAGACTCGACTAAAACGACAACATTGGAATAATTATGATATTTAAATTTAAATGTACAGATACGAAACTAGACTAACAGCGCAATACTGCCATCTTTTGTGAATTTAGACTCTTTCTTACTTAGCTTCTCTCAGTCGAGTTCTCATCTCAGGGTTCGTTATAGGTTGCTTTTAAAACTTTGCTGGTCATTATTTTTTTTATGTTCTATATTTTGAATCTTTTAATGCTTATTTATAAATGAATAACTCTTATTTTGTTTTTCAACTGAATTGGCACTTTTCTTAATTCAACCCTGCATTGTTAGTTGCCTAATTTATTCTCTGTGCTTGCGAATCAAATGAATTTTATTTGATATTTTTAATAACAAGTTTTATTTTGAGATATTAATTAAATATCATTGGAATTGCTAATAACTTATTTCTATGTACCTAACTCCCTATTTCCAGCTAATTACTTAATCTAATTACAATACGATCAAAGTTACGGTTATTTACATAGGGGAAACTTTACTCTAAATACTGTTTGTCAGTCAAACTTATTATTGTTCTTAGGTTTATTTTGTAACTTTTACTGTTACATTTATTAAAAGCTGTTCTTACTAATTGTCTTAAATTTCTTACTTTGGGTTTCGATTGAATACCAGTGCCCTCCATGAGTATTTGCTGATATATTGCAGAAACCTCTCTGCTTTGTTAAATATTATCAGGTAAGTTATACTTTTGAAATAACTTGATTATTAAACTTGTCCTTACCTCTTGGTTACTTTCATTCAATTTTGGTCTTAAATTTCTTTTTCAGTTTAGCAGTCTTCTGAAAAGCCACCGTCTTCAAGTCGTTGTTGATATCTCCCCCGTTTTTGTTTTTTCAGGTCCCTTCTTAGGAACCAGATTTTTTTTGTTTTTTTAGTCTGCTTGTTACAGTTCTCAAACATTATCATTAGTCCAGATATTTAAGTTGTCATCCCTTAATGCACGCCTCTGACATCTGTTCTGAATTTCAGCTTGCCTGATGAAGTTTGATATTGGTTTTCCAAAGTTTCGTTATTTTCACTTACTTGTCGTGGTTATGGTGAATTTTAATGTTTAAAGGCACTTCTCTGATGTCCTCCTGTTCATTTCAATGTAAGACTAATTTCAGTCCATTTTCTCCTTTTCAACTTACCACAAACACTGTCGTGACATTCAGTTTTGTCGCACTTGGAATTTGTTTCACTTTCTTATTTAAATTCTGTACTAACAGCTTGTTTAGTAGTTTTGCTGCTCAATTCTTAGTCTATTCAATCTAGTTTTAATCAAAACTTCATGCATATTGTAACCTATTTAAATTCTATATTTTTTTTTCTCTTTCGGCATGTTCAAGCTCTAGATTTGGATGCTTATGCAGATGAATTGAACTTGATCCCCGAATCTGGTTTTGTGATTTTACAATGATTTTCTGAGCGAATATTTATATTTTTACTCTGAAAGTTGTTGAAATTAAGCTGCTGTATCTTTTACTTCCCTCGCATACCAAGGGAAGTATTGTATTCGAGAAAAAATCACCCTTCGAGATTTCTCCGGATTTTGATGTTTCAGATCACGTAGATTACGAAAATGAGGGTTTTTCAAGTCCGTCAGTCCGTCTGTCTCTCTGTCTGTCTATCTGTCTGTCTGTTGGTGCATTAACTAAACAACTACTTAACGGAGGGCAGCCAAATGTGGTAGGTAGTTGACGCTGTCAGCGAAGAAATGGTTAAACTTTCACTAAAAAATATACAGGGTGGACCGTCTAAAGGGAATAAATAATAAAAAAAACTTTTTTGCTCAAATTTAAAATTTTCATGTTTCGTGACACTTTATGACACTGTAAACCTATTTCCAAAAAAAAAAAATTTTGAAAATTTTTTTCACCATTTTCAAAATTTTTTTACCACTAAAATGGATGAAAAAATTTTTTTCTTTGTTCAAATTTAAAATTTCCACCTTTCATGGCATTCTAAGCCTATTTCAAAAGAAAAAAAAATTGCATTTTATTTTTTCCAACATTTTTGAACATTTTTTTACCACTAAAATAGATGTTTTTTTTTGTTCAAATTTAAAATTTCCACGATTCATATCGTTCTAAGCCTATTTAAAAAAAAAATGTCAATTTTTTTACCATTTTTGAAAAAAAATTACCACTAAAATAGATGTAAAATTTTTTTTCTTTATTATAATTTTTATTTTTCATGTTTCATGACATTCTAAACCTATCTCAAAAAAAAATTTTGAAAATTTTCTTTCACCAACATTTTTGAAAAATTTTTCACCACTAAAATAGATGGAAAAAACTCTTTTCTTTGGTCAAATTTAAAATTTTCACGTTTCATGGCATTCTACCTATTTCATAAAAAAAAGATTTTAATTTGTAATCGTTTTACTTTCCTCGCATACCGAAGGGAAGTATTGTATTCGAGAAAAAATCACCCTCCGATATTTTTTCGGATTTTGACGTTTCAGATCACGTAGATTTCGAAAATATAGGTTTTTAAATTCCGTCCGTCTGTCAGTCTGTCTGTCTGTCTGTCTGTTGGTGCATTAACTAAAAAACTACTTGACGGAGAGCAGTCAAATTTGGTAGGTAGTTGACGCTACTGTCAGTGAAGAAATGGTTAAACTTTCACTGGAAAATATACCGGGTGGGAATAAATAATGAAAATAATGATTTTTTGCTCTAATTTAAAATTTCTACGTTTCATGACACTCTAAACCTCTTTCAGAAAAAAAAATTATTACCAACATTTTTGAAAAATTTTTTACCACTAAAACAGATGGAAAAAATGTTTTCTTTGTTCAAATTTAAAATTTCCACGTTTTGTAGCATTCTAAACCTATTAAAAACAAAAAAAAATTGAAATTGTTTTTACCATTTTTGAAAAAATTTTACCCACTAACTAGATGGAAATTTTTTTTCTTTGTTCAAATGTAAAATTTCCACGTGTCCATGGCATTCTAAACCTATTTCAACAAAAACAAATTTAATTTTTTTTTTAATTTTTTCAAAAATTTTTGATGTTTATAGAATAGATGAAAACATTGTTTTTGCTCAAATTTAAATTTTCACGTCTCATGACATTTGAAACCGATTTCGAAAAAAAAAAATTGTAACATTTTTTTACCATTTTGGAAAAATATTTAACCACTAGAATAGATGGAAAACATTTTTTTTTTGCTCAAATTTAAAATGTTCACGTTTCATGACATTCTAAACCTATTTCAGAAGAAAAAAACTTTGAAAATTTTTTTACCAACATTTTTAAAAAATTTAAAAAAAAATAATTTTTTAACCACCACTATACTTCCACTCCACTACGTGAATGTGGAATTGACAATGTGATAGATGGCAATAATATTTGGCATATGCACCTATTATACTTTTATTGAAAAATGTACAGGGTGGTCATCCCAAGAAATAATTCAGTCATGGTGGACATTTGTAAAGGTATTTGCGCAAGCCTTCCGCATTTGCCACCTGTCAATTAGTATTAAACTTTTGCTGTTGGATGAGCACTCTGTATATTTTTTTGACCAAAACTTATCAGGTTTTCTTTGTAATCATAGTGATAACCATATTCCAATTGTTATTTTCAATGTCATTTCGTAATCATTAATTTTTTAGAGTGACCGCCATGCACAAATAAAGAGAGAAGTTTTGTGTAAATGCCTTTACCAATTTTTTAGCAAAGTAATTGTACTTTGAATAAATTATCTAAGGTGAACACTGGTTTTTGTTATTTCCTTATATTTTTTAGCATTTTTGTAATTATCTTATCAATTATAGTACTGGTCAAAAACAATTACATTCTAATCTCTTCTTTCTAATTTGGTCTTTCTATGATTCTACTATTATTCTACTTTTTAGCCTTATTTTACTTGCTGCTTATAAAAAGCATGTCAATGTGTCTGGTTGATATACATAAACATTTCCACTTTCCTACAGGATAATCTTTAATTTAATACTTGATTCGGTTACCAAGCGTTACACAATATACGCCGCTGACCGCGATGTTTATTTTCCGAGTATCCTGTGATTACTTTATTGAATAAGTCAACAAAATATTACTAGAAGCCGATGCTAATTTAGAGGTAATATAATTACGTATCAATGATATCCTTTAACAGATGCAGTTGATGTGTATCGGCTTTGATTCAACTAATTATTCGAAGTCAGTCTAGCGCAAGATATGTCATCTATCAGTTTAATAATCAATAAATATCGAGTAAAGTTAATTACTGATGTTCATAGAAGTACTCTGAATATTCTTGACAGTTCCTCAATTTTAGATGTCCAAAATACTCTGAGTTTGTGAATTCCAAGTCAATCAATAGCAATTTTTTGCTTTGCGGAAAATCACAAAATCGTCAATTGTTTAGTTTCACTTCATAACATGTTAAAATAGTGAAAGAAAACTTTGTGCTTTCGAAAAATGTAAGGAAAGAGGCCTTAGTTCTCGCTCAGCAATTTGGTTTCAGTATGGCATACAGTACCAGCCCCTCACTGTGAAGTCATTCAGTTAGCAATTTAACATAAAACAATGGAAGATATTGCTGGTCCTGGATATTAAGCAGCCGTTTGACAACATGTAATATAATCGGTTAATACGCGTAATTAAATACCCACAAACTACCTTACAATTTGGTATCTGTAATTAAAAATTACATCTTGGCCAGTGTAAATTATTCTCTTTCCAACCCCAGAAGATTAACTGTTGGAATTCCTCAGGGATCCATATTATTCAATATTTTTTCAACACACATAGCGACGCACCCGACAGCAAACTTTATTCTATGCAGAGGATTTAACGACAAAACAAGGTCTTTAGCACCCAATAAAAGCGTATCCACAAATTTTTAACCCGCTGAAGAATTTCGATTAGATTCAGGTCAATTCAAGAAACATGTTCGGTTTTATTTAAAAATATTATAAAATAAACGTTTTGGAGGAGAGTAGTTTATAAAATATGTCAAACAATCAAATATTCAAACACTGGACCACTGAATCATTGAAGTATCGAACCATGGAAACATTGAAATTTGAAACATTTAAACATTCAAAGATTCAAAGCTTCAACCATTTAAACATTGGAACATACAAACATTTAAGCAAATAATCAAACATTGAAACATTAAAACATTAAAACATTTAAATATGTAAAGACTGAAACGTTCAAAATTCAAACATTCAAAATTCAAATATTCAAACATTTAAACTTTCAAACTTATCAACTCTCAAACTTTCAGACATTTTAAAATTGTTTTTTTGTGGAAAACTGATTAAAAAACAACGTTCAAACATTGTAACATTAAAACATTCAAATATTTAAATATGTAAACATTCAAACGTTCAAAATTCAAACATTCAAACATTGGAACTTTCAAACTTATCAACTCTTAAACTTTTAGACATTGTAAAATTGTTTTTTTGTGTAAAACTGATCAAAACCTTATACATATTCCACTGACATTATTAAATTCCACAAAGTACTAGTATGCTATATACAGGGTTACTGGTAATTGGATACATTCCTTTGGAGATGTTATAGGACATAATCTAAGGAGTAAATTTAATCCTAATATGCATTATCCAAAACACAATAGTTTTTAAGATATTTCAATTTTTTTTTTCTCAAAAGTGTATCTTTGTGTCTTAAAATTTATTTTTCAAAAAATCTACTCGACGCATTTTTAATTTTTTAACTGAGTTACTTGTCCAACACTATGGTCATCTGCTTAGAATGAAAAAATATCCGGAAATAATTCCATTACCTGAAAATTTCGCATAAGAATTTGATTTTTTTCCCTTGAATAACCTATGAATTTTACCTTTAAGGTTTTTCACAAAATTATCAACCTAACATGCGTACAATTTATTTTAAAAACTTCCTTACCACTATACCCTGTCCAAGACTCGGAGGAAGGTGATTTTGCTGCTTTATGATATATTCAGATGCTGAAAATGTAAATTTCCTAACAAGCATTTTGTGGATGAACGAGTCAAAATGTAATCGCGAGGGTATAACAAATTTCCACAGCCTAAATTATTGGGCCGAAGAATATTCCCATTTAATAAAGGAAACTAGTTTCCAAAGGAAGTTTTCCGTTCATGTATGGATGAGAGTAATTGGCCGCTATTTAATAGGGCACACCTTTTCCCCCAACATTTAAACGGGGAAATCTATGAACATTTTTTAAGAGATGATCTGTCGGTGATTGTGGAAGATGTTCCTCTCGGTATTGTGACGTTTCGTTCACTCGACGGTTGAGTGAAGGGGGGGCGTCACTTTGGCACTCGAGCTCGGTGCGGTTACGGTAAGCTCGGGCGCCACCTTTACAGTTTTTCTCGTGGTGTAAAGGACCCACGCTAGCCTCTTGACACAGCCTGTTACAGTAGGGCTGGGATAGCGTCAGAGGAGACACGGTACGTCCAGGGGTCTAGGGGTAGTAGACTTCACACACACCAAAATAAAAGGCACAGTTTAAATCCTATATATATAGATATTTATTACTCCTAATACATATAATTATACCTAACCTATAACTACTACGGTTAACGGTGACGGTGGCGAAGCAAGAGGGCGGTTATAAGCAGGATACGAGCTTAGAGAAACGGAACGGCAAGTCGGAGTAACTACTATCGGTATAAAAGCGGACAGAGCAGATACCAGGCGGAGGAAAGCAAAAGCACAATAAACAATAGTAAACAAATACTCGGGCAACTTGGCTAAGGCGCAGAGCCTAAGGTTAGTACACACTTCCGGTCACGGTTCCTTGTTGGTGTAATCACCCCAAAGGAGAGATTAAACCAACGAGGTTCACGGGCGCTACTTTGCGCTGGTGGATGTCCTTGTAGCTTTCCGGTCGACGCAACTAGACCAGAAAGCCCCAAGCTTCCCAAGTGCTCGCTTGTCCTCCAGACGACGCAACTAGGCCAGAGGGCAAACACGAGACCTGTTACCAGCGGAAAGTTTCCCAGCCACACACTCTCCGAACTTGCACACTGGCTCACTCCGGTAGGCGGTATTTGGTCGGGGATGATATCTCGGTGTGCTAGAAGGCTTTGTGACTTTCCGGTCGACGCAACTAGACCAGAAAGCCCCAAGCTTCCCAAGTGCTCGCTTGTCCTCCAGACGACGCAACTAGGCCAGAGGGCAAACACGAGACCTGTTGCCAACCAATGTATCTTCCCAGACACACGACGGAGCAAACCGGGATTAGTACACGGATGGCACTTAGTCCCAGCCAAGCTGCTTATTTACGGTCGGTTTTACTTACTCTCTCTCTCCTGTGAAAACGGCGGTTTGCAGTCAACCGGTACGGATCCAAATTAATGGACCCAGGCTAATGGACAATCATTTGGCTGGCTGGGCCAAGTATTCGTTAACGGTGAAGCCGATCGTGTCAGCGGTGGAGACAGTGCTCCATCTGGCGGAGTGTATTCCTACTTGATAATTTTATTAATGAAAGTATAATACTTATTTATGCTCGGTGTGGACAGTATAAAATATTAATAAAAATAGACGGTGGCTTTAGGTGTAATTTCCACACCAGAAATTATGCCCAATACCTGTATTAGAAAAGACTGATATCCTAAATAGAGAAATAGACGGCGGTGTCGGGTGCAATTTCCACACTATAAAAATGCTTCATTACAGTATAAGAAGGTGAATGATGTTTCAGAACGACGGCTGTTCAGCACATTTTCGGCTGACTGTCAGACAGTTACTCAATCAATGCCTCCCTAACAGTTGGATTGGAAGGCCAGGCCCGATACCTTGGCCAGCACGAAGCCCTGAATTAACACCTCTAGATTATTACTTGTGGGGTCATATCAAGGAGACAGTCAATACAATAGAAGACCTTAAACAAAGGATAGTCGACGCTGCCCAAAACATGCGGCTTAGATTGACAACCAAAGTAACAATGGCGGAAATAAGAAGACGCTGCCGTGCATGTATACGGAATAAGGGCTCCCATTTTGAGCAAGACATGTAGAAATTAAGTATAACTTTGAAATTAATAAAGAATTAACCGTTAACTTTACATTGCGTTTTTTTAATGATTATCCAAAAATAACTGCTTCCATCATTTTTACTAATTATTTATTAGAACTATCAAGGTTACGTTGGACATTTGTGTCCCTTACAGGGTGGCCACAAGTCAATGTACGCCCCCAATATTTTGGTTGTTTTTGTATTTAAAAATTTGGTTTTTGGTACACATAAATTAGATAATAATAAACTACTTTTAGACTAAAAGGAATGAACATATCACTTCCGGTTGAACCGGAAGTGACATCAACTTGTTTTTCTTAAATGGAATGACTATATTTTTTTTATGGTTTCTCATTCAGCATAAATTTATAAGTGCTACAGTTTTTTTAGACGTAAAAAGTTACAAAAAAAACCGCTGCCTAAGGAATCACTACTTCCACATCCAGATTATTCGTCCAAGTCACTTTAAAGGAAACATCTTGACTATATTTGCACTCTAGTATGTGGAAATTATTGGTCATAGAATTTTAATAATATTTGGGGTAGATGTCATAGAAAAGTTTGAGGAGTTGGTTTCTACCATATACGTTAAAAATGAAGTTTCTAGTTTACCGTACTTATTTTCCACTATTTACAACCTACCACCTCAATGGAGTCATCTCAATCAGATGTCACTACAATACATACGTGTACTAACTTTCAAGTGAATATCTCAATTTGATGTTATCAATCCCATTAATAATGAAGCGGAGGTGGTAGAGTTTGAAAAATATTAGAAAGAAATCTGAGGCCTTGGTTTCTAGTATATACACCGAATCCCAAATTTCTGTAGTCTTACCAGCTTGCTTTACTTATTTTCCCCTATTTGCCCCTATTTAACCCCCAACCCTTCAACGGCATCATCTCAAATTATGATCTAGTTTCAGACGTCGTTATAATACATACGTGTACCAAATTTCAAATGAATATCTCAATTTTATTTTATCAACCCTTTTCATATTGGAGTAGGGGTGGTTGGGTTGAAAAATATTATAAGAAAATCTGACGCTTTGGCTTCTAGTACATACACCGAATTTCAAGTTTCTGTAGTCTTACCAACGTTTTACTTATATTCCTTTATTTACCCCAAATTAACCCCCAACCCTTCAACGGAATCATCTCAAAATATAAACTAATTCCAGACGTCGTTATAATACATACGTGTACGAAATTTCAAATGAATATCTCAACTTTATTTTGTCAACCCCATTAATGGGGTAGGGGTGGTGGGGGGGTTGAAAAATATTATAAAAAAATCTGAGGCCTTATCTTCTTGTACATACACCGAATTTCAAGTTTCTGTACTCATACCAGCTTGATTTACTTATTTCCCCATATTGACCCCTAAATAACCCCCAACCCTTCAACGGAATCATCTCAAAGTATAATCTAGTTCCAGATGTCGTTATAATTCATACGTGTACCAAATTTCAAATGAATATCTCGATTTTATTTTATCAACCCTTTTAATAATGAAGTAGGGGTGGTGGGGGTTGAAAAATATTATAAATAATCTGAGACCTTGGCTTCTAGTACATACACCGAATTTCAAGTTTCTGTAGTCTTACCAGCTTGTTTTATTTATTTTCCCCTATTTACCCCTATTTAACCCCCAACCCTTCAACGGAATTATCTCAAAATATAATATAGTTCCAGATGTCGTCATAATACATACGTGTAGAAAATTTCAAATGAATATCTCAATTTTATTTTATCAACCCTTTTCAAATTGGAGTAGGGGTGGTGAGGGTTGAAAAATATTATTAAAAAATCTGACGCTTTGGCTTCTAGTACATACACCGAATTTCAAGTTTCTGTACTCTTACCAACTTGTTTTACTTATATTCCTCTATTTACCCCAAATTAACCCCCAACCCTTCAACGGAATCATCTCAAAATATAAACTAATTCCAGACGTCGTTATAATACATACGTGTACGAAATTTCAAATGAATATCTCAACTTTATTTTGTCAAGCCCATTAATGGGGTAGGGGTGGTGGGGGGTTGAAAAATATTATAAAAAAATCTGAGGCCTTAACTTCTAGTACATACACCGAATTTCAAGTTTCTGTACTCTTACAAGCTTGCTTTACTTATTTCCCCCTATTTACCCCTATTTAACCCCCAACCCTTCACCGGATTTCCTCAAAAAACAATCCAGTTCCAGATCTCGTTATAATATATACGTGTACAAAATTTCAGGTCAATATCTTAAACCGTTCCGGAGAAAGCGTGCGGACAAAAAAAGTTACAGACAGACCGACAGACCGACAGACCGACAGACCGACAGACAGAAAATTTTTTTTCGCTCAAATTTAAAATCTCGACGTTTCATGACATTCTAAACCTATTTCACGAATAAAAATTTTTGAAAATTTTTTTGCGATTACTATACTTCCAATCCACTACGTGGATGTGGAAGTAATAAGTGAGATACGAACAATTTTTTAATTTTTTCAAATTGGCCGAGTCAGATGAATGCGATGTAAGAAAATTACTAAGTAGGTTATGAAAATTATTAGTAAGGTTTAGACTTGTCTGTAAAGAAGAAAATAGTTGTTTGAATTACTGATAGGTACCAGTATTTTTAGTTTTTTTTTTTTCAAAAAAACGGAATTTCATTTTCATTTTCATTTCCGTAGGGGTCCTACGGAATTTCCTTTAATGGAACTGTACTATTTCTTTGATTAATCAGAAATAATGATTCATAAACTATCATTTCTCCGCCATTAATCATTTCTTAACGATATCCTTCGTAATAATAGAAGTATTTTTAAAAAGTAAGCGCCAACAAATCATTTTAATAAGGTACCTATCTACATTTAAATCCAAAATTGCAGATAACCATGAAAATGACAGACATTCGCAACAATTGAATCAGTCTTGACTTACTCACTAATGTTCTGAAGCAAGTGTATTAAAGTTGTTATAAACAAGAAAATTAATATAAATTTTCTGAAAATCATTTAAGAGATGAAAAAGTTTACATGATCATTATTTATGAAGAGACTCGACGTAATGCAACTAGAGCACAAAGTCTGTATGGACGAAGATATCCAGAAAGAAGACAATCTCCGAGAAACTATTTCTGCCGGTTGGAGCAACAATTTAGAACTGATCCTAATGTAGAAATTGAAGAAAGATTTATTGTGGATGAAGAAACGGAAATTAATGTATTAGCTTTAGTGCATGTTGACCCAACCATTTCAATAAGACAAATTGAACATGAGTTACCAGTTTCCAAAGAATCAGCCAGAAGAATTTTAAAGAAACACGGCAATTGTTCTTATAAATATCAATTGCATCAATTTTTGTATGAGAATGATTATCAACGAAGAATAACCTTTTGTAATTGGTTACAGTTACGCCAATTAAGAAATGAGAATTTTATCAAAAACGTTTTGTTCACTGATGAACCGAGATTTACAAACCTTGGGTTATTTAATCGAAATAACACTCCATATTGGGCAAATGATAATCCTCACATTATGAGACAGGGGCGGTTTCAGGAGCGGTTTGGCTTCAATGTTTGGTTAAGCGTACTGGGTGACCATATCATAGGTCCAATAATTTTTAACGAAACTCTAACTGGACCAAGATATCTAGAATTTCTCCAAAATATATTAGTTCCACAGATTAATCAAATTCCCAATACCAATATTGACGAGGTTTACTTCAAACAAGACGGGGTTGGACCACACAATGATATTATCGTTAGGGATTACATAAATCAATTATTTCCAGATCGTTGGATTAGGATCCATGGTCCAGTCAGATCTGCAAGGTCGCCTGACTTAACCCCACTTTCTTTATTTGGGCGCATTTGAAAAAGAGAGTCTACATGACTGCTCCAACCACAAGGCAAGATCTGGAAGAAAGAGTTCGACACGAAATTGCACAAATAACACCTCAACAATACAGAATGTTAGATGTGCAACGATAAGTCGCGCTACTCTGTGTATTAATCATAACGGTGAACAGGTTGAACAATTTTTAAAACGGTTTATTATAATTTAGGTTTTAAACAGTTTTGTTATTCTTGGTAATTTATTTATGGTTGTAACGTTATACCTACCTATTAAAATTATTTCTTGTTTAATTTGTGTTTACTTTTTAAAAATACTTCTATTATTACGAAGGATATCGTTAAGAAATGATTAATGGCGAAAAAATTATAGTTTTTGAATCATTATTTCTGATTAATAAAAGAAATAGCACAGTTTCATTAAAAAAAATTCCATAGGACCCCTACGGAAATGAAAATGAAAATGATATTCCGTTTTTTTTTTTTTAACTAAAAATATTGGTACCTATCAGTAATTCAAACAACTATTTTCTGCTTTACAGACAAGTCTACAATCTTACTAATAATTTCCATAGCCTACTTAGTAATTTTCTTACATCGCATTCATCTGACGCGGCCATTTTGAAAAAATTTTACAAATTGTTCGTATCTCACTTATTCTTTGGAATTTTTTACATCTGAAAAAACTGTTGCATTTAGAAATTTATGCTTAATGCGAAACCATCAAAAAAATATAGTCATTCCATTAAAAAAAAAAAGTTGATGTAGATTGTCTAATTTATTTTTACCAAAAACCAAATTTTTAAATACAAAAGCAACTAAAATATTGGGGGCGTACTTTGACTCGTGGCCACACGGTATAGCTGTTGAAATAAGGAAGTTTTTAAAACAGTTTTTATGCATGTTACGTTGACAATTTTGTGAAAAACGTTAAAGGTAAAATTATTAGCTTATTTAAAGAAAAAAAAATAAAAGTTTTTATTTGAAATTTTCACGTAATGGAAATATTTCCGGATATTTTTTCATTCTAAGTGGATGACCAAGTGTTGTGCCAAGTGTTGGACAAGTAATACAGTTAAAAAGTTAAAAAGATATGGAATAGATTTTTTGAAGAATAAAATTTAAGAGAGAGATATACTTTATTGAGAAAAAAGAAAAATTTGAAATATCTCAAAAACTATTGAGTTTTGGATAATGCACATTAGGGTTAAATTTACTCCTTAATGTCATGTCCTATCACATCTCCAAAGGAATGTATCGAATTACCAGTAACCTTGTATATTACAAGCCATGGCCTCACATTTATTTATAATTTTCCTTACCACCTCCACTCCATTAATAAAGGGATTGATAAAACAATATTGAGATATTCACTTGAAATTTGGTATTGTAATGACGTCTCATTGAGATAATTTCGTTGAAGGAATGAAGGGGGAATGTAATTGGGAAAAATATGTAAAACAAGCCAATAAGAGTCCAGAATTCTTCATTTTTTCTTTTCGCGTATATGCTGGAAACCAACGCATATACTCCATTCCTTAAAAAGATAAAGACCTACTATGCAAAAACACGCGACTTTTAGGCCTTTTTTGCGGTCACTCTTTGTAAAGGTATTTACGCAAGCTTTCTATATTTGACACCTTAAATTTAATATTGAATTTTTGTTATCGGATGACTACTCTGTATATTGTTTTGACCAAAAGTTATCAGGTTTTCTTTGTAATGATACCTTCCGATAACTATTCTCATGTGTAGTTTCGTAATTAACAATTTTTTAGAGTGACCGCCCTGTATAAATAAAGAGGGGAGTTCTGTGTAAATAGCTTTACCGATTTTTTACTTCTCTCGCATATCGAAGGGAAGTATTGTACTCGAGAAAAAATCACCCTCCGAGATTTTTTCGGATTTTGACGTTTCAGATCACGTAGATTACGAAAATATAGGTTTTCAATTCCGTCAGTCTGTCTATCTGTTGGTGCATTAAATAAAAAACTACTTGACGGAGAGGAGTCAAATTTGGTAGGTAGTTGACGCTACTGTCAGCAAGGAAATGGTTAAACTTTCACTGGAAAATATACAGGGTGGACCGTCTAACGGGAATATGGAAATAATGAAAACAATTTTCTTATGCTCAAATTTATAATTTCCACGTTTCATGACACTAAACCTATTTCAGAAAAAAAAAATTAGATTTTTTTACCAACATTTTTTTTACCACTAAAATAGACAAAATTTTTTTCTTTGTTCGATTTAAAATTTCCGTGTTTCATGGCATTCTAAACCTAATTCAAAACAAAATTTTTTTTGAATTTTTTTTACCATTTAAAAAAAATTTTTTACCAATAAAATAGAAGAAAATTTTGTTTTTCTTTGTTCAAATTTAAAATTTCCACGCTTCATAGCGTTCTAACCATATTTAAAAAATAAATTAGAATTTTTTTTTCACCATTTTTGAAAAAATTTCACGACTAAAATTAATGGAATTTTTCTTTTCCTTTGTTCAAATTTAAATTTTCCACGTTTCCATGGTATTCTAAACCTATTTCAACAAAAACAACTTAATTTTTTTTTTAAGATTTAAAACGTTTTTTGAAAAATTTTTTAATCTTTATCACTATAGAATAGATGAAAAATATTTTTTGCTCAAATTTAAAATTTCCACGTTTCATGACATTCCAAACCTATCTCGGAAAAAATAAATTGCAACATTTTTTTACCAGGTTGGAAAAATATTTTACCACTAGAATAGGTGGAAATTTTTTTTTGCTCAAATTAAAAATTTTCACGTTTCATGAGATTCTAAACCAATTTCAGAAAAAAAAAAATTGAAAATTTTTTTCAGCAACATTTTTGAAAAAATATTTACCACTAAGACACATGGAATTTTTTTTAATTTTATTAAAAAAAAATTGAAAAGTTTTTACCATTTTTGAAAAAATTTTACCACTAAAATAGATAGAAATTTTTTTTCTGTGATTCATTGTGATTATTATTATTGAGTTAACTTCCGTAGATATAACTCAGCCGTATTTTTTCTACCGCTTGTAAATAAAAACTTATATTAGCTCCTAGCTCCGCGCCTCTGAATTTAACAACAGTCAACCTTGGACTCCACGTTCTGTTTGCCAGTAAAACGCGTTAATAACAGCGTCGCGTTGTGCAAACTAATTTAATGATTATATGGCTAATTACTGCCTTATTGAGACGGGTCTTGAGTTCGAGTAGTAATTTGTTTATACTTATCTATTCTAAGCATGCATTTTACAAATACATTTTTATAATTTGCGAATCATCCTTTATTTTTCGCGTTTGGAATAAGCTTACTATTTAAACGAATTATTTTACGCATTAAATCAACACACTATTGTTTTAATCGGATAACAGTGTGGACTACCTATAGGTGTACTTAAGTTTCCAAATTTGAGATTTATAGTTAACGACAACTTAGTTTTAAGTCTTTTAATAAACAACTTGTTGAAATTGTTAGAGTAATATCTATCCAATCGCTTGAATTTTGTGACGTTTGATAGCAGATTCATTTATTTACTTTTAATTATTTATTTACACTTCAGACGTGCTCCAGAGTTCCACACCAGGACCATTGCTTTGTGTACTGTTTATTAACAATATGTCGGATTATCATAAGTGCTCTTTTCTACTTTCCGAATTTTGTGAGATGATGACCTCATTCTAATTAATTTAAATATAAAGTCGATATTATACAAGAAATAAGAATCCTTTGATAGGGACAAAACCATCAAATACTAAATTATAAAAAATTGATTGAAGGAGCCGTTACTTTGTGGTAGTTAATCATTTTGCACAAATAACTAAATAAAACACACTACTATGTTTTCTACCACTATGTATTTATAAAAATTGCGACTGCAGTTTCAACTTACAAAGCCATTGTCAAGCACTGCTTGACAATGGCTTTGTAAGTTGAAACTGCAGTCGCAATTTTTATAAATACATAGTGGTAGAAAACTAAATTATAAAATAAATAATTGCTCATAGAATATTAGTATAATATTTGAAACTGTCTGCCACAAGGTGATAATTGGGGTGATGGCAAAGACTTTGTTCAAAACTTTTTTCTTCCTCACATGCATTAGAACGCAGTTTTATTTTGTTACTTTCGTTAACAATGGAGTGGGGATGCTGGAGGAGGGGCTAGCAGATGTTATAAAAAAAACCGCTGCCTAAGGAATCACTGCTTCCACATCCAGATTTTTCATCCAAGTCACATTAAAGGAAACATCTTGACTAGATTTGCACTCTAATATGTGGAAATTATTGGTCAGAATTTTAATAATATTTGGAGCAGATGTCATATAAAAGTTTGAGGCGTTGGTTTCTACCATATACGTTTAAAATAAAGTTTTTAGTTTACCCTATTTATTTTCCCCTATTCACAACCTACCACATCTCACCCCTTCAATGGAATCATATCAATCAGATGTCAAATCTCGACGTTTCATGACATTCTAAACCTATTTAGAATTGTATGTGGGTGTGGTAGTAAAACTATGTCATTAGCAAGAAGATGACACAATCATTTAAATTGCTTTAATAATATATCATCTTAATAACGGATATAAGCCCTTGATGAGAGAAGTCAGGTAGACGTCATCTACACTGACTTCTCCAAGGCATTCGACAGTCTGGATCATGGTTTATTACTTATGAAATTAAATAAGATAGGTCTGAGTTATAATATGTTGATGTTTTTCCAATCATACCTATATCAACGTATCCAGTATGTCCACTGTCTAGGATACAAATCTTCTACTTTCACTCAATCTTCTGGAGTTCCACAAGTGTCTGTATTGGGGCCCCTTTTGTTCATAATCTTTATTAATGATATTGCGGCCGGCTTGAACGTAAACTATTTAGTATATGTAGATGATTTAAAACTTTTTTCAAAAATTGAAACCAAAATGGACTCCGTCACACTACAGAACAATTTAAACACATTAAACTCTTGGTGCAAAGAAAACAAACTGCACCTTAATGTAGCTAAATGCAATGTTATGTCATACTGCCGGAAGGACGAACATAATGTAATATCATACGAATATAACATCGATACCACAATCCTTCCACGTCCGAATACCATTAAAGATCTAGGTATAATATTTGACCATAAGTTTACCTTTGTCCCTCATATTAATTCAGTAATATCTAAAGCTTATAAGAATCTCGGTTTTATCGTGCGTAATATGAAGGACTTTAACAACCCAAAGAGACACCCCACAGGAAATTTTGTATACCAGATTTGAAATGAACAGCTTGTTACAACGCCGCAACATGCACGCCGTTGTTTTCTTGTACAAAATAGTCAACAACATAACTAACTGTGTAGCATTACTAGAGATGTTAGAGTTTCATGTACCCAGAATTAATTCTCGCCAGAAACGACTATTTTGTACAAGAAATCATCATACTAATATATATAAAAGGTCCCTATATATCACATGTTTGTCAGTTATTCAGAAGTTGAAACAAATTTAGATATTTTATTCTGTAATGCTAGTAGCATGAAACGCCTGTATGAATAATCTAATCCTTGTTAATCTTTCTTGAAATTGTCTAGTCTTGTACAAATCATTGATTTTGCATTTAATAAGTAGTGCTGCAATTTATTGTTCACTTTTCTCTTTCTCTCTTTTCTCATTGTATATTTCCGTTGTGATTTATTGTAATTTATGCTTAATTGTATTTTAATTGTATTGCTATCAGCATTATTCTTTTTTAATGCTGATCACTTTGTAACCTTATCCTGTAATGGGGTTTATCCCGTTGGATATTGTACCTATATAAATAAATAAATAAATAAGTATAAAGCAAATAAGAAAACAAGAAAAATTTCAACACAAAAAGTAAAATGTTCATTATAAAAAACTACGAAAAGTTTCTCAGGCTTATGATATAATGTGATATAAATATATAAATACTCAATTTCGAAGATATAAATTTTTTCCTTCCCTTTTTTAGTAGATAATGTATTAACTTTCTTGCTAAATTAATGTAAATAATATCGGTTCTCACTAGGAAATTTACAAAGACACATACAGCACCTTAACTCAGTTGTTTATTGTAAATTATATTATCGAAATTATAACATTTGTAATTTTCTATAAACTGTAAATAAACAAATAAATAAAAAATAAATAAATGAATATTACAACAAGCAATGGCTCCAATACACTACCTCGGCCCACTCCATTAATTGCTCTACGTTTCTTCAAAAAACATTTCTCCGAATTTGATTATTTGGTAGTGATGAAACATTATTTATAGGATTTTGCAAATATCGGAAAGAAAAACTATCTATGAGAACTAAAAGAAAAACTATATGTAAAAATATTAATGAAATCTTTGTATTCTTTCGATAACCTGACTTCTGGTTATGCTAGCAAGTTAAAATTCTGAAATAAATTTGTCCAATTTCTTATTTGACACTCTCATTATAACACTAGCATCCAACATAGTCTTCTACGGCTAAGCAGATTAAACTAGTATCTACATGGCCCCCTACGGTATGTAAATTCAGTTAAAAATGAGAACAAAGGCCTGAAATGAATTTACTTACCTACCTTACCTTTATTTTTTTTTAATTCTAATGGATTACATTTTCATAAAATGTCTCAGTCAGTTTCTTGGAAATGTTTTTCGCCCTTATTCTGAGCTCATCAGAAAAGCACAAAGCCACTCATAACGGTGTTCCATGCAAAACCAACTCAATATCCATGAATGGGTATGAAATATTTGAATTTGACATTCACTTATAAAAAACAACAGATTTTCACCTATCTATTAGCTATCTAGTATTGGAGCCATATAGGCGTATAGTATATAACTCTATGCATGTTTAAAAGTGAATTATTTATTATTTGTTTGCTTATAGTAATGAAACATATTCTTTATAGGATTTTGCAAACAGCTGAAAGAAAAACTATCTATGAGAACTAAAAGAAAAACTACATGTAATAATATTAATGAAATCTTTGTATTCTTTCGATAACCTGACTTCTGGTTAATATTCTGAAATAAATTTGTCCAATTTCTTATTTGACATTCTCTTTATAACACTACCGTTCAACATAGTCCCCGCGACAATATTCTTGACTAAAGATAACGGTCTCGTATGATTAGGGGTCGAGCTTCAGCTCTTTGTCCCAATCATCGCTGTAGACCTGGACCGGTCCCGTAAGGGGTGGGCCTGCTTTTTCGCCTATCCCCCCCCCCCGCAATTGCGGACGGTATTGGCGATGTTAGCAAACCTTCCCTGGTCCTGGCTGATGGACCCTGCCAGCTGGGTCTTTCCTTCTGGCGCTCTTCTGTCTTGGTCTTCTTTCTTCGCTGGTATGTATAGGCTCCCGGGAGCGTTTTTCGTCTGTCATGAGAGGGAACGGCTGTTACCGAGCCCTCTCAGAGTTTGAAAGGGATTTGGGGGTGTTGACTAGTCCGAAGCCCAGGGTGCCAATTGGCATCATGGGTAAGGGTACCGAGCTGGTTGTTTACTTGGTACCCCCGGGCTCGGGTATTGGATGTTTTTGGTCATTGTCTCCTAGCGGTGTGGCTTGCAGATCGGGCTGAAACAGATAAAGAGCCTATTTCAGAATTTTAACTTGCTAGCATAACCGGAAGTCAGGTTATCGACAGAATACAAATATTTCATTAATATTTTTACATAGAGTTTTTCTGTTAGTTCTCATAGATTGTTTTTCATTCCGCTGTTTGCAAAATCCTATAAAGAATATGTTTCATTACTATAAGCAAATAAATAATAAATAATTCACTTTTAAACATTGGTAGTGACTTCGTGAACATAATAATTATACATATTTCATGCCATCAAAGGGGCAATAACATCAAGTTGGTTCATTTTTACTTAAAATTCATGCGACTATTCTCAAAACTAATTGAAATTTCATAATAGTTAAACAGGCCGTTCTTCGCTAAGTGATTAATTTTCGAGACATATACAAAAAAAAGACGTTTGTCATGTGTTGGCGCCACATGGTGTATTCTTTTTTCTACCATTACCCCTTTATACTTTTTACCCCTTCTATAACATTTACGTTGCGTACCAGGTACTAACGCATAGTTTGCCAATCACTGCTTATAACAGGAGTCACGATAACAGACAACAAACAGAATACCGCACCATCACCCATTTTTTTTTATTTGTTTTAATTTCACAAGTAATAGTACCTACGTGCAATTAACAATGTCTCCAGACACATAAACCTTGTAACCTTTAAAAAAGCGAAATTACGCCTCAGTTGACGTCAAATATGCATAAAAATGACGTAAATAATGATAGTTATTAATACTCCAACATATTTTTTTTAAGCAAAAATCGTATAAGAAACTCTACTCTAGAATTAATTTCACACGTTGTAAACAAATATAATGTGTTTGCTGCTCGACATACAATCCTTGTAATATAAATTAGATACTTAAAGAGTACTAGGAAAACAATAACCCTTATTAAGAAAATAGTGAGAAACTTATTGTTATATAAATATGTAGTCCAGTTCAATAGACGATATGTAGTCTTGCTAAAGGCTACTGTTTGATAAGAGTAGTGATTTTTCCCACAGAACCAATTGGGCTATCAGTGGTTTTATTACATTTGTAGGGTGAAAAAAAAATACTCGAAACAACCTTTATTTTCTTTCTTTCCCCCTACTGGGCCTGGAGGCTGAAAAATTATTTTATTTCATTACTTTCAGATTTGCTTTGCCTCTTTTTTCCCATAAGTGAAAGCCGAAAATATAAAAATAATCTTGATAATTGAAACAGAACTATCCTTAAAAAAACGCTGCCTAAGGAATCACTACTTCCACATTCAGATTATTTGCACTCCAGTATGTGGAAATTATTAGTTATAGAATTTTAATAATATTTGGGGCTAATATATATAGAAAAACTTGAGGCGTTAGTTTCTACCATATACGTTAAAAATGATGTAAGCTAGAAAGCTTACTCTACTTATTTTTTCCTATTCACAACCTACCACCTCCGAGAAATCTGAGGCCTAGGATTCTAGTATTTACACCAAATCCAAAGTAACTGTACTTTTACAGCTCGCCTAACTTATTTTTCCCAATTTACCTCTACCTACCCCCCACACTTTCAACGGAATCATGTCAAAATATAATCTAGTTTCAGATGTCGTTATGATATATACGTATGGCAAATTTCAAGTGAAAGTCTCAATTTAATGTTATCAACTCTTTTAATAAGGAAGTGGTGGTGGTGGGGGGATAGAAAATATTATGAAAAAAACCTGAGGCCTTCGCATCTAGTATATACACCAAATTTCAAATTTCTGTACTCTTACCAGCTTGCTTTACTTATTTTCCCCTATTTACCCCTACTTAACCTCCAACCCTTCAACGGAATCATTTCAAAATATAATGTAGTTCCAGATGTTGTTATAATACATACCTGTATCAAATTTCAAGTGAATATCTCAATTTTATTTTAGCAACCCCTTTGATAATGTAGTGGGAGAATGGAATGGGTGGTGGGAGGTTGAAAAATGTAATAAAAAAATCTGGGGCGTTTGCTTCTAGTACATACATCGAATTTCAAGTGTCTGTACTCTTACCAGCTTGCTTACTTATTTTACCCTATTTACTCCTATTTATCCCCCGACCCTTTAACGGAATAATCCCAAAATATAATTTAGTTCCTGATGTCATTATAATATCTACGTATACCATATTTCAAGTTAATATCTCAATTGTATTGTATCAACCCACTTAATAATGGAATGATTGAGTGGAGGGAGATGGAAAATATTATCAAAAATTTTGAAGCGTTATATTCTAGTACAATTTCAAGTTTCTGTGCTCTTACTAGTTTACCTTACTTATTTCCCCCTATTTCCTTTATGTACCCCCAACCCTTCATCGTACCGGATATGTTTATAAAACAATCCTGTTCCAGATCCGATTATAATATATGCGTGTGAAAATTTCGAGTCAATATCTTAAATAGTTCCGTAGAAATCGTGCGGGCAAAAAAAGTGACAGAGTGGCAGACAAGCAGACCGACAGACAGACAGACAGAATTTTTTTTTGCTGAAATTTAAAATTTCTACGTTTCATGATATTGTAAACCTATTTCAAGAAAAAAAGTTGTTGTTTTTTTATAAGTACTATAATTCCAATCCACTACGTGGATGTGGAAGTAAAATTGATCATAACTGCATTTTGGCGCGAAAATAACCAAAGTTTTTTAGTCCATAAAAGTTGGTGAATCATACATTTTGAAGAAACCGTTATTTTCGCGATTTTAGCGCTTGACCACTGTAGAAGCAAACTTATCACGTCTGGCCACAAGACTTAAATTTAAATATTCATGGATTTATTTGATAAAGCATAGTTTCTTACAGCAGGAAATAAATAATCGGGATTTACCTACATTGGTTGCGTATATTGTTCTTTGATATATTGAAGTCGTTGTTTAATTTAATATGACAATAGATGTGAACATGTCAATCTGAAAGATTACATTATGTTTTTATGTAGTTAAATAATTTAGACTATGGAGACTATTGATCTATATGTATTAAATAGTATTTTAGTTTAACTTGGAATGGATAGTTATTGCTCCAATTACATTTCTAAGTATTAAATGTAATATGTAAATATATTTGGAAAAGTAGTTACTTATTATTGTTAAATTGATTATGATATTTATCAGAGAATTAAAAGAATTAGAAATAGTATTAAATAATATAAATAATATGGAAAACGGAATAGTTAGAAAAGTTAATTTTAAAATCAAGCTAGTGAAAATAGACAAAAATATGAAAATTAACCCAATTAAAAGCTTGTATCATCAAATCAGTTTGACTGAAGGCAGAACATGATAAATTGGAAAAAAATATAATGAATTTTATAGAAGCCAAGAAGCAAGTGGAACTAAATAAGGTTAGAAACCCAATATACCGGGTGAGTCACGAATTGCGCTCGCCCCGATATTTCCTAAAATATTTGGAATAGAAAATTGAAATTTGGAGGCCTTATTACACGACTAAAATTCCATCTCTTCAATAAAAAATCCAGTTTGGTGCACATCCGGTTTGACCGGAAATGCCCACAACTTTTGATTTTTAAATGGAACACCCTATATATTTTTACATTTTTGGAATCTAGAGGAAATTTTGAATACAATACATCCATTTTGGTTACTTTTTGATAAACATTAAAAATTTTATTAAAAAATCTATTTCTGAATCCAGAGTGCTGTGGTGAACAAAATATATTTTAGTCTGTGTGCTACGTTACTATAAAAATAAAAAGAGCAACATGATTGCATTACTTAATTCTCTAGAGGCGTTTAAAATTTTTAAATGTGATTTTACCCACTAACTCGGTTTTTTAAATGGGAATTTAATCGTTCACCAACATTTTTAAATACCTCATTTTCATACGAATCTAATGATACCAAAATTTTGAAAATCCGCTCAGAAATATTTGAGATTTCAGCCAAAATACAATGCAACCAAGCTTTTAGAAACATGCGGCTAATAGATAATAGATTAGTGGGCTTTGGAAACTAAAATGGAACATTTCTGTGTAAATCTGGTAACCTAATAACATTGGAAAAATCATAGTAGCCATTGAATGTAATAAAACAATATCAGCTGTCAGACAGATACAAAATAAAGCGTTGCGGAAATCTTTTTGAGTAAAAATTAAAGAAAATGAATAATTTTAGTAGAAATGAAAAGGTCGATATGTTACTGATATATGGAGAGCGTCTCAAAAATTCAACTGCAGCTGCAGAACTGTATCAGCAACGATATCCCAACAGACGCCATCCAAGCAGACACTTGTTTGCCAGAGTGGAACAAGAATTCAGAAACGAACCCAATCAACAAGATGACCATCAAATATTTATTGTAAGTGAGGACAAACAAATTGATGTATTAGGATTTGTGATGGCACACCCAACAACATCAACAAGGGAATTGTTAATGGAATGCGACATTAGTCAGTCTTCGGTTTGCAGAATTTTAAAGAAACATAAGTTTCGGTCTTATAAATACCAAATACACCAACATCTTTATGGAGATGATAACGACAGGAGGCTAGTATATTGCAACTGGTTCTTAAATGCAGTACAATAAAACCCAGATTTTCCTTTTCATATTTTATATTCAGATGAAAGTAGATTTACGAATCAAGGTATGTTTAACAGAAATAATACTAGGTACTGGGCTCAAGAAAATCCGAGGTTGGTAGGGCGGGGGAATATTCAATAAAAATTTGGGTTTAACTGTTGGCTTGGAGTACTTGGAGATCGAATAATTGGACCCATATTTTTTATGGAACACTTACTGGCGAACGCTATTTATTCTTTTTACAAAACCAGACAGCAGAATTTCTTGACTTACTTCCTCTTGCCTATTTACAAAATCTGTTTTTCCAACAAGATGGTGCTCCCCCACATTAATTCCAGAAGAGTGATGGAATATTTAAACAACTTGCATGGTGAACGCCTTATCGCAAATCAAGGTCATATGAGGTGGCCTCCTAGGTCACCTGACTTAACACCCCTAGACTATTATGTATGGGGCACTCTCAAAAATAAAGTTTATTAAACTTCTTCAAATACCCGTGAAGAGCTGCAAAATAAAGTTGTACGGGCTCTTAATGAAATAACGCCGGCTGAATTGCGTACAGCCATTCAAGCAACTGTACGCAGAGTCGAATTGTGTATAGAAAAAAATGGTGGACATTTTGAACAATATCTATAAATGTCAATTTATGGTTTAATTATATTAATTATTTTAAAGATACCTACTGTTACCTAGTTTAAGTTTAATTGTTCAAACGGAATTGATTTTTATTTATTTATAGGCCCGATATTTATGTTCATTTAAATAAAACTCTGAGAACAGAACTGCTGTCGCATTCTATTGCAAATATCCTTGTGGATGTAATTGTGTTTACCTCCACATACTTATGCTAAACTCAATTGTAACGTTCTTTGCGCTCACAATTATTAAATGTTTGATAGGTCAAGATTGCCTATAACTACACGAGTCTGTCTGACAGCTAATACTGTTTTATTACATTCAATGGCTACTATGATTTTTCCAATGTTATTAGGTTACCAGATTTACACAGAAATGTGCCATTTTAGTTTCCAAAGCCCACTAATCTATTATCTATTAGCCGCATGTTTCTAAAAGCTTGGTTGCATTTTATTTTGGCTGAAATCGCAAATATTTCTGAGCAGATTTTCAAAATTTTGGCATCATTAGATTCGTATGAAAATGAGGTATTTAAAAATGTTGGTGAACGATTAAATTCCCATTTAAAAAAAACGAGTTAGTGGGTAAAAATCACATTTAAAAATTTTAAACGCCTCTAGAGAATTAAGTAATGCAATCATATTGCTCTTTTTATTTTTATAATAACGTAGCACACAAACTAAAATATTTAAATTTTCTATTCCAAATATTTTAGGAAATATCGGGGCGAGCGCAATTCGTGACTCACCCGGTATATTTAAAATATAAGAAGTAAAGGTAACATACCTTAAGAAGTAGAAGTTGTTACGAAGAATATTCTGAGCAGGTTCAAGAGGATGGTATCGGTCAAGTTAATTCAGGTATTCAGATTTGGAATTGGAAATATTTTTAACGTCACTCAAGTTGACAGAAGACAATTTCTAAGAGAATTTTTTTACTGATAACCAATTATTAAGGTTATATTCGGTTGTGACCAAACGCGTCACAATACAAAAGGTAAAAGCATTTACAAACACATAATAAATCTATGGTATACTCATCTACTTTTCAAATATATCTGTTGTAAATTCAAAGGCCATTTAGATTAGATAATGATATTTGCTTTTAATATTATTATTCGTAAATTCATTCCGATAATTACATTCGAAATTAAATTTGTTAGTAAAATGGGCTTGTTCAGCATTTTTTTTTTATTTCATAAATCGAAAGTGCAAGTATAAATTAATGGATCTGCAAAAAATCAGGATCTTATTCGCATGTTTAGTATCTTAAAAACTATTACAAATCTCCATCTCGCGAAAATGGGGCGTGGCCAGGCGCTACGTCACTATACGCATAGACTCGGCGATCTCAATAGACTTGATGCTCCTTACTTGTTAGAATTATAAGTGTTTTCGAAGTATTGTATGTTTTGCTTACTACTTGACAGTAGGGGAGTACAATTTGGTGAAATGTCAAAAAATTACAATTTTCTCTCGCTCCTGCCGGGACGAATTTTCGATTTTAACCCTGCAATTTACGATTAGAATTCATCGCCGACCTTCTCCTTTCCGTAGAGACATAGAACGAACTTCCACTTGACGTATTTATTTAGTTACCAGGGTTTAAAAATTTCATGTTTTTCGACTTTTCAGGTTAAATTTGAAAGGTCCCAGAAAGTCATTTTTCTTACGTCACTTGCGTATAGTGACGTCACAAATGTGGGCTCGGTTTTTGCAACTATTACTAATTTCAACTCCTTATATCTCGAGAACGGAAAAAGTTAATAATACGAAATTTTAAGTGTATAATGAGAATATTGAGTACTATATGAAAAAGTATAAAAACTATATAAAATGAATATCATGGAACAAGCCCATTTATATTTGTTTGTTCAACATTGAGTTTGACTTATTATTCGCTTGAGGTGTCCTGATCGTCGAGCGTAATTGAACCTACTTTTATCCTGAAAATAGTCAAACTCTTGAGTACAGGTAATCATGTGCCGTGTAATTTTAGTAGATTTTAGACTACTTCGCATCCAACGTTAATTTCTATTATAAATTCTAAATCCACTTTATTTCAAATTAACGTTCAAATAAGATATTCACACACTTCTCAAAAAATAGAACAGTATACTGGAAAATAAAAGAAATGCGTTTATTTAAAATTCATTACAAATAGAAATCCCTCATTAAAAACTTATTAGGTGCACTTTTACTACCTAAACGACAGGTGCTAAAACGTTTGAAGACCCATTTAATTAGCTGTAAAATTCGAGGTCCGTAACAGAAGGACATTTCTTTGTTCCCTAATCGATGACCCGCCCCTGATCGCGTGAGTGTCTCATAGTTTCTTCATTTACGTTTGTGTGAGCAAGCGGCGGCGTCTTGTTTGGCTGCCTTGAAACAACAAAACGACAGTTTTATTTTATCATATTACCATACAAGTTACTAGAGCGTAGCCTTAACAATTATTTGGTTGTGTGGGGTGCTGACTTACGGGCTTCAAGACACAACTTCCGTTCGTGGTGTTTTGATGTAATAAAAAATGTATCGTTTCTTGAAGAGCAGGTTAAATACCTACCTTTTAAGCAATGAAATGTATATTGCATGGTGTTGATATAACCAATAATTATTTTTATTTAATTACAGAAAACTCTACACTTTTTACTATAAGTTTCTTTAATTCGAGATTATGAGTGTGAGGTGTCTGTAAAATATTGTTAAAATATAAAAACTTTAGTACCAAATTTTTATATACAGGGTGTCAGCACAGCGTTGTCCGAATATCCTCACAGTCTTATAAAAGATTAGAGTACAGTACAGTACAGTACAGTACAGTACAATACAGTCACTTGGTATCAAAATGTAACCAAACTTCGAACTAATTCTATAGTGGCAATGGAGCTATCTTTTTGTGAATTCTTAAAGTTTAGGTATCAACTTTAAACATTAAAAAGGAATAGATGTGCTCTTACCCCTAAGAGTGTGAGAACGACCCCAGGGGGTCTATTCTCGAATCTCTATTACAAAAAGTCGCATACTGCTTTGGGAAAATGTCTACCAGAATTCGCACGATTCTGAAAATACGTATTCTCGAATGTCTCATTTCAAGAAGGTTTTACAAGAAATATAATTGGTTTGAATTCAACGATTGGCAGTTTTCATAATGAGGTGGAGGGGGGCATCCTGTTTAAACCAAACGTTTTGTGAAACTTCTTGTTCCCCGTTTCTCAAAGTAGGAATAACATCCTTCTGCAGGAGCTCTAAATACTTTGAGCCGTTCAATGTCCCGTCTATAAAAAAAGGCCAATAATGCTACCCTTTAAAATTCCTTCCCACACATGTATTTTTTGAGGATGCTGGGTGTGAGCTGCTTGAATCCAGTGAGGATTCTTCCTAGACCAAATGCGACAGTTATGCCAATTAACTGTTCTATTAAGACAGAATGTTGCTTCGTCAGAAAAGCAATATTTTCTGTCAAAATCGGCTTCAGAAAGTGCATCAAATGGACTGTAGGGAAATCATTTTTCTTTTTTCGAAATATTACTATACTAGCTGCGTTGTCGATGTTTGTGGATTTTCAGAATATTCAACGTGCTATCATCAAATATTTTTAAAACTTTGCTGAGTACAGATTGGGTCAACGGAGTGCGATTTGGACATCTCTGGTTAAATAAGTTGCATACCTCTAGTTGTATTCTTCTACTGTCTCCAAAGCCGATCATCATTAATATTTCGGTTCCTTGTCATTGCAAAAGTGGCACGATTTTGCACTTGACACCAACACATGAAAAAAAAACTACTGAAAGAATGAACATCAATGAACATCAATGAATCAATGAATTCTCGTTGTTTTTATCACAAACATGAAAACTGTGAAATCTGACAAAAACGACGAAGATAAGCATTAATGAAACTTGTGATACACCTGATTGCAGCGTTTTTATTCAATTTGCTTATTGTGGGTTTCATTTCGAACATTCATTTAACTTTATTTAATTCTGGTAGATCATTTTCTCGCAAAGCTGTAAATTAAAAAAATAAAATTATTTTTAATTTTTTTCTCAAAATTTTTATTATGCAACCCATACAAAAATTTATATAGCTGAAAAGAGAATAAAAAAACTGCACCAGAAAGTGGGAATAAAATACAGATTGCCATTTTAAAAAAATTCGATGACGTCACATATCAAAAACCCCTAACGCAAATCTGACAATGACCAAAAACATCCGATTACCCGATCTCGGGGGTACCAAGCAAACAACCAGCTCGGTACCCTCTGATGCTAAGAAAGCGTCTCTAGCCGAACACAATCCTGAGCACACAGTTCGCACTTTCCTTCCGACGAAATCGAAGCACATGATACCAATTGGCACCCTGGGCTTCCGACTAGTCAACACCCCCAAATCCCTTTCAAACTCCGAGAGGGCTCGGTGATAGCCGTTCCCTCTCATGACAGACGAAAGACGCTCGCGAGAGCCTATACATGCCAGCGAAGAAAGAAGACCAAGACAGAAAAGCGTCAAAAGAAACCACCCAGCTGGCAGAGTCCAACAGCCAGGACCAGGGGAGGTTTGCTAATATCGCCAATACCGTCCGTATTAGCGGGGGGAATAGCCGAAAAAGCAGGCACCCCCGTTACGAGGCCGGTCCAGGTTTACTGCGATGATTGGGGCACACCTAATCATCCGAGACCATCATCTTTAGTCAAGAATGTTGGCGCTAACGCAAAAATAAGGTAGGCAGCCCCAAATAAAATAAAATTCGGTACATCCCTTCAAGCATTTTTTCAGGAAGCTTCTACATGCAGACTTATACCGATTATTCCATAATTTTACCCAACCATGCATATACCCTACAACTTTTATACGAAACTTGTTTTTATCTCCAATAATAACAGAAATAAAGGTACGTCAAAATATATTGAATAAGACTGTACCCACCTATCTAACTGAAAAACTATTAATCCATAGTCCACCAATAAATTTACAGAAAAAGAAATAGCCAGTGTTTAGGAACAGTGAATATTAAAATTATTTGTTCATTTTTAAAGGTTTATTTTTTTCGTGCGGGGTACCACAGGGGTCTACACTAGGACCAATTTTATTTGTAGTATACACATCTTTTCTACCAGCTCTTACCGAAAAATGCAACATACAGATGTACGCAGACGACACACATTGTTTTATTCATTTGAACCTAGTAGATTTCATAGTAGTTGTGAAATTGTTAGTCGTGAACTCAAAAAAATTTCTGAAACATCGCTAGAACACTGTCTTAATTCAAATCCGAGTAAGTGTGCTGTAATGCTTTTCGGCCGTCAGGCTGATAGGATTAACCTAACCCCAAATATTAAGCTTAAGATCAATAACGTAATAATACCCATAAAAAACAATATAAAAACATTATACAATAAAATAATATTGTTTGATAGTCCCAGCTATTTATTAAAAAAAAAATGTACATATTATAAATATTACACACAAGGGCACTCTAACACCGCCAGTTCACAAATCCGCGATATTTGAAAGATCGTTTTCTCAAAATATTTCTACTGTATATAATTCTATTTGATCAGCAGATAAGTCTCTCTCTGTTTCTTCTTTTCCCAAAAATTTCAAACGAACTTGCCTATCGTAAAGTTTTCCTATCTTAGCGTAACAAGAAAATTTGAAAAAACTAAGGACCCAATGAAAAAGGAAAAAAGAAACACTGTGTATGTATTTTTGTTATTTTAAGTAAATATGTATATATATTGTTCTATATTCTCAATCTATTTTTATATATTGCATGTCCCAATTTACTTCTTGAAAGTAAATTTAAATGAAATTATTGGACACCAAATAGTTTTAACAAAACTATTAAAAATGATAGATTATAGAACATCATCAGCATGATTATCTATACTCTATAGAATAACTCTTACTCAAGGTTGAACTAAGTCGGTTCAATTATACTTATCGATCAAGATACCAATAAAAATAAATTAAACTCAATATTGAACGAACAAAGTATTAATTTATTAATAAATTTCAGTTTGGACTGTAAATATCAAATTTAAATAACAACATCTAAATATATACTATGAATTTGTAATATGAAGCTTTACCTTGTCTGGGCTTCTCATAACTCGAGTGACGTTTAATTATAACCTCTAACTGGTTATGATAATTTCCTTCAAATACTGTCACTTGACTGACTTTTATAACCTCTCAAGGTTTCTTCTTCTTCTTATGTCACTGGATTGGCGTTTGTTTATAGCCTCCAAATTTTTACAAAATTTCGTTGAAATATTTCTGTCACTTGATAGACGTTTGAATTTCTCCACCATTAATTATGGATAACAAGATTAACAAATACTTCCCTCTTCTAAATCTTCTTTCAGGATAATATTCATCGTAATAATTCCGTAATACTTCTTATATTTAATGTACTTGGACAAATATTTATTTGATATCAATATATCTGGATAGTAATATTATTCTAACCTTCAAATGGTTTCACTTCTTTTTCTTTTATTATAAATTGGTTGGTTAATCTTGGCTGAATATTTTTAGATGTTAACTGTTCAGCGGTCGATGATCAACTGATTTGTAATATAAAGCCGTTTAATTGGATTAAATTCCAATGTTTCAATGGTTTTTTCTATTTTGATCTGCTCTTTCAAAATTTAATTTTAATTTAATTTTTAAACTATTCAGTTTTGTTTGTTCTTTATATTATTTGAATACTGTTTCTAATTCTTTAATTTTCCTGATAAATTTCTTATTATACTTTTCATTATTAAATGAATAATTGTAATTACTCGAAATATATTGACATATTACATGTACTCCTTAAAATCTACTTATAACTACAATTAACAATTCCAAATTCAAACAAATACTATTTCATACGTTTATATGAATAGCAACCATAAGCAAAAAATGCTAGTAGCTTAAACATACTACAGTGTTTCATATTGGCAGATTCATGAATATTGTTATAATAAACTAAAAACAAGAAATTGATACGCCAATAAACATTTAATATCATACTATTAGTCTTTTCTTTCAGCATGATGTGAAATATCATTCATAAAATACCTTTATGTAATGATATTTGAAAATATCTGAGAACTTAAAATGTCATTCAATGTTTTGTAATTGTCTTTGATTTAAGATTTAATTTGTGTAGATTTAAAATGCCTCCGCTGAGAAATGGTCGGCAATTAACACCATGTGCTGCAACATCATGAAGGCAAAAGAAGAAGAAGCACGGATATTAATCCCATAGAATTCACTAGCCTCCGAAGAAATGTTTAGTTACAGTTCCGGAGAAGGAAGAGGGGGGTTTTTTAGTGAGTAGAAATCTCACATATCCCTGCACGCCGGACCCCCAGTGTAGGGAACCTTTTGAAGGTTTTTCCCCTCGGAAAAAAAGATTTAAAATGCCTTTACACAATTTAAGATTTTCAGAACTAGGTTTTTGAAATGAATGTCAGATTTTAGAAATTTTATTTTATTGTTTTTTTAAATCCATTTTATTTTAAACGAGACTGAAAATCTGTAAAAGTTCATGTTTTACAATATACTACTTAACTTAACCTTGTTAAAATTAAATTAACTCCTTTTTATGTTTATTTAAATATTTTGTTCAAATTCAGTACTAAGTTTCATTCTCTGCATCTTACTTGTTCAGAACAAGTGAACTTGAATCAATTTAACAGACTACAAACATTCCTGCTTCTGTATGCTCTGTTAAGGTAAAACTGTTATGGTTATTTTCCAAAATTTATACAAATTTGTGAATTTTATTTATGATTTCAAACACGATACTTAGGAAGTGTTCCACAGTGTGGGCATTGCAGCAATATAGATATATTTTTTTGTATGTACATTGGTTGCCCCTTTTTTTTGGGTCAAGCGGAAGAACAGCTATTATAGCGTCTGTGCTATACTAAGCTGAACTTCGCCCTTCCATGTCTTTATTGAATAAAGTGTACTATTATTATTGGTCAGACTTTTATAATTGTGAAAACATTGATGAAGCTACAGATTTACTAGTGGGCGTAATAACAAATGCAGTTGATAGTAGTACATTAGTATATTTCGTAAAAAAATTAAGCACAAAGAAAGAAAACTAAAACCGTGGATCACACAAGGTTTAATAAATTCCATTAATAAAAGAGATAGTTTGTACAAAAATGTAAAGAAATTTCCGAATAATATTGAAATGAAAACGGATTACTTAAATTATAGAAATAGACTAAATGAATTGATTAAAACCACCAAAAACAACTACTATAGAACAAAAGTTTGTAACAACAAGAAGGACAGTAAAAATCTATGGAATGTAGTAAAGGAAATTAGCAATTCCAATAATAAAAAATCTACTATCAAAGAAGTAAAAAATGATTCCGGAACAACATCCAACAAAGCTGAAATGGCAAATTTATTTAATAATTATTTTGTAAATGTAGGAAAAAATCTCGCAGAAAAAATTACAATACCTGATGATGTTCCCACCAGAACATCGACACAATTTTCCCTTTTCTTACGACCTACATATAAAAATGAAATTGAAAGTATAATAAAAGAACTAAAGAACAATAAAACACCAGGTATTGATGGGCTAAAAGCGGAAGTTATAAAAGAAATTGCAGAGTATATTTCGCCTCAACTAACATTTCTTATAAATAAAATATTAGAAACCGGAATATGTCCTTCTGCATTCAAGACTACAATTGTAAAACCATTATTAAAGAGCGGCGATAAAACCGAATTGTCGAACTACAGACCGATCTCAATAATAACAAATTTTACGAAAATATTTGAAAAATTAATGAAACTCAGAATTAATGAATATCTAAAAAAACACAAAATAATTTCGGACAGACAATTCGGTTTTCAAGAACAAAAATCCACTCAAGATGCCATTTCATTTATTACCTCAAAAATTTATAAAGCATTAGATTCAGGCAGACCAACTTTGGGTGTATTTCTAGATCTAGCAAAGGCATTCGACACTGTGAGTCATACACAGCTGTTAGATGCATTGGAGGATATTGGTTTTCGGAGAATTACCCTAAATCTCATGAAGAGTTATTTATTAGAGCGTAAACAACTCGTTGAAATAGATAAAACAATGAGTAGCGAATGTACAATAACTTATGGAGTGCCACAAGGAACGGTCTTGGGCCCCTTATTATTCATTATATACATAAACAGTCTATTCACACTAGAATCCAAAGGCACAATCATTAGTTTCGCGGATGATACGGCAATAATATACCAAGGCGAAAATTGGCAGGACTTAAAAGACACCTCTGAAAGTGATCTAAAAAATATAAAAAATTGGATGGACCATAAATTACTTACAATTAACTTTCAAAAAACAAAATACCTACCATTTACATGCTACAATAGGAATATACCATTATACACGTCCTTAAATATCGATGAAAACACACAAATATCGCAAACGGACACAATAAAATATCTAGGTGTTACTATGGACCAGCATCTTAGATGGAATCATCATATACAAAATGTTACCCAAACACTGAGAGGTCTACTATATAGATTTAAATATCTGAAAAACATATTAGACGTGGAAAATTTAAAAACCATTTATTATGCCTTGATTGAATCTCGACTCCGCTATGGTATTATAGGATGGGGAGGAGTCGTCAACGAATATTTAAAGAAACTAAATGTTATTCAAAAAAGATTCCTAAAAATAATCTTTGGTAAACCAAGTACTTACCCCTCAGATGATATTTATAAAGAATCCAAAATTTTTGATTTGCGTCAATTGTATTTTACAGCAATAATCAATTTACAACACAATAATAAGGACAATTTAGTAGAAATAGATCATAACTATTAACTATCACACTCGACATAAACTCACATCTTATAGAACGCCGTTCTCCTCTAAGTCAATAGGCCAACGTCATGCCGCTTATCTTGGTCCGAGACTATATAATAAATATATTACCGAATGAATTAAAAGCATGTCGCTCCCTATTCGGCTTTAAAAAAAAACTAAAAAAATTTGTATTGAACTTTAATAGAACCGAATTACAGAAATTAATAGAAATGAGACCCTGAATATACGCTACCGAGACGCTACTATTTTTTCAGAAATCGCATTTTATAGTCGTAGGTCATCTATTTTATAATACATACATGTCTAATTATTTTTTAAAGTTATGGAATGTTAATATGTTTAGCTGTAGGAAAAATTACATAGTTACCTATTTCATTATATACCTACCTATTATATTACCCATTTAATTATATGTGTAATAGTGTATCGTACGTATATGTAATGTACTGCTTGTATAGAAGTATAGTTATATTATAAGTACATGTATTTAAATATAAATGTATTTTACAATATTTCAATAATGTAAAAAATTACTGGGTTACCTTAGTTTATTTGCTTGTTAATTGAATTTGTTGTGTACTATTCTGTTCTCTGTACAAATACTTAGTAGCTAATAAACAATTATTTTTATTATTATTATTATTATTATTATTATTAGGTATTATTTTAAATTTTACTGTTCACTCTTATATTACACTATTTAGCGTAACTAGAAACACCAAATTATATTATATACTTAAGTGTAATCCTATTAGCAAATAAACTGAAACTGAATTAAATATTATTAACTAACTAAACGGTTCCATTGAATTTCCAAGTGCGTCTTTATTAGTATTTAACTAATTTAACGGCTCACAAAAAACAGTACATGAATCATATTCCACTCACACACACCCTATTTCAAAAGTCATTCATTCCCACGGATTTCAATTGAAAAGTGTAATGGTGGTGTGTTGTTCTCACGGAGCAGGATGCAACAGCGGGGATGTATGACGGCAGACGCATCGACAGGCAGACCAACAGTTCGCCTGGGAGAGAACGGGGCAAGTGTATCTGCTATTAATTATCGCTTCATTCACTACAGGTAGGTACCTACTGGTAATTGGGTATTATTTATTTATCTAATTTACACCATTCCACAATATATCATCTGTTAATGAATGAGCACAGTACAGATTTTTAATAATTGTGAAAATATTCAATTTAAAAAATGATATTTTAAGAAAATAGTAACACGCAGTGTGCTTAAAAATTAATTATTATTTGTTTGCTTATAATTGTATTAAAACATATTCTTTATAGGATTTTGAAAACAGCAGAAAAACATAACTATCTATAACTAAAAGAAAAAGTATGTGTAAATTATTATTAATGAAATCTTTGCATTCTTTCGACAACCTGAATTCTGGTTATGTTAGCAAATTAAAATCCTAAAATGAATTTGTTTAATTTCTTATTTGACAATTCTCATTCTAACACTAGCATCCACACAGTCCCCTACGGCCATGCTGATTAAACTAGTATATACATAACCCCCTACGATCATGAAGATTCGATTAAAAATTAGAACAAAGGAGTAAAATGAATTTATTTATCTACCTTGTCTTGAAAATTCTTCATTCTAATGGATTACATTTTCATTCTGTTTCTTGGAAATGCTTAGCCTTTGAAACGTTTTTCGCCCTTATTCTAGAGCTCATCAGAAAGACATAAAGTCACTCATAAAGATGTTTCATGTAAAAGCAAGACAATTTCTATGAATAAGTGAGAACTAATTATACTTGAGATTGACTGTATAGAGTAAGGCTCCAATACTAGTGAGCTAATAGATAGGTCAAGATCTGTTGTTCTTGTCAGTCAATCTCAAATATATTAACGAAGTAAGGGTTCAAACAAACCACCTTTCTGTGCCAAACAATAGCCAAACCGATTATATAATGAATCTCTCATATCATTGAGTTGATTTGAGGTAATGTTTGCACAAAGTTGGATAAGTTTTTCCTGTAATTCAACTAAATTATTGGCTTTTTCAAGGGCATGTTCGTACGTGGTTTCCTTTAAAAAGCCCCACAGTAATAAGTGATTGGGTGCTAGATCAGGTGACCTGGGGGAGCATTTTATCATTTACCTCATACTCATTAAACGATTGGGAAATGTTCATTCCAGAAAGTTAATAACCATTCCTGTATTGTGACTTGGGCAGACGTTGTTGAAATCAAATATTGTCAAAGTTGACAGCAAGATTTTGAACTGCAGGAATTATTTGATTTTCTAAAAGCTCTAAATAGTTATTGCCATTTAAATTGCCATCGATTATCAGTGGACCTATAATATGTCCAAACGTTCAACTTTTGCGAATACTCGTCACCCTCTCTATCACATGTATCCTTCTTTATAGTTTTAATGATTTTTGATAACCCTTGTAAGTCAATTTTCTCAAATGCATGAAATTTTACTTTTATTCCTTTCATATCATTTAACACATAGTTACTATCATGGGATGGAACAATACTATTTATAATATTGTCAATACTGTTTATAAAATATGTATTGAATGCGTTTGTTATTCAATCTCCGATGTTAAAATTCATTTTCAAATATGATATTTTTATTACTATATTTTTACTTCCCTCGCATACCGAAGGGAAGTATTGTATTCGAGAAAAAATCACCCTCCGAGATTTTTTCGGATTCTGACGTTTCAGAACACGTAGATTACGAAAATATAGGTTTTTCAATTCCGTCAGTCTGTCTGTCTGTCTGTCTGTCTGTTGGTGCATTTACTAAAAAACTACTTGACGGAGAGCAGTCAAATTTGGTAGGTAGTTGACGCTACTGTCAGCGAAGAGATGGTAGAAATTTCACTGGAAAATATACAGGGTGGACCGTCTAAACGGAATAAATAGTGAAAAAAATTTTTTTTTGCTCAAATTAAAAATTTCCGCGTTTCATGACGCGCTAAACCTACTTCAGAAAAAAAAAATTTTTGAAAATTTTTTTCAAACATTTTTGAAAAAATTTTTACCAAGATGAAAAAATTTTTTTTTGCTCAAATTTAAAATTTCTACGTTTCATGACACCCTTAACCTATTTCAGGAAAAAAAAAATTTTTCCACCAATATTTTTGAAAAAATTTTTACTACTAAAATTAAATATTTTTTTTTCTTTCTTCAAATTTAAAATTTCCACGTTTCATGGCATTCTAAGCCTGATTCAAAAAAAAAAATTTTTAAATTTTTTTTAACCATTTTTGAAAAATTTGTTTACCACTAAAATAGATGGAATTTTTGTTTTATTTCTTCTAATTTCAAATTTCCACGTTTCATAACGTTCTAAATCTATTTAAAAGAAAAATTTGAAATTTTTCTTACTATTTTTAAAAAATTTTACCACTAAGATAGAATTTTTTTTCTTTCTTCAGATTTTAACTATCCACGTTTCCATGACAATCTAAAACTATTCAAACAAATTTAAAAACGTTTTTGAAGAATTTTTTTAAAAATTTGAAAACATTTATGTATCACTACTATAGAACAGACGAAAAAATGTTTTTGCTCAAATTTAAAATTTCCACGTTTCATGATATTCCAAACCAATTTCGGAAAAAAAAATTTGCAACATTTTGTTACCAGTTTGGAAAAAAATTTAACACTGGAATGCTCAAATTTAAATGACATTCTAAACCGAGGTATTTCAAAAAAAAAAATTTGAAAATTTTTTTCACCAACATTTTTCAAAAAGTTTTTACCACTAAAATAGACCGATTTTTTTTTTTTTATTTGCTCAAATTTAAAATTTTCACGTTTCATAGCATTCTAAACCTATTTTAAAAAATACATAATTTTTAATTTCTAAATTTTTTTTAGCACTACTATAGAATAGAAGGAAACTTTCCTTTTTGCTCTTTGAAATTTCTACGTTTGACATTTTAAACAGAAGAAAAAAATTTGAAAATTATTTTACCATCTTTTGAAAATTTAAAAAAAAATGAAATTTTTTAACCACCACTATATTTCCACTCCATTATGTGAATGTTGGATTGAAAATGTGACAGATGGCAATAATATCTGGCATATGCACCTATTATACTTTTATTGAAAAATGTACAGGGTGGTCATCCCTAGAAATAATTCAGTCATGGTGGACATTTGTAAAAGTATTTGCGCAAGCCTGCCATATGTGGCACCTGCTATTTAGTATTGAGCTTTTGCTGTTGGATGAGTAATCTGTATATTTTTTTGACCCAAACTTATCAAGTTTTCTTTGTAATAATAGCAATAACTCTATTCCGATTATTATTCTCAATGTCATTTCGTAATTATTAATTTTTTTGAGTGACTGCCATGCACAAATAACGAGGGAAGTTCTGTGTAAATACCTTTACCGATTTTTTTCTTATCGTTCACCAATTCCTTTAAAACTTTCAACATTGCTTTACCATCATGTTTGTTTTGATCAGTTTGTGTTTCATAATATTTTTTTGTTTCTTGCTGTTGTGCTTCTTTATATAATTTTTCTCTTTCTATTATTTTTGCAATGACCTCATTTGAAAACCAAACATTAGGTTTAAAATTTTTAAATACTTTATATTCCTTAAATGGAGCAAACCCGTTTAGCACCTCAATAATTGTAGTATTTAAACATGTTGCTGGTATTTCAACATCTACTGAGCGAGTTTCCCAATTTGTGTCCATGAGCGCAAGTTGAAATTTCAAGTTATAAAATTTTTGAATTTTTTTTTATAAATTATATTTTATAACGTGTATTTATATTTCGCTTACCCTGTTAATTAAGTGAAACTAGTACATTATGATGATCCACAACTTTTTGGTCATCACAAACAGTAAATTTTATATTTGTTTCCTTCGTAATCAGATAATCTATGAGTGTTGAGGAAACTGCTGTAACCCTCGTAGGAACATTTATTAATTGACTTAGACCTATAGAACTAATAAGACTATTTATTTTATTACTATATGTAGACTATTAATATGTCTATATTGAAGTCACCCACAATGATTATTTTTGCATTGTTAGCTACAATATCTTCTAATCATTCTTCAAAATAGTTTATAAAATCGGCATGAGAACTATTTGGTGAATGGTTAGGTTAGGTTAGGTTGACATGTGAGTGGGCTCTTGTCAGACCCTCCACTGCGACCATCAGGTCTATTTATGGCTCACTCGTAGTTATAGTTCACCCAACAGATTCAGCTTTTTTATAAAGCTGATAATCTTGTTGGGTGAGAAACTGCCCAGGTGCTCTGGCTCCAGTTGCCCTTTGCCAAACAGTGAAAATCTGGTTCTTTCTGCTGCAGGACAGGTACACAAAACGTGTTCTGCCGTTTCATCATCCTCCAGACGTAGACGGCATTCGGCGTTTTCCACCGGTCCAATTCTATGTAGGTGATGACTTAGTCTACAGTGCCCAGTGTATAGGCCAATTAGAGTTCTTAGGTGTAGCCTATTTAACTCTAATAGTTTTTTAGTGCTTGACTTCAAGGGGTATGTGATAAACTCCTTTGAGTGAACTAAACCTGGTAGTTCCTGCCAGTGTTGAATTGTTTTCAATTCAGCCCAGGCCAGGATGGCAGCATTGGCAGAGTTAGCAGATATGCCAATGCTGCCGATTCTAGACCTATAAATTTAGTTGCCGCCCTTCTCTGGCCAGGGCATCAGCAATTTCGTTGCCCTCCATGCCAGAGCAGCCAGGTATCCAAATCAGAGTCAGTTTGTTGTTTTTGCCTAATTGGGCAAGAGCTTCCTGGCGATTCCATACCGCTTTAGAATTACAACGGTAGGATCCAACGGCTTTAAAAGCCGCTTGGTTGTCTGAAAATATTTTTATTGATTTGTGTCTTAGCTGCATCTGTTCGAGCCTCCGTACACACAGCTCAATGGCATGGATTTCTGCCTGAAAAATAGTCGCATTATCACCAAGGCTTGAAATTATCTTTTCTTTTAGTTTGCGACTATATACACCAGCTCCAGTTCCCTCAGGGGTTTTGGAGCCGTCTGTGAACCAACAGCTGTCTGCCCTTTGTAGGTCGGTTTTGTTCCGATCCCGTTCATCTCTTCCAGGAAACAGGACTTTAAAGAGCAGTTCATGGTTGATCAAGGTAGGCATCACATCTGAAGGTATTCCCAGGATGCTGTGACAGTTTAAGTCGTCCAACAGCCTATTGTGCTCCATGATGCTAGCCTGCGGTATATTAGTTACCGCTTAATGGATTCTGTATGTTGCCCACCTGGCCTCTCTCTCCAGGTAAATATGGAGAGGAGGTAGTTCCAGGAGGACTTTCAGAGCAGCTGACTGTGTGGTGCTTATTGCACCAGTTATTGCCAGGCATGCTTGTCTCTGCAATCCAGAGAGTTTGGCTTTGGTCGTTTGTTGAACCCTTTTGACCACCAAGCTATTGACGCATACGCTATCATTGGTCTAATTACTGTAACGTATGTCCAATATATTTATTGGGGACCAATGCTCCAGGATTTTCCGCAAATTCTTCGACAGGGACAGTCTCGCATTGTGGATTACCTTTCCAAGAGGGAATTCCAGCTGACTTATTTAGGGTTACACCTAGGTATTTCACTTCTTCCGCAAATGGAATGATTTCACCTGATATGGAAGGTGGTTCCAGGTTGTCCAACTTCCTTTTTCTGGTGGAGGGTATAATTACCATTTTGTGGGGGTTAACAGACATCTGCTCTCTCTCACACCAGATATGAATAGCATCTAGTACCTCTTGAAGGCTATCAGAAAGTACCACTTGAGATTTTCCTCTAACCAGAATGACTAGGTCGTCAGCATATGCCTGAATCTCGACTTCCCACAGGGAGATAATGGCAAGCAGATCGTCCACAAGAAGTGACCACAAGAGCTGGGAGAGAACCCCGCCCTGTGGGCACCCTCTTGCGGCCCTAAGGCTTACCGCTTCCCCCTTTATAGATGTCGTGATGATTCTAGTGAATGGTACACTACACAAACAACAAACGTAGAATGGTAGACATTAAGTTTAATAGCCAAATTCCAAGTGTTTAGCGGTAACACATTTCTTTGAATAGCTGAAAGGAACTATTTATATCAACATACATTGCAACCCTCCCTGTATGTCTGCTATGAGATTTGCAAGTAAGCAGTTTTATCCAGCTCTTTCAATTTCATGATCACTCATTTCATCCGTTGTATGTGTCTCAGCAAAACACATGTTTATTAATATTATCCAAATTTTTTAAGAGGCTTTGACAATTTGCATAAAGTAAACCATATTTAGTTTTATCCCTATCTCGTTTTTTTACTTTATTATTGAATTTCCCTATGGTTTTGTTTCCATCTAGACTATGCGATACTCCTCTGTTATAACTTGATGTTCATTTTCGTTATTCCCAACTCCACTTTTGTGATATTTAGGTTACTGCATGAGTTTATTGCATTCTATGTCAAACAGACTAATGGAAGTTATAAATAGAAATGGTGGAATAACGAAACGTTAATAGTTATTTTTTTAAATCTCTTGTCTAATAATTCTAATTCTAGTAATTAATTAATTAAGCTGTCTATTCTCCACCTTTTCAGAATGAAATACCACGAATTTTTGTTAATGTTATAACGCAGTGCAATTTGTCCCATTGACCATTCATCTTCTGTTATACCGATAACTCTAGCCTTCCCATAACTCTTTAGAGTAAAAAATAAAATAGTGATAATATATGTTTTATTTCGGTTACTCCGTACGTATTCAAATAATGATAGATTTATACTAGAAAAAAAACTGTCCTATTATTTATCGTCTACGACAGTACAACAAGTACAAATATCACAACAAATGTAAGCTGACAAGTAGGTACTAAAAATGTAAAAAACGTAACAATCTGTATTAATTGCAAATTAACAAGTTTGCACCAAGCTCCCCCAGCTACTGGCCCAGTGGACTGGTAAAGGGTATACCGGAAGGAAACAGCTACCTCTGCCGCAAAGTACGCCTACCTCGATCTTCGTTCCACTAAAGCGGTGTTAACTAACGACAACTTATATTTTATTACAGGTTAAGTAGATATGCTCTAATCACGATAATTATCTTGCAGACTCAATACTAAGCCAATTAATATATTATAATTAAGCGTCAATAAAATGTATCTGCTACACGGGAATAATAATTAATCGGATATTAAGATTTTGTGCCGGATTAAAGCATATCTTGTTAAGTGCTTGATGGCTTTAACAGGCAGGGAAATAAGCACTGGAATTAAAAATAAATGTTAGCATAAAATTATCGTGGAATAGAAAAGTAGATAGACCTTTATTAGCAGCTTATGCTATACAAGAAGACAATACAATACTACAATACAAAATTTAGCATCGATAATTAGTAGGTATACGATAAATTAGAATCACAAATATGCTGTGTATATGTTATATAATATAAACCTAATATTGCAATTCAATAACTGTTTTATTTTGTATCCACAATAATAATATTCATTAAGCATATTTACTAATTTCAACAACTTTGTGACAACAAAAATTTAGTAACTTATAACAATATTTAGTAACTTTCGTATTTTTTATTTTGTTTTGGTTAAAATTGACCAATATTTAATGTGTGGGCTTATTATTGCTTTGTACAACAAAATTTCTGTGCTCATAGTTAAATTTCCAGCTATTAATTCCTCTCATAAAATTTTTTTGACACTTTATTCAATACGTATTAACAATGTTTTTTAAAATTTTATATGGTCATCTATTATTAGTATTACACCCAAATACTTAATTTCTTTAAGTTGTTCAAATTTATAATTATTTAACTCGTTAACTTTAAAATTTTGGTGCATCTAAACTAGATAATGTATAATTCTTTCCTACTAACTATTAACTATTTTAGTTAAATTTAGACTTAAACTATTTTCACACCACACAACTGGTTATTTAATATATGTAATTCTCTGTTCATAGTAATGTACATCCGATTAAGATCTTTGCCACTAATGTATAATATTATGTAATCTTCGAAAATTGAAATTTTGGAGTCATATACAAATTTAACAATGTCATTTATATACAGGGTGGATAGAATAGGAGCAAGAATGTTGCCCTGGGGAACTCTGTAGGTAACTTTTAAACCAATTTAAAACGTAATTTCTTATCCTTACTCCTTCTAACTTAGATATTAATAACTCTCTACTCATTGTTTCAAATGCTCTTTTTAAGTCAAGAAATATACTTAACTAAAACCACTTCATTGTATTCTAAACATGTAATCCATTCATCACATACATTTAAAATGGTAGACTGACATGAATAATGTTTGCGAAACCCAGACTAATTGTGAACGATTACTCCTTTATTTTCACAGAAATTTATAAATTGATATTTAACAGCCATTTCTATAATTTTGTCAAATACACTGTATTTATAGGTCTATGATCTTTAAACTTTTGGTACTGGTATCACGTACGAAGTGTTCCAAGCACCAGAAAGAATACGACATGTTAGTTAAGTATTTACTATACCTATATCGCAAAACGAATAATTGTACGTAAAACCAGAAGTTAATGCCCCGAAATCTAACCTATGCGTATAACATTAGTTCATTGGTCAAATCTTCTCAAATCAATAACATTTTATACCAAAGAGCCTAAGCGGTCTGGCATCGCCGCTTTGAGATTGAATGACTTGAAGCAGGTTTTTCGTCTAGATCTTTTTCCTGTCTCAGTAATTAAAATTTATAAGTTTTCTTTCCCGTTTGGGCACTTTATTTATCAAATGTGAAAGGTGTTTGCGTATTTGTTTTTAATCTATATTGTTAAGTAATGCCTGTCCCACCCCGTCCAGTCCTTCAATTGACAAGGCACCAATGCACCGTGGATGTCAGGCTGGTTCAGGGCTGGATGCTGAAATTACTTTATGCATGCATAATTATTCATACATTTGTTTTAATTTTGATTGATCTTGTAAAAGTTTTTCACAAACGATTTACCCGAAGACTGCTAATCCTAGAAAAAAATGCATGTAAGAAAGTTGCTCCGTTCTTTATTTTTATTGCTTCCTTATATTCTTGGTATGTATTTCGAAAGACAAAAAAGTTTCCTCCTTGCTATATTTACCATTGCAGAATCTCAAGCTTTATCGACAGTCTTAAAAGAAATCATATTTTCTACATTATAATTTGACCTTCATATTAACATATTTAATTAAGAAAATGTAGTGATAATACGGTAAAAATGTAATATCAGTTGATTGACTCTCTTTTGAGTTAGGACGAGTTAAGCGCAAAAATAATTGTTCTCTTATTTTATTCCTAATTATTATTTATCAATGACACGCCGATAACAAAAGATGTTCAAAATGCTGCCCATCAGCTTGGATAGATCTATTTATTCGCTTTACAAAGTTGTCGCAGCTTATACTTAACTGTTCGGGGGTAATGTTATAAAAGACGTTTTGAATTTTTTCTCTCAGTTCTAAATTTTGTGGCATAGGGCTATTACACCTATCTCTCACATACCCCCATATGAAAAATCTGGAACTCTGGAATCTCTAGTTGTCATAGCAAAATGCGACGTAGCACCGTCTTCTTGGAAATAGACTGTGCTAGACAAATTATCCTGTTGAAGTTGCGGATTAAAGAAATTTTCAAAACATGATGGGGCACCAACAATTGAATTGGTTGATTGATTGATTTACCAGCGTAAGGTGGGCATTGCTGCCAATTCCGGTGCATGGAGATTTGTTCCACCACGCAGCCCGATCGCCCGCCGAACGTCCATCTGCAGTCGACCAGTCGTCTATTACATATTCATGCGCCTCCACCCAACCTACCAACGGATCATCCCACCGTGTTCCGGAACAAACCCCCGGTGCTTTCATATACCGCCGGACCGGCTGCATACGCTGGATTGGACATTGGACATGCTTGTTGTGAGCAGCGAGAGCCGCATGACGCATGGGGTAGGAGTATAGGATGGAGCGTGTCGGTGTTTGTGAGATATTTCTTCTTGTTTTCCTTCTGTCTTCATCGGATGGCAAGTGTAGGCGTTTCTGAGGTTCTTCTTTTAGGTTTTCGTGCTTCTTTTTACATTCAGGTTTTTGTGAAATGCTTCTTTTTAGTTGTGTCTGTGATCACCTTCTCTCCTATTCTACTTCTGAGTTTTCTGTTTCTTCTGTTTCTGAGTCTGGCAGTGTGTATATCCTTGATATTTCTTTATTGTATTCCGTTTTATTTGTTATGCCGATTTTCCCAGTGTGTATAATCCTTTCCTAGCTTATTCATAACCCTCGCAATTGTTGTTATCCATGTGTAGCATGGCCTCCCTATTTTCAGTTTGTTGCTGTTTAGTCGCAGCGCTTTCTTTAGTAGGTGTATCGAGTCTCGTCTTTTTACGTGTCCCCAATATTTCATTGCGTATGATTCTATTCTTTTGATTATTGTTCTTCCCTCTAGTAATGTTGACGTTTTCTGTCGTTTTTGTGGTTTTCCTGTTTTTGCTATCAGTTGGATAATGTCCCTTTCAGCTCTTCTCAGGCTTCTTCTGTTGGCCTTTGTCGTTGCTGCGTTTTTGACTCCATATATCGTCGTAGGCATTATGATGGTCGTGTATATCTTTTCGGTTAGGCATCAGGTTCATAGGTCCAAACCATTATATTGCAGTGTTTTCGTGTCATTGTTGACCAATTTAGTTCCTTTCCTGTTTATTGTTTTTATATCTCCTCCTGGTATTTCTTTTTGATTTCTTCGTTCTGTAGCAGGGAGATGTTCCGTGTGTCATTTGCTGTTTTGTTGTTTTTTTTATTTATTTTTTTTATTTTTATGCGCGTTGAAGTCTCCTAGTATTGTTATGTTCATTTTTCTATTCCTATTTCTTCTAGTCTCTTGGGTGATCTGTCAGAGTACTCGTCCTGTCCGTTTGTCGGAGGGCACATGTACTCCTAATATGCATATGTTTTCCTTTCCAAATTGTAATTCTGCCGTGGTTATGTTTTCGTTTACTTTTCTTGTTTATCTAGATAGGGGTGTTCCGTCTTATTGCTCATAAGACTCCTCTGCTGGTTTTCTCTTTGTCCCCTCCACTTAGATGCCATTTGCAGTTTTGAGTAACTGCGGTTCCGTCTATCATGTGTGTCTCTTGTATGCATGTAACGTATATGTGTTCCACCATAAGAGTCTCATCGATTTTTTCTCTCTTTTCTCTCGTTATGCAGCCTCTGACATTCCATGTCACCAGAATGATGTCATCGTGTTGTAATTCTTGACTGCTAGCTTCTTCTGTTCTTTGTGATATTTGGTACATGTTTATGTGCGTTGCTTCCTCTAATTCTGGGCGGAGTGTTATTGCCCCAGTTCGAGCGTATGTTTCTTCTGGTTGTTCTTCTTCATGTCTTTCTTGTGCAATAATCACACTATCGTAGTGATTTCTTTCATTTCCGTGTTTCCTATATACTATCTCTAGTGGTGTGTTAAAAGAAAGACCGTACATTTTTTGTGTTGATACCGCACATCAAACTGTAACTTCTGGAGAGGATCTGACATACCGATGGAAAATTGTGGGATTTTCTGATCCCCAAACTCTACAATTATACTTATTCACTCTTCCATTTAAGTGAAATGATACTTTGTCTGACATGATTAACTTATCCAGAAAATGCGTGTCTTTTCTACGTAAATCAAGAATTTTTCTACAAAATTGTACTCGTTTTGGAACATCAGTTTACTTTAATTTCTGATGAATCTGAATTTTATAAGCATTCAATTTTAGAACATTTGTCACAACAGTTTGAACAGTAGGTAGAGTCCGGAATACCTGTTTGGGAAGAAATTTTTCTGTAGAGGAGAAAGGATCATTTTGTGTCATTTCTAAAATATTGCAATATTAAGCCCATTTTCCTTATTTAGTGTTCTTTTCTTGTGGTCAATACAACCCGAATTCCAATAGTTTGTATACCATTTTCTAATTGATATTTTTGTTAGAGCGTTAAACTTAGCTCTAAATCTTCTTTAAGTTGCTTTGTAATATTCAATGTCAGCAAAAAATATTACACACCTAGCTTTTTCACTTAAAGTAAACACTTCTCTTAAAGCAACTCAAATATCCGAGTTGTTAATATACTAATTACGTTTGCAAGTAATGTCTACTTTGCGAATCATTATTTTTTTCTTACCATTTCACAAACGCACTATTCACTTTTAGCAAGAGAAATCGAAATTATGAGTTTATAATTCATTCCACAAAATCCGCCCCTGATTCATCTAAACGCCCTATTAATAATTAATATCGACATTTACGCTTTAGCGTTTACTAAAATTTATTAAATGTTGTAGAATGTATTAATAATTTTATACAAATTATAATCATTCAGATTATTTAGTTTCATTGATAAATCCACTTAACATATTCAGTGACTCAAAGGATAGTTCGGTTTATCATTAATCCCACGTCCATGTACTAAAAACTAAACTTTGGTGTTGTATTCTCATAATTACATCAATTCGTGCCGATAATGATTCAATTAGCATAAGGCTTACTTTGAGTATCAACAATGATACACTGCACACAAGAAGTTAAGAATAATTTGAAGGGATTGGACAAAAGATAATAATTCGTTATTTGAGTATTTTCTTCTTCCTCCTCCTCTTCTTCTTCTTCTTCCTCTTCTTCTTCTTCTTCTTCTTCTTCTTCTTCTTCTTCTGATTCACAATGTATTCACGCTACCAATCCTCCAACACACGTCCCGAGTTTGATAACTTTTTTATTAATTTTTTTGTGTAATTTGGTTATGAAAACCAATTTTAGTTTAATCAGTCAAAAGTGTTGGGAGAACCAAAAATATCCAGGTCCATCATCAATATCTCGTATTCTGGCCCTTTACTCTGATTACGTCAAGTACACATTTAGGCGGGCTTCTGATGAGGTGATCGGTCTTGTGGGATTTGTATTCATAACATGGAAAAGTAACTAACAGTTTCCTAATGTGGTCTGGAGCCGGTTAGTGTTTTTAAAGTGCCTGTAATCAATAAATTTCACACATATTCAATCGAATTCAAATAATGAGAGTGTGATGCTAAATTATCATGATCAATTCTGTGAATCTCAAAGACGTTGAATATTTGTAGAATACGATGAAGGCGAATATTGTAATCAATTATAAATATTTTTTGCCAATGGAAGCTTGAATAGTAATCACAATATTGTTGACAATATCATACGGAGCGATGAGTCATCCAACACATTTTGCTTCCCATGTACTGAATGTTATAACATCTACTATGAATTTGATACATTTTTGGTTATATCTTCCCCTTGACATCAAACTTGTAGGAGTCTGATATCGCCACGTAAGCTGAAACGAGACTCATCGTCAAATAAAATGGAACCCCATCTATGTTCCACTTTTGAAGATCCCGTTCCTACCTTAAACGGACTGCACGGTCAGTCTCAACTTAATCAAATGGTTCCACATGAGGAATGACGGGTCAAACTTCTTGAACCTATTGCGAAATTCATAACAATAACAAATAACCTTTCAAATACTAAACATCTCCAAGAGGTAGAATAATAAATAATACTTTAAGGTGATTCCTTTTGGATAGAAAAGTTTGAGACAGATTCTGTAAATATAATCAATTTAGAGCTCAGTTCTCCAGCATTACCAGATGTGGATTGTCGGAAGAATACAAAGATAATTAGATTCTAAATTTTTATTGAATATTGTATTTTGCAGTAAATTCATTTTCATTTTTTTTTCATTTCTAGCATCACCATAATGTAGGTGACCAAAAGAATCCAAGGACAATAGATTAATATTTGTATAGATATTATTATTACTATTATTACAGCGCGAGCAAATCTATAGGATGCGTAGCACTCAGGCCTGTCGGCCCATTGTGCAATCGCGTCATGTGGGATCTTCTAGAAGAGACCAGTGCTCTCCACAAAGGATAGCAGTCTATTCCATGGTTGATCCCGTAATTATTCGAGCTGTAAAAATTGCCTTTGGAGATGCCTATACTTTAACGTACCTAAGGGTGCGCAACTGCATAGGATGTGAGTGGTGGCTTCATCCTCCACAAATCCTACAAATAGAGCTGTTTTTCAACCCAATTGTATGGAGATGTTTGTTCTGAGGACAGTGCCCTGTTAATAGGTCTACTATCCGTCTCAATTTTTCTCTATCGAGCCCAAGCAGCAACTTAATGGCTGAGTCAATCGAGGGCCCCTTTATATGGAGCCTTGACTACCTCATTCCAGAGGCTTGAGTCCAATAGTTGCTGAACCTTGCAGTGGCCCAGTCTCGTAACTCTGATTGAATCAAACTTCTTGGAAGACCTAAGGCTGGCTCGGAGCCAGGGAACGCAGTTGTTGCTCCTTCTCCCGCCAATCGGTCTGCCTCTTCGTTGCCCTCCACACCTCTGTGACCGGGCCCCCATATGAATTTGACAGAGTTGTGTTCGCGCAGTTCTGTCAAAATATTCCGACAGTTTAAAACTAGACTTGAGGTTACTTTGTTTGACACAAGAGCCTTCAAGGCTACTTGGCTGCCACTACATATGTAAATATGTTTGTTGGCGATACCTCTCCTGAGATTCTGGCTTGCACACACCAATATGGCATTTTTATAGATAAGTATTATTTCTATTCGTCATAGATTACTTTTTCTGCTGTTAGCGAAATCTTATAAGAAATATGTTTTACTGTATCTAAATGCAAAGAAAGTAAATCATCTTAAAGCGTTTTTTACATGGTCGTTAAATGTCAGTATCGGGACAAATATTGCACTCAGACCAATTCTTATATAAATTCTTTCCAAATTATTGTTGCCCATTTATTTATAGTCAATTGAATCTTTACATAACGTTACACATTAACTTGCATTTATATCATTGAAGGCCAAATGATTCTGAGCAGATCTGTTCAATATTTTCTTTATGTCGTCTTGTGAAAGCAAACAATCAAGATAATCACCTATTTGTTTAAATATTTTCACACCGTCAGCAAAAAGACAGTTACTATTGAATATTTAACGATGTCTACAATATCATCCATGAAAATAAGCACAGAAGTGGGCCTAGATTGAACCCTGAGGATCCTCTGTGTAAAATTATTGATCATGGCTTCAGGTAAGTAGACATAATAATATATGTTATTAAATCCCTAAAGATGCAGAATTTTCAAAGCTTGTTTAGCAATATGCAATGGTCAAATGCCTTAGCAAAGCCGGTATAGGTCACATCCATTAGATTATTATTAAGGCATCCATTCACAAAATCCATTAAATTGTTATCTATCTTTTTTTGAATCTCGTATTAAGAATTCACAACTAGCACCAAAGTGACAGTAACTGAGATAGGAACTTCGTATGAGTAACTATTACGTAATTGCCACTAAATTTACGACTTTGGTGTAAAAATAACTTCATTTGACAAGTCTACAGTCCCTGCCTCGTAGTTTTTACCACTAATGATTACTTTATAGTTATGCAACTTCTACGTAGCTTTCGTGGTACGTGGGAACGTAGTAGTTACCAGTGTGACGACTTTTGGGTTTTCAGAACTTGAAGGTGGTAAACTATAGTAGCAGCGACTAACTCGCATCACTGAAATGTGACTTCAAAGTTGCAATCACCTTCAAGTAGCGTTAATAGTTGCCGCGACCTTCACTATTTCTTTAAAGTAGTGGAATTTGTAAGTAATATTCATAGGTGTTAATGACGTTAATGCTACTTACAGAACTGTGTACGGCTATTACGAAGTGCACATCACCTCTAAAATTTACCATGAAGTAAATTTCACCATCTAGTTCCCAATGTTGACCATAGATAAAGTTAATGCAACAAACCTAACCTATATAATATGTTTTCCTAACCTAGACTAGAATTATATGCTGCTATATTCATACTATGCAACATTTTATGTTCAATATGAGGCAACAAAATTTAATATTTCAACACAGTTTTATTACACCTACCTTTTCTTCTATGTTGTCTGTCACTGTAATAGTATATTATACCAACAAGGTTTATGTTTATTAAGTCGTTGATATATGACTGCATACAAGTAAATTGCGACAGGTTTTTCAATATGAAGTTAGGTAAATGATAAACAGCAAAAGCTAGGAACGCGTTCAGTCTAGACCTCAACGTACGGCTAACATGTACGTTCCGAATCAATAGCGGGAGAAATGTAACCATAAAGTAGCAGCGGCAACTTTGAAGAGGTAATTTGTGGTAGTCACAACTTTGCTACGAATTTAAAGTGATGCTACAGTTCCATTCGCAGATTTGTGGTAAATATAACTTTAAAGTTACGTATTTGCAGTTTTCGTCACTATCTCCAAGTAGCAATTACTTTCAAGTAGCATTTCTTGGTGAAAACGACCTTAAAGTCATATTTTCTGAAATACGCCATGTTGATGACCAAAATTATCGACGCCATTATTATAATACATGAACCATAATTTCACAATTGACTAATAAATTTAATTTATCGCAATTTCTTCACCAAATACAACAAATGAATACATAAAAAGTAGCGTTAAGTTACGAAGAACAATAAAAAATAGGTATCGGCATCTAGTGTGTCATATTCTCGCATGACATTACATATTTCAAAAACAATATTTTCATTAAAAATGCATATTTTAAAGGCGCGTCGTTAGATTCGGACGTTTTATCATTATGTTTGTCAGTAAAATTGCATTCGTTTTAATTGTGACCCTTAGACCATTGGAAAATAGCACAAGTTTTACTGTCTAATATTACCTTCTGATATTCTATTAAATTTCTGAATTTGGGAAATGAACAAGAACAATATGTAAGAATGAAACATAAATATAATAAAATCGGTTGCAAGACAAAGAAGGGGTAACATCGATTTGAAAGAGTAGGGAGTGGTAAAGTTTTCTGAAAGTTGCGTCGTCTACGCCGCCACGTCGCCGCTCCGGAGCAACAACATCATTGGAACTTAGCCAAACAAGTTCCAGGAACGTGGCTGGAACGTTATCGTTACCAAAAAATATTCCCCATTTTGGTCATAAACACATATCAGGAACATTCCTATTACGTGCCTGTGACTAGTACCAAAACACTTTAAAGTGCCTACAATAGTCATTGCTATGTTCCCACGACTAATTGTGCTAGTTGGGTTGGATACTTATTTCATTTTTGTCTTGTTCATAAAGGTAGTATAAATAATGTTCTCAAATATCTCAGATAAATTTGATAATATAATATCATTAATGAATTAATATCGTCACAATATCCTTAACTTTCTGTGCACAGTGTATTCTTAACGGGTTGATTTATCCTATTACCTTCAATCGTTTTAGTAGTAGTTAATTGACATCGTGACTTCTGTTTACTAAAATAGCTCTTTATATAGATTCTCATAATCACTTGATTTGGGTATTGCTTACAGTGCGTAGGCCTCAGTACATAAATGGCAAACTTTGGAAAACCTTTTAAGTGGGACGTATGCAAATTGCGAAGACCTTCTGCGGTTTTACAAGGTATTTTCGGATCATTATTTGGTAGTAGGAACATAATATTTGTTGAACATACATCTTGTTTCTGCACATTCTCAATTACGCCGAGAGGACTGTTTAATATAAGTGACTTATATAGAATTATTATTTATTTATGTACAACGACCTAACAGACAAAGAGACATCATTAAAAAAATTAACGCTTTGGCTTCTATTATACCGGGTGTAACAGGATCACGGTATACCCCCATTTTCTCCTTTAGTTTTGAAGACAATTGATTGAAATTTAGGATATACTACATACATAACAAGTGAAAAAAAACTACATTTTGATACGCTTTTTATCCAATTTGTTGGGATGATTCACATTTTCAGCAGAAGGTCGCAAGATGACTCAGTGCTTTGACATGTTTTATCTTTCTTTTTTTTTTGCATTGACTAAAGTAAAAGCTAACTACATTTTGAAAAACGGAAAGGGTATCGATTCTACTTTTATTTAGTAAATGAAAATAAGGAAATGAATGATATTTTAAATATAACATTACATTATTTGTTTGCACCTATATCGCACGGAGAATGTATCAATTTGTAATATTTTTTTTAATAATTCTATGGAATGCATTTTTGTAAATAACTCGTTTATTTAAAATGTTTCGAAAAACTGTATTTCAGATTTATTGTCCAAAAAGTTCCGTGCCTTATACTGGTTATAGAGATTGGTCGACGGAATAGTTAATTTTTGATTTTTATTAGGAAACTCTTCGGAATTTGTAGAATTTATCAAAAAAATCAAGTTTTCCAGGATTTGCAGATTCGCTTTTGTTTTGTCAAATTTCTAACAAACGCCAACTAATAGAACTAATCGAGCCCTACAATTACCATTTTTGAAAATCAGAATCGGATCTTCGGTTCGGGAGTTATTAATTTCTTTGAAAAATCATACTCGGCCCTGGAAAACATACTTGCGGTCGACGGATTCGGGCCGCCAGTAATAGGCTTCATTTGTGGCCAGGTACCTTTGATCCCACTAAGTCTCATAGAAATCGATCAATATTCTGGACAGTTATCGTGCTTCCTATTCCGATTTCGAGCAAACCAGTTTTTTGCAAAGAAAATCAATTTTCATTTGCTTTTCGACATAGTCTCTGGTATACTTATTTGTAGAGCTTTGCCAGAGGCACAATTTTTTTTTGAAACATCTCGATCCGACTACCCGTTATCGAGTTATTCAATTTTTCCCGATAAACTCGAAACGTCTATATCGGGTACTTCCAGTTTCCGAACGGAGCCGAGCTTCCAGCGTTAAGGTTTTCTAAAGACCTCTTATTAACCACCCAAGTTTCATCGAAATCCGAAAACGGATTAGGGGGGCTGGGCGTGACAGACAGACCGACAGACAGACAGACAGATAGACAGACAGACAGACAGACAGACAGATAGACCGACAGACCGACTGACCGACGGACGGAATTTTCTAAATTCGCTCTCGAGTCGATAGACATGACTTTTGAAAAATGTTTTTTATGAAATAGATTTAGAATGTCATGAAACGTGGATAATTTAAATTGGAGCAAAAAAAATTTCCCATCTTTCTACTGGTAGGAAATTTTCAAAAAATTTTGATTTTTTTTTTTTTAATAGGTTTAGAATGTCATGAAACGTGAAAATTTTAAATTTGAGCAAAACGAAAGTTTTTCCACTTTTTATTCTAGGTAAGTATAGTAGTAAAAAAATTTTCAACAAATTTTTCTTTTTGAATATTTTTTTTCTGAAACAGGTTTAGAATGTCATAAACGTGGACATTTTAAATTCGAGCAAAAAAAATGCTTTCATCATATTCTATTGTAAAAAAAAAAAATAGATTTAGAATGTCATGAAACGTGGAAATTTTAACTTTGAGCAAAAAAAATCCCACCTTACTACTGGTAAAAAAAATTGTTTTCAATTATTTTTTTTAAATAGGTTTAGAATGTCATGAAACGTAAAAATGAGCGTAAAAAATTGTATTTTCCATTAGTTATTCTCAGCTCCGCTCCCTACCAAATTTGACTATTATCCGTCAAGTAGTTTTTTAAATAATGTACTAACAGACAGACTGACGGAATTGAAAAATCTATATGTTCGTAATCTCCATGATCTGAAACGAGACCATCCGAAAAAATCTCGGAGGGCGATTTTTTCTCGAATACAGTACTTTCCTTCGGTATGCGAGGGAAGTAAAATTGAATTTGACCTAGAATGACCTTAACCCTTCCACCCAAAGTCAAAGGGACATATACCGCTGAAGTGCCCCTAGCCAATTCTACAACATTTGTTTGAAACATTTTTTCGTAGAGTGCTTATTACTCGAGATATTTGAGAGTTTTTGGTTAAATAAATGAACGGGTGATTTTTTTAATCTGAAACTTTGCGATTTTTTTACCTGAGAAGGAAGAAGTTTGGACAAAAAATGCAAAAGGCAAAAAGAGTTTGGAATCATCCCAGAAGTGTTATCAAATTTTTTCAGACTTGTCCAATGCCTCTTTTGATGCACTTGATCCATTTTCAGTGTCCTAACACCTCTCTAAAAAAATTTGAAAAATGAGTAGAGAAAATTGTTCGCAATAAAGTGATGTACAAGAAACAGCTGACGTATATTTTCAATAAAATCAATAGAAAATAAACTGTAACCCTTAAATGATATATTTCTTGAAAATTTTAGTATATTTTTAATTATAACCTTTTCAACTTCAATTACTTCCACATCAACGTAGTGGATTGGAAGTATAGTAATCGCAAAAAAATTTTCAAAAATTTTTATTCGTGAAATAAGTTTAGAATGTCATGAAACGTCGAGATTTTAAATTTGAGCGAAAAAAATTTTCTGTCTGTCTGTCGGTCTGTCGGTCTGTCGGTCTGTCGGTCTGTCTGTCGGTCTGTCTGTCTGTAACTTTTTTTTGTCCGCACGCTTTCTCCGGAACGGTTTAAGATATTGACCTGAAATTTTGTACATGTATATATTATAACGAGATCTGGAACTGGATTGTTTGAGGAAATCCGGTGAAGGGTTGGGGGTTAAATAGGGGTAAATAGGGGCAAATAAGTAAAGCAAGCTTGTAAGAGTACAGAAACTTGAAATTCGGTGTATGTACTAGAAGTTAAGGCCTCAGATTTTTTTATAAAATTTTTCAACCCCCCACCACCCCTACCCCATTAAAGGGGTTAATAAAATAAAGTTGAGATATTCATTTGAAATTTCGTACACATATGTATTATAACGATGTCTAGAATTAGATTATATTTTGGGATGATTCCGTTGAAGGGTTGGGGGTTAATTTGGGGTAAATAGAGGAATATAAGTAAAACAAGTTGGTAAGAGTACAGAAACTTGAAATTCGGTGTATGTACCAGAAGCCAAAGCGTCAGATTTTTTAATAATATTTTTCAACCCCCACCACCCCTACTCCAATTTGAAAAGGGTTGATAAAATAAAATTGAGATATTCATTTGAAATTTTCTACACGTATGTATTATAACGACATCTGGAACTAGATTATATTTTGAGATAATTCCGTTGAAGGGTTGGGGGTTAAATAGGGGTAAATAGGGGAAAATAAATAAAGCAAGCTGGTAAGACTACAGAAACTTGAAATTCGGTGTATGTACTAGAAGCCAAGGTCTCAGATTATTTATAATATTTTTCAACCCCCACCACCCCTACTTCATTATTAAAAGGGTTGATAAAATAAAATCGAGATATTCATTTGAAATTTGGTACACGTATGAATTATAACGACATCTGGAACTAGATTATACTTTGAGATGATTCCGTTGAAGGGTTGGGGGTTATTTAGGGGTCAATAGGGGGAAATAAGTAAAGCAAGCTGGTATGAGTACAGAAACTTGAAATTCGATGTATGTACAAGAAGTTAAGGCCTCAGATTTTTTTATAATATTTTTCAACCCCCCCACCACCCCTACCCCATTAATGAGGTTGACAAAATAAAGTTGAGATATTCATTTGAAATTTCGTACACGTATGTATTATAACGACGTCTGGAATTAGTTTATATTTTGAGATGATTCCGTTGAAGGGTTGGGGGTTAATTTGGTGTAAATAGAGGAATATAAGTAAAACGTTGGTAAGACTACAAAAACTTGAAATTTGGTGTATGTACTAGAAGCCACAGCGTCAGATTTTCTTATAAAAATAAAATTGAGATATTCATTTGAAATTTGGTACACGTATGTATTATAACGACGTCTGAAACTAGATCATAATTTGAGATGATGCCGTTGAAGGGTTGGGGGTTAAATAGGGGCAAATAGGGGAAAATAAGTAAAGCAAGCTGGTAAGACTACAGAAATTTGGGATTCGGTGTATATACTAGAAACCAAGGCCTCAGATTTCTTTCTAATATTTTTCAAACTCTACCACCTCCGCTTCATTATTAATGGGATTGATAACATCAAATTGAGATATTCACTTGAAAGTTTGTACACGTATGTGTTGTAGTGACATCTGATTGAGATGACTCCATTGAGGTGGTAGGTTGTAAATAGTGGAAAATAAGTACGGTAAACTAGAAACTTCATTTTTAACGTATATGGTAGAAACCAACTCCTCAAACTTTTCTATGACATCTACCCCAAATATTATTAAAATTCTATGACCAATAATTTCCACATACTAGAGTGCAAATATAGTCAAGATGTTTCCTTTAAAGTGACTTGGACGAATAATCTGGATGTGGAAGTAGTGATTCCTTAGGCAGCGGTTTTTTACGGTAAGAAGCACCTAGACCAAGATTGTAAAGTACTCAATTCTCTCCAAATAAAGTATTAAACATTTTTTGGTGAGGCTTACGATTCTCAAGATATCGCAGACCGTTTTCAAGAATACGGCCAAATAGAGGGTCTTTCAACCCTGACCCCTCCAAAAGAAACAAATCTTACCCTACCCAAAATTCAAGGTTCGGCCAAAATTTTGTAACGTTTCAATGGACTAAAAGTGTAACTATTATTTTGCATGACAAAATGCGTTCAAGTATCACGAACTAATGCGTAAAAGTAAGCCATTTTGAAGCTAAAATGACAATCGAAAATGCAGCTTTTGGAAACAGTTGTGGGAAAATGTTATTTTATTCCTTCTTATTCTCCGTCGCATATGTCTAAATGAAAATACATGTATAAAAGCCGGCTCATATTTAAGGCACATCTAGACATTCTTATGTAATATGCATGATTAAAGTAGCCTCGAGCGGTTTGTTTTTTCTAGAAATTGAAATAAAAGTGATATATAAAGAGGAGGAAGAATGAAATATAATAATTTAAACGTCTTTCACTTTCTGTGTTGCGCCAGTTATTTTCTAAAAGAATGTGAAATAACTTACGACAGAACTAGTTGTAATGACTGCGTTCATACTTTGCCAACTGTGATTATCCATTTGACTTACGGCAAGTCAAATGGGATTTAATAAAACATGATCTAGTTATTACTTGAGGGAGACAAGAGGTCTACTTATACATATTTTTCTACGCCGGTATCAAATAGGTTTCAATTATAACTTATGTTGAAGTAAGACTTTGAATATATACAATTCTGTATTCTATTTTATCAACTATTTAATAAAAGCTTTTATCAAAGATATTGCTCACTTGTTTCCAATTTTGAAAAGTTGTGAATCAATTTCAAAATTAATAAAATTAAAAATTTTAAGAAGCTCAGATGATATATTATTATACATGTCTAAAAGAATATTAAGCTCAGCTGAGCAGCAACTTCACTTGGAAAACGTAATCCACAAAGACGACTATACCTGTGGATATGTTGAAGAATTTCTAGAGAATTCTGGGCATTGGTTCTTGGCAAGTGTATTGAATATATGTTAGGAGCATGACTTCAATTTCTCGATAGTTTTATTGAAACATATTCTTTATAGGATTTTTGCAAACAGCAGAAAAAAATGACCATCTGTAACTAAAAGAAGAAGTAAGTGTAAATTATTAATGAAATCTTGGCATTCTTTCGATAACCTGACTTCTGGCTATGCTAGCAAATTAAAATCCTAAAATTAATTTGTCTAATTTCTTATTTGACAATTCTCATTCTAACACTAGCATCCACACATTCCCCTACGGCCATGCAGATTAAATTAATATCTACATAGCCCCCTACGATCATGAAGATTCAGTTAAAAATGAGAACAAAGGCCTAAAATGAATTTATTAATCTACCTTGTCTTAAAAAATTTTTCAAAAAATCCTATAAAGAATATGTTTCAATACAATTATAAGCAAACAAATAATAATTCATTTTTAAACATGCATAGAGTATATAGTTACTAGTTAGCTAATAGATCGGTGAAGATCTGTTGTTTTTATCAGTCAATCTCAAATATAACTATTTCACACTTATTCATAGAAATCATCTTGGTTTTGCATGAAACATCTTTATGAGTTGCTTTATGTCTTTCTGATGAGATCCAGAATAAGGGCGAAAAACGTTTCAAAGGCTAAGCATTTCCAAGAAACAGAATGATAGATTTCATGGAAATGTAATCCATTAGAATGAAAAATTTTTAAGGCATGGTAGATAAATAAATTCATTTTAGGCCTTTTTCTCATTTTTAACTGAATCTTCATGATCGTAAGGGGTTATGTAGATACTAGTTTAATCTGCACGGCCGTAGGGGACTGTGTGGATGCTAGTGTTAGAATGAGAATTGTCAAATAAGAAATTTGACAAATTCGTTTCAGGATTTTAATTCGCCAACATAACCAGAATTCAGGTTATCGAAAGAATGCAAAGATTTCATTATTAATTTACACATATTTTTACTTCTCTCGCATACCGAAGGGAAGTTTTGTATTCGAGAAAAAATCACCCTCCGAGATTTTTTCGGATTTTGACGTTTCAGATCACGTAAATTACGAAAATACAGGTTTTTCAATTCCGTCAATCTGTCTGTCCGTCTGTCTGTGTGTCTGTCTGTCTGTCTGTTGGTGAATTAACTAAAAAAACTACTTGACGGAGAGCAGTCAAATTTGGTACGTAGTTGACGCTACTGTCAGCGAAGAAATGGTTAAACTTTCACTGGAAAATATACAGGTGGACCGTCTAAAGGGAATAAATAATGAAGAAAAATTTTGTTTGCTCAAATTTAAAATTTCCACGTTTCATGACACTCTAAACCTATTTCAGAAAAAAAAAATTAAAACTTTTTACCACTAAAATAGACGAAAGAAATATTTTTTTGTTCAAATTTAAAATTTCCACCTTTCATGGCATTCTAAATCTATTACAAAAAAAACTTTTTTGGAAATTCATTTTTACCATTTTTGAAAAAATTTTTACCACTAAAATAGATGGAAATTTTTTTTTCTTTGTTCAAATTTAAAATTGCCATGTTTCATAGCGTTCTAAACCCGTTAAAAAAAAAATAAGAAAATTTTACCATTTTTTAAAAAAATTTACCACTAAAATAGATGGACATTTTTTTTCTTTGTTCAAATTTAAAATTTCCCCGTTTTCATGGCATCCTAAACCTATTTCAACAAAAACAAATTTAAAAATTTATTTGAATAATTTAAAAATTGTTTTGAAAAATGTTTTAATCTATTTATCACTACCATAGAATAGATGAAAATTTTTCTTTATTCAAATTTAAAATTTCCACGTTTCATGACATTCCAAACCTATTTCGGAAAAACATGTTTGTAAAATTTTTTTTACCATTTTAGAAAAATATTTTACCACTAGAATAGATGGAAAAAATTTTTTTTGCTCAAATTTAAAATTTTCACGTTTCATGACATTCTAAAACTATTTCGGAAAAAAAAATTTGAACATTTTTTGCACCATTTTTGAAACATTTTTACCACTAAAATGGAAGGAAATTTTTTTTTATTTGCTCAATTTTTTTAAAATTTTCACGTTTCATGACATTCTAAACCTACTTCAGAAGAAAAAAATTTGAATTTTTTTTTACCAACATTTTTGAAAAAAAATAAAAATTTTTAACCACCATACTTCCACTCCACTAGATGAATGTGGAATTGAAAATGTGACAGATGTCAATAATATTTGGCATATGCAATTATTATACTTTTATTGAAAAATGTCATCCCAAGAAATAATGTCATGGTGGACATTTGTAAAGGTATTTGAGCAAGCCTTCCATATTTGGCACCCGTCAATTAGTATTGAACTTTTGCTATTGGATGAGCAACTGTATATTTTTTTGACCAAAACTTATCAGGTCTTCTTTGTAATAATAGTGATAACTATATTCCGATTATTATTTTCAATGCCATTTCGTAATTTTTAATTTTTAGAGTGACCGCCATGCAAAAATAGAGGGAAGTTCTGTGTAAATACCTTTACCGATTTTATCTTTTACTTATAGATAGTTATTTTTTTCTGCTGTTTGCAAAATCCTATAAAGAATATGTTTCGATACAATTATAAGCAAGCAAATAATAATTCATTCTCGATAGTTTGTTGATCGAAAGGGTCAAAGAGGCTATAACAAGCGACAAAAACAAAATTCCTTGGCTTACAAACACAACCCACTCGGCAATGTGTATTACATCATCAGCAGGTCTCAAAATCATTCTAGGTCTACCTACCTCTTTCCTAACGACATGGAGAAATATGTCAGATGAGTAGCATACAGTCTCTTACAAACCGTTATTAATATTTTACAGGCAAGTATTATCGAAGGCAACAAGCTAACATATTATAACAGAGATGATCATAAGTTCCTGAGAATGCCTTCAATGTGATACCGTTCCATGGAAGGAATGAGTGGGATGGGAATAAAAACTTTGCAAAATCATTTCTAAAAAACCCATGCTCCTATGTGATGTTCTAGCTCTATGACAATTTTTAGCGATAAAAACTGATACGATTTTAGGAATTTTAATTAAAGAATTTGTAACCAAAAATTGTCATAATCAAGAACACTCATAAACAGAACAAAAACGAGAGTAATTATTTTGTCGTGTTCATATAGTTTATGATTATTATTATTATTATAAAATAAATTATGGACTTGCTCGTTTGTCTCTGACGTGGAGTATTCCTCTAGAAGGATTTTGTCTGTTCCTTTTCCCATTTTAGGATTGTTTTAGATATATCACAAGATAGTTGGCGTCAAATAAATGGGGCTTTAGTACCTTTTTTGTGTTAATTCGTTACCTTCTATTCCTTCATTCCCTAGCAACTACAATAAAGTGATTTGTTTGTTTTTTCCAGTAGCTTCAGAAATTGTCTGCATTTCCAGACAATTTCAGTTTCAAAGTGTAAGACCCGAGAGCTTTCAACGCTGTCTGGATATCTAAAAGTATACAGATTTTTGCCTTTCGAATGCCTCTGTTTGTGCATTCTTGGACATACAGCATAGATCCCTGCTTGAAAGATCGTTGGGTTCCTACCTAGTGGTCTAGGTCATATTTATATCCACAACAACTCTCTCAGCCATCTTAGATAATTGATCCTTTCTCCAACCACAGTGCTTAAATTATGCTCGTTAGTATCTCTCAATCAGCACAAGAATAGGACAATTTAAGTCCTACTTGGTTGACATTGAGTCAGTGGGTTTGATCATGGACTCTAATTGGATTAGTTCCAATATTCCTAAATGACCAAGCAGATAGCCTGGTGTGAATGTGAGTGACTAACGGAGCCCTAGGACGCTAAGTGCTGGCTCCTTCCTCACGTACAGATGTAGAGGTAGTTGGTCCAACATTTCTTTAATAGCTGCCGTGAGGAAGGACCACATCGCCATTTTAATCCCTATAGAGTCCAGACGTCTTTTGCTATTTCTACAATTTCCTTCGTGTTGATTTTTCAGGTTTTGACCACCACGTAGGCGACAACCTCACAATCAAAACACAGGTCCAGTAGGCCATTCTCAGTTTCAGGCCCCAAATATTATCAAACAGCCTGGGCAAGTCCAAATATTCACTGTAACATTTGAAAATATTCTTTCTAAATGTGAGTTTCAGCTAAATGTTTGATCTAGGAGTACTTCCAGATATTTAACTGGAACAATTCAGCACTCCTTTATTTAACACAGGAAATCTCAAACTTAGGTTTCTCCTTTTGGTAGAGGAAACAATAACTATTTTACTTGGCTCTCTGGCGAGAACTACTTATATTACACGTTTAAAGCAATTTGCATGCGATTTGCAATCACAACCTCATGTTTGACTGTTACAGTAGGGATCATCTTTGTTCGTTTCGTGATTTTCTGTCACGCTGAATTTTGCTCATTTATAATGATAGTGTTGAAGGTTTCCGTTCGGATTTCAGTTGCAGGTCATCTTCGGTCTCACATTCGAAAAGCTTTTTGCAATATTGATGCCAAACTCCAATAATCTGATCCGTATCAGTTTTCAGAGTACTGGTGGAGTATTTAATTGGCCACGTTTTAAATTTAAATTTACTACTAGTCTTACTGTTAGTAGTTATTGAAGTCAGCATTTAACTCCAATTCTTTACATTTATCTTCAAGAATTCTGATGTCATCAACAAATAGTCTAGATTTTTCGCGTCAGTCTGTTGCGCTCTTCCCATTCCAAAGCAGTGTTAGTACTTCACAATTTTTCCCTGACTTATACATCAGTTAGAGTTTAGGCAATGACACAAGGTTGTTTCACATTTGCACTATCTCGCTTTGTGTACTTCTCATGTCATATTCTCTTTAAGAGAATCTCATAAAGCATTTGCATCTTCGTCTAGTATCCGGTTGACTTCACTTAAATATGATCCTAATTTATTTTTTAAAGCTGTGTCATCGGTTTTGATGGCCAAAGTTTTTTGTATTTGCCTTCCATTCGTTTTTAGGTTCAACGAGAACATGCGAATGAGCATCTGGATATTTAAACCACAGTCAGCGACAGGCAAAGATATACACATCTTTATTGATGGTCTTCACTGATATCCCATCAGAATACAGTCAATTTGATTTCGATATCTACCGATATCTTTCCCAAATAATGGTTGACTTGATGAAAAACTTACAATGGAATATTTCTACTCAACTCGTCCCAACAGAACATATTTGTAAACAGCTTTCTTTTATTAGAAGTACTATTGTATAGGCATCGCCTTGGTAGAACACAATTAGATTACCCTCACTATCATTTCGTTCGCGAATATCAAATTTTCCAATAACAGCTCACAAGTGGCGATTTTCCAGGGTGGAACAACTTTGGCGTTGAGATCACCCACAACAGGGGTAATTTTCCTCTTTAGAATAGTGTGAAGTAAGGTTTTAAGTGTTCATAGAACGTTTTCAACTCTTCCCTTTACATACTTGTACCAGGTGTGATCTCATAGTGTGAAAATTTACAACATTTTTTAAAAATGTATGAAAACATTCTCAACATAGAATGGTCCTCCCTCTCTTCTTTTAATAACGTCAATGGTGCATGCACTCATTTTTACAACAAACTTCACTGTATTTGAATCTTGTGTAGCTTAGAAATCGACTTCTCGTAGCGGCAGATATCCTCCGTGGTTTATTGGCAGTATCATAAAAAAAATTAGCCTTAAAGAACGTCTTAGGAGACAGTGTGCAAGAACCAGTGATCCAGTTATACACAATAACCTCAAAAACATCAGAAGGGAAATAAAATATGATACCACTTTAGCCTAGAGAAATTTCGTGCAGAACTCTGAATATAATATAAAAAATGATCCAAATAAATTTTGGGCTTTCATCAAAAGTAGAAAAGGGTCGGCCAGTGTATCTGAAGAGATGTTCTTTGAGGGATCTTCGTTAAACAATCCCTCTGATACACTAAATGCATTTGCCAATTATTTCGGTCAATCTTATAATGAGTTCTCATTAAATATCGAGGAACATCACATTGAGATCGATATACCTGACAATAACCCTATTGTTGGCATAAACTCTTTCAGTGAAGATGAGGTTATTCGGGCTCTAAAACGAATTAAACCCAAAATGACGACCGGTCCTGATTCCATTCCAGCTTTTTTATTAAAGGATTGCGCCATCATCTTTGCATATCCTCTAACTCTAATTTTCAACTTAATCTTAAAAAACTGCCTATTTCCTGACCTATGGAAATAATCCAAAGTATGTCCCATTTTCAAAAAGGGAAACAAACTAGATATTAAGAATTTTAGACCAAGCTCTGCAATTTGTAACTTCTGCAAAGTCTTAGAAATATTACTTCATGATAGAATATATCATTCAATTAACACCAAAATCTCTATTAATCAATATGGATTTATGAAAGGGCGTTCAACAACAACAAATTTATTCTGTGTAACTCAATATATTTCTGAATCCTTAGATGAACGTGGGCAGGTAGATGTCATATATACCGATTTCTCCAAAGCGTTTGATAGACTTGACAACCAGTTGTTACTTAATGAATTAGAAAAAATCGGCTTCTCATATTCTTTGCTCCTTTTGTTTAAATCTTATTTAATGAATAGGAGTCAGTACGCTGCATTAAATGGGTTCAAATCGATCGAATTTGCTGCCACATCTGGAGTTCCCCAGGGATCTGTTCTGGGGCCCTTGTTTTTTAACATATTTATTAACGACATAGTGAGCGAAATTAATTTGCCTCGCCTTCTATATGCCGACGATCTAAAAATTTTCACAGTAATTGATGAAATCGATGACTATTTTCAACTTCAGATTTCTCTTGACAAAATAAACACCTGGTGTATAGTAAATAAATTATTCATGAATCCTAGTAAATGTAACGTAATGACCTTTTCATTAAAAACATCACCTGTTATTTTTGATTACAGGTTAGATAATGTCATACTTCAAAGACCTAACATTTCGCGACCTCGGCGCAACTTTTGATAGTAAATTATCCTTCACTGACCATATCGATACCATTGTGTGTGAAGCCTCCAAAGCCCTTGAATTCATCGTTCGTACTAGTCGAGAGTTCACTAATACCGATAATCTGAAAATTCTTTATCAATCCTTCGTCAGATCGAAACTTGAGTACGCATCGCTAATTTGGAGTTCCAGTTATGATGTTCGCAAGAATAACTTGGAGGCAGTTCAACGCAGATTTCTTAAATTACTGTGGTTCAAACTCGACGGTACCTATCCAGTGATTGGTTTTCCGCAAAGTAACTTGCTTGAAAGATATTCTATGACTACTTACTCTTGAGGATAGGCGTACGTACTTTTCTCAAGTATTTTTGTTTAAATTACTATACAATGATTTTGACGCACCTGAAATAATTAGTAAGCTTAATGTTCACGTTCCCAGATTAACCTCTCGTAATCGCCAAGTTTTCTATTTACCTACGTCGCGTACCAACGTACTAAATAATTTACCTTTATATACGATTTGCAGTACTTCTAACAAATTATGTAGCGACTTCGATATTTTTAATTGCAGCATTAGTGACATAAAACAAAATTTTCTAAATTAAATAACCAGTGATTGTCTTTGTTTTTATTAATTTTCTTTGAATCACGTATGTGTATATATGTATATATAGTTTTTATATTTAAACATTTTCCATCTTATTTTTTTCTCTCTCTTCGTATCATTAGTTATCCATAGTTCGTACATTTAAGTAAATTTTTTCTTCATTTTACTTTTTTTCTATGTTGTTGTATACCATGTAATTAATGCTTTGTATGCCTTTATTCCTGTTCTGTAATTGGGTATCTTACCTGTTGAACAGTGTATGCAATAAATAAATAAAATCATAAACTTTTGGTGTAAATATTGGAACAACTGCTTTATAACTTATGTATGCATTTTGTAATTCTGTTGATAGAAGCATAACAAGCTGAAACATAGAATATTCTAACTATATTGTTTTGGAACATCTAAAACCAGTGTTTTTTTAAAGTAAGAATAATTAATTTCTAGATGTTTCGGAAAGATTCTATCACACATTCAGTTCTACATTTATAAATGTTCAAAATGTGGTAAGTAAAAGTCGAAACATTATCAACTCTATGAGAATCGGAATTTTCCATTTTCATTTAGCGGACATTTTGAACAGATTGCTATTATTAATCTGTATCTGATACACCCAATAAAATACACCTAATAAAATTAGTAAAGGGAACCCTCTCAAAAGTCGAATGCAAAATTAAGGTCCAAAACAACATGCCAAGATCCTTTCAAATACACACAGGACTACGACAAAGATATAGCTTATTATACTTGCTGTTTAATGTAGCGCTAGAAGAAGCCATAAGAGAGTCAGGTACAATGGCAAGTGAACTATTATCAACAAGAGCATACAAATACTAGCGAGGATGACATTGATGTAATAGCAAGATCAAAAATGGATCTAATACAGACCTTCAGAGCATTAGTAGCAGCTGTGAAGAAAGTAGGGTTATAGGTTAACATTGCCAAAAGAAATTATATGAAAGTTTCTAATAGTATTTTAGCGCCACCCGAAGATCTGGTGGTAGAAACATATATTCGAAGGAGTAAGAGAGTCTATATATCTTGGATCTCAAGTAAATGAAAATAACGTAATAAGCGTTGATACTAAGAGAAGAATATACCTGGCTAACAGAGCATGCTTTGGGTTAAAAAAGCTTCTAACATCAAGCATAGTAAATAAAAGAAGGTAAAGGAATATAAAACCCTTATTAAATCCGTCCTCACCTACGCATCAGAAACATGGACGATGACAAAAAGTGATGAAGAGCCTCTGAGGTGCTTTGAACGAAAGATACTTTGTCACATATATAGAGGTGTGCAGAAGAACGGGACGTGGCGCAAGCGTTATAATTTCGAACTCCACGGTCTCTACGAAGGGCCTGATCTTGCCCGATCCATCAAACAGATTAAGGTGGCTTGGCCCCCTAAAAAGGATAGATGAAATGGAACTTGGAACCCCCAAAGCAGATATTCCACTAAACGGAAACTAGGAAGAGAGGTAGGCCCAGAGCCACATTCAAGGACCAAGTAGAAGATTGCATAAGAAAGCAGAATTTGGAGAGAAAGAGCAAGAAACAGGAAAGAATGGAAACTGATCTTGGAAAACAAGAAGATAATAGCGAATAGACAATTTATGCCACGCAACAGCGGTTTAGCCCACCGCTACCGTTTCGGTAACACGTTAAAAAATCGGTAAAGGTATTTACACAGAACTTCCCTCGTTATTTGTGCATGGCGGTCACTAAAAAATTATTAAATATGAAATGACATTGAGAATAATAATGGAAATATAGTTATTGTAATTATTACAAAGAAGTCCTGATAACTTTTGGTCAAAAAAATACTGCTCATCCAACAGCAAAAGTTCAATACTAAATAACAGGTCTACCATGAATTATTTCTTGGGATGACCACCCTGTATATTTTCCAATAAAAGTATAATAGCATATGCCAAATATTATTGCCATTAGACACATTTTCAGTTCCACTTTCACGCAGTGAAGTAAAAGTATATTGGTGGTTAAAAATTTTCAGTCTTTTTTCTTCTGCAATAGGTTCAGAATGTCATGAAACACGGAAATTTTAAATTTGAGCAAAGAAGAATAATTTTCCATCTGTTTTAGTGGTAAATTTTTTTTTAAGAATGTGTGAAAATAATTTTCAATTTTTTTTTTCTAAAATATGTTTAGAATGTCATGAAACGTGAAAACTTTAAATTTCACCAAAAACAAATTTTTCCGTCTATTCTAATAGTATTTTTTTCCAAAATGGTAAAAATTGATGCAATTTTTTTTCCGAAATAGGTTTGGAATGTCATGAAACGTGGAAATTTTAAATTTAAAAAAAAAAAAAATTTCATCTATTCTATAGTAAGTAGTGAAATAGATTTTATCATTTTTTTTTTTTAAATTTGTTTGAATAGGTTTAGAATGCCATGGAAACGTTGAAATTTTAAATTTGAACAAAGGAAAAAAATAATTTTTTTGAAATTTTTCCAATTTTCCAAATTTCGGAATCTACGTGTTCTGAAACGTCAGAATTCGAAAAAATCTTGGAGGGTGATTTTTTCTCGAATACAATACTTCCCTTCGGTATGCGAGGGAAGTAAAAATGCCACTAATCATCCATACTCTGGCGATGATTCGAACTCGGAACTCCGTAGTCACATGCCAAACACCTTAGCACTGCTCCACAGAGCCGTCGAGTAAAGTAAATAAAAACCTTTCATAATTACTTTAAGGGCCCTCGTTTCTAATGTAACATTCTGGAGAATTCGAGAACATTTTCGAAACTTATAGAATATTAACTAAATTTCTAAATCGTAAAAATTACAGTACTGCAATACTTATAAATAAACAATGAACCTTAAAAAATACGCCAGTCTAACAGGTTTATAATTAGAATTTTCTTAAATTATTTATTCAATCTGAATAAAAATCAAAACGATATGGATAATACCTACTTATTATTAAAATAATAAAATTACTTCGTCCTGCTTTATGTCAGCTCTTATAACTGATATTAATAACACATAAGAAGACATGAATATTAACACACGAAACAATTATTTGATAACCCAGTGTTTATATCAAGTGTAAAGGCGAATCTCGGGTGTAAAATTAATTTTTAAAGCTGAGAATTCTCGCGAAGAATGCAGCAGACCGGTGTTACAACAAGCAGTGATAGTTACTATCGAGTTAATCTGTACGATTGTGATCTGCTCGACTCCCTGGTATCCTCACAAAGTGGCGGATGTAAATTCTCCTAATGGCTGGCTAATTAAATTTTAAATGATTATTCAGTTATTATTAAGGCGGTGGTGCTTCGAGTTCGCTTTAATGGGGAATCTTCTACACAATTTTGTAATGTTGAAAAATTCTAAATGTTCGATTTGATAAATACTGCGAAAAGGAAGATACAATATGTTAAAATCAGAATATTACAACACATTGTGGTGAAATTAAAGGGGGAAACAACAAATTATTTTGAAAAAAAATTATTTTGAAAACAAATATTTAGAAAACGAGACTTCCAAATAAAAATCGGCCTAAGAAACCTCAAACTCATTTTCAAGGATCAGTTTAATGATAGTCCACTGTTCCGATTTACATAGTCTGACCCATTTTGAATGGAAAGACCCCTGTAAAAAATGTGTGTAATATCTGATTTCAATGGGGCTTTTTTTAAAAGATAGGCCTTCGAAAGCTCTAGACTTTATGACAGAAATTTAGAGATAATTTTCAATTTTCAAGATGATGCTACGATTTTTTTAGTGTCAAAAATGGACTGGATTCAGGGACATCTCAAATGGGTAAATCCAAAATTTCGTGAAAGAATATTAAATAATGACAGATTTATGACAAAATTAATGTAGGTAATATTCTATAATAACTTTTACATGATTTTTTCTAAAAATCGAAGTAGCCCATGAAAAATAAACAATAGAACGATAAATTAAGTGGATAGTTTTAATAAATATTATCTTTTTATTGAGTAATGACAGATAATAATAGGGTGCCATGGAAAACAAATTTTAAAGTGAGACGTCAAATCTTTAAAATACACATATACTCAGAGTATATTGTTATTGAAATACAATAAATAAATGTAGTAGGAAAAATGTAACTTGTGCGCCTTAGAGGCGATAATGGCAGAACTTTGGAAGAGGTAAGTGAGATATTTAATAATAGGCACTCGAATAGGCCCAACATCACTAAAAGTACCATTTCTAAAATAAACAAAATTTTTAATGAGTGTGGTGGTATGACAAGGCGTATTATAAGAACGGATAATGCATAAAGAAGACCCAGGTACGAGCAGACCGCTTTAAATTATTTAAACAACAATCCAAACGCCAATGTAAGAGTAGCTAGCTTAGATTTAAATTTACCTACAGAAAATATTCGCCGATGCCTTAAAAAGAATAAAGTAAAACCATTCAAACCAAGTTCTTACATACGTTGGAACCTGGTGATGATGAAACACGGATGGAATTCTACATGTGGGCTCAAAGAGAGTATTTTTATAACAGAAATTTTTTTAAAACTACTTTATTCAGCGATGAGAGAGAAAACCCAGAGTGGGTCATTAATTGTAAAAGACAATATTCCCAAAAAGTGAATGTTTGGTGTGGGCTACTCAATGAAACAATAATTGGTCCTTTCTTTTTTTACACTTTCAATTAGATGGCAGCCCTGTCCTTAATGCCAGAGTGGTTACGAGATGGCTTAATACTAACACTCCTAATCGATGGATAGGTCGAGGTAACCCGTTAATTGGATGGCCACCCCGATACCCGGACTTAACACCGATGGACTTCTTTTATGGGGTTTAATAAAATCTAAAATTTACAAGTCACGCCCGAGTAATAGAGAAGATTTGTGTGCAAGAATAAGACAAGCTTGTGCAGAAGTTACCCGGCAACAATTACAGGATGTCGTAAAGAATATTAAAAAATCGGTAAAGGTATTTACACAGAACTTTCCTCTTTATGTGTGCATGGCGATCACTCTAAAAACATAATAATTACGAATTGACATTGAAAATAATAATCGGAATATAGTTATCACTATTATTACAAAGAAAACCTGATAAGTTTTGGTAAAAAAAATATACAGAATGCTCATCCAACAGCAAAAGTTCAATACTAAATAACAGGTGCCAAATATGGAAGGCTTGCGCAAATACCTTTACATGACTGAATTATTTCTTGGGATGACCACTTTGTACATAATATTATTGCCATCTGTCACATTTTCAATTCCCCATGCACGTAGTGGAGTGGAAGTATAGCGGTGGTTAAAAAATTTAGTTTTTTTTTGAAATTTAAAGATTTTCAATTTTTTTTTCTGAAATAGGTTTAGAATGTCATAAAACTTGGAAATTTTAAAGTTTCCTTCTATTCTGTAGTTGCGGTAATTTTTTTTTAAATACTTTTAGAATGCCATGAAATGTGAAAATTTGTGCAAAGAAAACAAAATGTTCCATCTATTTTAGTGGTAAAAAATTTTCCAAAAATACTGGTGAAAATAATGTTCACTTGTAATCTCCCAAGTGCTTGAATTTCCTGCAATTAATTCAAGTATGCGGGGGATTCGGTAAGAAAATTTCACACGAAAATAAACTAAATAAACACTAATTTCAACTGACGTTAAGATTATTCTAAGACATAACAAGGTATAAGATTAGTAGGCCATGAATGTGCCATATAGAGAAAGTGACAGAAACGCATCGAAATTACAGCACTACTTAGTGCTGTTGTGTCAAAAGTTAAAGTTGTAAAAGTTATTTGAAAATGGAGTACCTATATACATACAATTGATAGATAATATATTTTCCACCCGTTTTAGTTTCAAGAAATTACCGAAAATTGCTTAGGACAACTCTATTTTTGGGTTATGGAATAAGTTTTATTCACTAAAATAGGTGGAACGTTGTTTTCTTCATATATTTTCATGTTTTATACACATTGCATAGCACAGTTTCAGCACATTATAACTTGACATAGAAGGCTTTGAAACAAAACGTCATTAGTTCTCATATGGAGTAAAGCCAAAATTATATATATATTATTCATAATCATAATTATTAAACATGAAATCATAATTATTAAACATGAAATTAAATGTTGTTTCTCAAAGCTCAATGATTTCATTTAATTATCTTGTTTAATATGAAAAATAAAATTTCATTTTTATGTAATAGTAATAGCAAATGTCAAATATGATCATATGTCAATGATTTGTCAGAAAAATTTCCACTTATTAATTTCGTTCAGGGTACCCTAGACGATGAAAATTTCCGGAAATTTTCTGGGTTGCCATGGTAACGACATAAACACAACCTTCTTATTGGCTAAAAAATTGAGGTGTGAAATTTTCAAAATTATTTTTTCTGAAATAGGTCTAGAATGTTCTGAAACGTAAAACTTTTAAATTTGAGCAAAAAATGTTTTTTTGTCATCTATTCTAGTAGTATTTTTTTTCCAAAATGGTAAAAAAATGTTGCAAATTTTTTTTTCGAAATAGGTTTGGAATATCATGAAACGTGGAAATTTCAAATTCGAGTAAAAAAATTTTCATCTATTCTGTAGTAAGTAGTGATAATTAGATTAAAAAATTTTTCAAAATTTTTTAAAAAATTGGTTTGAATATGTTTAGAATTCCATGGAAACGCGGAAATTTTAAATTTGAACAAAGAAAAAAAAATCCATCTATTTTAGTGGTAAAAAATTTTTCAAAAATATTGGTAAAAAAAAATGTAAAAAAATGTTTTTTGAAATAGGTTTAGAATGCCATGAAACGTGGATATTATAAATTTGAACAAAAAAAAATATTTCATCTATTTTAGTGGTAAAAATGTTTTCAAAAATTTCCATTTTTTTTTCTGAAATAGGTTTAGCGTGTCATGAAACGTGGAAATTTTAAATTTGAGGAAAAAAATTTTCCTCATTTATTCCCTTTAGACGGTCCACCCTGTATATTTTCCAGTGAAAATTTTACCAGTTCTTCACTGAGAGTAGGGTCAACTACCTACCAAATTTGACTGCTCTCCGTCAAGTAGCTTTTTAGTTAATGCACCAACAGCCAGACAGACAGACAGACAGACAAACTGACGGAACTGAAAAACCTATATTTTCGTAATCTACGTGATCTGAAACGTCAAAATCCGAAAAAATCTCGGAGGGTGATTTTTCCTCGAATACAATACTTCCTTTCGGTATGCGAGGGAAGTAAAAACGATTCGACAAGTGCATCGAAGTAAACAGCGGTCCTGTAGAGGCTACAAAAATTTAAGATGAATTGTATTATCGTGTTTTAGTTTCAGTGTAATGTTGTAACGTGTTGTTATTTTGTTTATTAAATACCTCTAATTATTACTTTCAATTGTTCATACATGTTTTTAAGTCAAATATGATTAAATTTGTTTAAAAGACAATATTTAATAAAACCATCCACTTAATTTGTCCTTCTATTGTTTATTTTTCATGGAATACTTCGATTTTTAGAAAAAATCATGTAAAAGTTATTATAAAATATTACCTACATTAATTTTGTCATAAATCTGTCATTATTTAATATTCTCTCACGAAATTTTGGATTTACTCATTTGAGATGTTTCTGAATCCAGTGGTATAATTAGATTTAAAAAAAAAAACGCTAATCAAATTTGTCCATTTTGGAAAAAAAATCATTGTAGGTCTTGAAAATTGAAATTTATCTCTAAATTTTTGCATTAAAGTACAGCTTTAGATGGCCTATCTTTTAAAAAAGCCCCGTTAAAATCGGATAATAGACACATTTTTTACGGGTTGTTTCCATTCAAAATGGGTCACACCCCAAAATAATTTTCTTAAAGATTCTGTTTTATGCCAATGTAGTGGTTATAACAATCCATAACTGAGAAAAATACATGACATACAGACGTATGCGCAGACGGAAATAATTAAACTGTAATGGTTCTACTGAACCTCAAATGTGCCAAGAATTTTAATGTCATGTTGGAAAATATTGTAAGTAAACTGATTATTTTTTGCAAATGACTGAAATTTTAACGATTCGCAATTATCGACGAGGATACTTCTAAGTATAAATGCCTATAGTGGAATTTACTATAGGCCCCCGATAAGTATCAGCCCGATTATGATCTAGCCAAGTCCGTGGTAACTTCTTGAACACTTGCTATTAGTGTCAGCCGACTACAGAAAGCATTTTAAGTTTCATGCTAATAAATTTTAATGCCATTTAAAAACTTGTTTGGAAATTCATCTCTAATAGCATCATTGTTCTATCAGCATTTCCTTTCTAATAAACTATGTCTTACATGTGCGAAAATAATTATCTCAGACCTAGAGATTCGTGGTAATATCGAGTGCAACATGAGTAATTATTATTTAGCTTCCAACAAAACACAAAATTAATAATCTCATCAAATCAATATTTCCACTGATTTACCGAAAATCTTATTGCATTTTAGTGTCAAAATAAAGTAATACACCGAATGGCACACTATTTAATAACTGATTGACATTTGCATTGCAACATTCACAAACACAAAATGTTGCTGAAATCCTAATTACACAGGAACGCAAAAAACATTTTTTCTTTAATATTTTGACCAGACCACTCTACCCTTATATATTTTGACCCAGTGCATCCAACCAAATCTGACATTAGAACTGTGCCTACGCCCACCAGTATTTTTATGGTTAAAAATAGTCCAAAAACTGGGCCAAAAAGGTGAGTTCCTAAGAATTTGTCAAAGTACAGAAAATAAAAGTGCCCGGCAACAGGGCAACTGTAAATAAGCTATTTTTTACACTCAATATCCACATTACAGTATAGCAACTCCTTACAAGTTATAAACCCCCCTAAATGATAAAATCCACGTTAAAAAATCTGAAATATTCTTTTGCTTTGAGTGGATTCTTTTGAACTTGATCACAATCTACCCCTAGGTTTCTGTAAAACTGTCCCCATAAAAAAAAAAATAAAGTTATTTACACAGAACTTCTCTCGTTATTTGTGCATGACAGTCACTCAAAAAAATTATTAATTACGAAATGATATTGGGAATAATAATCGGAATATAATTATTGGTATTATTACAAAGAAAACCTGATAACTTTTGGTCAAAAAAATATACAGAGTGTTCATCCAACAGCAAAAGTTCAATATACTAAATAACGGGTGCCAAATATGGAAGGCTTGCGCAAATACCTTTATAAATGTCCACCATGACTCAATTATTTCTTGAGATGCCATTATTCAATAAAAGTATATAATAGGATATGCCAAATATTATTGCCATCTCTCACATTTTCAATCCCACATTCACGTAATGCAGTGGAAGTATAGTGGTGATTAAAATATAGAACAAATTTTCAAAAACGTTTTCTGTCTATTCTAGTGTAAAATTTTTTTCCAAATTGGTGAAAATATGTTGCAAATTTTTTTTCCGAAATAGGTAAAAAAATATTTCGTCTATTCTATAATGGTGATAAATAGATTACTAAAACATGTTTTCATTTTTTTTTTTATTTTTCTAAAACATTTTTAATTTTGTTTTAATAAATTTGGAATGCCATGGAAACGTGGAAATTTTAAATCGGAAAAAAAATTCCATCTATTTGTGGTAAAATTTTTTCAAAAATTTTAAAATTTTGTTTTGTTTTTCTTTAAATAGATTTAGAACGCTATGAAACGTGGAAATTTTAAATTTTGAGGAAAAAAAAATTCATCTATTTTGGTGGTAAAAATTTTTTCAAAAATGGTAAAAAATTTTCAAAATTTTTTTTCTTTTAAATAGGTTTAGAATGCCATGAAACGTGAAAATTTTAAATTTGAACAAAGAAATAATTTTTTTTTAGTGGTAAAATTTTTTTCAAAAATGATTGAAAAAAATTTTCAAAAAATTTTTTTTTCTGAAATAGGTTTAGCGCGTCATGAAACGTGGAAATTTTAAATTTGGGCAAAAAAAAATTTTTTTCACTATTTATTCCGTTTAGACGGTCCACCCTGTATATTTTTCAGTGAAAATTCTACCAGTTCTTCGCTGACAGTAGGGTTAACTACCTACCAAATTTGACTGCTCTCCGTCAAGTAGTTTTTTTAGTTAATGCACAGACAGATAGACAGACAGACAGACTGACGGAATTGAAAAACCTATATTTTCGGAATCTACGTGTTCTGAAACGTCAGAATCCGAAAAAATCTTGGAGGGTGATTTTTTTCTCGAATACAATACTTCCCTTCGGTATGCGAGGGAAGTAAAAAGCTGTATGGAAATAAGTAAAAATAAAGTCCTGCGATTTTCAGCACATTCTGTATATTGACATGAAAAGAATAAACCGCTCTTAAGGAGGGATATAATCACTCCCAATTAAAGAAAATATATCAATTTTAATAAATATTAAGTTTGCGTAACGATCGTATTAGTGCTCCAGCTTCCTGATACCTTGTTTCCATAACTTCCAGATCTTCGAAAAATCTTTCTCCTTGTTCTTCACTGAAATCTCCAAGATTCTTCAGAAGCTGGTCTATGTTGTTATGAAGAAAATGAAGTTTAAAATTCATATTATACCCCAATTTACCAAAGTTACTGATCATCTTTTTACTATCTCCTTATAGTTATCACTTTTATGATTCCAGAGAAAAGTTTCAACTATTTTTTGGAGATTTTAGTGAAGAACAAGGAGAAAGATTTCGCCAAAATATAAAAGTTATGGGAACAAGACATCAGGAAAACTATAGCATTAATATGATGGCTGATCATGTTTGGATGTTAAAGAGAGATTTACCGGAAACGGCAAAGAAAAAAACGAAGGCTGCCACTACTCGATAATAAAATATTTCGTACCAGTAGAGGTAAGTAAAAAAAAATACAATTTTCTCAAATAAACAACTATCACTTTTGATTTTCTGGAAAAATCAAGGGTTTGTTTTTGAACAAGTTTAAAGTAAATCTTTTCATACCCACTTAACATTCAAGAAAATTTTGTAACATATTTTGATACCTAAATATTAAAACGTGTTACATCGGTGCGAACGGCAGCCGATTTTTGGTGGAGAGCATAGGGCCATGGGTTAGGATTGTGTGAACACTCAAAAAGGGCGCCACCGGCTGTATGTTACGTAATATGATTTAAATAATTTTGTCAGCTCGGAACAAAATTAAGTTACTAGCAACCATGCGATGGAATTCTCAAAATATACCTGTAATATCAAAACTCTGCCTTACTCTATGAAATCTCAAAATTTAAACAAATATCAGGAGTACCAGTGCAAATAATAAGAACATGTAGATATTAGACATTTATTACAACACACATGAGATGTACAACAGTAAAGAGTAAAAACAAAAAAACTTCCAACCTTACCTAATCGTGGTTCATACGTATGAAAGAAATTCTATACAGTTGATCAAAAAACTTGATTTGAATTCAAACTTAGATCTCTGACTGAGATTCTCTTGCAACTACGAGTTTGCCAATAGGCAACAATGAGTTATAACTTACAACGACGAATTAAAGATTTACCATGAATTGAATATTATATGTGTGACATAATAGTAGGTGAATTAACATCTCACGGTACCATGGGTGTTTTACAGTAAAACTCTTAAATGTATCATCATTCTACACACAAACTTAGAGCTTGATTTATAGTTGCAAGATTGTGGTATAATTTACTTCAACATACGAACAAAAACCACTGAATTAAACTATAATGTTTTCTTTAAAATATTTGACTAAAATGAACAAAAAACCTGGTTAAAGCCTTGGCATTTTCTGTGACGACTCCAACGGGACTCGTCACTACTTTTCTAGATGTTCTCGACGTTGGCTGCAACTGCGACTCCGTGTCACTCCCAAAACTCTGCGCAAATCTCTTGGAGACTGCTGCGAACAACTTTCGAACCAAAACTTCTCAAAATGTCAGCCGGACCCACATAAAACCAAACATCTGGGTAATAGACTTCCTCCTATTGCTCCTCCAACAATACTAGGCCCCCTTACATAACCAAAATTACAGCACCAAACATGTGCTAATCCCAATTGTAAGCCTCTTCAAAAATACATGCCTCTCCAAACACATATCCCCCTCCAAAACACTCTGTAATAATTACAATAAATAAGAACTAAATAAAACACCAAACTAAGTAAAATAATAGCTCACCTCATATAGAGAGTATTACATAACCTCACGAGACACGTGGCGATCAGATTACGACAAGCAACAGAATTCCCTCCTGGAACTTACAAAATGCTTCTGGCAGGACGGTAAAGAAACACTGGGTACATCAAATCAAATCCCTTTTCAGTGTAAGCGATGTAAATCCCAAATTCTTCAACACAAAACCGGGACCGCCGCCATTCCGCTATCTCGTCGCTGTCGAAGAACGAACACTCAGCTGGAATCTCTTTCTCCAGTTCTCAGTGTTGCCAACTTGAGCATCTAGAGAACTCTTTCTCTAGCCAATAAAAATGCGCCAACAAAGGGCTTTGCATTTAAAAAACTGAGTTACACAATTATGTAATATCTCAACTACAAGAACACATGACTAACACCTCTAGCTCAAAATTATGCTCAAAGAAAACATGTTTACTACCCATAATTTCTCATCAAGATAGGCGAACCATCTACTATCGAATTCTAGATCGTGGGTTGCATACTCAAACAGGTGAATTAATCAAGGTTAATTTACAGTATTCAAACTGAAATTATTAATGTAGCTTTTTCAAATGCTACAATTTATAAAAAATTCGCTTTACTCTTGAAAACGCAATGGACATATTTTCTTTAATTGGGGGTGGTAATATTCCTCCTTAAGAGTGGTTTAGTGTTTTGAAGTTTTTTTGTAATCAAGTGTCCTAAAATTTAACTTAATTAATATACAGAACGTGCTGAGAATCACTTGACTTCATTTTTGCTTATTTCCATATGACTTATTTTTTACAGCACCCTAGGGGTATATTGTGATCAAATTCCAAATAAATCTACTGCAAAAAAAAATATATTTCAGATTGTTTAACATGATACATGGGATTTTATCATTTAAGGGGATTTTATAACCCCTCACAGGGGTTGTTTTATTATAACATGGGTGTTGAGTGAAAAAGAACTTACTTACGGTAACCCGGTCGCTGGGCAATTTTTTTTCGTACTTTTACAAATTCTTAGAAACTCGCCTTTTTCACCCATTTCTGGACTATTTTTGAATCATAAAAAAGCTGGTGGGTGTAGGCATAATTCTGATGAAAGATTTGGATTCGGTAGGTCAAAATACATTAGGGTAGAGTAATCTGGTCAATGATTAGAAAAGCAAAGTAGTTGTATGCCTGTGTTATCAATAACATTTAGTTTCTAATAGTTTCAGTCAGCAGAGATTTCTGCCTTACAAGAGGTAGGACAGAAACGATTTTGGTATAATAATATGTTGTTTAAGTGAAGACCCTGATGAGTGGAGGGAACATACAAGCTGCCATCTTCGATTTAAGAGGTTGAAAATTGTTTTTCTCATAACAATTCCTCAACGGTTGGTTGTACAATAGAAATGTCTATGATAAACTGAAATGAGACAACATCTCTTCCGTTTCTTGTACATATGTTTTACTTGTCTAATATGTAACTAGTCACAGCAGAGGAAAGATGAACATTTTTTCATAAAATCATGCTGGTAAATTTTGTAACAAAATATTACACAACATTATTCCAGTAACAATGACAGAGAAACTAGCACCCAAAAAACTTCACTGAAATAATTGGGTTGAAATGTTCTATTGTGTGTAGATTCTTTAATAGTTAATTATGCGAAAATAAACCAGAAAGTCACATCAGGATAAAGGGTTCTTACTTGGTAAACAACTTACACACGACGCGACCTACCCGTTCCTTGATTTTGTCTGTTGCTTTCGTCCTTTCTTGAATTTTGTGCCACTTATGTTCAGATATATTTTATTGACTTATCGTTCAAGTCGTTAGTACTTGGTTACGTAAGACATTACTTCTCGTTCGTGCTTTTCGTGTTACTTTTTGGATTTTGGACCAAGTTTTTCTTTTTGTTTTCTTTATTGATAACGTTAATTCACAGGTTAGTGTGGTGTTCTAAAACGCAGATTTTGGACATTATGGAAGATTACACTTATCCAGAGCTCGCGGATGTGTACTTGGTGTATGGAGAAAGTGCTGGAAATGCAGCTGGTGCGGAAGAGCTTTATCGTTTAAGATTTTAAGAAATCACGCGGCAAATGAGGATTTTTTAAACGTTCTGTGTTTCTCAGATTAGTCCTGTTTTACCAGAAATGGAGTGTTTAATTTTAAAAATATGAACTACTGGGTAGACGAAAATCCACGTGTAGTAAAAAAGGCGCATTTTCAACGACGGTTCAGCGTTAATTTGTGGGCAGGAATTTGTTGTAATGATATAATTGGACCTATACAATTACCCGCTAGATTAAATGGTGATGTATACTTACATTTCTTGCAACAGACATTGCCAAATTTGCTAGAAGATGTACCCTTGGCTGCGCGCATTTGTAAGATGGCGTGCCAATCCATTTTAGTCTGGCTGTTCGAAATTTTTTAAACAGGAAGTTTCCTCGACGATGAATTGGACGTGACGGGCCAGTGCCATGGCCTGCTAGATCGCCCGACTTAAATCCGATAGACTTTTATTTCTGGGGGCATTTTAAATCTCTGGTTTACCGTGCGTATGTCCTTAGTTCGATGCGCGATGTGCCGAAATGTGTATACGTGGAGATGGAGGTCATTTCGAACAATTTTTGTGAAAAATTCAAAAGAATTGTTCAGTTATTGGGTGTTACCTATTGGGCATTAAAGGTATGATTATTATTATTAGTATTCGCTGTCTTGTTTCGATCTGTTTATTATTGTTTACATTGATTTTCATAGAGACCAAGGACTCGATTTTTAGTTTTCGATACCTGATTGGGAAAAATGATGCACTCAATTCGTTAAAAAAATCAGATTTTTTCCTAACTTAAAATACACAACTATTTTCTGTTATCCTATCTCGGACGTGTAACTGTTCGTTTTCCAATTTCATAAAATAATTACTGATTTTTTAAGCTTTTAATACAATGTTACAAATGTTAATAAACCACCTTTAAATTTTATAAATTCTAATAAACGATAATAAAAGCTACAATAACTTTGTTCCAAATAAAAAAACACATGTAAATAAATCATATTTAAACCCCTGCGGCCATGGTATACTTGCGTTGCGCCGAAAGAGAAGGAATTATTTACATTTTCATAATTAGTGGTATAAAAAGTTCCGTACGAGTAATCCCATCAAAGTGCCGCACTTCTTTCAGCGGGAGCAGAAGTCGGGTATTACAGTTTTTTACACTTTCTATTATTCGGTACTATAACATCCATTGACCATGAAAAACAGCGGTTCTCAAATATTTCCTACCTTAACATTCAAATATTAAATCTAGGTCAGTTTTTTCAAAGTGCCCCTAGAGAAAAAAGTCATATAGGTTTCTTGTTTATCTAGTCGGACCCTATTACCAGATTTTTAATGACGTGAAACTAATTACACCCTGTATGTAGATAGTTAACAAACATACTCAAAATTAAAAGCATGTATTCATTTCATAAAACTGTCTTTCCTAAAACCAAGTAAACAACTCAGTATCTTAAAAACAACACTTTCAACTCGAAAGCACAGGTGGGTGATAATTCAAGACTATTTAAAAACTTTATGGTTGTACTACAAAATCACCTGTTTATACTAAAACCAAGCGTAAATTAATTCGCTCTTGTTGGTAAGATCTATTCGCAGGTAGGCATACTGCAGGACACAGGTGCATCTTAGTCAAAACGAAAATTAAATAAATATATGTTTATAATTTTACGAGCTAAGCAGATGCATCAGCAGAGAAAGGAACCACCATGTAATGCATTTTTCGATAGCTATCTCATTTTCGGCATGCTGTCTCAATATGTTAGCATGTATTTTATATACAAGGAGCAAGTGGCGTATCATCTCGTAATATTGTGGTTTGATTACAGATTGTAGATATTGTACGTTGAAGCGAAGATAACGCGTAAACATATAGAAATGAATAATGCTGTCGTGCACAGCTCTTCCCGCCGGTTTTACTCAAATCATTCAATTTGTTACACTCTTTGAGACTGGAAATAGAATTAATAGTAAATGTAACAACAAATGGAAGATCTGTCATTGACAATTGTTACCAGTGTTCACTATTATTATACTGGATTGGTAGAGTAAGATAAACTTGATAAAACATTTCTTTTTCAAAAACCCCGACTAAATGTTTAATAGAAAAATCGGTAAAGGTATTTACATAGAACTTCCCTCTGTACTTATATAGGGCGGTCACTCTAAAAAATTATTAACTAAGAAGCGACATATGAGAATAAAAATAACTGGAATGTAGTAATCACAATCACTGCAAAGAAGGCATGATAACGTTTGGTCAAAGAAATATACATCCGACAGCAAAAATTAAATATTAGATGAAAGTTGCTAAATATAGAAGGACCTCTACAAATTTCCACCATGGTTGAATTATTTCTTAGGATGACGACTCTACATATTTGTCAATAAAACGATTGAAGCTGTCTTTACGCACAATAAAGATTTGAAAAAACTAATACTTTGAAGTGACAGCTGTGTTCCGCAAAATCGCAACTCGCATATGTCCTACGCTATTGCCTTTTTCCTAAACAAGAAGAAAACAATGGAGCCCATAACGATGAAATTTTCAACTCCTGGACATTCTTGTGTCCAGGAGATAGACTCCGTGCATAGCTGAATTGAGAAGGTGCTAGGTAAAGCTGAATATTTTTCGCCACTTTCTCTTTTAAGACTACTTTTAAAAGTGAATTCTGTTAGGCCCTATAAATCATACAGATACGCGCAGAGGATTTTATTCTTGCGCGTCTGCGTTTAATTATAAAGTTATTCCTTTTTTAAAAGTTACTGCCTTAATATATACACAAATTTTACTTCCACATCCACGTAGTAGATTGGAAGTATAGTAATCGCAAAAAAAATTATTATTTTTTTCTTGAAATAGGTTTAGAATGTCATGAGACGTCGAGATTTTAAATTTGAGCGAAAAAAAAAATTCTGTCTGGCTGTCGGTCTGTAACTTTTTTTGTCCGCATGTTCTCTCCGGATGTTAAGATATTGACTAGAAATTTTGCATGCATATATATTATAAGGAGATCTCGAACTGGATTGTTTTGAAAATATCCGGTGAAGGGTTGGGGAGTAAATAGGGGTAAATAGGGGGAAATAAGTAAAGCAAGCGGGTAAGAGTACAGAAATTTGAAACTTGGTGTAGTTATTAGAAGTCAAGGCCTCAAATTTTTTTATAATATTTTCCATCCCCCCACCACCCTCCACTTTATCATTAAATGGGTTGATAAAATAAAATAGAGACATTCACTTGAAATTTGGTATACGTATATATTATAATGACATCTGGAACTAGATTATATTTTGGTATTATTCCGTTGAAGGGTTGGGGGGTAAATAAGGGAAAATAAGTAAAGCGAGTTGGTAAGAGTACAGAAACTTGAATGTATGCATATGTACTAAAAGCTAAGGCCTCAGATTTTTTTTCAATATTTTTAAAATATGTTATTAACCCGCTCTATTAAGACCGCTGGTCTATGACTGTTACAATAATGGGGCCACTTGACCCGCGACAGGTTCTTATAGTTAGAAATTATCAAACACAAATTAAACAGTAAATAATATTTATTAATTAAATAATACAACTGGTTGCAGTCAAACAACAAAGTCAGAAAATAAACAAATAATATAAAATAAACAATAAACAAAGTTTTCTTGCCAGACGCACATGTTAGGAGGAGATGTCTCCCCAAAGGGACATGTTTCCTTTAAAGTGATTTGGATGAAAAATCTGGGGATGTGGAAGTAGTAGCGGTTTTTGGTTCAGTCTTTAGGTTTGTAACTTTTTAGCAAAGTTGTATGTATCTACGTTCTCTAAATACAGCATCTCAGTGATATAAGAAAGTTGTATGTGGTATATACCTCTTAAATGGTAAGATCATCAACAGTTTCTTCTTATTTTCTTTTTGCAGTAACTCGAAACAAAGGTAATGTTACATAAAACAGTGTAAATCCAAGATTACCATATGTCACATTTTTAGTTCCAAATCCACATAGTGGAATGGAAGTATTAACAAAATTTTTATTTTTTTTAATAGGTTTAGACTGTCATGAAACATGGAGATTTTAAATTCGAGCGAAAAATATTTTTTTCATTATCTATTCCCTTTAGACGGTCCGCCCTGTATATTTTCTAACCATTTCTTCCGTGGCAGTTGCGTCAGCTACCTACCAAATTTGGCTGTTCTCTGTCAAGTAGTTTTTTAGTTAATGCGCCAACAGGGGAGTTTTATGCGAATTACTCTGTATACACAGTATTTTTCGTCATATTGCAAGGAAATATTTGCACTGTACTTTTAATAAAATTGATGTAAAATATCAAGAGATGAACGCGTATTAAATTAAAAGAATGTGAAAAAGAGACATTCATACAAAATACACGTACACTCCGGCCTGTACTGTAGATCCCCTCCTATAAATGATTCGGTTAATTTGTAGCAGTTAGCCGGAGAAATGAGAACTAGCACAGTGCAAGATCGAGTTTATTTTTTTTTAATTAATTTGTGATATGCGGCCACTAATACATCGACTGAATAATTGGATGTATGCCCATAGTTCGCAGCATAGAACCTGCAAAAGGCGACCTTCACGGGATCCTGTCTTCGAGTCATTTAACCAACATTTTAACATTTCTTTGTTTTGCCGTCTGTAACACTTTTTTGTACCGTCTCCCTCACCGCTGCCAGGCTATATGTGTGTGATACGAATATCAACAGTGGCACTTGGGAGCAAAAAACTCCCGACTCTGAGCATCGTGCGAGCTTTGCTTGCTTTTTTGGTTTATTTAGCGATCGACTAAGGTTTAGCTTTTATTGTTTCATTACGCTGTTATTTTGCTAAATGCCGCGAGGAGATGGGCGGGTTGCAAAAAGATACCAGATACCTACCGATCTTTGTCAGTCGATATTAGTGGACTGGACTGATTGTACCCTTGTCTTTGAGTTTTATTCTCATATTTACTTTTACAACTTATCATTCATACGAGACATAAATTTATATTCATTGGGAGTTTAGTGACATAAGAAAAAAGATAAAAGATGCGTGAAAATTATGTATTAAATATAAGAAAACAATTGGAAGAATATATTCCAGAGAGTTGAGAAATTTTATAGAACAGGAAATGAAATGAAACAAACAGAGGACAAGTTGGATTTTGAACAAGTCGGTCTAAAATCGACAACTTGTTTACTTCAAAGATGGCACTATAAAAAACCGCTGCCTAAAGAATCACTACTTCCACATCCAGGTTTTCCATCCAAGTCTCTTTAAAGGAAAACATTTTGACTATATATACGTCCCTTTAACGGAATCATCTCAATGTATAATCTGGTTCCAGATGTCGTTATAATACATACACGTACTAAATTTCAAGTAAATATGTCAATTATATTTTATCAACCCCTTTAATAATGGTGTGGAGGTAGTGGAAGAGTTGAAAAATGTTATAAATAAATCTGAGGCCTTGGGAAATGCTAAGTTTCTGTACCCTTACCAGTTTATCTTACTTATTTTTCAATATTCACTCCAATTTAACCCCCAACCCTTCATCGAATTCATCTCAAAATATAATCAAGTTCCAATTGTCGCCATAATATATACGTGTACCAAATTTCAAGTGAATATCTCAAATCTATTTTATCAACCCCTTTAATGATGGAGTAGGGGGGTGGTGGGAGAGTTGAAAAATATTATGCAGAAATTAGAGGCCTTGACTTCTAGTCTATACACAAAATTTCAAGTTTCTCTACTCTTACCAGCCTGATTTAGATATTTCCCCTATTTACCCATATTTAACCCTCAATCCTTCAACGGAATCGTCTCAAATTATAATCCAGTTCTAGGTATCGTTACAATGTATACGTGTACCAAATTTCAAGTGAATATCTCACTTTCATTTTATCTACCCCTTTTATAGTGGAATGGGGGTGGTGCGGGGGCCATGGAAATATTATAAAAAAAATCTGAGGCCTTGGATTCTAATATATACACCAAATCCTAACGTTTTGTACTTATGCTAGCTAGCTTTACTTATTTTCTCCTATTTACCCCTATTTACTCCCAACCCTTCACCGGATAAGTTCAAAGAACGATCCAGTTTATAATATATATGTGTATAAAATTTTAAGTCCATATCTTAAACCCTTCCAGAGATATCGTGCGCACAAATAAGTTACAAACCGACAGACAGACAGACAAACAGACCGGCAGACAGAAATTTTTTTTCGCTCAGATTTAAAACCTCGACCTATCATGACATTATAAACCTATTTCAACTAAAAAAGTATTTGAATTTTTTTTACGATTATTATTCTTCCACTCTACTATGTGAATGTGGAAGTAAAAAAGTCCAACGAAATAGGAAAACCCACACAGCGTTGATAGATCTTGAAAAAGCTTAAGACACTGTCCCAAAATCGCATCTTTGGAAAACAATGAAGGAAGTAGATATACAACCCAATCTTATCCGAGCAACCATGAAGATATATCAAGACAATACCCGAATTAAGAACGGTACGATGTTTACTGAAGCATTTAATAAAACTAAAGGCCTGCGGCAAGGTTTTCATCTATCTCCCACTTTCTTCGAAATGTGTCTTGATAGGGCATTAAAAGGATGGACGAATGTATAGTCAAAACAATGGAACTGACACTGGAGGACGACAAGTTCTTTACTCTTTACTTTGCCGGCGACCAAGTGGTCATCACCGAGGACCAAGATGACTGAAGCTACATGGTGAGAAAACTGAATGAACATTATGAATGGGCAAGGTTGACAATAAATATAAAAAAAACCGAATTTCTCGTGGTAGAAAATGGAGACATTGAAAATTTACCATTAGAAGGAAACTTTCTTCCGAGAGTTAAATCACCTAAATATCTTGGTGCAATATTAAGCAAGGGTGGAAATAATGAAGTTGAAATCATTTAAAGAATTAATAAAGGACGGAACATTACAAAGTGCATGAATTCAGTACTGTGGGATCGGGATATTAAAAAAGAAACAAAATATACCAAAGTAAAATGGAATGCCAACAACCTTCGGCGTTGTGATTTGGGATGTAAGCCAGAGAAACAGGAAAAAGCTTGCAGCAACAGAAATGGATTACCTATGGAGAAGCTGCAGAAAGTCCAGACTTGACCATCTTCGAAATGAGACAATCCGAGAACAGATGCAAATGACACACAATATAATAGAATCAGTTGACAAAGACAATTATCATAGTTCGAACACGTAAACAGGATGGATGGAGGCCGATGGTTGCGAAAAATATTAGAATAGAGTACACCAGTAAGAAGAGAGAGAGGACGACCAAGAAGAAGTTGCAGAGACGACATCCAAGTGGCCATGCAGAAATATACTATGATAGAAACACTTGGAGATTGGGGACGGAGAGGCAGCGACAGCTGCAGATATCTGAGATATATATAATACAAGAGAACATACAGAATTTTAGGCATAAGGTAATGGTAGAAAGAGAAGCGGAATTCCTAATATTGCATGTTATTTTGTTCAATGCTAGTATGTTGTCCATGCCATTACCTTCGTTTAGACTGTATACTTGAAACCTGATAATACCGGAGATAACAGAAAAACGTAATAACCTCAAGAGTCTCCGATTGGCGTCAGATTGTTCTTAATTGCTATTAATTATATTATTGAGAAAATAAGAACCCCCATAGACAAGGCTCCTTATAGAGATGATCTAATTATATATTTATCTGGAAAGTCCTTAGAGAATATTTCAAAGAAGCGCAACATGCCATTGGCTTATTGTTGCATTGGTAGAAAATTTATCTCTGTAAACAGAGCGCATGGTGATCATTTTTGTAGATTAAAAAACACATTTAGTTCCAAATCTAAATATAAATGGACACAAACTCGAAATTGGGAGTTCCACTTGGTTTCTTGGACTCACATTCGACAAAAATTTTTATTTTTCACCAGCACATGTCTCTTGTAAACCGTAAGACTTTGTGAAAACGTAATTGGGGCTAAACATACTCCAAATGGCCTTATACAGAATCGGAAAATGTAGTTTAGGGCATAGGAATAACGATGTAATTGACCATGCTCCGCTAGTTCCATAAATCGTGAAAGCAGAGGCACACAATGAATTGAATTTAGTACGGCATAAACTAAGGATGGGTGCAAACGTAGGTTATAATTTCTAATACGAAACGAGACAACATCTCTTCGTCAATAGCGAAGAAGTTATTTGTCACGTTTTTGATAAATAATTTCTTCTATTGAAAGCATTTCTGCAGTTTCTTATTTAGCCGTAAATGCTATGGGAGTAAAATAATAATTCTTATTAAAACCGAAAGAAAATAGAACTTTAAATTAAAATTAAATAACTCAGAAACTAAAATCAACTAATAATTATCAAAAGATAAATTACAAAAATAGAACATAAAATTAAATAACCCTCAGCAACTAAAATCAACTACTAATTATCAAACAATAAATTAATGAAGTAAGGATTCAAACAAACCACCTTCTTGTGCCAAATAATAGTCAAACCGATTATACAATGAACCTCTCCTATCATTGAGTTGATTTGGAGTAATGCTTGCACAAAGTTGGATAAGTGTTTCCCGTAATTCAAGTAAATTATTGACTCGTTCAAACGCATGTTTGTACGCGGTTTCTTTTAAAAAGCCCCACAGAGAGAAATCATGGGGTGCTAGACCAGGTGACCTGGGGGGCCATTTTGTCATTCCCCTCGTAGCTATTAAACGATTGGGAAATGTTCTTTCCAGAAATTAAGAACAGTTAAGGTATTGTGACTCGGGCAGCCGTCTTGTTGAAACCAAATGTCGTCAAAGTTGACAGGAAGATTTTGAACTGCAGGAATTATTTGGTTTTGTAAAAGCTCTAAATATTTATTGCCATTTAAATTACCATCGATTAGTAGTGGGCCTATAATATGATTGTCTAAAATTCCCGTCCAAACGTTCAACTTTTGAGGATACTGAGTTCACACTGCAACACTCAAATGTTTATTTTTCCGAGACCAATATCATACTACGGATGGATTGTGTTTCCTGTGTGATGAAAAGGATGATTCATCTGTAAACAATATATTCTTTAAGAAGTTTTCATTCTCATTCAGTTTATTTATCATGATTTCACAAAATTCCATCCATTTGAAATTGTCCTCGGGAAATATTTATTGCGTTGTTTGAACTTTAAAACAACTGTACCCATCTTTTTTCAAAATATTTCTTACAGTTCTTTCCTTCATGTCAACTTCATCAGTAATTTGCCTGCTAGAACAAGGATCACTAGTTTCAACAAGTGCACAGACATTAGTTTCGCGAATCTCACGTTCTTCGCTCATTTGTTGATGACGGGGTTCGGGTTGACAGCATTTTTTACAATAATTCACGACACACCCGAAATTCTCAAATTTTTTAATAATGTATGAAATTATGCTAGCTGAGGGGATTGGTCTGTCTTAATATGCCACAGTAAATAAATTTATTGTGTCTTCAGTGGAATGGCCCCCAAAGTACCACTTCACAATTTGCACTTTTTCTGCAGTTGTGTAAACACACGGTATTTTAATAACGAAAATGAGATTAATTTATTTTATTCTCACACGTCTAAACAGCTGCGCTATTAAAAGCAGAATGGGTGCGCTGTTCTCAACTCGACGCGGTCAAGCGATGGCGCGATTGTTTTATACCAATGCCCTGCATTGTTCTACTACAAGGCGTGGTTTATCTGCGTAGAAACAAGTTTACGTACCTTAAACTAACTTTGCTGAATCTGTATATCCACCCTTTCGTTTAGAAAACCATCCGCCAATTTTTTAATACGATTTCGAAAGAAAAAAATTTACAAGAAAACTATTTTCTTGATGAAGACGTCTACGAGTACTGAAACCTTAAAAAAATTGCAGATAATTTAATTAATTACATTTTAACAAGTAAAAGTGATAGAGTTATCTCCAAAGAAACATTATTTGCACATTCTTCGACATCTAATGTATCGAGCATAGATCGGGGTCTATTAAAATTTTTGTCAACAGCATATTGTTGGTAACACCAAAATGAGAAATTAGCTTTGTGCGAATATCTTAAAAAAACAAAATGTAATGTGGCTGGTCCACTATACAGTTTCTTTAATTCTTGACCTCTCGTAACTATGCTTTCTGAGTCGATAGTGTACTCGCATTGTTTTGAAACAGATACCTATAATAAATTGGAGTGTGTTCATTGAAGCACATAGTTCAGGAACTAGACTATCTACAAATTAAAACACTGATTTCCCATTATTCAATTTTATCACGATAATTTGTTTAACCTAGTTTAAAAAACAACTTGTGTTTAACATTTACCGTTAATATTTACATTTATGTTTAAAGGAAGTAAATAATTTGTCTGTCAGCGATGTCAACGACAGAGAAGTTGTAGAATAAATGCATTGTAGATGAAGTGATGTTATAATTTCATCATTCATAATAATTTTTGTTAGCCCCATGTCTTATGTTATATGGATAGGATAAATCGAAGGTACTCATAAGCATTAACGTACAGTAGAACAAACAACTGTAGAAATATTAAATATTAACAATTGTTGGTAAAACTGATAATGTATAACCGCAAGTTAATTTTTGCAATAAACGCTATAGTGCAGGCATATTAACAATTTGGGGTAACAAAAATTAATAAAAGGATCATCTCTGGGATTTAAGTAGGTAATAACCTGGAGAATGAGATGATGCATTCTTTGCACTTCCAAGTTCCGGGAAAATTCAAAAAAAATTAGAAAAACTTTTTGATTTTCGGTTTTATTGCTTTAGCGGCCAAAATAATGAAAATAGAAAAAGAAGTTCCCAACAAAAGTTGTAGCTCTTCTTTCTCTTTACAAAAAAGGTCTTTACAAATTTTTTTCTTACTTAAGCCGTTTAGAAGATAAATCGAGTTTTCCACTTGCAGTTTTAAGCCGCTTCGAAATGCGCGGAGTTCAATTCGCTATATCTTAAGTAATAATAATAGCACAGTCTTAATTTTTGGACTGTAAGTACAATAAAACATATTCTATTGAACGACTTTAGAGTTTTTTAAATGCGCGCAGTACTTTTTGAATTTGTCTACATTATTCATACACATTCAGAAAATGCACAATTATACAGTAAAACATATAGAACGTATTTGTTTCTTAACATTCTTCTATGAAATTTTCACGAAATATAGATTTAAGTGCGTGGAATCGAATCCATGCAACGAAAAAGCACCCATTGTTACGGGAGAAATAGGCAGGATGCATAAATCTCAAAGATGTGAATAAATCAACTGTATAGAGTTTACTAAGCCATCTTCTAACAATTTTTTCTCAATGATAAAAATTTGTATGAATTTTCTGATTAGTTTCACATTAAAGTTGAGACTTTTCTCTACATTTTACGTTGCTTTCATTTTTTTAGCGGCTCTGAATAGTAATTATCGATCGATATGTCCGGTCGTACGAAACTCCCAGAGAATACTCATTCTCCGCGCATTTCGGAGCAGCTCAAAACTATAAGTGGAAAACTGGATTTATCTCCTAAACGGCTTAAGTAAGACAAAAATTTTGAAACACCTGTTTTGTAGAGAAATAGACGAGCTACAAATTTTGTTAAAAACTTTTTTCTGTATTTACATTATTTTAGCCGTTAGAGCAAAGAAACCGAAAATCAAAAAGTTTTTCCTAATTTTTTTTAATTTTCCCGGAACTTGGAAGTGCAAAGCATGCATCATTCCATTCTACAGGTTATTAACTACTTAAATCCCAGAGATGATTCTTTTATTAATTTTTGCGAGGTTTTTACATTTTGCCTTCATTGCCTGTACTAATATGCACATGACATGACTTCATTGGTAAAATTTTGTCAGATGAGATTTTTTCGAAAACAATTAGGTAATCATAGAAAAAAATTTCGAGTGGAAAAGCATCATCCATCCTTTACCTTTATTTGTTACCAATATACTTGGCATCTAATTCTAAAGACAAAAAATTTCTGGTTTACTATATTTACCCCTACAAATTCTCACACTTTATCGGCATAGCTTTAGAAAAAAAAATCGATAAAGGTGTTTACACAGAACTTCCCTCTTTATTTATACAGCTCGGTCACTCTAAAAAATTATTAATTACGAAACCACACATGAGAATAGTAATCGGAAGGTATTATTACAAAGGAAACCTGATAACTTTTGGTCAAAAAAATATACAGAGTGGTCATCCGATAGCAAAAATTCAATATTAAATAAAAGGTGTCAAATATGGAAGGCTTGCGTAAATACCTTTACAAAGAGTGACCACAAAAAAGGCCTAAAATTCACCTGATTTTGCATAGTAGTTAGCGGGCCAAGGGAAAGAGCAAAATGAATCCTATAGGGCTCAAATTAAACTTTGAGAAACTATTAAGAGACAAAACTACTCTGTTATTGTATGAATTTCTTTCGGATTGTATATTATTCTGTAATTGAAAGAATTTAGGAAATTGCCTCTAACACCTTGTAATAATTAAAATACCAACACCAGAATACGAAAAAATTCATAGGTCCTACCCTCATGATACAATCATCATAGGATTTTCACTAAAAAACTATTTTTTATGAAATAGGTTTAGAATGTTATAACACGTAGAAAATTTAAATTAGAGCAAAAAAAATTCCTCTCTTTCTATTGGTCAAACAATTTTCAAAAATGAGAATTATTATTTGTTTGCTTATGATTGTATTGAAACATATTCTCTATAGGATTTTGCAAACAGGAGAAAAAGATAATTTTCTATGAGAACTAAAAGAAAAACTATGTGTAAAAATATTAATGAAAACTTTGCATTCTTTCGGTAACCTGAATTCTGGTTATGCTAGCAAATTAAAATCCTAAAATGAATTTGCCTAATTTCTTATTTGAAAATTCTTATTCTAACACTGGCATCCACACAGTCCCCTACGGTCATGAAGATTCAGTTAAAAGTGAGAACAAAGGCCTAAAAAGAATTTATTTATCTACTTTGTCTTAAAAATTCTTCATTCTAATGGATTACATTTTTCTGCTGTTGGCAAAATCCTATAAAGAATGTTTCAATGCAATTTTCAAAAAGTTTTGAATTTCCGTTTTCTGAAATATGTTTGGAATGCTATCAAACGTGTAAATTTTAAATTTGGGCAAAAAAAAATTTTCCGCTATTTATTCTTGGTAAAATACTAGTAAAAATTTTAAAAAAAAATGTTTGCCATTGAAATTTTGTTTTCTGAAATAAGTTTAGAATGTCATGAAATGTGGAAATTTTAAATCTGAGCAAAAAAATTTTTACATCATATATTCTATAAGTAGTAAAAATATATTTTAAAATATTTTAAAAATGTTTCTTTGACAACATTTTTCAAAACTTTTCTTTTTGAAATTTTTTTTATGAAATAAATTTAGAATGTCATGAAACGTGGAAATTTTTAACTTGAGCAAAAAAAAAATTTTTCATTATTTATTCCTTTTAGACGGTCCACCCTGTATATTTCCAAGTTCAACCATTTCTTCGCTGATAGCAGTGTCAGCTACCTGCCAAATTTGACTGTTCTCCGTCAAGTAGTTCTTTAGATAATGCATCAACTGTGGCTAAGAAAAATAGGTTTTAGTTTGCCCAAGTTGTTCAAGTGTGGGCCACCCTACGAGCGACATGGTTAGCGTCACTGGTTTCACCTGGCTAGCACAGTAAAGATACGGAGAGCAAAAGGGCGTGCAGTTCAGGGCTGGGGCGCCATTGATTACTTAGTGTAATCAAGGAAAATTAAAGATAAAGATAAACAAAAGACAAAAGTTACATATATACAATAGTACTATATTACAAAAATATTATATTACAAAAACTGAACGATCTATCACAGCATCAGCGATACTGTATAGCAAAATATCACACAGAAATATATACAAAATACTATATTACAATAACCGAAGTTCAAGATAAGCTTGAGACTTTTACGAGAGCCAAATTAAATATATTACAAAAGGGATGACTCGTAAATTGTCTCAATTATTAAACAAAAGTATATATTACAAGACGATAAAATACTATATTACAAGTTACACTATACTACAATTTACTCAACAGCAAAATAAACTTGAGGTGTTTACGAGAACCATATGTCTCGTAACCTTATCTCAAAGTTCATAAACTTAAACACACTCGTTACAACAAAAATTGAACCACGACTTACTGTGTCAACAACAACAGTGCATTATAGTACTACAATAAGATATCAATCATGAGGAATCACGACAAAAGCAACTTCGAAACAACACTACGGCGAAGTATTTGCGACAACGAATTCAAGATATAAGCAACTACGAATTAATATACACGAATGGATTTAATTATAACAACGGATTTAAATTGCAAATGGCCAAAAATATAATAGATTTCACTTGAATCTAATATGTTAAATCTAGACACTTTTGGCTTTTATAGCTCAACAGTCATGTGAAAATAATCCCTTTTATTGGTAACAATTAAAAGTACTTATCTTTTATTTTGTTATCCTGATGTAGAGAACTCCTAGATACGGTCCTGTTCTCCGATGATTATGGATTTAAAAGTTATGTTTCACATGTGGCTGCCTTAATCCCAGTTTGAGGTTATGAAATCGTAGAAACGTTCGTACAACGTACAAGATTTGTCGCCAAGACAAAATGAAGAAAATCTCTTCGCCCAGAATGTTTTCGTATATTCCAATTCAAAATGTAGTACAGAAAGGTTGACTTCATATGAATATTGCTTGCTTAGTGAAAACGTAGTAGGTATCGCAAATTGAATGTAGATAATCTCAAACCTTGCTCAAAGCAAATAAGATAACGTTGAAATACTTCTACGTTAAAATCATTAGACGTGAATAAGTTTATTTATGAGTAAACTCTATGAAAAAATTACGTATATTTATAATTACGATTATGAGAAAACTATGAGAAAAACCTAAAACAATATTTCAAATGTTAGACGGTATTTACCGGTATAATAATTAAAACCTTACCTCATGTGATCATCACGAGGTTTTTCAAATTCTATTATCCCCTTTACAGGTCAAACGAAATTATAAATACGTCTAATTAGTTCAATGGTTCAACGAGAAAGGATTTCACCCGGCGTTATTTAGTTGAAATGTCATTCCTGGTGCGCTATCTAGTATTCGCGAGCGTTAACTGCTGACAGATGACGTATGTTCATCTTAGTATAAGGAGTAAGTGCACTCTATTAGTACTAAGGTTCGTGGGAATAATATTTCCGATAACTTATAATTTCTCTAATAAATATTAACAGTGTAACGAAGGGTGCTATTGAGCATTCCGCATGTTACACAACAGACAGACAGGCAGACAGACAGACTGATGGGATTGAAAAACCCATATTTTCGTAATCTACGTGATCTGAAACGTCAAAATCCGAAAAAATTTCGGAGGGTGATTTTTTCTCGAATACAATACTTCCCTTCAGTATGGGAGGGAAGTAAAATTGTATCTTCCACATTTGATAAAATATGACCTTTATATGATCACATTTTGTTAACAAATGCGAGAGATAAATGAAAATGTAATTGATTACTTATTTGACTGTTAATTTTTTATTCAATAAATGAGGACAACGAGAAAATGATCCACGAAAATGGTATTAGACTATTATGTATAATAACTAAACTACTCTATGGACTATTATAAAATTCACAAGGTTTCTGCTATGATAGTAGATACAGGGATTAAGCAAAATCAATTGGACCCGTTAGGGATGTTGACCTATATGGTGTTGCCTTATATACAGGCCAGATGACGGTGATGTATGATAATTTTCAATAGTAATTTTAGAGCGGGTAAGTAATAGATAATAAATTCAAGAGAAAGCTGACGACTAGGAGTATATAAGATGTTAACGGTAGTTGTTAAAAGAAATATGGGAGAATTAACCACTAAATATAAAAAATAAATAGCCTACAAATGTGTTCGGAAGTGTTGCATTTTTCGTATACAAAATATTAAAGATAAGGCAATAGAGCATGTTAGTAAAGAGGTATGTAGGGGATATATTTTACATATCCATAATCTTGTAATGTTCTATTAAGAATTTCAAAAAGAAAAAACAATTATCCTTATTTGTTTACATTTTTCAAAATTAATGAATGAGATAAATTGAACTAACTATAGTTCAGTCGCATTCGCGTTTAAAAGATAAAGAATTACGACATTAGCGATACTTTTTATTTACTTTCATAAATATTAAAGTGTGTATGTAAAGGGAGACACTGGGACAAAATGTTCAATTTTGCATATTTTATTAGAATTTTTTGATTTGTTCACTAAAAGTTAGTGTCGATACATGATAGTAAATAAAAGAGTAATTTTTGACAACTTTAGCAACACGTGACTAGATCAGATGGTTCATAAGGGAGTCGAATCATCGGTACGGAAGATGGGAGATCTGTGATATAGTTATTCTAAATAATTGGATTGTAAATATATTTAGGGTATATGAAAAACTACTGCCTAAGGAATCACTACTTTCACATCCATATTTTTCATGCAAGTCTCTTTAAAGGAAAATATGTTGACTATATTGGCACTCTAGTACGTGGAAATAATGGGTCACAGAATTTTAATAATATGTGAGGCAGATATCATAATAATATTTAAGGCAATGGTTTCTAGCATATATGCCTAAAATGAAGTTTCTGGACACTTATTAGCTTGCTCTACCTATTTTCCCCAATTTGCTGTACTTTTACCAGCTTGCTTTACTCATTTTTTAGTATTTACATCTACTTACCTTCCACCTCTTCAACGGAATCATCTCAAAATATAATCTAGTTCCAGATATCGCTATAATACATACTTATACCACATTTCAAGCGAATATCTCAATTTAATTTTATCAGCCCATTTAATAATGGAGTGGGGGTGATGGAAGGTTTAAACAATGTTACAAAAAAGTTCCTGTACTCTTACAAGCTTGCTTTACTTGTTTGTCCTTATTTACCCCTATTTCTCCCCCAACTCTTCAACGGAATTATCTCAAAACATAAACTAGTTCCAGATGTCGTTATAATATATACACGTGTATCAATTTTCGAGAGAATGTCTCGATTTCATTTTATTAACCCCTTTAATAATGGAGTGGAGGTGGTAGAAGAGTGAGACGGAAAGTATTATAAAGAATCTGAGGCCTTGGCTTCTAATATATACACCAAATCCCTTACCAGCTTGTTTAACTTATTTTTCCTTATTTACCACTATCTAACCCCCCAACCTTTCACCAGATAAGTTCAAAAACAATCCAATTTCAGATCTCATTATAATACATTCATGTACAAAATTCCAACTCAATATCTATAACTGTTCCATAGAAAGCGTGCGCAAAAAAGTTATAGACCGACAGGCCAACAGACATAGCTAGAAATTTTTTTTTGCTCAAATTTAAAATACGGACGTTTCATGACATTCTAAACCCACTTCAATAAGAAAAATTTTTGAAATTTATTTTACGATTACTATGTTTCCCCCACTACGTGGAAGTGGAAGTAAAATTTGACATAAGTTTGATATTTAATTGTTAACTGTATTAATTTCAATCCTATAATATCTGAAAAAAAATTATTTCCATTTATGAAAATAATAATATAAAAGTAATTATTCGTTCACCAAAATCTTCAACCTAAAAATTGCCTTCGTTGTTACTTTCTTCAATTCATTCTTCAAATTCTAAATCAAATTAAGCTTGTACTCATTAAACAAAACGTTGCTGAATGAATACAGTTTTGTTATTGCCCTATACTGACGATTTTCTTCTATGATTATCCTATTATTATTATATATTAATTGTTACCATATTTCGCAACTTATTTTAGGACAGTCCGTCTTTCACTATTGTACTTGCACCCACTTGTATTGATGACATTTTTTTAGCGCCGCAATTAAGTCAGATTATATGTCTCCGCAAATAAGCATCATTACCATATTATCATACATTTAGTAGAAAGTGGTATATGAAAGTTCGTTGTAATTTAAATAAATGAAACTATATTAAGCATATCATGTAACAAAAAGTATTGAAAATGCATGTCAATGCTCAATAGAGATAAAAAATTACGTTATATTATAAATATATATTTTCATATTTTATGAAATGTGCTTACACTTGTTAATTTTTTTTTTTTTTTGAGAAAGTAAACATAGTAATAATATTATGTAAAACTAAATATAAAACATTGTACTCTTCGTCAAATTAAAGAATTTTCATATATACATAATTTTCTATATAATGCTTAAGCATTTTTTAGTATACTCTCAGCAGTTCTTTCAAAGCGAGTTCCATTTTTTAGCAATGAATGCTGTCCTTATAACTTTAATCACTCCTGATGAATCCTTAAAATGTTTCATAACTTCCTTAACATTTTTCGTGGCTCTTATATTTACTCAGATTTGTTTTAAACAATAGGATTCTTCCGAGCAAACATCTGGTTTAATTTGACATCAAACGCAATAGAAATAGACATGAGAAAAGGTGATGCTATATCCCCTAAATTTTTTACAACGATTTTAGAACGTGTGTTCAAGAAAAGCGATTTTGAAGATGTGATTGACGTAAGCATCAATGGTTAGGAACTAAACCACCTACGTACGATTCGCGAACTACATTGTCATAATAGCTGCCCGTATTGATGAAACAAAAGAGATATTAATTAAGACTAAACAGTGCTTCTGATCAGTGGGTATAAAAATTAATGCCAGCAAAGTACAATACATCGCAAATTTGGTAATAAGCGAACAAATCGCTCATGGTCTGCAATAGTGGCACAACTCAAGAAATCGTGTTTTGAGATAAATGAGTTTAAAGTTTTCATTAACATGAAAACACCAAGCATGTGGTAAATTATTTAAATAAAGATTAAGTACATATTAATGACTTCCTTAGGTGTTGAGCTAACAATTTTATACCTCGTTATATATTATATATACTGTTATAGATTTTCAATCTATTTTATACTTTTTTTTATGTCCGAATTTACTTCTTGAAAGTAAATTGAAATGAAATTATTGGACGCCAAATAATTGTAAGAAACTATTAAAATTATAGACTATAGAACATCATTAGCATGATTATTTATACTCTATAGAATATCTCTTACTCAAGGTTCAACGAAGTCGGTTCAATTAAACTCATCGATCAAGATACCAAACAAAATAAATCAAACTCAATATTGAATGAACAAAGTATTAATTCATTAATAAATTTCAATTTGGAAAGTAACTATCAAATTTAAATAAAAACATCTAACTTAATTAAAAACTAATAATTATTGCCTTGTATTTAAATAATTTATTTAAAATAAAATATGTACCATGGATTTGTAATATAACGCTTTACCTTGTCTAGCTTTCTTATAACTCGAGTGACGTTTAATTACAACCTCTAACTGGATATGATAATTTCCTTCAAATATATGTCACTTGATTGACTTTTATAACCTCTCAAGGTTTCTTCTTCTTCTTATGTCGCTGGATTGACGTTTGTTTATAGCCTCCAAATTATTTTCAAAATTTCGTTGAAATATTTCTGTCACTTGATAGACGTTTGAATTTCTCCAGCATCATTTATGGATAACTGGATTAACAAATACTGCCCTCTTCTATATCTGCTGTCAAGATAATATTCTTCGTAATGCTTCCAAAGTTTACTCACTTCTTATATTTAATATACTTGGACAAATATTTATTTGATCTCAATATATCTGCATAGTAATATTATTCTAACCTTCAAATGATTTCACTTCTTTTTCTTTTATCATAAATTTGTTGATTAATCTTGGCTAAATATTTTTAGCTGCTAACCGTTCAGCGGTCGATGATCAACTGATTTGTAATATAAGGTCGTTTAATTGGATTAATTTCCAATGTTTCAATTTTCTACTATTTCAAAATTTAATTTTAATTTAATTTTTAAACTATTCATTTTTGTTTGTTCTTTGTATGATTTGAATACTGTTTCTAATTCTTTAATTTTCCTGATAAATTTCTTATTCTACTTTCCATTATTAAGTGAATAATTGTAATTACTCGAAATTTATTGACATATTGCACATACTCCTTAAAATCTACTTATAACTACAACTAACAATTCCAAACTCAAATACTATTTAATACATTTAGATGAATAGTAATCGTAGACAAAGAATGCTAGTAGCTAAAAATATATTGCAATGTTTCAGTCTGACAGATTCATGAATATTGGTATATCAAACCAAACACAAGAAATTGATACGCCAATAAACATTTATTATCATACTATTAGTCCTTTCTTTCAGCATGATGTGAAATATCATTCACAAAACACCTTTATGCAATGATATTTGAAAATATCTAAAAACTTAAAATGTCATTCCGTGTTTTATAATCTATGGACTCACTATTTCTGAAGTAATCACGCTGCAATGCAACTACTGGTAATTGTCTTTGATTTAAGATTTATTTTGTGTAGGTTTAAAAAGTTTTTACAAAATTTAAGATTTTCAGCCCTAGGTTTTTGACATGAATGTCAGATTTTAGAAATGGTGCTTTATTGTTTTTCAAGTTCATTCTAAACTATTTTAAATGAGAATGAAAGTCTCTAAAAGTTCATGTTTTATAATATACTATTTCGAATAACCTTGCTGAAACTAAATTAATTTCATTTTAGTTTTATTTAATTGTCTTCTTCAAATTCAATACCAAGTTTCATTCTAGGCATTTTACTCGTTCAGAACAAGTGAACTTGAATCAAATAAACAAACTACAAACATTCCCGCTTCTGTGTGCTCTGTTAAGGTCAAACTGTTATGGTTATCTTCTAGAATTTATACAAATTTGTGAAGTTTATTTGTGATTTCAAACACGATACTTAGGTAGTGTTCCACAGTGTGAATATTACAGCAATACATATATATTAAAAAAGAAACTTTTTATTCCCTGTCCATATGACATTTATGACACAATTATTGAGTTATGCCACTATTGCAGCAATGTTTATTTGTATCGTGTTGGACTAACTAGAAATTACCCCATTGAACATCAGATACATAATGAGAAATGTCGCTTTTGCAGCCAATATTAATGACAAAGTAGAAAATACCATACTGACACTTCTGCCACCTAGCAATCCAGCATTAAATTAAAGGATGTGGCAGTGTTGCTGCTGGAAAGATTATGATTTTCACATTTCCATCTGTATTTATTAAAAAAAAATCGTATTTTTTGAGACGTGCCATTATTGCAGCCCATAAGCGAAATATCCCTGGGTGATAACCACATAGAACTTGTTTAAAGAAGAAGGTCTTTATTTAGTGTGAACCTTCTGTGCTTATTTATGGAGCACAACAAACGCTCACATTGACAAAGGAAAGTGTTAGCAGAATATGTGTTGTACAAGGAGCTATGAAAGGTGAGTGTTTGGATGACTCCCTTGGGAATAGAATACAGTCTGGAGTAACTGGTGCAATCCAGAACCTAACAACGTTAAAATGGAACTGGGCTTGACATACAGTAAGTATGATAAACGGAAACATGTTGAGTGGATGATATAAGAAGGATACGAGATGAATTGGATGAACGCAGCACGTCATCGCAGACGATGGACCGTACTATGGGTTTATGTTCAGCAGTGGACGAAGTTAGGCTGACTGATGATGATGATGAATGGAAACATTCTTGACAGTCTTCTATAAAAACAAAATTGAATTCACAGTGAAGATACGAAATTAATGGATGCCATCGGTGGCAAAAACGAATTCAATTTAATTGTCAAAAATCTGCAGTTCTCGGTTCTCGAAACGAATGCATCGAAGATTCGTTTGTACATATAAACACCTGCACATTAGAAAAAATAGAAGGGGTGAAATTTGGCATGTGCTAATTCTCAATGTATATTAATTAAACACAACCGTTTACATTTCTAAAGGGGGCGCTTCAGTAAAAAAATGAGGTTAAACTTTGAAAATGAAGATGTTTTTAAATATCTCCAGAAATATTGATCTAGTCAAGAAAAGTGAAATTCTTTCTTGAAAAGGAGGAGATTTAAAAGAAAAAACCTTTTATCATATTTTTTGTAGAACAAACAGTTTTCGAGTAAAACGAAATTTAATAAGTTGTAAACATAGCATTTATAAAAAAACATGTTATCTCAAACTTATTCTGGGTATCGAAAATGTCGGCGCCTTTGATAGTGCGGTAAAGAACAAAGATACCGACATTTCTTATACCGACAATAAGTTTGGGATAAAGTATATACGATTCAAATGTATTGACCCCTTACTTTAACCGCGAATATCTCAGAAAGGGAGAAGCAGAAACAATTGAAAAAAATATGTGTTTATTATGACTCTATTCTAAATCAATCACATAAATTTGAATAATGTACATTTGACACTTCTAAAGTTCTGCTAAGTTATATTGAAAAATGTCCTACTTTTTAAGGAAATTTTGACCATACCAGTTTCAAACCCATTATATCTTGGAAAATATGCATACTATATAAATAATATTTTAGACACCGATAAAGCACGGCATTTTTTGTATGAGGAAATTTTTTCATAATTTTTTATTTCAAAATTTTGCAGTTATTCTCAAAAAGTGGCGTCATGTCTATTCGGTCATTTATCAATGTATTAAAAAATTTTATGAAATAGTCAATTGTATAAAATGTAAGCATTTTCAGAACAAAGAATTGGTATGTATCAAATATTAATATAGTTATCAAGCGTAAAGGATAATCTCATTGCAAGTTTGCAACAATATTATCTATTACAATTGATAACTAAATTAATATTTGATATATACCAATTATATTTTCTGAAAATGCGTACATTTTATATAATTAACTATTTTAACAAAAATTGTTTAAATACATTGACAAATAGCCGAATGAACATGACGCCACGTTTTTAAGAATAACTCCAAAAATTTTAAAATAAAAAACCGCTGCCCAAGGAATCACTACTTCCACATCCATATTTTCCATTCAAGTAGCTTTAAAGGAAACACCTTGACTATATTTGCACTCTAGTATATGGAAGTTATTTATCATAGAATTTTAATATTATATGGGGCAGATGTCATAGAAAAATTTGAGGCTTTGGTTTTTTCCACATACGTTAAAAATGAAGTTTCTAGCTTGCTCTACTTATCTTCACCTATTGACAATCCTCCCCGCCTCCCACTCCTTCAACGTAATCATCTCAATTAGATGTAATTACAATACATACATGTACTAACTTTCAAGTGAATATCTCAATTTCATGTTATCAATCCCTTTAATAATGGGGTGGAGGTGGTAAGGGTGGGGATTGAAATATATTAGAAAGAAATCTGGGGCCTTGGTTTCTAGTATATACACCAAATCCTAAGTTTCTCTACTCTTATCAGCTTGCTTTAATTATTTTTCCCTATTTACTTCTACTTAGCCTCCACTCCTTCAACGAAATCTTGGCAAAATGTAATCTAGTTTCAGATGTCGTTATAATACATACGTGTACCAAATTTCAAGTGAAAATCTCAGTTTAATTTTATCAACTCTTTTAGTAAGGGTGTGGGGATGGTGAAGGGATGCAAAGTATTATATAAAAGAAACTGAGGCTTTCTCTTCTAGTATGTACCCCAAATCCCAAGTTTCTGTACTTTCCAGTTTGTTTTACTTATTTTCCCCTATTAAACCCCAACCCTCCAACGGAATCATCTCAAAATATAATCTAGTTCCAGATGTCGTTATTATACATACCTGTACCAAATTTCAAGTACAAATCTCAATTTTATTTCATCAACCCTCTCTTCTAGTATATACACCAAATCCCAAATTTCTGTACTTACCAGTTTGCTTTACTTATTTCCCACTATTCACCCCTATTGGGGTTTACCCCAACCCTTCAACGAAATCATCTCAAAATGTAATCTAGTTCCAGATGTAATTATAATACATACGTGTACCAAATTTCAAATAAATATCTCAATTTTATTTTATCAACCCCTTTAATAATGGAATAGGGGTGGTGCAGGGTTGAAAAATATTATAAAGAAATTTGAGGCCTTGGCTTCTAGTACATACACCGAATTTCAAATTCTTACCAGCATGCTTTATTATTTCCCCCTATTTACCCATAATTACCCCCCAACCCTTCACCGGATATGTTAAAAAACAATCCGTTTCCAGATCTTGTTATAACATATACGTGTACAAAATTTCAAGTCAATGTCTTAAATCGTTCCGGAGAAAACGTGCGGACAAAAAAAGTTAGAGACCGACAGATAGAAATTTTGTTTGCACTCAAATTTAAAATTTCGACGTTTCATGATATTCTAAACCTACTTCAAGAAAAAAAAATTTTTTTTACGTTTACCTACTATACTTCCAATCCACTACGTGGATGTGGAAGTAAAATTATTATGAAAAAATTGCTTGCAGATTCGTGATCAAAGACCCCAAAAACCTCCGAGAAACCATTTTTGTTTAATTCTAAGGCATTATTAAATTGACCATTAATATTGACCAATTATTGGACAAAAAATTAAGCCAAACATTTCCGCCATTTCCGTTTTCTCTGAATGCCTTTCTGAATCCTTTGCAACAAAAATGACCCTGCACCTTTTTACTTCCCTCGCATACCGAAGGGAAGTATTGTATTCGAGAAAAAATCACCCTCCGAGATTTTTTCGGATTCTGACGTTTCAGAACACGTAGATTCCGAAAATATAGGTTTTTCAATTCCGTCAGTCTGTCTGTCTGTCTGTCTGTCTGTCTGTCTGTCTGTCTGTCTGTCTGTCTGTCTGTTGGTGCATTAACTAAAAAACTACTTGACGGAGAGCAGTCAAATTTGGTAGGTAGTTAACCCTACTGTCAGCGAAGAACTGGTAGAATTTTCACTGAAAAATATACAGGGTGGACCGTCTAAACGGAATAAATAGTGAAAAAAATTTTTTTTTGCTCAAATTTAAAATTTCCACGTTTCATGACGCGCTAAACCTATTTCAGAAAAAAAAAATTTTGAAAATTTTTTTCAATCATTTTTGAAAAAAAATTTACCACTAAAAAAAATTTTTTTCTTTGTTCAAATTTAACATTTCCACGTTTCATGGCATTCTAAACCTATTTAAAAGAAAAAAAAAATTTGAAAATTTTTTACCAACATTTCTGAAAAAAAATTTACCACCAAAATAGATGAATTTTTTTTTCTCAAAATTTAAAATTTCCACGTTTCATAGCGTTCTAAATCTATTTAAAGAAAAATAAAAAAAAAATTAAAAATTTTTGAAAAAATTTTACCACAAATAGATGGATTTTTTTTTCCGATTTAAAATTTCCACGTTTCCGTGGCATTCCAAATTTATTAAAACAAATTTAAAAATGTTTTAGAAAAGTAAAAAAAAAATGAAAACATGTTTTAGTAATCTATTTATCACCATTATAGAATAGACGAAATATTTTTTTGCTCAAATTTAAAATTTCCACGTTTCATAACATTCTAAACCTATTTCGGAAAAAAAAACATATTTTCACCAATTTGGAAAAAAATTTAATATTAGAATAGACGGAAAACATTTTTGAAAATTTGTTCTATATTTTAATCACCACTATACTTCCACTCCATTACGTGAATGTGGGATTGAAAATGTGAGAGATGGCAATAATATTTGGCATATCCTATTATATACTTTTATTGAATAATGGCATCCCAAGAAATAATTGAGTCATGGTGGACATTTATAAAGGTATTTGCGCAAGCCTTCCATATTTGGCACCTGTTATTTAGTATATTGAACTTTTGCTGTTGGATGAACACTCTGTATATTTTTTTGACCAAAAGTTATCAGGTTTTCTTTGTAATAATAGCAATAATTATATTCCGATTATTATTCCCAATGTCATTTCGTAATTAATAATTTTTTTGAGTGACTGACATGCACAAATAACGAGGGAAGTTCTGTGTAAATAACTTTACCGATTTTTTTTAGAGGTTCTCAGCCTTTTCATGCTAAAATGACGCGACTAATTGGTGTTATTGGAAAATTTTATAATTCAAAAAGAACTTAGAATTAAACATAGTTTGCATTGAATCAATTACCTGCATTAAAGATTTCATCTGTAGGTCTCTAAAAACAGTTACATTTAGCAACTTGTGATAAGAATACTGTCTAATAACTTCTTTTTAGAGCAGACCAAAAAGTTGTCGGAGAAAACTAGACAGTGGGAAAATAACTAACTTACTACTATTTTGCATATCTAATTTTGTTTTTCCTGCAAATTTTAAGACTGATACAGAAATTGTTTCGGTGTCGCTCCAAAAAGTTTCAAAACACAATTTAAACATTTACGACCTGCATTCTATTAACTCACAATATTTCAATACTCCCATTTTGACCACTAGAATATACACTAAACCCATGTATCATCGTGCCTAATAATTAAGTGTAGTAAAATAATACAAAGAATGAGTTTACCTTCAGACAGGTCGTATTGTCTCCAAACTTTTTTAAAATGGTTATAAAATAAATGCTCTACATATAAAAGTATACCCAATAAAAATGCCGCTGCTTTCTTATTGTTGCAATTATGTATATAAATTTTTTTAAATTTTTCTCAATACATGCATCTTAATAATGATCATTATGGAAAACTAATCCACAATTTCAATTAAACGTATATTTTTTTAACAATTTACAGAAGATTTACTGAAATAATGATTGATTGTATGCTAATTATTAGTTAATAATTGTTTACATATGTTTTTGGTCATTCAAATACATGGATTCAGTAAGTGAAGTATTTTTCTTCAATGAACACTTCTTTTCTTTCTTTTGCTTTTACCAGTCAAAAGTTATGTTCATTTATGTATGGAGTACTCCTCATTTTTGGCTCATACCCCGTACTATGCTATTTATTAGATCTTAATTAACAAATTCACATATTCAATGGATTTGATCATAGAAAAAATCTTCTGGCATACTATTGACGTAAAATTTCCCCTTCTTTCGATTGGCGCAAGCAGTTTTTTCGGTAAAATTGTATTTTGGAAGTTATTCGCGAATAACTCTACTTTTATACCTATTTTGTTTAATTACTATTACAGCTTAAAAGTGAATTATTTATTATTTGTTTGCTTATAGTAATGAAACATATTCTTTATAGGATTTTGCAAACAGTGGAAAGAAAAGCTATCTATGAGAACTAAAAGAAAAACTATATATAAAAACATTAATGAAATCTTTGCATTCTTTCGATAACCTGACTTCTGGCTATGCTAACAAGTAAAAATTCTTATTTGCCATTCTCGTTTTAACACTAGCATCCAACCTAGTCCCCTACGGCTAAGCAGGCTAAACTAGTATCTACATGATCCCCTACAATATGTAAATTCAGTTAAAAATGAGAACAAAGGCCTGAAATTAATTCATTTACGTACCTTGTCTTTAATTTTTTTTTCATTCTAATGAATTACATTTTCATAAAATCTCATTCAGTTTCATGGATACTGTCTTAGTTTTGCATGGAACATCGTCATGAGTGGCTTTAGGCTTTTCTGATGAGTCCACAATAAGGACGAAAAACGTTTCAAAGGCTAAGCATTTCCAAGAAACTGAATGAGATTTTATGAAAATGTAATTCATTAGAATGAAAAAATTTTTAAAGACAAGGTACGTAAATGAATTAATTTCAGGCCTTTGTTCTCATTTTTAACAGAATTTACATATCGTAGGGGATCATGTAGATCTTAGTTTAGCCTGCTTAGCCGCAGGGGACTAGGTTGGATGCTAGTGTTAAAATGAGAATGGCAAATAAGGATTTTTACTTGTTAGCATAACCAGAAGTCAGGTGAAACATTTTCTTTATAGGATTTTGCAAACAGTGGAAAGAAAAGCTATCTATGAGAACTAAAGGAAAAACTATATATATAAAAATATTAATGAAATCTTTGCATTCTTTCGATAACCTGACTTCTGGTTATGCTAGCAAGTAAAATTCTGATTTGCCATTCTCATTTTAACACTAGCATCCAACCTAGTCCCCTACCGCTAAGCAGGCTAAACTAGTATCTACATGATCCCCTACGATATGTAAATTCAGTTAAAAATGAGAACAAAGGCCTGAAATTAATTTATTTACGTACCTTGTCTTTAAAAATTTTTTCATTCAAATGAATTACATTTTCATAAAATCTCATTCAGTTTCTTGGAAATGCTTAGCCTTTGAAACGTTTTTCGTCCTTATTGGGTACTCTTCAGAAAAGCCTAAAGCCACTCATAACGATGTTCCATGCAAAACTAAGACATTTTCCATGAATGGTATAAAATAATTATAATTGACGTTGACTGATAAAAAACAACAGATCTTCACCTATCTATTAGCTAACTAGTATTGGAGCCTATATACTCTATGCATGTTTAAAAGTGAATTATTTATTATTTGTTTGCTTATAGTAATGAAACATTTTCTTTATAGGATTTTGCAAACAGTGGAAAGAAAAGCTATCTATGAGAACTAAAGGAAAAACTATATATATAAAAATATTAATGAAATCTTTGCATTCTTTCGATAACCTGACTTCTGGTTATGCTAGCAAGTAAAATTCTGATTTGCCATTCTCATTTTAAGACTAGCATCCAACCTAGTCCCCTGCGGCTAAGCAGGCTAAACTAGTATCTACATCTAATCAGAAGTCAGGTTATCGAAAGAATGCAAAGATTTCATTAATATTTTTATATATAGTTTTTCCTTTAGTTCTCATAGATAGCTTTTCTTTCCACTGTTTGCAAAATCCTATAAAGAATATGTTTCATTACTATTACAGCTGATTCCTTATTTAACTGAACTTAATAACTTTTAAATAATTAGATATACCTACTAACAATATTATTGTTTTGCCGTAATGAACAGACTATTTAGTAAATTACGCCATTCTGTTGTCATGACGAAATCATAAAGAAATGACAACAACCAGTTTTTTCATAAAACAAGGTGATACGTTTATGAACGATAGAGATAATATGAGGCAATATGAGGTAAATATTAACTAATACAATACCTTTCTTTTCGGTCACGGTTAACTAACAATAACAGTCCACCCAAATGAATGTGAATTTCTAATATTTCAGTATCTGCTTCATCTTAAAAGTAGTTGCATGCAAAAAAGAGAATGTAGTCTAATTTTGAAATGATGTGAATAGTTTCATTAAGATAAATATTATGTCCAAATTCATTAAATAAGCAGTCCCATTAGCTCGGTTAGCGCCTACATATTGGGAATATATTATAAAATCGACGGGTGATACAGGGTGATGTATTAATGATATAGAGGTTGTATAATTTACCCTCGAATACGACTACTCGACTCGGGTTTCATTAATCATGCTGACATCATCTGGGGATAATTAAAAATAAAGTAAAACTAAGATTTGTGCTAATAGCTATCTTCCCTATAGTCATACATTCAATGGAGCAAACTAAGATTATGTTTCATATTTATACTAAACTAATGTGATGGTTGAGCGAAATGTTCAATTCGGTTATTCGGATGGGTTGAATTATCTCCTGAAACACTGTCTCGGCGCGATGAACGGCAACGTACTGACCTGTTATAGTTTTGTATAAATTATGATGTTCTCATGCATATACTGTATTTTGATCTGTGTAAATACCATCGTATAATGCACCAATAAATAATTACTTACTTACTTACTTGCTAATAAAACAGTCCATTTTAAGACCAATCTTTGCCATAGTTCATATTATTTTTACTACTTGCAATTGTTATGGTTCCAAAAGCATTCAGCTATTATTATTTTTTGAATTTCTAATCAAATTTGAAGTTATTGATATCTATTCCGTGACTCTCATCAAAACGATCATCAGCATCTACTTGATTCTAAATGCTGGACGCATTTACAAACAAGTAGATGCTTCTTGAATCTAGACATAATTGAATATCTTGTTTGTCCAACAACGTTCGAATTACATTCCTTGCAACTGATTTCACCAATTCGCAACCTTGCCTTCAATTTTAAATTAATTTTATCTTTTGAGTGCCTAAAAGTTGTAATTATTTTCCAATGAATGGACCATTGGAAAACAAATTACAACTATTAGTCAACCAAAAGATAAAATTATAACTAACTATTTAAAAATCCAACTCAGAGCACGAGTAAAATGAGCTTCATATAGAATTGACATAAATTGTATAGGTCGAGCAGTTCTGAATAGTTTCCTTAAATCTACGTCTCCTAACCATTTTATTATTAATACTATTCTTAGGAACGCGGGCAGATCTACCAATACGCTGATATACTCATAACATGTAGAATCCCCTAAAGGCATACCTGTCTATTCCAGGGTAGATCCCCAATTGTTCAAAATTGCCTTACGAGATACTTATCCCTTAACGCTGTTAGTAATACGCAATCGCAATGAATTTGATGGTTTCATCCTCCACTACACACCTGGCAAATAGGAGCATCCTTTAACCTTATTATAAAAAGATGCTTGTTTAGAAGAAACTGTAATGTTATCAAGCCCACCAGACATTTCTTTCGTGCTCTATCAAACCCAAGAAGTCACTTTACAGTTAAATCAGTTGAGCACTTTCTCATCCCGAGAAATTGAGCTCAATAGAGCCCAAGATTGGCCCGTGGCCCAATTTCATTTAATTAGGCCTCTTGGCAAGCCGCTAGTTCAGTACCGGTGAAAGGGTTTTGGCCTTTATATCTTCTTTTAATGGCGCTACAGCCCAACTTGTGCCTTGACCTTACTTAACTTCTGCCTCCATACCTGCTTATCTCCTGCCGCTCTAAATTCTGATTCCTGGAACATTGCGTGCATCTTCTTATACATCGTCTTCCCAGCGTTTCCGAGGTCCCTCAACTGGCCTCTTTCCGTGCATTTGGATGTTTAATGCTCTTTTTGGCAGCCTCTTATCTTCCATTCTGACCACGTGCCCTGCCCACTGTTACCGTTGCAGTCTGACAAATTCTGAGAGTGGGGGTTCTTTAAAAAGATTGTACAGTTCGTGATTATATCTGGTCCCTTCTTCTGCCAAATGGGAATTTTAGGATAACATTCTGATTTCTTCGTTCCAGGCCCTTGATGAGTTCTTAGTGAACCTATAATTCTTGAATAAGGTTGACATCCATTTGAATTAGACGGCCAATATCACCAATTAAACCTACTGCCGCGGTGCTGCGATGCAAACTGATTTATAATTATAAGAAATGCAAAATTCAAACCTATCTTCCCTGTAAAGAAGAGCCTTCAGCCTTTACCTGCGCTTGAGAAAGCCCATTGCGGAGCCTACTGCCTCATTGCCACGCAATTACTCTTACAATTATGACATTTTTATATTCAGTCTAATTCCATTATAATCAATTTTTAGTGTAAATTTAGAAACAATATGACGCTACTTTGTAGGTCGAGAGAAGCATGCTCATTTATATCGTATCATTCTCATAATCGGTCTTACCGAGGCTTGATAGTTGGGATGGTGAGATGTGCACTAATTGAATGGGAACTGTTTTTTTAAAGCCTTATTGCCTAACGTCTTGGCAAAGTTTAGCTATAGCTATTTCATCACTCAACTAAGATACGTACACGTAGGCATCAAGGCAAAAACCATTTCCGGCGACGCTATCGTCTGCCGCAAGTAAGACTCGAACTCAGGATAGATAACAGTGACTAGATATATTCTAGCTCACTACTACCATCTCAGTAACCCTTTAATAACGCCACTTGAGAGATGTCCAGTGGCGTAGATATACCCTGGCCAAGATTCGAACCCGGGTCTCTGTGTTCGCAAGCCTAACACATAAGCTCTACGCCATTGAGTCAATTACGATTTCCATGGCAATGGTACACCATCTGATGCTACTGGTATATGAATCGAAAAAATGCAGGCAGTGTTTTACATAAAATATGGTGTGATAGAAGAGTAATCTACTCTTTAAAATTATGTATTTAACATCGGTTTATTTCCGCGACTAAATCCAATTACCAACGCCAAGGAGCGAGCTATATCCAACCGAGAAATTTTTTTGAACCTTTTCTCACAAGGTGAATAGAGACCTTGTACGTGTCTAACATCTGACATACAAGGAGCATCAACTCCTATGTATCCGAAGAATGACATATCCACTACGAGATCCTCGCCTAAGATTGCATAGTTTCTGCATATTCGCTAGAAGGTGAGGAGAGGTCGCACTATTTCCAAGAAGCCATTGTTGCTTAACTTATCATACCGATATATAAGTTATGATCGGCACGCGCTTGCCCTTAATAATGAAATAATTTATAAATTATATTCTCTGCAAAAATTCAAGTTTTACGTTAAAAGCAGTAACTATTTACATCAGAGAAACTTGTTTTACCTAAGTAGGTTTTCAGACTTCTTGTAAAAATACTGTAAGTAAAGTTGGAACATGTAAACCAAATCCTTTTATGTTTAAGACGGATTTATTGCAAATATTTGCTTGCTTCATTAAAACTCTACTAGTCAGTTGGTTTTATGAAGGTTCGACCTGGAACTTAGTGATTTCAAAGCATATTAGATTCGTGGCCCAGCATTAACAACCACCTCAAATTAATTTCATAAAGCAATGATAAAACCGCAACATTTGCTTAATCTCTATAAAACTTGATCCTCCTAACTTGAAATTAACAGGTATAAAGTCTTATTGAATGGTTGACAAATACCTTGATAAGTCAATCATAAGCCAAGAAAGAACTAAAAGAAAATCTAGTTTAAATGTTAACTCTTGAAGGCCTTTTTAAAATTTTCTTTAAAACAAAATTAACCTTCAGTGCATTTGGCATTTAATGAATCTGGCATAAATTAGTGGTTTATGAGGTGGATATTATAAAATAGTAATAAAATCTAAACGAAGCTAAAAAGCATTTAAATTGTTACTTGGGTCCGGCCAAGTTCTTCCGGAGAAATACGGGTAAAAGATCCATATCGGAAAAAGAAAGATTTCGTAAATTTTGAAATTTATAAATCTGACAATATTCAGTCAATATATTATTCAAAATTTTGGTCTCTTGTAATTTTATTTCAATCTGCACATTTTCCGAATTCTTAACAGTTTTTCATGATCAAAAATGTTTCCACTTTCTATCCCTCTAAGTACCAATAACAATCCTTTGCGTAATGACCTATGTTTCACGAAATCGGCAGTTATCATGAAATCTAAAATTCAAAATTCACAGCTCTTGCATCTTTCGCAAGTATCTTAAGCGTATTGAAAATACTAGATGCACTACACTGCTCTAGGTCGAAGTCCTATAGGATCATCCTATTGATATGCCTGCTAAATAACACCAAATTGTTTTCTGTATTTCATTTTTTATAAATACTGTTTTTATTAATCATACTACGAAAAACTGAATAATTATATATTAAATACCTTCGATAATATATCTCTATAATATAGGTACAACCGTTGAGAGAAAGAAAGAAAACGGTCTCAGAAGGCAACGATTAAACAGTTATCGGACGAATATCGACTGTATGCGTACTCAATAGCATAAGGACGAGTATAGCAGGGGCATTCGGTGATTATGAACCTTCCTCGCATGTCCGTGGTCGGGTCGGCGAGATTCGACAACGGTCCACAAAAGAATTCACACAAATCAAGCGGTAAATCCTATTATAAATTTGGAGAAACCAACTAATTCCTCGATAACAAGCGTACTACGTTTACTCCAGGGGTATATTTCGAAAAATGAACACGCTTCGAGTTATGATGAGTTACAGGATTTGTGAATTGATACGCTTCAGGGCAAGCGTTAATTCATTATGGCGCTCCATAAGAAAACATAGCGCAGACAATATTGAATAATTAGAAAAAATATTAAGTATTAAGATATGTACGTAATATTATGTGAAAACAAAGCTGACGTGCTGTAAATTTCAAATATACAACAAACATTATTTTGACTTTTTCGGAAAATCGCCCCCTGCAACCCCCTGTACATGGTGATTTTTCCACGACCAAGTCAAATCTTCTCTTTTGATGGGGCGTCGTTTAAAATAGGTCGTAGCTTTTAGCAACACATTGCAAACGGAATGACACAATAGAGGCAGTAATATTTTCAATACTAAAAATATGTATAAATAAATATGTATATAAATTAATTATAATTTCAGGGATTACATGCATTTTGTAATATGAAAAAATTTAGGTATATTTATACCGTGAAAAACTGTTGTGAACTCGGAAAATATGCACGATACAAAAAAATTACAAGAGACTAAAATATTAAAAAATGTATTGATCTATATGTCTGAATTTTTTCAGATTTTTAAACACAGTTTTCGAGATTCTCCATTTTCCGATAAGGGTATTTTTTTCTGTTTTGCGGAAAAACTTTTTCGGGATTTTTCTCTTCCCTTTTTATTCCCCCTCCCCCTTTTTGGAAAAATTGCTATATCTCGAAAATTTTAGTAAAAGTAAAAAAGTAAAAATTTGTAATTTTTCGTCAAATTACCTAAAAATGTTGCCTTTTTAATTTACCTTAATTTTGTTAGTATACAAATTAGAGACAAAATAAATGTTTATAATAGTTGTGGGGCAATATCCACATTTTCCTTTTTTTTGGAGTTTGATCTAGACATCAAAACGAACAGAATCCACAAAGATTCGAGAAAGTCCATTCATTCGCTAAACTTTCTCAAGATAAAGCCGATTTTCGTCTAATTTGCCTACACTATTACTACTTGAAAAAAAAAAGATGAAAATGTTTTATTCCTCATTTAAATACCCGAGGCCCTACTAATTTTATGTAAGTTTCTATTGCATAATACGTATAAGTAACGATGAAGTCGATAAACGGTAAGTTTGTATTATTTTACTAAATAATCTTATGCAAATCTTACATGAAAACCAAAAGTCACGAACGCAGAGAATGTCTCAAAATGCATTCGTAATGATTTAAATGCGAAAACAAACGACGTTTAATTTTTTTTTTTAAGTAAATTTGCGAAAGTATCTTCGTCATATAATATTCATACAAGATTACTCGATTACCCGTGTACACTTTCACTGCCATTGTTTGTTGGTGATATGTTTGTGATTCCGAAATGGAATATTAACATTTTTAAGTGTTTGATGTCATTGCTTCGCGTCGGAGAAATCGAACTCTCGTTACATAAATCTAGAAACTCTTACTTTGAACTAATTTCCTTGTACTCAAACCAAATATCTTCAGTTTAATCATTTTCTAATATTTAACTAACGGTGGCTTTTTATGTAACTGCTCCAGATTAAAAGAGCGCATTAATACTTTCATATACAGGGTGGCTTGTTACCAGCGCTCTTTAATATCAATAATAAAACAATGTATAGTCAATAATAAAACTAAATTATTATTAATAGTACTTTATAATAATAATTAATTGATTGATTGATTAGCCGGCGTATTGTGGGCATTACTGCCGCTTCCGGGATATCCAATCTGGATATTTTTATATTCCGTCGGATTGGATATGGGGTATGCTTGTTGCCAGCTGGTTCGCTGCTTCCTTTAGCTTTTTGTCTGTTTATTGTATGTTGTATTTCTGTAGCCTTTATTTTCTTTAGTTTTTCGTATTTTTATTTATTTATTTCTTTAAATTTATTGCATACACTGTTCAACAGGTAAGATACCCAATTAGAGAACAGGAATAAAGGCATACAAAGCATTAATTACAAGATACACAACAACATAGAAAGAAAGTAAAATGAAGAAAAAATTTACTTAAATGTACGAACTATGAATAACTAATGATACGAAGAGAGAGAGAGAAACAAATAACATGGAAAATGTTTAGATATAAAAACTATATATACATATATACATATAGAGGTAAGATTAGCTGGACTGGCTATTTAAGGACGAAAATTTGAAATTAAGTTGGGTAGGCAGTCATAAGGTACAAAATTAAAGAACACTCTTTATTTGTGTTCAAGCTTTCGAGTCTTTATTGTCTCTTCTTCAGGAACGCTACAATAATTGATATCTATTACTAATTGTTAACAGGTTTATATAATGGGTACTTATGAAAAGGTGAGGTTATATAAAAGCCGCACAAGTTTTGAAACAAAATTGGAATAAACATGTTAAAAATATCTACTTCTATACACCGAACATTGGAACAAAACACTATTACAAGTTAAAAAAATTTAAAAAGTTGACTACGTCATATGATAAAATTTAATTTAAAATACTGTCACATTGACTGGTGTCCTGCTAGGACCCATCTTAAAGACAAATCAGCTGGTATCCTGTAAAGTTGCCAACTGACCCACTGTTATCCTTTTCAGGAATGAAAGTAACTAGATGTCACTGTTTAGATATTTTACAGGGTGTTGTTATTAATGTTTTGATTTGTTTTCTCAACTTGTAGTAAATAGGTATAAATAATATTGAGACCTTCGATGTCTTTTTTTGAATTTAGTGTATTACTATTGTTGTAAATGTGTGTCATTTCTAAGAATTCTCTTTTGTGTTGATTGTATATTGGACATGGAAAACATTCAACACAAAAGAGAATTCTTAGAAATGACACACATTTACAACAATAGTAATACACTAAATTCAAAAAAAGACATCGAAGGTCTCAATAATATTTATACCTATTTACTACAAGTTGAGAAAACAAATCAAAACATTAATAACAACACCCTGTAAAATATCTAAACAGTGACATCTAGTTACTTTCATTCCTGAAAAGGATAACAGTGGGTCAGTTGGCAACTTTACAGGATACCAGCTGATTTGTCTTTAAGATGGGTCCTAGCAGGACACCAGTCAATGTGACAGTATTTTAAATTAAATTTTATCATATGACGTAGTCAACTTTTTAAATTTTTTTAACTTGTAATAGTGTTTTGTTCCAATGTTCGGTGTATAGAAGTAGATATTTTTAACATGTTTATTCCAATTTTGTTTCAAAACTTGTGCGGCTTTTATATAACCTCACCTTTTCGTAAGTACCCATTACATCAACCTGTTAACAATTAGTAATAGATATCAATTATTGTAGCGTTCCTGAAGAAGAGACAATAAAGACTCGAAAGCTTGAACAGAAATAAAGAGTGTTCTTTAATTTTGTACCTTATGACTGCCTACCCAACTTAACTTCAAATTTTCGTATATACATATATACATATATATGATTAAAGTAAATTAAGAAAAACAAAGACAATCACTGGTTATTTAATTTAGAACATTTTGTTTTATGTCACTAAGGCTGCAATTAAAAATATAGAAGTCGCTACATAATTTGTTAGAAGTACTGCAAATCGTATATAAAGGTGAATTATTTAGTACGTTGGTACGCGGCGTAGGGAAATAGAAAACTTGGTGATTACGAGAACGTGAAAATTAAGCTTGCTAATTATTTCGGGTGCGTCAAAATCATTGTGTAGTAATTTAACCAAAAATACTTGAGAAAAGTACGTACGCCTATCGACAAGAGTAGTCATGGAATATCTTTCAAGCAAGTTACTTTGCGGAAAACCAATTACTGGATAGGTATCGTCGGATTTCAACCACAGTAATTTAAGAAATCTACGTTGAACTGCCTCCAAGATATTCTTGCGAACATCATAACGGGAACTCCAAATTAGCGATGCGTACTCAAGTTTCGATCTGACGAAGGATTGATAAAGAATTTTCAGAGTATCAGTATTAGTGAACTCTAGACTAGTACGAACGATGAATCCAAGGGCTTTGGAGGCTTCAGACACAATGGTATCGATATGATCAGTGAAGGATAATTTACTATCAAAAGTTACGCCGAGGTCGCGAAAAGTTATAGGTCTTTGAAGAAGTCTTTGTACATTATATAACCTGTAATCAAAAATAAAAGGTGATGTTTTTAGAGAAAATGACGTTACGTTACATTTACTAGAATTTATGAATAATTTATTTACTATACACCAGGTGTTTGTATTGTCAAGGCAAGTTTGAAGTTGAAAACAGTCATCGATTTCATCAATTACTGTAAAAATTTTTAGATCGTCGGCAAATAAAAAGTGAGGCAAATTAATTTCGTTCACTATGTCGTTAATAAATATGTTAAAAAACAAGGGTCACAGAATAGATCCCTGGGGAACTCCAGACGTGGCAGCAAATTCGATCGATTTGAACCCATTTAATGCAATGTACTGACTCCTATTAATTAAATAAGATCTAAACAAAAGGAGCAAAGAATATGAGAAGGCGATTTTTTCTAATTTATTAAGTAACAACTGGTGATCAAGTCTATCAAACGCTTTGGAGAAATCGGTATATATGACATCTGTCTGTCCACGTTCATCTAAGGATTCAGAGTTACACAGAATAAATTTGTTGTTGTTGAACGCCCTTTCATAAATTCACGTTGATTAATAGAGATTTTGGTGTTAATTGAATGATATATTCTATCATGCAGTAATATTTCTAAGACTGTACAAAAGTTACAAATTACAGAGATTGGTCTAAAGTTCTCAATATCTAGTTTGTTTCCCTTTTTGAAGATGGGACATACTTTGAAATATTTCCATAGGTCAGGAAATAGGCAGTGGCCATCGTCCACCAGGAACCCTTTGAGAATATAATTTGCACCAGAGCTGGGTACGGATACCTGATGAAAGTATTTGAATAACGGATACGGATACTATAAGTCGTACGGATAGCGGATACAATATACAAATACCCTATTAATAAATGTATTCTAAATACATGTATTGGAATACATTTTTAGGATAACGGATACAGATACTTCTATCTGCATCTTAGAGATAAAGAAGTGTATCTCCAGTTTAGTGATAAATGGAAACAATACTTTGTCCAAAATGCGCCAAGAACCTTAAATTTCATAATGGTAAAGGATCATATAGTTGGTAACAATACGACGATTTAAAAATGAATTATTATTTGTTTGCTTATAATTGTATTGAAACATATTCTTTATAGGATTTTGCAAACAGCAGAAAAAACTAACTATCTATATCTAAAAGAAAAGTATGTGTAAATTATTAAAGAAATCTTTGCATTCTGTTTCTTTGAAATGCTTAGCCTTTGAAACGTTTTTCGCCCTCATTCTGGAGCTCATCAGAAAGACGTAAAGTCATTCATAAAGATGTTTCATGCAATACCAAGACAATTTTTTCCTACACGTATTAATATTTTTCGTTATTGCCTTTTCGATATTTTTTACGCATTTAAAAATTGACAAACAAATATCCACATGCTTAATGGTTGCCATCCTCGGTACCTGTTGAGAGGTTGTTTTCTTTTGCCTCCATGATTGGTGCACCCCAACGCAATGCCATACCGATGAAAATTTTGAAGTTCTGGTTTGACGAAGGCAAAATCCAACAATCAAGGTTTAAAATTATGTTACTCAAAAATTGTATGTCTTGCAAATAACAGTAAACGGTTCTTCCTAATAGCATATGTATTTTTACATTGTTCCTCATTATATCTGTATCTTAGAGTTTTAAAGGAGCTTATCTCCAGATTAGAGATAAATGAAGTTGACCATTCCAAGAACTTTGAATTTCATAGTGATAAATTGTCGTACTGGAACATACTCTTTATAGGATTTTGCAACCAGCAGAAAGTAAAAAAGTTAAAAGTATCCGAGGAAACAAGAAAGTATTTAAATACGGATACTTTCCAGATTGCAGTTCGGATACGGATAATAAGTACATTTTTCTTTAAGTATCCGGATACAGGCTTCGTATACACCAAAAGTGTTTCAATACTGTATCCGAAAACAAAAGTATACCTATGCAGCTCTGCTTTGACGGTATTCTAGCATTACGCTTAAATTCATCACAAATCAACAAAAACTCAGTTTTTCCTACAGCTAGCTGTATACTGAATCATATATTGATCATCCATCTTCTGCTATAGTAATAATTCGAGCATTACCACATCCGCTTTGAAATACGAAATAAAATATAGTCCAGTAAGTGAGGGATTTTATCTACAAAAATTATTAACAGCAAACCGAGGTGTGCAAAAAATCGGAAATTTTCCGTAGAATTCAATGAACTATTTTTAAAACAAATGACGAACTTGCGTCCTCTTCAAAATGGCGGCCAAAGTTTGCGAAAAACAGTTTTTTGCGTTGAAAAAGAAAAGTTGGCGTCGCACAAAAAAAAGTTTAACAGCACAATTGTGTAACTTTTTAATACAGATCGAGCCCGCCCAGTCCAATCTCCGAAAATTGCAAAATTAATTAGTTATTGCAAAAAAGACGTTAAAAATCGCATTTTTTTTAAATAACTGTATCTCCGTGAAGAGAAAATATTCTTTAACGAAACTTGGTGAAAGCGTAGTCCAAGATATGTCGAATAAGAACATTTTTACAGATTTGCAAAATATTGCAAATTTCTTGCAAAAATCGATTTTTTCGAAAAAAACGCGATATTTTCAATGTCCAATAGCTCATACAGGCCATCATATTTCTATACCGCACCGGTCCGAAAAGTTTCTCTAACAATTGCGCTAACCTGTGCAATTATTGCGCATATCACAAAACGATCCCTAATATGCGAAAAATCGGTCAAAAATCGATAATTTTTTTTACCCCCAAAAAAAATTGAATATTTTTGAGATTTTAAATTATATTGCAATGTCGTGATTGCCAATAGATAGCTGGCATTTTTCTACAAATTTCCAAAAAAAATAATTGCTCTCCGACCTTCTGAAGCCGAGATAATTTTTTTTAAGAAATTCTAGTGGAGCCATTTTTTTAAGTAAAGGGCTGAAAACGGATAAAAGAACACGTTACAAAAGAACAATCAGTTTGGAAAATAGAACAACAATAATTAATACTTAAATTAAAACAAAAGAAAATGCAACTAAAAAGATAAACAAATAAGGAAATTGGACCGTAGTCTCGAACTTTAGCAAGAAAAATTACTTTGTTAAAGGAAAAAATAATTTACACTCAAATTCAAACTGATTGCCAGAAGGGCCAAAAAATACAATAGCCTTAACTAGCATGAAGTTAATTATTTCTTTATAAACTAGTGCAGAAACGCCAGTTGCCAGTGACAATATGAATGAGGTAACGTTTAATTTGAGAAATTTGGTGACATGAAGTTAAATTTTATAACAGAAGCTCAAAAATGCAAATACCTATACCCGGGAATACTAAAGTTATCCCGATAAAAGTAGGCCGATGTCACACCACCAGTAGCTGATCGGAAAGTGTCTTTCTTTCCGGACGGGATTATCCTTGTCAATTTTTAGTTAGTGGTCCTTATCCACCCCAAAGCAATCTAGATCAATGAATGAAAGTCCGTCTCTTTTTAGAGGCATCAAGTCATCCGGAAGGTTGCGTCCTCTATAGTATAAATTATGTACCGACATAGTACTCGCCTGGCAAGTGGCGTTCTCTTTAGTAACTGTGGCCAAATTGGCTTCCCTTCAATATAACACGTCCATTTAAACAACTTAAAATATTATACATCTAAGCTAGCTAATAATACCTATTATTAAAAAACCTATTTGTTTTACGAGTGGACTTAGAAAAGGAAAAAGCAACTAGTTCCTACCTAATGTGCAGTTTGGGGAATTCTTGTAATCAATTACCCCTTTTATGATTTGATTATTTTACACATTCACCTCATTTAATTACCCGCGCGTTTGTTACATTTCTAATAAAAAGCAATTTGACGATGACATCGATCGTAACGGATTTTTATCAGTTTATGAGGGGTATTTTACTGGTAATAAAATATTTCCGATTTAGCAAATTTACTACAGATTACTTCATACCTATGGCTGAAAAAATCTAATAGTACATCGCCCGCCTCGATAACATTTTGGGGTTTGTCAAATATCGTCCCAAACTATCTACGAAATCGTGCTATTGTATGGCAAGTAATTTTAATTCCTTTACGCTTTATTACATTTGTTACATTACCAAAGAAACATCAAAATTTTATTATGTCTCATTTATGTATTCGAATTGTTTTTGTAGAATACGTTGCATTAATATTTTTTTCTTTTGCTTTTTAATAGGAGATTCGTCTTCATTACCACTACTACTGTCACGGTAAACGTCATGTAATATTATTTCCGCATTATCGTCATCACAATCATCATTATCGTTATCATCATTTGAAAATTCATCTCTTTCTAGCTCAGTCTCTGTGATATTTGGCTCGTCTATTTCTTCGTCGATATCATCAGCGACGATTCTGTTCTCCTCAATATTTGAGCAAATTTCATCGTCACACGTTGATCACACATTTGAACATTTTATGCCGTGTTTTCGGCAGCTGCAGGCGTACGCCACAGCATTGAGCTCCGAGTTTCATTGAATTTGCAATGCTCAGCAACGGCCGATCAAGTTGCGAAGACTTTTTATTGAAAATATAAGTATTGTACAATAACCACTGCAAATTTCAGCCCTTTACCTTAAAAAATGGCGCCACAAGAATTTCTTAAAAAAAAAAAATTATCTCGGCTCCAGAGTCCGAGGACAATTTTTTTTTTTTTGTAAATTTGTAGATAAATGCCAGCTATCCATTGGCAGTAATGGTGTTCCAATATAATTTAAAATGTCAAAAATATTCAAAGTTTTTTGGGGTAAAAAAAATTATCGATTTTTTGACCGATTTTTCGCATATTAGGGATCGCTTCGTTATATGCGCAATAACTACACAGGTTAGCGCAACTGTTGAAGAAACTTTTCGGACTGGTCCGATATAAAAATATGAAGACCTGTATGAGCTATTGGACATTGAAAAAAACGTGTTTTTTTTCGAAAAAATCGATTTCTGCAAGAAATTTGAAATATTTTGCAAATCTGTAAAAATGCTTGTATTCGATATATCTTGGACTATGCTTTCACTGAGTTTCGTTAAAGAATATCTTTTCTTCACGGAGATACAGGTATTTCAAAAAAATGCGATTTTTAACGTCTTTTTTGCAATAACTAAATAATTTTCCAATTTTCTAAGATCGGACTGCGCCGGCTCGATCCGCATTAAAAAGTTACACAACTCTGCTATTAAACTTTTTTTTGTGCAGTGCCAACTTTTTTTTTTAACGCAAAAAAACTGTTTTTTGCAAACTTTGGCCGCCATTTTGAAGAGGACGCAAGTTCGTCATTTGTTTTAAAAATAGTTCATTGAATTCTACGGAAAATTTCCGATATTTTACATACCTTGGTTTGCTGTTAATAATTTTTGCAAAAAAACGCGATATTTTCGACAGATTTATTGGACTAATAGTGATAATATCTTCTTTATTTCGATTACTTATTACAGATTCAAATAAAGATAGATTTACATCAGAAAAAAGTTGTCGTCTTATTTATTGTCCACGACAGTACAGTGAGTGATAGTTGGATTTCCTTTTTTTATAATTACTGATAATATACAGCACTACTACTACTTCCTAAATCACACTTGGTTTTAATAGCTAGCCTACTTTGATGTGTTCTTATTTGGGAATCAGTAATTGGACTTTTCATATAACTAACGACGTTGTGTCATTTTATTTATTACTTGCAGCATCAATAAATATAAAAAATTTAATGACTTACGTAAATTTTTTTTACCGCAAAAAGAATAAAGTTCACGTAAAATAAATTGATTACCAGTTCTAACGCTTTTAATTAAAAATAAATAAGTATAAATTACAGTTTTATGGTGCCATTAATAACGTTAAATTGTTGGTGCGAGAGGTCGCTATTTAATGTTAATTCACACTCATAGCAATAACATTGTAAACTTCTAGATTATAAACTGTTTTGACACTTTTTATGGAGCGTAAAATTGCGTGAACACACGATCTTTAGTGTGCATTTTGTTGCGTTATTGATGTGGATATAAATAATACACTTTGTACCATTCAGATTATTTTTACTTCCACATTCGCGTAGTGGAGTGGAAGTATAATAATCGTAAAACATTTCATTTTTTTTTTTTTTTGTTAAAATAGGTTTAGAATGTCATAAAACGTCGAGATTTTAAATTTGAGCGAAAAAAAATTTCTGTCTCTTTGTCGGTCGGTCGGTCTGTTTGTAACTTTTTTTGTGTACAAGTTTTCTCGGTAACGGTTTAAGATATTGAAATTTGGTAAACATATGTACCATTAGTCCAGCCAGTAAAGTAAAAAATACACCAGAAGCTCGCAGAAATGTTATCTGATATTTACCGTCAGTGACTGTTAGTGGGAGGATTAAACATCACAGAACCACAAAAATCAGTTCTGGTGGTGCCGCGTAACCCCCCCAAAAAACCACCCCTTCCCTGAATAAAGTCTTATTTTACTGATAACTCGTTAACCATTAAAGATATAAAAAAAATGCTAATCATAAAATAGAAAACTTGACTAATTGCCTAAAAAAGTCCTCTTGTAATTTTCTTATATATGCCATGGGTTTTCGAGAAAATCGATATTGACAAAAATTGCAAAATTTGTATTTTTAATGCGCGCGAATTTTCGTTTATTTTTTGCGCGAGGCTTATAGAAAAAATTTATTTGCTCGAAAACCAAACAGGCTAGGAAGAAAAATCCAAATGGGTTTTAATAAAATACTCTCTTGTGTTGCCATTTTCGATGGCTATTGATATGTATTAGTATATAAAAATAACGATTTAATATAGCTATCTCTTGATTTTTTGTGCATCTAACTATTCACAGGCCCATAAAAAATGAATGACTTATAAGTTATAAATGCATTATCTTTTAGTTCAAAGTAGTACTTCAATGCAGAAAAAAAAGTTAGGAATAAAAACATCCACATTTACAAATTTACCAGCATGTTGAAAAAAAAATCGGTAATGGTATTTACACAGAACTTTCCTCTTTATTTGTGCATGGCGGTCACTCTGAAAAATTAATAATTACGAAATGACATTGAAAATAATAATCGGAATATAGTTATCACTATTATTATAAAGAAAATCTGATAAGTTTTGGTGAAAAAATATACAGAGTGCTCAACAGCAAAAGCTCAATACTAAATAACAGGTGGCAAATATGGAAGGTTTGCACAAATACCTTTATAAATGTCCACCATTACTGAATTAGTTCTTGGAATGACCACCCTGTACATTTTTCAATAAAAATAATAATATAATAAGTGCATATGCCAAATATTACAAATATTATTGCCATCTGTCACATTTTGTTCACGTAGTGGATTGGAAGTATAGTGGTGGTTAAAAAATTTATTTTTTTTAACTTTTCAAAAATGTTGGTAAACAAAATTTCAATTTTTTTTCTTTTGAAATAGGTTTAGAATGCCATGAAACGTGGGCATTTTAAATTTGAGCGAAAAGGAAGTTTCCTCCTATTCTATAGTAGTGGAAAACATTTTTCTTTTCTGGAATAGGTTTAGAATGTCGTGAAAATTTTAATTTTGTGTAAAAAAAATACTTTCCAGATTGCCTTTCGGATACAGATAACAAATACATTTTTCTTTAATTATCCGAATGCAGGCTTCGGATACACCAAAAGTATTTCAATACTGTATCCTAATACAAAAGTATACCTACGCAGCTCTGCTTTGACGCTGTTCAAGCATTACGCTTACATTCATCACAAATCAACAAAAACTCAGTTTTTCCTACAGCTAGCTGTATACTGAATCATATATTGATAATACATCTTCTGCTATAGTAATAATTCGAGCATTACCACATCCGCTTTGAAATACGAAATAAAATAGTGAAATGTGAAAATTTAAATTTTGTGTAAAAAAAAAAATCCGTCTATTCTGTAATTTTTTTTTACAAAATGATAAAAAAACGTTGCAATTTTTTTTCCCGAAATAGGTTTGGAATGTCATGAAACGTGGAAATTTTACATTTGAGCAAAAAAAAAATTTTCATCTATTCTATAGTGAGTAGCGATTTAAAAAAAAAAAATTGTTTGAATGGGTTTAGAATACCATGGACGCGTGGAAATTTTTAATTTGAACAAAGAAAAAAAATTTCCATCTATTTTAGTGGTAAAAGAATTTTCTAAATTTTTTTTTAAATAGGTTTAGAATGCCACGAAACTTGAAAATGTTAAATTTGAACAAAATTAAAAAAAATTTCATCTATTTTGGTGGTAAAAAATTTTTCAAATATGTTTTTTTTAACAGGTTTAGCGTGTCATGAAACGTGGAAATTTTAAATTTTAGCAAAAAAAATTTTTCTTCATTATTCATTCCCTTTAGACGGACCACCCCGTATATTTTCCAGTGAAAGTTTAACTATTTCTTCGGTGACAGTAGCGTCAACTGCTTACCAAATTTGACTGCTCTTCGTCAAGTAGTTTTTTTAGTTAATGCACCAACAGACAGATAGACAGACTGACTGACGGAATTGAAAAACCTATATTTTCGTAATCTACGTGATCTGAAACGTCAAAATCCGAAAAAATCTGGGGGGGGGGGTGATTTTTTCTCGAATACAATACTTTCCTTAGATATGCGAGGGAAGTAAAAATCAAAAAATGGCTGCATATTCAATTTTTTGATGATATTTTTTTATGCAATTTCTTTACTATTAAATGTTTAGAAACAATAGTTATATGATATATAAACTCAAAAACAAAATTTGAGCTAAATTATCAAGATGTTTGGGTCTTTTCTTTATTTTTAGGAAAGAATAAAAAATTGGCCAAAATTTGACAGTTGTATAAGAAGGTAGCTAAATAAGTGTAAGACGATTCATAATTTTTAGAGCTATCACTTGGGATATTTAATGTAGTGTCTACGAAACGAACACGAAAGGTATACAGGGAATTCGGAATATTAATTTTTACTAGGATGTTTAGTCTTCGGATATATTAATATGTTCTGCACAAGACACACCAGATGTAGTTGCCATTTGTATTGAAGATTAAGTCTGTTAAATTTTTGATAAAAAGGTGTGATATGATCACGTCTAGGTATCACTATCGAGAAACATAAACATGTGTTTTGCAACTTTTGCAGTTTATATTGTTCTGTGGCAGTAAGACATGGTGCATAAATCACGTTTCCATGCTCAAGTTGAGATTTTGTAAGAGACTGATAATTTTAACTTAGTAGTTGTTGGTAAGATATATTTAAAGGCATAGAGCGATTTCAGCTTCGCATAACATTTTTTGCAGTAATTTGGTAACATGAGATTCAAACGTTAAATGTAAAGTGTAAAGATAATTTCCAGACTCTTGGCAGATTCTACGAATAATAATTCTGTCCCATTTATATTTAACTTACAAGAGTCGTCAGTAAAAGCTAAGCGTTTGGATTTGAAATTAATGTCGACGTATTTTTGGGCATTGAGTTTTAATTCATGATTACTTGAGTGTGTATATAATGAATCTAAATCAGTATTTATGTTGGCTATTGCCCGATTTACGTTAACTGGATTATATGAAGTATACATTTGACTGTAGATCATGTAGATAAAAAACACAAATAGTATGGGGCCCAAGATTGACCCTTGGAGCACCCCTGTTGCGACAAATCTATTTTGATACTTCCGAGCAATATAATTTCACCTGTTGAGTTCTTCCGGATAAATAACTTCTGAACCAATTTACCGACTCAATTCCTAAATGGGCAAGTTTATCCAATAGCAAACAGTCAAAAGCCTTTGTGTAATCCAACATTACAGTAGTTGTAACTTGAGTTTCATCAATAGCCTTTAAAGAGCTATCGGTCATGTCTACGAGTGAGGTGACGGCTGTGGCGAGCTCGGACACCCGACTGATTTTGTGGTAATAAATCGTGGGAGTGAATGTGATTTGATAACTGCTTTAGAATGATTCTTTCTAGAACTTTGATATTATGTTTAAAAGGCTTATAGGCCTGAAATCAGCATAATGTTCTAGTGGATACTTCTTAAGAGAGGTATAATGACAGCCTGTTTCCAAGATGTAGGAACTACATTATTTTCTATTCGAAAGTTTATTATATGAGTTAGTGGCGTCACTAGGAAATCTAAACAAAGTTTTAACGTATTTAAGGGAAATTGGTCACTACCAGCAGAGTTAGATTTAATTTGCGAAAAAGCTTCTAATACACCTTTTTCTTCAACACTGTGTAATTTTAATTTGGAATGAATACCGAGATGGGCAGTGGTTTTATAGGCATTCATAACTTCATTGTCTACTTTAATAGAGGGAACCGAATCCACAAAATGTTTACTAAATTTATTTGGATTGTTTAAATGTTCTGATATTACTGAGTTCGCTTTTGAGTGTACATTTAATGAGTTTATGGTTTTCCGCCAGTGCCTAGAATTTCATTGCACTCTTAACTTATACTCAATATATGCTTTTTTTTCTAGCCTAATTGACGATGTAACAAGGTTAGTTGTTTATAAGATACCCACTTACTATTTAATTCCTCTTTGTCACAGTTTGGTTTACGAACATATGATTTATACTTTGCAAAAGCACGATTTCCTAATTTGATAATAAATTCTATGTTTTCAGTTATACAAGATGATTGTCTGGTGATTGTGACGCTCTTATAAGGAACGCATATATTTCTAGTAAAAGAGTTAAGGTATTATTTAACCATAGGACTTTTAATCTATATCTCCTATATATTACGTACTTAACAAAGACATGAAATTTTTCTATTACCTTAAATACTAGTACATCACAATGTAAATAACAGAAATCCCTTATGATGGGGCTACGACAGAAGTTCTAAGCGTAACGATGCATTTTGGAGATCAAAAATACAACCGCTTATTGTAGCTGCAGCCAACGTTCAGCATATTTTCAGTTCAGTAGCGCGCAGTTGGCGCATTTGTCAAATTTAATGATTTTCTATTTCCTCTCGTTAACTATATACGATTGAAGTGGTTTTTACTATGGCGTTTTAAATTTCCTGTATCTATGTAAATTGTTGTGTAATTAGTTTGTGAGTGCTTTAGTTTTACTCTTTGCATATAAACTAATCTCAAAAGACTAAATGCAGTAGCCAGAGACATGTTGGTGAAATTAGTCGAGTATTTCAATCAGGAAAAATGCAACGGAGATCCCCTTTTCTTCTTTGTAAGCAGTTCATGAAGTGAATCGTAAAATTAAATGTGACATATGTTTATAAACTAAATTTTCTTAGCGTACTTCTAATACATTGGGTATTCGTATGTGGACGATGTGACGGATTTGTAAGGAAACCCGTGAAGAGCAGGATGCCTCAAATACTACTGTGGCAAAATATATGAAATAGTGTTATCGCTTGGCGAGAATATTATATTATAACATTAAAATTGTATGACGTAATAATTGTTCTTTTACAGAAAACTCCTTTGAAATCGTACGCCCACGCGTGCCATTCTGTGTGATCGATTTAACCTGTAATTCTTTTTTAAGCAAAAAATAATAAATTTTGTTAACACATAACCGACAAAAATTGGCAGTTGATCTGAAAAAAACTAAGGAAGATGCGAAGGTGCGTAGGCGAAAGTGAGACACAGTGTATAATGGATAAAAAAAATCGGTAAAGGTCTTTACACAGAACTTCCCTCGTTATTTGTGCATGGCGGTCACTCTAAAAAATTAATAATTACGAAATAGCATTGAGAATAATAATCGGAATATAGTTATTGCTATTATTACAAAGAAAACTTGATAAGTTTTGGTCAAAAAAATATACAGTTTGCTCATGCAACAGCAAAAGCTCAATACTAATAAACAGGTGCCACATATGGCAGGCTTGCGCAAATACCTTTACAAATGTCCACCATGACTGAATTATTTCTTGGGATGACCACCCTGTACATTTTTCAATAAAAGTATAATAGGTGTATATGTCAGATATTATTGCCATCCGTCACATCAATCCAACATTCGCGTAATGGAGTGGAAGTATAGTGGTGGTTAAAAAATTTCATTTTTATTTTAATTTTTCAAAAATGTTAAAAAAAAATTTTTAAATTTTTTCTTCTGAAATAGGTTTAAAGTGTCAAACGTAGAAATTTAAAATTTGAGCAAAAAGGAAAGTTTCCGTCTATTCTATAATAGTGGTAAAAGAACTTTAAGATTTAAAAATTACGCATTTTTTTAAAATAGGTTAGAATGTCATGAAACGTGAAACTTTTAAATTTGAGTAAAAAAGTTTCCATCTATTCTAGTGCTAATTTTTTTTCCAAACTGGTAACAAAATGTTGCAAAATTTTTTTTTCCGAAATTGGTTTGGAATGTCATGAAACGTGGAAATTTTAAATTTGAGCAAACCAAATTTTTCGTCTATTCTATAGTAGTGATAAATAGATTAAAAATGTTTTCAAATTTTTCTAAAAATTTTTCAAACACATTTTTAAATTTGTTTGAATAGTTTTAGAATGCCATGGAAACGTGGATAGTTTAAATCTGAACAAAGAAAAAAATTCTATCTTAGTGGTAAAATTTTTTAAAAATAGTAAACAAAATTTCTAATTTTTCTTTTAAATAGATTTAGAACGCTATCAAACGTGGAAATTTTAAATTTGAAGAAATTTAAAAAAATCCATCTATTTTAGTGGCAAAAAAAAATTCAAAAATGTTGGTAAAAAAAAATTTCAAAAAATTTAAAAGCATTTTTTTTCTGAATCAGGCTTAGAATGCCATGAAACGTGGAAATTTTAAATTTGAAGAAAAAAAATTATCATTTTAGTAGAAAAAAGTTTTTCAAAAATGTTGGTAATTTTTTTTTTTTTTTTTATAGTTTTAGAATGCCATGAAATGTAGAAATTTTAAATTTGAGCAAAAAAAATTTTTTATAGCTTGGTAAAAAAATTTTCAATGTTGGTGAAAAAAAATTTTCAAAATTTTTTTTTTCAGAAATAGGTTCAGCGTGTCATGAAACGTGGAAATTTTAAATTTGAACAAAAAAAAATTTTTTTTATGTTGGTAAAAATTTTTTCAAAAATGTTGGTGAAAAAAATTTTCAAATTTTTTTTTTCCCGAAATAGGATTAGCGCGTCATGAAACGTGGAAATTTTAAATTTGAGCGAAAAAAAATTTTTTTCACTATTTATTCCGTTTAGACGGTCCACCCTGTATATTTTCCAGTAAAATTTCTACCAGTTCTGCGCTGACAGTAGCGTCAACTACCTGCCAAATTTGACTGCTCTCCGTCAAGTAGTTTTTTAGTAAATGCACCAACAGACAGACAGACAGACAGACAGACTGACGGAATTGAAAAACCTATATTTTCGTAATCTACGTGTTCTGAAACGTCAGAATCCGAAAAAATCTCGGAGGGCGATTTTTTCTCGAATACAATACTTCCCTTCGGTATGCGAGGGAAGTAAAAGAAGTTTACGAATCCAAACGTAGATTTAGCGGTATGCCTTGCACCTACAAACGAAGTCTATATAAAATATGTGTGTTGGTAATTCTAATAAAAAAATGGAAATAACTTGCGACAGGAATGGGTACATAACAAACAGGTTATTAGATGTAGCCGTAATTGAATTAAAGTTTTATTATGGTTGAGTGGGATTTCCAGTTTGTATAAAATATTAAGCAGTGTATCGCGTGTTATCGTGTATTAAGGCAAGTTTAGTTGAATGGTAAGGACCGTCCATCACGTGGATAATAGTAATTGTGACCGTTTTAGAAGCGTTTGCGAAGTAAGAGGTTGGAAGCGTGAAAAACTGAGATACGAAAATATATTGCTAATGTCTTTACTCAAGTACAGAAACTGTGAGTTGCCAATATCCGTAGAAAATGTATGTTTAAATCGATGAATATTATTTCCTATAAGAGAAATTCACAGAGGTTTAGTGTTTCTTTAAAGATCGTTGGACAGACATGAACAGAAACCTATATATGGCTTGAATGCAGAGCCTTCTCGTCTTTAAAAATTTTTAGTCGCCGAAAAAGTGGGAAGAAGTGTTCCAAATACATTTTAGGGAAGTATTGTATTCGAGAGAAAATCACCCTCCGAGATTTTTTCGAATTTTGACGTTTCAGATTACGTAGATTACGAATATATAGGTTTCTCAATTCCGTCAGTCTGTCTGTCTGTTGGTGCATTAACTAAAAAACTACTTGATGGAGTGCCGTCAAATTTGGTAGGTAGTTGACGCTACTGTCAGCGAAGAAATGGTTAAACTTTCAGTGGAAAATATACAGGGTGGACCGTCTAAAGGGAATAAATAACGAAAAAAAATTTTTTTGCTCAGATTTAAAATTTCTACGTTTCATGACACGCTAAACTTATTTAAGAAAAAAATATTTGATAATTCTTTTCACCAACATTTTTGAAAACACTTTTACCACCAAATCAGACGAAATTTTGTTTCTTTGTTCAAACTTAAAATTTCCACGTTTCACGGCATTCTAAACCTATTAAAAAAAAAAAGAAATTTTTCTTTACCAACATTTTTGAAAAATTTTGTACCACTAAAATAGTTGGAATTTTTTTTTCTTTGTTCAAATTTAAAATTTCCACGTTTCATAGCATTCTAAACCTATTAAAAAAAAAATCGGTAAAGGTATTTACACAGAACTTCCCTCGTTATGTGTGCATGGCGGTCACTCTAAAAAATTAATAATTACGAAAAGACATTGAGAATAATAATCGGAATATAGTTATTGCTATTATTACGAAGAAAACTTGATAAGTTTTGGTCAAAACAACATACAGATTGTTCATCCAACAGCAAAAGTTCAATACTAAATAGCAGGTGCCACATATGGCAGGCTGCGCAAATACCTTTACAAATGTCCACCATGACTGAATTATTTCTTGGGATGACCACCCTGTACATTTTTCAATAAAAGTATAATAGGTGCATATGCCAGATATTATTGCCATCTGTCATATTTTCAATCCAACATTCACGTAATAGAGTGGAAGTGTAGTGGTGGTTAAAAAATTTCATTTTTTTTTTAATTTTTCAAAAATTTTGGGAAAAAAAAATTCAAAATTTTTTCTTCTGAAATAGGTTTAAAATGTCAAACGTAGAAATTTTAAATTTGAGCAAAAAGGAAAGTTTCCTTCTATTCTATAGTAGTGGTAAAGAAGTTTAAAATTTAAAAATTGCATATTTTTTAAAAATAGGTTTAGAATGCTATGAAACGTGAAACTTTTAAATTTGAGCAAAAAAAAGTTTCCATCTATTCTAGTGTTAAATTTTTTTCCAAACTGGTAAATATTGCAAAAATTTATTTCCGAAATTGGTTTGGAATGTCATGAAACGTGAAAATTTTAAATTTGAGCAAAAAAATGTTTTCGTCTATTCTGTAGTAATGATTAAAAATGTTTTCAATTTTTTTTTTCATTTTCCAAAAACATTTTCAAATTTGATTGAATAGTTTTAGGATGCCATGGAAACATGGATAGTTTAAATCTGAACAAAGAAAAAGAAATCTATCTTAGTGGTAATTTTTTTTAAAAATAGTAAAAAAAAATCTAATTTTTCTTTTAAATAGATTTAGAATGCTATGAAACGTGGAAATTTTAAATTTGAAGAAATAAAAAAAAATCCATCTATTTTAGTGGTAACATGGTAAAAAAAGTTTCAAAGAATTTTTTTTTGAATCAGGCTTAGAATGCCATGAAACGTGGAAATTTTAAATTTGAAGAAAGAAAAAAAAATTATTTCATTTTAATAGTAAAAAATTTTTCAAAAATATTGGTGAAATAAATTTTCAATTTTTTTTTCCCCCGGAATAGGTTAAGCATGTCATGAAACGTAGAAATTTTAAATTTGAGCAAAAAAAAAATTTTTCACTATTTATTCCGTTTAGACGGTCCACCCTGTATATTTTTCAGTGAAAATTCTACCAGTTCTTCGCTGACAGTAGGGTTAACTACCTACCAAATTTGACTGCTCTCCGTCAAGTAGTTTTTTAGTAAATACACCAACAGACAGACAGACAGACAGACAGACAGACAGACAGACAGACAGACCGACAGACAGACAGACAGACAGACAGACAGACTGACGGAATTGAAAAACCTATATTTTCGGAATCTACGTGTTCTGAAACGTCAGAATCCGAAAAAATCTCGGAGGGTGATTTTTTCTCGAATACAATACTTCCCTCCGGTATGCGAGGGAAGTAAAAATAGGAATTTTTTTTACCATGTTTGAAAAAATTTTACCACTAAAACAGATGGATTTTTTTTCCTTTGTTCAGATTTAAAATTTCCACGTTTTCATGGCATTCTAAACATAATCAAACAAATTTAAAAATGTTTCTGAAAAATTTTTTAAATTTTAAAAATTTTTTAAATTTTTTTTTATCTATTTATCACTACTATAGAATAGACGAAAAATATTTTTTGCTCAGATTTAAAATTTCCATGTTTCATGACACTCCAAACCTATTTCGGAAAAAAAAATTTGGAACATTTATTTACCATTTTGGAAAAAAAATTACCACTAAAGAATAGACGAAAACATTTCTTTTTTCTCAAATTTAAAATTTTCACGTTTCATGACATTCTAAACATATTTCAGAAAAAGAATTTGAAGTTTTTTTCAACATTTTAAAAAAAAAAATTACCACTAAAATAGACGGAAATTTTTTTTCTTTGCTTAAATTTAAAATTTTCACGTTTGATGGCATTCTAAACCTATCTAAAAAAAATTTGTTTTTTTACCACTACTATTATAGTATAGAAGGAAACTTTCATTTTTGCTCAAATTTAATATTTCCACGTTTCACGACATTCTAAACCTATGAAGTAGTTTCTTCCGGGTTTTGCCGCGGTCGTCGAACTTGACTTGACGTTTCGCTGATCATGCTGCCAGCTTCTTCAGAAGGGTTCCAAAGACTGGAACCCTTCTGAAGGAACCCAGTCTTTGGAACCCTTCTGAAGAAGCTGACAGCATGAAACTTCAAGTGAAGTTCGACGACCGCGGCAAAACCCGGAAGAAACTACTTCATTGGACAACGACCGTGAAAACCTGCATTGCACTCTAAACCCGTTTCAGAAGAAAAATATTTTGAAAATTTTTTTACCAATATTTTTGAAAAATTAAAAAAAACATTAAAATTTTTTAACCACCACTATTATACAAATTCAAATTAAAATTCAAATATTTATTGGTCCTTGTTGATCATGTACATGATATAGAACAGGTCATTTAGGCACAATTTTAGGTTACATAATATAAAAAAAACTTACACAATTGGCAATATAGTATTATACACTAAAACACACAATTGTATAAGACAATACTTATACTTATATTGAAAAATGTACAGGGTCGTCATCCCAAGAAATAATTCAGTCATGGTGGACATTTGTAAAGGTATTTGCGCAAGCCTTCCATATTTGGCACCTGTCATTCAGTATTGAACTTTTGCTGTTGAATGTGCCCTCTGTATATTTTTTGACCAAAACTTATTTAGGTTCTCTTTGTAATAATAGTGCTAACTATATTCCGATTATTATTTTCAATGTCATTTCGTAATTATTAATTTCTTAGAGTGACCGCCATGCACAGATAAAGAGGGAAGTTCTGTGTTAATACCTTTACCGATTTTTTAACAGTTTCAGTTTGTTCCTAAAAGCGTGTTTTTAATTTTTTTAAATTGTTCACATATTTTTTCTTTTTAGTTTTGTGTCCACCATATTGGATTTAGTATGATGCCACTCCCCTTGTCGTTTTCTACTTGTCAATCCCTTTCATTTGATACCCGTATTAACGAGGTAGTAAAGAAAATGCTAATCCGCCATATTGGATTTAGTATGACGTCACACTCCTTATTGTTTTCTACTTGTCAAGCCCTTTCCTTTGATGCCGACATCAAGGGGGTTATAAAGAAAATGATAACCCGCCATCTTGGGGTGGCGGCCATTTTGAATATATTATAATATTAAGTAAACTGTATTGTATTGTCATAAGAGCTGCACACAATTGACAGGTTTCATGATGATACAATAATTAGAAGTGTTTGAAACTTAGTTCCTTAAAGTTTACTACGTATTACATATTAGGTTGACTTAATAATAGCGTCTTAAAAAACATACTCAACTGCATTGCTTCAGCCTAAAGAAAACAATGAATATTCCCTATGGTCCTAACGATATTGTATACTAAAATTATCTAAAAATGCAGGGTAACGCACAAAAAAAATTAAATTTCGATCTTCGTTCATAGTTTTGTTGAAACCAGTCGGCTCTAAACCACATTTAAAAAATACCCATACCACCATTTCAAAAGATATACATGCAGGATTTCGGATTCGGATGACTTCGGAAGCAGGCACGCCTGTGTAGCTCCTACGAAATCTCGAACAAACTTGGTTTAAGCTGTGAGAAATCGTACGAAATTATGTTGAATTAAAGCGTGGAGGATTCTACATTAATTGACATAAATTAACATCAGTCCTTCAAATAGTTGATATTTAGTTAAAATATATTGGTTGAATATAGCGTCACCTAAAAGCGTATATAAACAACTTGAAAAAGGGACCCAGACATCTGGCAATATAATATAAAATGTGAACAATAAGTCATCTTCAGTGAATGCAACAGATTGGTTTCTAAAAAGGGTAAAGTTACGAGTGCAAGTAGTGTGGAAATCCTACAGAACAGAGAGGGAAGCTGCCATCATATGCACACGGACGAAAAAGATAAATTCTGTTAATAGTATTAGTTTATTAATCCGTATTAATTGTTAAACCTAATGGAATTTCTTAAGATTGAAAGTGTATTAAATATAGCGCTGGTCCCACAACAGGAAGATTCCCACTGACAGTTGTCACATATATTGGGCTTATTTACGATTACAAAAATGTCTCTCAGGTCAAAGTAGTTGGGGTTTCTTGATATACAGAGCGTTCCAAATATTTTCCTAGATCTCCTTTCTATGCTTTGCAGATTTTGCTCTTTATTTTTTGCTTTACCTTGGTGGATTGGATCGCTGTATGGGGTGCGATCTTCCTTCCACTTCCACAGTAAATGGCTATTTACCTGTGGAACGTATAATAAATAAAAGCTTCTTGCTGCGAGCTAATGTATGTCTTGGTAAACAAACAAAGTAGGCGCATACAAGACGTTTAAACGAAAGCACAAATTTCTGGGACACTTGAAATCATATATGCATACAAGCGGGCAAGAGGAAGTGCTCACTGCTAGATTCAGAAACAGAAGAAACAGAAGATTCAGAAGAAAAATAAATAAGGAGATGATGGCAGATGGAAACTTAAAAGAAGCATCTCACAAACACCTACACTTCCAATACTACTCCTACCACATGCATCATGTGGCTTTCGCTGCTGACAACAAGCATGTCCCATATCCAATCGAGCACATGTAACCGGTCCGGCAGTATATAGAAATATCCAGATTGGATATTCGGAAGTGGCAGCAATGCCTACCTTACGCTGGCAAATCAATAATTCAATCAATTTTAAAAGATGTTCATGCAGCCTTTTCAACCTCAGGTAAAAAGTTTCCTAAATTGTTATCCTTTAAAATTTTTCTGATTTATGGGCCAACGAATGCCTTCTTTAAGTTTGGCTTCGAATAAACTTGCAAAAACGTTTGTCAATTATCTAAATGCAACTTTTTTGTGCGTCAAAAGTTTTTCATCAAACCTAACCTAATGTGAAGGAGAGGAAAAATTATGGTTTTCGATGCAACTAAGGAATTGTACATATCAAGTAAAGTTGTCCTAAAAATAAACCGAAGTTGTTTCTTTTTTAAACGATTCGACGAATGAAAGCAAAAAAATAAAAACTATAGACAAGTGGTTTCCGAACTTGTAATTAATTGCCACAAAATGGGTGTTAATGTGTCTTTAAAAATCCGCTTCCTGGATTCACAACTTGATTTTCTGGGGAATCTGGAAGGCACACGTGATGAACAAGGTGAATATTTTCAGCAGGATTTTAAGCAGTTTGAGCAGGAATACCAGGAATTTTGAAATGAGCATATGTTAGGAGATTATTCTTGGCTGGTTATAAGAGAAACTGACTATATGAAAGAGAGTAGAGCGGCCACATTTCAATTCTTTTTATTAAATTTACTATAAAAGGTAAATAAGTATATGTTTTTAAAATGTGACGTAATAGAAACTATTTTATTTTAAATTTGGATTTAGCGACCCTGAAAATCCCCAAAATCGCCTTTTCAGTCATGGGGAGAAAAACCTGTAAAAATCTTTTTCTCTTGATTGCAAAATCATATGAAAAACATTTTTTACTATAACTAAGGAAACAAAAATAGTTTACTGTAAAACAAATAACGACACACACACACAGTATTAGACAAGCAAGTATGAATATTACGTCTTGCATAGAAGACACTACAAGTGACATACTCTTTGGAGCCGGTACGTGAAAGAGCGTTTGTACGATCCTCGGCCTCGTTGTGGTCTCTTTGTTGCAGGTTGCATTTATTTAATGACTCTCTTTGATACTGTATGCCTAACGTCGATGACCTGTAAATTTTTATCCATCTTCATTACGCCAGGGAATAAGGCTGAATAAAATTGGAAAAACCTTAGATTGCGATTGCTAATAAATACTATCTGAGAGCAGGTAGAAATAAATTTATATTAAATTAATATAATTGCACGAAGGCAAATGCGTATTGATACAGGGATATTTCACAATGTACGGGGCGTTCTATAAATATCCTTTAAATATTAAGTCGGTAATGGGTTCTATAAAAAAATAATTTGCCGTAATAGTAGGAGAGGCAATGGATATTATCTTTAACGTCATACCAACAAATTTACTTCATGTATTTCATACGCATATTATAGCAGTGCGCACTGAACTGTACACTGTAGTCACGTTGTAAACGCAAGGCTTTTAACGAAGTGATTTTGCGATGCCAAATATACAATTTATATAAATAATATCCTTCGTTATTTGTTCCTCTTACACTCAAAAACTAGTTGTTTAAATCATTATTATAGATTCCTCCTAATTTAGCTAGCTTAAACCATGAAGCAGATTTCTACTCTATATAGAAAATGTAGTAAGCCCGGATGTGAGAAGATTACGTGTAATATTGGCCAAATTGCAAAAATTGACACTGAGGGCGTTGGTTAAGCCAGCGCAAATCATTCTCATTTTTTCCTTCTTCAATTCTTTGGGACATCCTGCCATATGTATGTTTTCTTTTTAAGCGGTGCTCCGGGAATCTACAAAATATCACAGTTAACCAGTATGTTACTGGTAAATAACCTTTACGCCTGTGACTTTTACGTCAAAGGATCAGTTAGAGGTTTCTTTTTTTAAATAAACAACACAGATAAGTATAAAAACTTGAAACTAAATATTTCGCCGACGTTTCGGAAATCTGATTTGTTTTCTTTTTCAAGACTCTTTTTGAAAAATCTTTTTTGCTGTGTATGATAAATACACAGCTCTAGGAATGTCTGTTGTATTCAATATCCATAGCTACTTACTATTTACATAGAACTGTTGACATAGTTAACAGTTTTTTTTAGTTTTATACAATGTTAAGTTTGTGAAATTCTTCTTTTAACATTGGCAACCAAGTTGTACAGACATCTACGGACATCAAAGTGGACTTTGCACCCCGATATCTCGAAAACTGTGCAAAATCCAGATATTTTACATATTGTGATGGTCGTTCAATGTGTACAATTCAAGAAATATTTCAAATTAGAATGAGTGGGAATTTCGGCCAGATTTTGTTACAAATGAGGAACGCAACCAGTCACCTGTCCGTCCATTTATGAGGGTGCTGAATATCAATTTGAGGGTAAAAAAAGTTTTTATTCAGGACAACCCCTACAAGCGGCCATTCATCAATTCATCATTCATCAATTTGAGGGTAAAAAAAGTTTTTATTCAGGACAACCCCTTCAAGCGGCCATCATCGGTATTAGCGGACGGAGTCGCGACGTTTTAATGCGAATATATGCAGATTTAACCACGACATGATAAAAGGCAAAGGATAATGTCAGAGACATAACCGTGACCACCCTTGGGGGTTGAATCTGCCCTCCCATGTGGTGGGAAAATGATAAAATATATATATCTTCACATTGAAACTTTTACCCCCCCCCCCCGTTTTAGAGGATGCAAGTGACAAATACAATACTGTTGGGCGACTTTTATCCTTCCTACCCCCACAAATGACCAAAACCCACAACTCTCACAAAGTTTTTTTTCGGCGAAAACAGGGGGATAAAAGTACAATGAAACGATCATTTTTCCACCTCCTGAGAGGGCAGATTCAACCCCAAGGGTGGTCACGGTAATATCTCTAACATTAATCGTCGCCCTTTATCATGTTAAAACCCTTGCTGTCGCTCATCCGTACCCTAAAACCGATCAGAGGGGTGATTTTTGGCAGCTTGAAGAGACAGGCCCTGAATTAAAACTTTTTTCACCCTCATATCCATGTTGAGCATCCTCGAGAATGGAGAAGTGAGGTGGTCTGGTGCGTTCCTCATTTGTTACATATTCGTCCGCCTTCTTGACACCACTAATATTTAAATAGGCCTTCTTCTGCACTAGACATAGTCAGTCAAATCATAAAATGCTTCAAATAGCGTGTGCGTATCTCCTGGAAAACATAAAGGAGAATCTGTCAAGTCCACAATAATAATAGTGAAATGAGGGCGAGAATAGTTTTGGCCACTATTAATGAAAATCTCACAGTTTCTGCTAAAGCAATTGGTGAGGCGATTATTTATTGAGTGGACCGGAAACCATCTTGTGGCCAGCTAGATCTCCTGATCTGGCTCCAAATGACTTTTTTATTAGGCCAAATAAAATCACAAGTTTTTTGCGTCCTAGAGGACAGGGCTAATAATCTCAAGGATTTGCGGTTGAAAATAGAAGAAATAACTAATAGGCTCCGCAACGCCGTCGTAATGCACACGCTCCGAGAAGATAGACTAGCGGTATCGTACTTGTAGACTATAATAGAATATTACCTGAAAAAATCAACCTTGATAAAATTAATAAGAAGGTCTTGCACTAATTTTGTTTAAAAACTCTCGATTATTTCAATTTCTTCCTTCGACTCACTGAAGTTTTATAGAAAAATGTAATTCGGAGGATAAATGTTTCGGAGAGTAACCCTACAATCATATCTTGAAAATAGAGATCACCATGTTGAATACCGTGGACAATGAGCTGCGGAATTCGTATCTACCTCCGGTGTACCCCAAGGCTCTGTTTTGGGCCCATTATTCTTTAACGTTTTCATTAATGACATTGCAGAGGAACTGAGTTTCAATTGTCTTTTATATGCAGATGATGTGAAGTAATACAATAAAGTAAATGATGTGAGTGAGTGTGTGGTATTAAAAAGTGCCCTTGATAAAATCCACGAATGGTGTAATGTAAACAAATTACAGTTGAGTATAAGAAAGTGCAATGTCCTAACCTTTAATAATAAACACCAATATGCAGAATTTAATTACCTTGTAGAAGATTCAGTGCTTACACGTCCATCAACATTCCGCGACCTAGGTGTAACATTTGACACCAAACTATCATTTAATTACCATATAAATACCATCATTAATGAAAGTTTCAGAACGCTAGGATTCATAATACGATGTTCTCGTGATTTTACCGACGTTGACACACTGAAACTACTATATCAATAGTTTGTTTGATCCAAATTGGAATATTCGTCAATTATTTGGTTGCCCCATTATAACACACATATACAGAGCATAGAGAGAATTCAGAGACGTTTTTAAAGGCTTTGAGTCATAAGGAAGATGGTGTCTTTCCTGCTATTGGTTTTCCTCAGACTGAACTGTTAAATAGATCCTCACTCTCGAGTCTGGAGACTCGTAGAACTATTTCACAGCAAATTTTTCTTTTTAAAATAATGCATAATATAACTGATTGTAGCGCTATCTTAAACGTACTAAATTTTCGAACTCCTAGACCTGGTTCTAGGCATAACTCATTGTTCTATTTGCCGACTCCCCGAACTAACGTCCAGAAATTTTCGCCGCTATACAAAATGTGTGAGAATTATAATAATCTACAAGATCAGTTTGGTATATTCCACTGCAATGTAGCTGCGATAAAAAGATTAAGTGTATAATTTAAAATTTTTTGTTTTGTTTTATCTTCATTTTCATCTGTTTACTTTGTATTCTACTCTCATACGTTATGTATTTGTAAATACTTACTATTTTCTACCCTGTAATTGGAATGCTCTGTTGGGTAGGGTATTGTTAAATAAATAAATAAATAAATAAATATGTATTTCAATATTTTTCATTTTTGTCTGAGTTTATTTTCTGTTTCCCTTTCTATTGACCATTTTCAGTCACCTGATTTTGACATAGTCTGGAGGGCACACAAACCTCGTCCAATCACAGAGGAATGCAAATGAAAACAATTAGAGATGAGTTGCTAGAAGAAGCAGTTTAAGTCTGTTGTTAAAAAATAACAACTGTTATCCATCTCTAGAAAATAAAACAATGAGTTGTGTGCCCTCCACGTCACCAGCGTGACGTCAACCGTGAATGGTCTATTAATAAATTATTTTATTATAATTTTTACTTCCCTCGCATACCGAAGGGAAGTATTGTATTCGAGAAAAAATCACCCTCCGAGATTTTCACGGATTCTGACGTTTCAGATCACGGATATTACGAAAATATAGGTTTTTCAATTCCATCAGTCTGTCTGTCTGTCTGTCGGTCTGTCTGTCTGTCTGTCTGTCTGTCTATCTGTCTGTTGGTGCATTTACTAAAAAACTACTTGACGGAGAGCAGTCAAATTTGGTAGGTAGTTGACGCTACTGTTAGCGCAGAAATGGTAGAAATTTCACTGGAAAATATACAGGGTGGACCGTCTAAACGGAATAAATAGTGAAAAAAAAATTTTTTCGCTCAAATTTAAAATTTCCACGTTTCATGACGCGCTAATCCTATTTCGGGAAAAAAAAAATTTGAAAATTTTTTTCACCAACATTTTTCAAAAAATGTTTACCAAGATGAAAAAAAAAATGTTTTGCTCAAATTTAAAATTTCCACGTTTCATGACACGCTAAACCTATTTCTGAAAAAAAAAATTTTGAAAATTTTTTTCACCATTTTTGAAAAAATTTTTACCACTAAAAAAATTTTTCTCTTTGTTCAAATTTAAAATTTCCACGTTTCATGGCATTCTAAACCTATTTAAAAGAAAAAAATGTTTGAAAATTTTTTACCAACATTTTTGAAAAAATTTTTACCACTAAAATAGATGGAATTTTTTTTTCTCAAAATTTTAAATTTCCACGTTTCATAGCGCTCTAAATCTATTTAAAAAAAAATTGAAAATTTTTAAAAAAATTCGAAAAAAATTTTACCACTAAAATAGATGGAATTTTTTTTTCTTTATTCAGATTTAAAATTGCCACGTTTCCATGGCATTCTAAAATTATTCAAACTTAAAAATGTTTTTGAAAAATTTAAAAAATAATTTGAAAACATGCTTAGGTAATCTATTTATCACTATTATAGAATAGCCGAAATATTTTTTTTTTCAAATTTAAAATTTTCACGTTTCATGACATTTAAAACCTATTTCGGAAAAAAAAATTTGCCACATCCTTTCACCATTTTGGAAAAAAATTTAACACTGGAATAGAGCGAAAAATGTTTTTTTGCTCAAATTTAAAATTTTCGCGTTTCGTGACATTCTAAACCTATTCAAAAAAAAAAGTTTTGAAATTTTTTTATATTTTTTAACCACCACTATACTTCCACTCCATTACGTGAATGTGGAATTGAAAATGTGACAGATGGCAATAATATTTGGCATATGCACCTATTATATACTTTTATTGAATAATGGCATCCCAAGAAATAATTCAGTCATGGTGGACATTTGTAAAGGTATTTGCGCAAGCCTTCCATATTTGGTACCTGTTATTTAGTATTGAACTTCTGCTGTTGGATGAGCACTCTGTATATTTTTTTGACCAAAAGTTATCACGTTTTTTTGTAATAATAGCAATAACTATATTCCGATCTGTATTCTCAATGTCATTTCGTAATTAATAATTTTTTAGAGTGACCGCCATGCACAAATAATGAGGGAAGTTCTGTGTAAATAACTTTACCGATTTTTTAAAATAGGTTTAGAATGCTATGAAACGTGAAAATTTTAAATTTAACAAAAAAAAATCGATCTATTTTAGTGGTAAAAACTTTTTGAAAAATGTTGGTGAAAAAAATTTTCTATTTTTTTTTCTGAAATACCTAGGTTTAGAATGTCATGAAACGTGAAACTTTTAAATTTGAACATTCTAGTGTTAAATTTTTTTCCAAACTGGTAACAAAATGTTGCATTTTTTTTCCGAAATTGGTTTTTAATATCATGAAACCTGGAAATTTTAAATTTGAAGAAATTTTAAAAAAATCCATCTATTTTAGTGGTAAACAAATTTTCAAAAATGTTAAAAAAAATTTAATTTTTTTTTTTAATCAGGCTTAGAATGCCATGAAACGTGGACATCTTAAATTTGAAGAAAGAAAAAAAATTATTTCATTTTAGTAGTAAAAATTTTTTCAAAAATATTGGTGAAAAAAATGTTCAAAATTTTTTTTTTTCTGAAATAGGTTTCGCGCGTCATGAAACGTGGAAATTTTAAATTTGAGCAAAAAAATTTTTTTTTCACTATTTATTCCGTTTAGACGGTCCACCCTGTATATATTCCAGTGAAATTTCTACCATTTCTTCGCTGACAGCGTCAATTACCTACCAAATTTGACTGCTCTCCGTCAAGTAGTTTTTTAGTAAATGCACCAACAGACAGACAGACAGACAGACAGACAGACAGACTGACGGAATTGAAAAACCTATATTTTCGTAATCTACGTGTTCTGAAACGTCAGAATCCGAAAAAATCTCGGAGGGTGATTTTTTCTCGAATACAATACTTCCCTTCGGTATGCGAGGGAAGTAAAAATTTAAAAATTTTTTTCACCAACATTTTTCAAAAAGTTTTTACCACTAAAATAGATCGAATTTTTTTTATTTGCTCAAATTTAAAATTTCTACGTTTGACATTTTAAACCTATTTCAGAAGAAAAAAATTTGAAAATTATTTTACCAAAATTTTAAAAAAAAATGAAATTTTTTAACCACCGCTATACTTCCACCCCATTACGTGAATGTTGGATTGAAAATGTGACAGATGGCAACAATATCTGGCATATGCACCTATTATACTTTTACTGAGAAATGTACAGGGTGGTCATCCCAAGAAATAATTCAGTCATGGTGGACATTTGTAAAGGTATTTGCGCAAGCCTGCCATATGTGGCACCTGCTATTTAGCATTGAACTTTTGCTATTGGATGAGCAATCTGTATATTTTTTTGACCAAAACTTATCAAGTTTTCTTTGTAATAATAGCAATAACTATTCCGATTATTATTCTCAATGTCATTTCGTAATTATTAATTTTTTAGAGTGACCGCCATGCACAAATAACGAGGGAAGTTCTGTGTAAATACCTTTACCGATTTTTTTACATTGTGCATGTTTAATATACACACCCGCACGTCCTTCCGTTAAACGGTTTATAATGAAACGTAAGGGAGAAATTGGTAAGTAATTTATTTTGAAAATATTGCAACATAACTTCCAATAACCAAAAATAATGCCATTACCCTCCGCCGTTTGAACAAATTTGCAACGCGACAATTTAACGTGTGTTCCCTTAATCTGTAAAGTTTACAACCGTTTTATCACCCCTTCGCTAAAGACAATTACTAACCCTACTATATATATGTATACGTATTTGATTTGCATCTGCAGGCTTTAGACACTTGCAGCTGCTCCCTTTCGGACTCTAATCAATCGCTAATATGTTTACCTCTCTTGTTGCTTCAATCCAATTTCATTACAATTGCAAATTGTGATTGAAAGATTACGTGTGCTTGACTTTTTGACTTGGCTTCCAGTATTTTAATCAATTCTCTTTAAAATGTATTTAGCTGTCAATGAGCAAGTATTAAACGTTCATAAAATCTAACAATATTAAGGACTGAAGTTTAATGCACATGAATATTGAATACGGTCTTTGATGTCTTTGTCATGTGTTGACATACAGGGTGTTACTAAGTAAGTGCTTAAACAATCCATATCCCCTCCTATAATGTATGTATTTCTTTTGACTCAGACAGATAAACGTACAAAGTTGGCAGTTTACGTAATAATCTAGTTTTACTTCCACATCCACGTAGTGGAATGGAAGTATAGTAATCGTAAAAAAAATGAAAATAATTCTTTTACTTCCCTCGCATACCGAAGGGAAGTATTGTATTCGAGAAAAAATCACCCTCCGAGATTTTTTCGGATTCTGACGTTTCAGAATACGTAGATTACGAAAATATAGGTTTTTCAATTCCGTCAGTCTGTCTGTCTGTCTGTCTGTTGGTGCATTTACTAAAAAACTACTTGACGGAGAGCAGTCAAATTTGGCAGGTAGTTGACGCTAGTGTCAGCGCAGAAATGGTAGAAATTTCACTGGAAAATATACAGGGTGGACGGTCCACTAAACGGAATAAATAGTGAAAAAAAATTTTTTTCGCTCAAATTTAAAATTTCTACGTTTCATGGCATTCCAGAACCATTTAAAAATAAAATTAATTTTTTTTACCAACATTTTTGAAAAATTTTTTTCTACTAAAATGATAATTTTTTTTTCTTCAAATTTAAAATTTCCACGTTTCATGGCATTCTAAGCCTGAGTCAGAAAAAAAAAATTTTGAAAATTTTTTGAAATTTTTTTTACCACTAAAATAGATGGATTTTTTTTTATTTCTTCAAATTTAAAATTTCCACGTTTCATAGCGTTCTAAATCTATTTAAAAGAAAAATTAGAAATTTTGTTTACTATTTTAAAAAAATTTTACCACTAAGATTTTTTTTCTTTGTTCAGATTTAAACTATCCACGTTTCTATGGCATTCTAAAACTATTCAAACAAATTTAAAAATGTTTTTGTAAAATTTTTAAAAAAATTTGAAAACATTTTTAATCTATTTATCACTACTATAGAATAGACGAAAAATTTGGTTTGCTCAAATTTAAAATTTCCACGTTTCATGACATTCCAAACCAATTTCGGAAAAAAAAAATTTGCAACATTTTGCTATCAGTTTGGAAAAAAAATTAACACTAGAATAGATGGAAACTTTTTTTACTCAAATTTAAAAGTTTCACGTTTCATGACATTCTAAACCTATTTAAAAAAAATCGGTAAAGGTATTTACACAGAACTTCCCTCGTTATTTGTGCATGGCAATCACTAAAAAAATATTAAATACGAAATGACATTGAGAATAATAATGGAAATATAGTTATTGTAATTATTACAAAGAAATCCTGATAACTTTTGGTCAAAAAAATAGTGCTCATCCAACAGCAAAAGTTCAATACTAAATAACAGGTCTCCCATAAATTATTTCTTGGGATGACCACCCTGTATATTTTCCAATAAAAGTATAATAGCATATGTCAAATAGTATTGCCATTAGACACATTTTCAGTTCCGCATTCACGCAGTGAAGTGGAAGTATAGTGGTGGTTAAAAATTTCATTTTTTTTTTTTGAAATTTTTCAAGACTGTTGGTTAAAAATGTTCACTCCTTTTTCTTCTGCAATAGGTTCAGAATGTCATGAAACATGGAAATTTTAAATTTGAAAAAGGAAAAAAAAAAATTCCATCTATTTTAGTGGTTAAAAATTTTTAAAAAATGTGTGAAAAAAATTTTCTAATTTTTTTTTCTGAAATAGGTTTAGAATGTCATGAAACGTGAAAATTTTAAATTTCAGCAAAAACAATTTTTTCCGTCTATTCTAATGGTATTTTTTTTTCCAAAGTGGTAAAAAAAAATCATCTATTCTATAGTAAGTGAAATAGATTTTATCATTTTTTTAAAATTTGTTTGAATAGGTTTAGAATGCTATGGAAACGTTGAAATTTTAAATTTGAACAAAGAAAAAAATGATAATTTTTTTGAAATTTTTCCAAAATCTTGGTTAAAAAATTTTCAAAATTTTTTCTTCTGAAATAGGTTTAGAATGTCATGAAACGTGTATATTTTAAATTTGAGCAAACAAAAATTTTCCATCTATTTTAGTGGTAATTTTTTTTCCAAAATGGTAAAAAAATTTTACAATTTTTTTTCTTCCGAAATAGGTTTGGAATGTCATGAAGCGTGGAAATTTTAAATTTGAGTAAACAAAATATTTTCTATTCTATAGTAAGTACCTATTTAGTGATGAATACATACATTTTTTCAAGAAAATTTTTAGGAAAAATTTTTAAATTTGTTTTAATACGTTTAGAATGCCATGGAAACGTGGAAATTTTAAATTTGAACAAACAAAAAAAATTCCACCTATTTTGGTGGTAAAAAATGTTTCAAAAATGTTGGTAAAAAAATGTTCAAAAAATTTTTTTTTGAAATACGTTTAGAATGCCATGAAACGTGAAAATTTTAAATTTGAAGAAAGAAAAAAATTGTCCTATTTTACTGGTAAAATTTTTTTCAAAAATGGTGAAAAAAATTTTCAAAATTATTTTTTTCTGAAATAGGTTTAGCGCGTCATGAAACGTGGAAGTTTTAAATTTGAGCAAAAAAAATTTTTCGGTTTTTGGTAAAAATTTTTTCAAAAATGTTTGAAAAAAATTTTCAAAAATTTTTTTTTTTTTAAATAGGTTTAGCGCGTCATGAAACGCGGAAATTTTTAATGTGAGAAAAAAAATATTTTTTTCAATATTTATTCCGTTTAGACGGTCCACCCTGTATATTTTCCAGTGAAATTTCTACCATCTCTTCGCTGACAGTAGCGTCAACTACCTACCAAATTTGACTGCTCTCCGTCAAGTAGTTTTTTAGTAAATGCACCAACAGACAGACAGACAGACAGACAGACAGACAGACAGACAGACTGGCGGAATTGAAAAACCTATATTTTCTACGTGTTCTGAAACGTCAGAATCCAAAAAAATCTCGGAGGGTGATTTTTTCTCGAATACAATACTTCCCTTCGGTATGCGAGGGAAGTAAAAATATGTAATTTTTAAATCTTACACTTCTTTTACCACTATTATAGAATAGACGGAAACTTTCCTTTTTGCTCAAATTTAAAATTTCTACGTTTGACATTTTAAACCTATTTCAGAAGAAAACATTTTAAATTTTTTTTTTAACATTTTTGAAAATTTAAAACAAAAATGAAATTTTTTAACGACCACTATACTTCCACTCCATTACGCGAATGTTGGATTGATGTGACGGATGGCAATAATATCTGACATATACACCTATTATACTTTTATTGAAAAATGTACAGGGTGGTCATCCCAAGAAATAATTCAGTCATGGTGGACATTTGTAAAAGTATTTGCGCAAGCCTGCCATAAGTGGCACCTGTTATTTAGTATTGAGCTTTTGCTGTTGGATGAGCAATCTGTATATTTTTTTGACCAAAACTTATCAAGTTTTCTTTGTAATAATAGCAATAACTATATTCCGATTATTATTCTCAATGTCATTTCGTAATTATTAATTTTTTAGAGTGACCGCCATGCACAAATAACGAGGGAAGTTCTGTGTAAAGACCTTTACCGATTTTTTTGAAATAGGTTTGCAATGTCACGAGACGTCGTGAATTTAGATTTGAGTGAAAACAAAAATTTCTGTCTGTCTGTCTGCCTGTAACTTTTTTGTGCTCACGTTTTTTCTGGAACGGTTTAAGTTATTGACTTAGAATTTTGTACACGTATCACTGTGGTTTCCAAGGCGGTCATAATTCAAAAATATTGACATCAATAATATTGCGAATAATTTTACCTGCTACTTCTTTAATGCTCATATTTGAAGCAGGTATAAAGATAAATCCCGATAAGAAAGCCAAACAATTGAATCTCGGCTTCCGAAGTGACCACACGTCTTTAAAGCATACTTGCATTGGAAATAGCATCTACCATCCTAAATTATTCATCGTCAGTTCGTGGACTTGTTTTGGTTTCAGTGATCGCTTTGTAATGGAGTTCCAGAGAGAAGGTATGTACTTTATATTGGTGTAATATAGCAACGAAATATTTTCAAAGTATGTACGTTCTGTGGCATTCACAGGAAACGAAAATAATGCAATAATGTTTTACATCATTCATTTGAAACTTTTAGCTACTTTACCCCGTACACCCCCGGTTATAAAATACAAAAATTTTAAGCTTGCACTGTCTTGTATATAAACCATTTTGAGTTATCTGCTATGAGCTGCTCGTTTATTTTAATACAGCCGGTACGTCATCATGGTTCTGTTTCTAGACATTTTATAAAAGAAATTATATATACCAACTGAACTTAATTTTTTATTACTTTGTCTTTAGGTACCAGTTACAAGTCTTCCTTTACAAGGAAATACACGTTTGACCTCTGGCAGTGTAAAACTTGGAGCGAGAATTTACAAAACAGAATAAGTTACATTTGCAAAAAAAAACTAGCGAACTATTGGGAGAAGTGTAACTACTGTAACTGTACACAGTTGCGGTTCATGGAAAAGCATTCAGCATGGTTGAATGTCGTTGAAGCATGTAATCTTTAAGAATTCGTAGGTCACAGCCTATACAAGACGTTTCAGAAGAGGAGGCAGAGCCATCAACATCAACAGATGGGCGGCCCTTGAAGGATTCTTCAAAGTGTAGTAAACGAACATTTTATAAATTTTTTGTATAGACCACTAAAGAAATAGCAAATTAGATGAGCAGAAGATCTTTTTGCGCAGAGAAAAAAATCAGTTTAAGCCCAATTTAAAGTAAGATTAGGCTTAGTTGTTGAAAAGTCGCATAGTGGTGGAAGTGGGACTTCAAATGATGGAAATACCACTAGAACATTTTTCGCCTACTCTGCCACTTTCGCAAAAATTACTGGGCTTGACAAACATAACATAATTGACAGGTGTGGTACCTTCTTCAGTTGCTTATCATCAGGTTACAGTATAAATAAGGAAAAGTTCAGAGACTTGGCGATAGATACGGCCAGGCAACTAATTCAGGAATATCCCTGGTACAATTTTCCTGCCTCGGTTCACAAGGTATTAATTCATTGGTACGAGTTAATTGATTAGCCATTGCTATCTATAGGTGAATTATCTGAAGAAGAGGCTGCAGAATCAACAAACAAAGTTATTAAATTAACCAGAATTAACCAGAAAAATGTTACTAATACTGATCCTCTACATAGACTTCTTAACTCGGATCCATTAATTACTATTCTCCGAAAAAAATTTATATTTATATTACAATAAAGTAAGTTGTGTTATAAGACTATAAATTATGTATAACGTTTGCATTAGAATTATCTGCAAGTATATTATTGGACTTGATTAAAGAATTATGGTTTTGTTTCGTACTTACCTTATTTTTACTTCCACATCCACGTAGTGGATTGGAAGTATAGTAATCGCAAAAAAATTTTCAAAAATTTTTATTCGTGAAATAGGTTTAGAATGTCAAGAAACGTCGAGATTTTAAATTTGAGCGAAAAAAAAATTTCTGTCTGTCGGTCTGTCTGTCGGTCTGTCTGTCTGTCTGTCTGTAACTTTTTTTGTCCGCACGTTTTCTCCGGAACGGTTTAAGATATTGACTTGAAATTTTGTACACGTATATATTATAACGAGATCTGGAACTGGATTGTTTTTTGAGGATATCCGGTGAAGGGTTGGGGGTTAAATAGGGGTAAATAGGGGAAAATAAGTAAAGCAAGCTTGTAAGAGTACAGAAACTTGAAATTCGGTGTATGTACTAGAAGTTAAGGCCTCAGATTTTTTTATAATATTTTTCAACCCCCCACCACCCCTACCCCATTACTAATGGGGTTGATAAAATAAAGTTGAGATAATCATTTGAAATTTCGTATACGTATGTATTATAACGACGTCTGGAATTATGTCATATTTTGATATGATTCCGTTGAAGGGTTGGGGGTTAATTTGGGGTAAATAGGGGAATATAAGTAAAACAAGTTGGTAAAAGTACAGAAACTTGAAATTCGGTGTATGTACTAGAAGCCAAAGCGTCAGATTTTTTTATAATATTTTTCAACCCCCACCACCCCACCCCTACTCCAATATGAAAAGGGCTGATAAAATAAAATTGAGATATTCATTTGAAATTCGGTACACGTATGTATTATAACGACATCTGGAACTAGATTATAATTTGAGATGATTCCATTGAAGGATTGGGGGTTAAATAGGGGTAAATAGGGGAAAATAAGTAAAGCAAGCTGGTAAGACTACAGAAACTTGAAATTCGGTGTATGTACTAGAAGCCAAGGTCTCAGATTTTTTAATAATATATTTCAGCCCCCCACCACCTCTACTCTATTATTCAAAGGGTTGATAAAATAAAATTGAGATATTCACATGAAATTTAGTACGCATATGTATTATAACGACATCGGGAACTAGATTACATTTTGAGATGATTCCGTTGAAGGGTTGGGGATTAAATAGGGGCAAATAGGGGAAAATAAGTAAAGCAAGCTGGAAAGACTATAGAAACTCAAAATTCGGTGTATGTACTACAAGCCGAGTTCTCAGATTATTTATAATATTTTTCAACCCCCACCACCCCTACTTCATTATTAAAAGGGTTGATAAAATAAAATTGAGATATTCATTTGAAATTTGGTACACGTATGAATTATAACGACATCTGGAAATAGATTATACTTTGAGATGATTCCGTTGAAGGGTTGGGGGTTATTTATGGGTAAATAGGGGGAAATAAGTAGCTGGTATGAGTATAGAAAATTGAAATTCGGTGTATGTACTAGAAGCCAAGGCCTCAGATTTTTAATAATATATTCAGCCCCCCACCAGCCCTACTCCATTATTCAAGGGGTTGATAAAATAAAATTGAGATATTCCCATGAAATTTAGTACGCATATGTATTATAACGGCATCTGGAACTAGATTATATTTTGAGATGATTCCGTTGAAGGGTTGGTGGTTAAATAGGGACATGTAAGGGAAAATAAGTAAAGCGAGCTGGTAAAAGTACAGAAATTTGGAATTTGGTGTATATAGTAGAAGCGGAGGTCTCAGGTTTTTTTGTTAGTGTTTTCCATCCCCCCACTACCCCCACTTCCTTATTAAAAGAGTTGATAAAATTAAATTTAAATTTTCACTTGAAATTTGGTACATTTATGTGTTATAGCTATAACTGAAACTAGATTATATTTTGACATGATTGCGTTGAAGGAGTGGGGGTAAGTAGAGGAAATAGGGAAAAATAAGTAAAGCACGCTGGTAAGAGCTTGAAACTCGGTGTATGTCTTAGAAGTCAAGGCCTCAGATTTTTTAATAATAGTTATCAACCCTTCCACTACCCTTACTACATTATTAAAGGGCTTGATAAAATAAAATTGAGATATTCACTTGTAATTTGGTAGACGTGTGGATTATAATGACATCTGGAACTAGATTATTTTTTGGGATGATTCCGTAGGAGGGTTGGGGTTAATACTAGTAACTAGGGGAAAATAAGTAAATCAAGCTGGTAAAAATACAGAAATTTGGGATTCGGTGTATATACTAGAAACCAAGGCCTCAGATTTCTTTCTAATATTTTTCAAACTCCACTACCTCCGCTTCATTATTAATGGGATTGATAACATAAAATTGAGATATTCACTTGAAAGTTAGTACACGTATGTATTGTAGTGACATCTGATTCAGATGACTCCATTGAAGGGGTGGGAGGTGGTAGGTTGTGAATAGTGGAAAATAAGTAGGGTAAACTAGAAACTTCATTTTTAACGTATATGGTAGAAACCAACTCCTCAAACTTTTTTATGACATCTGCCCCAAATATTATTAAAATTCTATGACCAATAATTTCCACATACTAGAGTGCACATATAGTCAAAACGTTTTCTTTAAAGTGACTTGGATGAAAAATCTGGATGTGGAAGTAGTGATTACTTGGGCGGCGGTTTTTTCTAATAAAGTGTATATAACCCTTTGAAAACTAATGTTTTTGATTCAAAATGTATCTATTAGGACCTTAAAAATAAATGTTTAAAAGTCATGTTATTAAACTAACTAATTATGTCCGCATTAAATTGACGCGGAACCACTGTGAGTGTGTACTATAACGAGATCTTAAAGTGAACTGTATTTGGAACTTATGCGGTGAAGGGCAGGGAGTGAATAGAAGTAAAAAGGGGTAAAATAAGTAAAGCAAGCTGCAATAAGTGCAGAAATTTGAGATTTGGTGTATGTACTAGAAGGGAAGGCCTCAGATTTATTGTAATATTTTCCATCCCTCCTCCACCACCTCCACTCTTTTATTAACGGAATGATAAAATATAATTGAGATACTCACTTGAAAGCGAAGCCTCAGATTTACATAACATTTTTTAACATTAAAATTTCGGTGTTTGACTTAAACTAGACTCGTTCAGTTTTTTCTGCTCCTCCGTTTCTAAGATATTCGCGTTTAAAGTGAGCCAACGCCTTAGATTTCTTTCTAATATTTTTCAATCGCCTCTCTCCCCCTCAACACCTCCACTCCATTATTAAACGGGTTGATAAAATAGAATTAAGTTATTCACTTGAAAGTTAGTACACGTATGTATTGTAATTACATCTCATGGGATGATTCCATTGAAGTGGTGGGGGGGGGGGGGGTGGAGATTATGAATAGGGGAAAATGAGTAGAGCAAGATAATAAGAGTCCAGAAACTGCATTTTTGGAATATACGCTCTAGCGTGGTGTCTACACCAATGCCTCAAATTTTCTTATGACATCCGCCTCAAATATTAAAATTTTATTACCAATTATTTACACATACTAGAGTGCAAATATAGTCAAGATGTTTTTCTTTAAAGAGGCTTGGATGGAAAATCTGGATGTGGAAGTAGTGATTCCTTAAACAGCGGTTTTATAGTTAGGGCCCAAATTACATTGTAATAGTAATTTTATTGAACAGATTCTTCAAGTTTGAAACTTGTTTTTGCTTAGATTGTATAAAGCTATAATATTTATAGAAATTGCAGGTATGTTTATTCCTTTTTTTTTCTAAATAAACACTTATCGTAGTGTAAATACAGAATCAAGGATGTTTTCATTTAAAGAGACTTGAATAAGTGAATAAGAAATTTGGATTCAGAAGTAGTGATTCTTTTGACAACGGTTTTATATAGTGGAATAAAATTTAAGATCTAAATCACTTAAAAACTAATTTTCTTGATTTAGGGAAATAGCTAAAATTGGTTGAAAATATCACAAACAATGCATAAAAGCTTATGAGTAGTATAACAAGGAGAGTATGACGCCATTTGCGTCAGTAGAATAGCTGTGCGGACCGTCCGATGGCATGTGTCCATCAGGAGAGTCCAAGAGATGGGGTGTGTTGCTGAAGAAGTGTCCAGAGGCTGCTGAAGAAGTGAAGAGGTTGGTATTAAAAGTTACTAAAAAAGTTACTAGATCTGGATGTTGGTACCCCCGTGTGTTTTTTTCTTATAACTAAAATGTGAAAGCTGTTTTCATTGGATGTGTGGCGGCCACGTGCGCGTCTTCTCATTGGCTACCTGGTTTTTTGCTTATAACTTGAGAACGGTATGAGATAGGTAAAATCTGAAAGCTGTTTTGATTGGAAGTCGTATGTGGACTATCACGTGACATGGATGGCAAGCCCGTACCTAATGCCCTTCTGACCAAGAAATATTTGGTGTCACGTGACCTCTCTTGTTTTTTGCTTATAACTTGAGAACGGTATGAGATAGGTAAAATCTGAAAGCTGTTTTGATTGGAAGTCGTATGTGGACTATCACCTGGCACAGGTGGCAAGCCCGTACCTAATGCCCTTCTGGCCAAGAAATATTTGACGTCACATGACCCTCTTGTTCTTTTGCTTATAACTTGAGAACGGTATGAGATATTTAAAATCTGAAAGCTGTTTTGATTGGAAGTCATCACCTAGCACACAGGTGGCGACGAGCCCGTCCTTCTGCCTAAGAAATATTTGTCGTCAACGTTAAAATATTATTTATATCGGTTATAGAACATTCACAAAAGTTGATTAAGAGTAGATATCTGACATCCGGCCGCAATCTCACATCCGCAGGAAGCTGTGATTAACCTCTTATCACACTTCCTGTGTTTCAGCGCTCTGCTCTTATCACTGTATGTGAACCAAGGCCACTGTCTATCAGAAAGACTGTAGTATTTAATTATGTTTATTTTTAAATTTTACTTTTTAAAATATCAGAACGACGTTACACTCGGCCAATCTGATTTAAGCTTGCTGAAATTGGCTAAAAAGTGCTCCCTTTTGCGGGAATCGAATAAGACGCCTTAGACCACTCGACCAACCTGTAAAAATACATATGTCGAAACCAGGATTTGAACCTGGGACCTCTAGATCTTCAGTCTAATGCTCTCCCTACTGAGCTATTTCGACTTAAATTAAACAAAAATTGTATTTTTATATCATTTATTAAAGATTCACACTAACATTTTTTTCCTAATAATCTTAATTATACACTTTACAATTAGGAGAGAAGAACAAACTGTAATGTAATATAGCAAACCAGGTACCGCCTCCATTCCGGGTGTGGGTGGAGTAGTAGAGGTGTTAGTACATAATTTTCTCCAAAAGGTCTCGCCCATTGTATTATCTTGAAATCGTATCCTTAATTTGTACTGAATCGTATTGTTTGGAATGATGGATGTAAAAGTAGGTGTATTATTAGCTGCATATGTATTCATTAATATCCAGCGTGATGGCCAGCTATCATTTTGCCTCCCATTTTCATCAAAACATATAAAGACCTCTCGACTACCGTAAGGTTGATGTATGTACAGGATATTTTGCAGTACAGCATGTAAAATTATGAAATGTGAACCTAACATCACCATTGTTTTCAGTAAATTAAAAATATTTCCCAACTAACCCATATTAAATAGGTGTTGGGGAAATGCGACGACGACGACGACCACTCTCCTCCAACGATGATGTATTAAAACGTGTTAAATTATTAAATACTTTTCGATCCCACACATCTTTCGGTGGAGAATGTATATCCAATTTATGAAAACTGGTAAACATGTGCTGTGTGTGCTCATAAAATTTTATATGCTCTTTTAACTTTTCCAACTGCTTACAATGTTTTTCTAACCTCACTAATAACTCCTCTGACGACATGATGCTCTACTGTGACACTGAATTAATTTTACAAATATTTAATTTACTTTCGGCCCGTCTCAGTTCCTGCATACAGGAAGAATACTGCCACTGCAAATTTAGCAATCCCCTATCAGTAGTGTTAGAGATTATAGGTGGGGGTAATGTACTGGGGGAAATTAAACTTTCCGCCTTAGGTAATCGCTTGGTCTCCATATATTTGGTAATATATTTATCTCTTTCAAATTCCAAGCCCTCGGTGTTAGCTACACATGCTGTGAGATCAGATCTTAACTCCAACATTTCATTTGTAGTATTAGTGAGTAAAATTCTTAAATTATCAGAGGTTTCATTACTACAATCACAACTACCCAAATTCAATTTTAATTTATTTTCACACGTTATTAAATCATTCATAACTCTGGTATTGACATCCAATAGTCTTATTTCCAGATCTCTGTATAATTTTCGACATAGCTGTAATTCATCATATATAGTTATATCATATGATTGTGGGCGTGCTGCCGGGGTAGTAGCACCCAAATTAATCTGCTGATTGTAGGTGGATAATCTTCGTAAAACATTTACACTAGGATATTTTCTATGCAGATTGCTGTACTGTACATGTATCGACGTGTTATCAGTGTGGTGGCTAATATTTACGCTACCATTATTAGTGTGTACAGAGGACTCAAAATAATCGCCACCACACAACAACGGTACGAAAATAAATATGTATGAATGTGACAACATCCTGTCATTTACTAATTCATATTTATTTGCATATTCACTTTTAAGGAGGCGGGGTGGTGGTGGTGGTGGGGAAAGAAAAAAAATGCTTTAAAACAAATTTTTTTAATTTGAGAGAGAAGAATACAACCAATTATAAAGTTTAGTACAATTTCTTAAACTACACATCGATTTATTATTCAAATGATTAAGGCAATAAGGTATATCTATAATAAAATTTGGTGTACCAGCCATATTCTCCACGTTGACAATGTTGGGTATGAATGAAGAGTCCAGTTCACGTAGCTTATTTTCCAGAAAATTCTGTTTTTGATGGCCTTTCACATACACCATATCAATATTACTATTCAGTAAGTGCTTCTGTAATATATCATCTAACATGTCATAGTCTATGTAACCACTATTATATTTCAGACCGTGATGATACCGCTCTAAATATTTGATCTGTTTACGCAGCTGCCTGCTTAAGGTGTCGGCTGGAAATGGGGGCTTCAGCAGGTAATGAGCTGTCTGTTGTCCACTAATAAACGTTATTTCTTTCGGATGAAAATCGGGTAAATTGAATCCCTGAATATCAACGATCATTATCATCATGCTGTGGCGGTTTGATACAGACTGACAGAAAAAACAAGTATATATCTTATATAGCATTCCTTACTATTCCACTAAGTGGCAAATATTCCACCACTCGATCGTGAATAATTATACAGTATGCTTTAGTGTTATGCGGGAGTGGTAAATTACTTTCGATTTCTAATTTGATGTCGACCGTAGCTGACTTTAATGAATCATCTCTTCGCGAACAGTCAATGACAAATATGGCGCGTGAATTAAAAGTTACAAAGTCTAATATGGGGCTATTATTTGATGCAAATAGTTTGGAGAATTGAGTGTACATGTGATAAGCCTCAGCATACTTTAGAACAGTAAAATCTAATCTCAAATCTTCGTATGGATAATACTCAGAGTTTATAGTCAGCTTTATATTAGACACATCAATATTATCAAAGTAGGTAATATCTTTCGTCTTCTCATCTTTTCGATCCTTTTGAAATGCTACGATAACATATCTAGGACTCTCTACGTTAGTACAAGTTTTAACAGACCAAATTTCCTTGGTAGCTCCAGCTGTTAAAGCAGGCAATTCGTGAATCTCCCAGTGTCTGTAGGGAAACAAAATCGGTTTATCTCTATTTATATTTTCCAGCAACTCAATTCTTTTTACATCATTTAAAAACACGTGTTTAACTTTAAGTTCAATATTGGTTATAGATAATTTTGCTACCGTATCATCTGTCGATACTTTATAACAGTTAACGTCAGTTCGAGCTCTAATCAATCTTATAATCTGTCTTCCAAACATGATCCGCTTATAATCATGAAATATCCCAAACAAATGACTTAGGGGAATTCTCAAGAAAAATTTTGGAGTTGTGGCGGCGGCGTTATAAGTCACCAACCGACCAGTAGGATAATTCCATCCGGCAATGCTAAGTGTATCATCATTTCTATCATAACATAGATAACTTCTTATAAGGCTCACAGTACCAGGATCTCTTACTTTATCCACTTCTTTACCATTTAATTCATAACTAATAGAATCGAACAGGTATGCTCCGGCATTATTACTGAATTCAACAGTTCCACCACCAGCAGTTTTCTCCAATGTCCCCTCAATCAATAAAGCCGCCTCGTGCATTAACAGTAAAGCATCTTGTTGATGAATTACAATTTCAATCTCATCATTATTTCTGAAGGACTTAACGAACGGGTGGTATGTTCGAGTTTCTTCTCTGATGATGGAATCATCAAAGTGCGGTCCTTGGAATAACTGCAGTTCTTCTAACATTATAACCCAAAGATTTTAGGTACTGGATATTTACTTGCGTTAAAGATGACGCTACTACCTTCCTATTCGAACACTTGGTTGACGTGGAATGAGTCTGATTTGAAAAGTTATTGTTTAAATACTTTAATGGTGGAATTACTAACCCCATAATTTTTTCAACTCCAACCTTACAATAATTTCTTCCCCTCTAAAATTAACCGGCTGAGAATTTTGATCTAGTATCTCCAAGGTGATATTATTTATCTCCCGTTTGTTATTTACTGGAAGAAAAATTAGATTGTTCGGTTCTATGTCTATAGCGTATCCTGGATTTACGGATGGAGCGAATTCAAAAATCGTGTGTGATGGTTTATTATTGTAGAATGCTCCTGTGGTAATATTACAATCTATGTGAATCGTTATAACCTTCACTATCTGTACAGGCAAATCGGATTGATGTAAGATATTGGGTTTTAACTCGCGCGCTGAATAGCCCAGTAAGCTTGCTAAACTGTCGGTAGGTTTAAAGTTTATCTCGTGCTTACTCTTAATTTCACACTTGAGCGTATTATTGTTAGGTTTCAAAGAGAAGTATTCGTCAGCACCTTTTGCTGCCGCCGCCGCCGCCGATGTTATTTGACTCTGTATGTATGCTTCAATATCACTTATTTCGTATGATCCGGTCGGAATCGAGATTACTTTTCCTTTACTTCTATCACCTAGTTCCCAATAGTAGAGCTTGCTATTTACACCTTCTTCAATATTAGGAATACTATTATAGGTGTGAAAACCAATCAGAGCTAATGCGTAATCGTACTCAGAATCTAGTTCAATGGGATTATAAAAGTCGATGGAGAGAGTGGCACCTCTACCTCGTATCGTGAATATCTGAGACATAATGAATGCATCTCATAGAGTATCATCGTTTTTATAGAGAAACTCTAAACATAAATGCCCACAGTTGATCGTATTAAATTTTTGGTAAGTATCATAATTAAATCGTATATTACATTTACCACCAAAGTAACGTAGTAGTTCTACAGGTGGTTTTAGTGCACCGAAACTATCAAAATAGATAACTTTATCGTTGTGTTTTTTATAGGCTACCCAATGTGTGCCAGGACCCTCTTGCGTATCAAGATTAATAATAGCACTTTCATATCTTCTCGGAGTATGAGGTAGAGAGTCGCGCATAAAGACACCTCTGAAATGTGGAATTTTCAATTTTTTCGCATAATTTATTAAATCTACGTCAAAGAGGGCTCTATTGGGTAGCTTCACTGGGAGTTTTTTTGCTGCTTTTTCAGGTACAGTCCCAATCCCGTTTTATAAGGTTTTAAATACATTCCCTTTCCTAAAGCTATAGCCTCCATAGTTTTGTTATGTCTCTCAGCCTCTTCTAATTTATTCCTCGCAGCCTTGGAATCTAAGACGGCCTTCGCAACTCCGGCGGCGCCGCCAGTCAAAGCTCCTAATGCACTTAAACCAGCAAAGAGCGGTATTAGAGGTAAAAAGCCGCCGACCTTAGGTAGTGGTAACACACGAGGTGTTTTAATATTTTTTCGACCACCCACACCTTTCACAGCTAACCTCGCTGCTTTCACAGCCGCTCCAGCATTTTTTCTTAAATTATTATTATTAGGTTTTTTAAATAGTGTTCTAAGTGTGCTCATAGCTTTTTTAAAACCAACTTTTTGGCGGTGGCGGCGGCGATGGGGAGCAGCAGCACCCATACCTGTTTTTCTTTTAACTTTCATCATGTTAACAATAGCCCAAGCGGCAGCTTTCTCTTTCAAACCAGCGTCTCTAGACTTTACACGCTCCCAAGCTCGCTGCTCGAGTTTGTAGTCCGCCTTGTGACGATCTTCTAGCTTAGAGCTTCTGCTGTACGCTATGTCGTGTTCACGACAACCTCGATCGAGTTCGTTTATTCCAGGATCGCCTCTTTGTAATCGTTTTTCTAGCTTAGTGCCTGGGCCGCAGTACTGATACCCCGGTATATGCAGTTCAAATGGTAACTTATTAATTAGAGAATTTACCACTCCAGCACCACAGTGCTTCACCACCAACATCTAAACTGATAATGATTAGCAATGCTTGGGTGGTTGCCTATATAAGCGGTTACCTGACATCAATAGCATAAGTCTACGATGAGACTTCTTAAACAACGGGCGTTACTTCCCGTTGAAAACTTAGATGTTTTCTCACAATGCCCTGTTGCGAGTGAAAAACATGGTCCGCTATTCCCTAGCGCTTTAAGAACGATTATATGTGGACCCAGTGGCGCAGGCAAAACAAATCTGCTACTAAGTTTATTGTTCGATCCTAATGGTTTGTGGTTTGAAAATGTATACGTCTATTCCAAGTCTCTATATCAACACAAATATAAATTGTTGGAGGACGTGTTGAAAAAAGTGAAAGGCATCAGTTATTATCCGTATACAGATAGCGAAGATATAATCGACCCATCTGAGGCTAAAACTAATTCCGTATTCATTTTTGATGATGTTGCTTGCGATAGACAGGATAAAATAAGAGCCTACTTTAGCATGGGTAGACATAAGCTTGTCGACTGTTTCTATCTATGCCAGACTTATACACACATTGGTAAACACTTGGTTAGAGATAATTGTAATTGTATTATTTTATTCAAGCAGGATCGCATGAACCTTAAGCATGTGTATGACGATCATGTAACTCCAGACATGACTTTTGATAAATTTGAAAAGCTCTGCGCAAAATGTTGGAATGATAAATATGGTGTATTAGTAATAGTAAAAGATTTTGATTTAAACAAAGGTCGCTATCGTAAAGGATTTGATGAGTATATATGTATATGATGGGTGATACAGCGTTATTACTCTTCTACACGTTAATAGATACAGATCAGTAAAGAAATCCGTTACAGACCTGTACAAAAAGTTCCACAGACCCGTAGAAAAGCTGTACAGACCCCGTAGAAAAGCTGTACAGACCCGTAGAAAAGCTGTACAGACCTGTAGAAAAGCTTACAGACCTGTAGAAAAGCTGTACAGACCCCGTAGAAAAGCTTACAGACCCGTAAAAAGCTGTACAGACCTGTAGAAAAGCTGTACAGACCCGTAGAAACGCTGTACAGACCTGTAGAAAAGCTGTACAGACCCCGTAGAAAAGCTGTACAGACCCCGTAGAAAAGCTGTATAGACCCTGTAGAAAAAGAAAATGAAAGCATCTCTAGAGAAGTATAAAGCAGTGATACCATCTGTGCGTGATTTAGAAAAAGAGAAGTTACTTAAGAAGAAAATTAATGAAGTGTCAAGAGCCATCAAAAGAAAATATTTGGCTTTAAAACTGGGAAAGGCTGAGGAGGATGAATCTCTTGATCGTCTACTGAAACCAATTGTAGAGCCATTACATGATATTAAAATAAATATATCTAAAAGCAAAGTGGGGTCTAAAAAACTCCAATCCCCACCCACGACGCCCTCAGCACGTGATGAGGTTTTTTCTGAAGAGGCGGCAGCAAATCCGATAGATGGTGATGAAATTAAAGCACAACCTCTATTAGATGACTATCTGAAAAAATTTCCAGCAGTATCGAGACCTTTTATTGAGGGATTTCTCACAAACAATAGCAGTCTTGATCAAAGTTCGGGTGCTCGTTTGGACTTTACGACAAATAAACTATTTCTAGGTAATAGAGAACTGCAAATAAAAGCTAATAATGATGTTGTGATTGACGATATACCATACCGGGGTACTAAAGGTCTATACGAATTAATATTTCTGAAACACCCCGATGGATATAGTAATGCTGATTTAGAAAATTATAAGGAAATTCTACAATTAACCAGTGCCCACAAGCGCGATTACAATCCAGAGGAGCAAATCAAGGGCCATAAGCATTACAAATATACGCATATAATAAAACCTCTATTTAAATCAATACCTAAAATTAAGTCACCGTCGTCGAAAAGCGGATCTGGCATGGCTGTGTACAATGAAAAACCAATAGAATATGTTTACTGGGATGATGTAAATGAACTTGTTGATAGGCTAAGACTCTTAATAACCTCAAAGTCTGCAGGAAACACTGATTCTCATGATAATGAAATTTTGAGTATATTATCAGAACTGCGAGAAATAGGTGTTATTGCTTAAATATTTATGATTTTGATAGGTAATATCATTTACAATATGACTGTAGACAAGTTCGGTAGGTCTCAGGGGGAGTCAAGTGGTGGTAGTAGTAGTTCCCATTTACTTTCACCACACCGACGTGGTTTCATTTTCACTGAGGATGGAAATGTAGACGTGGAAAATCTGAAACTTTGTAATGTTAAAGGACCCACAGAAATATTAGATTGTGCTAATAAGCAATACGTTGATGGCAGTACTTTGAAATTAAAAGATGATTTTTCCACAGCTCTCAATGATCACACAAAAAAATCTAAATCAATTTTTGGCGGGCATGAGCTGAAAATTAAAAATATAGAAGAACAAATATCCTCATTAAAACATATTGAAGTGGATGTTAAGAATCTTCAAGATATAACGGTTGAACAAGAGAATGATCTAAAAGCCTATGTTGATGCTAAGATCACTAAATTAAAAGATGATATTTCCACAGCTATGGATGCCTATAGTGAAAAATCTAATTTAATTTTCGATGGTTTTAATCTGGCAATTAAAAATATCGAACAAAATTTGAATGACATGGGGCAGCAAACGCCTGTGTTGTTAAGACAAATTGACGCGGATGTGAAAAGTCTCCAAAATAAAATAACCCACCAAGAGAATATCCTAAAGACCTACGTTGCAGATCCCACAGTCACGTAGATGTATATACCACAAGCAAATCCTAAAAAGTTAGTTCACTGCCGATGACTGTTGAGCGTGCGCGCGTGCGCTATGAAACATACAAAAGAAAAAGTTCAACTTGTAAACGAACTTCATAAGCGAGTTAGAAGAAATTTCAAACGTAGGCGTACCATTATAAAAGGATTAGATGATCTGTGGCAGATGGATTTGATAGATATGCAAAAACATGTGCGGGAAAATAAAAAGTTTAAATACATATTAGTGATGATTGATTGTTTTTCAAAATTTGTTTGGACTAAGCCTTTAAAAGATAAAACCGGTAAAGAGATAACACAAGCAGTATCTGATATACTTAGAGATAGTAAAAGAATACCTAAAAATTTACAGTCAGATCAGGGTACTGAATTTTATAACGTAAGTTTTAATAGTCTAATGAAGAACCATAACATCAATCATTACAATACGTTCAGCGTGAAGAAAGCTGCGATTGCGGAACGCGTCATAAGAACGTTAAAGGGGAAATTATACAAATATTTTAGCTTAAACAACACATACAGATGGGTGGATATACTTACTGAAATAGTTGACAACTATAATAAGACACGCCATCGAACCACCGGTATGAAACCGAATGAAATAAACAAAAAGAACGAGAAAAAAATTTTACATTCAACTTATAACTATATTAAGTTAGCAACAGATGAGCGAAAATTTAAACTTGGTGATCTTGTTCGTATCAGTAAGTATAAACATGTATTTGAGAAAGGATACACCCCCAATTGGACTACAGAATTATTCAAAATCGTTAAAGTACACATTACCAATCCAATCACTTACTTACTGCAAGATTTGCGTGGAAACCCCATCAGTGGGGGATTTTACACGGAAGAACTTCAGAAAGCTAAATATCCCGACGTTTATTTGGTTGAAAAAGTATTACGTAAGCGGGGAAATAAAGTTTTTGTTAAATGGTTAGGTTTAGATAAATCTCACAATAGTTGGATAGACAGCACAAATAAACTCTGATATGCAGGTGGAGGGTGGGGGGGAGAGGGGCGAGCTGCGGTGCATCCGTGGTATGGTGAAGACTTTTAGTAGTTATTAAAACATGGCATCGATCACTCCTAGTCCCACGTTTTCCGACGATTTTGATCATTGGCAAGAAATTGATCGAATTACTAACAAATATCAAGAGGCAGTGCAAAATGAGGAAAAATACATTTACGAAAGTACGTTTTCCATCGATAAATCCACGTATAAGATAATAACCGGATTTAGTGCTGCTAGAAACAATATTCCAGCTGTACGAATGTTAATGGCTGCTAATGAATTAATCGATAAAACCTATCACATTTCCTTTAGTGTAGAAGAATGGTGTGACTTTATTACTTACCTTAAACAATTTTCCAATGACTTTACTGCTGCTGCTGATGTTGCTGATAATGATGATGATAGTGGATTTGAGGAGGAGATTCAGTTTTCAAATTATGTTATCAAAAAGTCAACATTTATGGGTTTTAAGATGTTAAAAGTGACAAATGGATATTCCATATTTCATATATCTGGAAACACTGTACATGAACTTATAAAAATGAATGAATTAATCATATCTAATTTGAATGTACTACAAAGCTTAGACTTTTCTACTTTTTACAATAACTTCTTAAACGTTACTAATAATATACTATGTGAATCTAATTATGAATTATGTTCAAAGAATATTATGTTAAATTTATGTGACTTGCTGCCAAACTCTATTCAAATGTATTGTATTCGTGAATGTTTAATTTTTAGTATAAATAATATTATGAATGATTTAGATAAAAAAATGTTTATGTTAAATGCTTGAATAAATATTTTTAAAAATATATGCAGTTTTATTATTTAGACAGTAGTCCTTTGCTTCTCATAGAAAATGGATGCTCAGTACGAGATGAGATTAAAAACATTTGACAATTGGACATCAGTATTTCCAAAGTCTAAAATTGCTCTCGCCGGTTTTGTTTATACCGGTCAAAGTGATATAGTTAAATGTCCAATATGTGAACTTGAATTGTGCAATTGGCGGGCGAGTGATGATCCCAGAGCAGATCACCTGCGATGGAGTCCTGATTGTCCGTTTTTTAACGATGACGTCACCTCATCATTTATTATAAGAAAAAGAAAGCCCCTTTATACAGATAAAATAACTGTGGGGAGTCGTTTAAAAACATTTGAGGAGGGTTGTTGGCCACCTCAGATAAGTCAAAAACCTGAAGAATTGGCTAAGGCCGGTTTCTACTATACCGGCAAAGGAGATCAAGTTTTATGTTTTCACTGTGGATTGGGCCTAAAGGAATGGGGACCTGGAGACACAATTTGGAAGCAGCACGCCCTCTTTTATTCCAAATGTGAATTTTATCAACTTAAAAGTGAAAAAGATGTGTCATCATCATCATTGACCGAAAAAGAAATATCGTTATCAGTAAAGGAAGTACAAGTTGAGCAGGTTGAAACTTGTAGCAGCAGCAGAGATAAAATATTATGTAAAATATGTTTAGAAAATGAATCTTGTGTAGTATTTATGCCCTGCAAGCATATGGTTTGCTGTAGTGATTGTTCAATTAATTTTGATAAATGTATTATATGTAGACAAAAAATCACATCTTTTTTGAAAATATTTATATCATAAATAAAGTATATATGATAATCAAGTGTTTTTTTTTACTTCCTAATATCTAGAAATAAAAATCAGAGTCAAGTTTTTATTAAATTTTATTTAAGCAACTGTTAATGTACAAATTAAATATAAAGGAGCTGCAATAACTATTTATAATAAGTACAGTCTATCTTAGTTTGATTTTTACATACGGTAATATACGATATTAAACTAAGTCTTTTTGGATTGTAGGGTTTATTTATATCACATGAGCGAGATATGTATTTAATATATCGATCAACTCTTATTGCTCCATGGAATAGACTAGTGACATTTCGGGGGAATTTTATTATTCTTAATTCACCACGCTCATTAATATAAATACCCACTTTACATACATCCATATCAAAGTTTTTTAAGACATTAAATACGAAATTTTCATAGTTGCAATCAAATTTTCCAATAGAAATTTCATTAATATTCTCAGTTCTGTGGAAAAAATATGATGTGGGCGTTTTCATTGCATATGGTGGATAGTCTGAGTTTTCCACATAAATGTCAATATCACCATACGCATCGGTTCTATTGAGTAGGTATGTGGGAAAACCGCCGGCAATACAACATTTTTTATCCACCCCCGTTCTTGCAGTCAATACTTCGAGGGCCACTTTAAACTGCATCTTTTTCGATTCGCTAAGGAGATGCGGAAGAAATGGCTCGCTGATATAATCGACGTGGTGTGGTATTAGTTCCATGTTTATACCCAACTAAAAAACAATTTATTCCATCATAATTGAGTAGTGGCCCCAAGGTAATGTATCTGTTGAATCCCGAATTAAATATCTTTTATCATCGTAGGGACTCAAAGCAATTTTAGTTTGCTCAACCGAGTAGACTTTATGTAAATGTGATTTGATGGTTCTTTGAGTTCGGTACAGTTCGGTTTTACTTTCCAAACACTTTTTATAATCATCGAAGGAAATTTTATTTTTTACAATATTAGTCTTTACCCCTTTAGATTTTTTAATACCATTTTCCCCCTCAACTTTAAGCGCATACATCTTTGATCGTAAACCTATAAAATGGGTCATTATGGCGCCATTTAACTCATCTTTCATGAGTCCGGGAATTTTTTTATTAACTAGAGGGATACCGTATCGGTTGTTGGGCGCATAGTCACTAGTATCGAATTTAGCAATATTTTCTTTTATAATTTCCTCATAAACATCATCACATTTTATGTCATAAATAAGGCTATCCGTATCGGTGTACAGCAATTTACAGACATTATTATTTTCAAATTTTTGTAACATAAAATTATAGTGAAAATCATATATACAAGTTTTCGATATATCTAAAATACATAGCCCTATATACAGGGGCTTGTTGAAAAAGATTTCAGACTTATTTAATTCAATGGCCACTAGATTCTCATCAAATATGGCACGGCTGTGGAAATTGGGGCTAGCGATGTAATTTTTAGCACCGTATCGACCCTCCCATTTCGACACCAATTTTACAAGCCGATGCTTACGAATATTTTCCATGGTCTTTCCAAAAACCGCATTAATTAATAACTTATATAGATTCTTTTCAAATTCGTTTTTCGAAGAGGCGCGCAATTTTGTATTTAAGCCTATGTACGCTTTTAACCATGGGGATTGTTTGAACTGTAATATATGATGAATTTTTACAAGTTTTATTCCCAAGGATAAAGCTTGCTTTAAATTTCTATAGTGTATTACATATCGGGTTTTATGATAAAGTGTCGTCATTAGTTTTGGTAATTTTGATCCCGGCGGCTTTAGATGTTCCGGACACAGGGGCAGATCTTTATGTTTGTCGTGTAGATGTTCCGGGTACTCTAAATCCACTTCGAGAATATATCCGTTTTCTGAGTCGTCTGGTATGTCTGTCACATTAAAATTTTCAAAATTCTCCACCCACTTAAACCCTTTGTAGGGCAGACAGGCTTCCATTGCCCACCCGTACATGTTGTTTATGTCAAGATATAGTAAATAGGAACTAGGTTTTGATAAATCATATTCTGGTAAAAATTTATTATTAGCCTCAGCATATCTATTACAGCACTGACTTACACCACCCCGAATACCACGCTCAATAAACAAAAGCATGTCAACGTCTTGTAAAAGTTCCAATTCAATTTTGGTATATTTCAACATACAGTCCCAAGTGTACCCAGGGAGCGTGTAATAGTGAGCAGGATCTAGTTGATATATTTTAAGACATTTTTTCCTGAAATTCTCAAATATGTCCGCTAATAAAATGACGTCAGTTTTCAGATACAGGTCGCTATAAATCCCAAGATTTTCACATTGGAACGTATTCCACACATTCTGAGCATGTTGATAATCTTCATCGCTTACATTAGAATCATTTAATTTATTGTAAAAATGTTCTTTTGCAGGCAGCTCAGTTTCAGATAATTTATTCAAAGAATCTATATAGTCATATGGGAAGACGCCCTTTCTCGTAAGCATATTAAAATTTTCGCTATCTAAATCACTAAATTCTTTTTGTAAATTTGCTAATTCCCCCTTTGTTAAATATGATGATAGTTTATCGAGCGATGCGGCCATAAATCGAAAAGAATCGATAAACCGAAATTTTATTATCGAATTTTCAACACTTCTTGTGAACGATATGTATTTTTCTTTATTGATGGGTAATAAAGTGATTCGGCCGGTTTTTGCAAGATCTTTGATTAGAAAATGAGCGTCATACCCAGATAAATTATGAAAAACGATCGGTACTGTAAATGATTTCTTAAAATTTAAGTTGCAGCTGTCATGCGCTGGCCCGCGGTATTTACCCGTGAAATGATTGTGGTCACGTACTTTCTTATCTTCAGGTTTAAATATTGATTCGCAAATATGACAGTGAGTTGATATAGCGAACTCTTTTTGCTGATGTTCAGAAATGTCCATTGGCACAATGGTTTTTAATTTTAATTCGATAAATTCACTGATATTCTCTAATTGTTTTGAAAACCACTCTATACAGTTAATACCGCGATTACTGTAATAATATGATAAGCTGTCATCATACGAACATTTAAAATATAATCCCGCGCTGAAAGCAGTATGTTTTTGGTATTTTAAAGTTTTAGTTTGACTAATTTCAGAAAATGGTTCTAGCATTGATTCGAAATCACAGTACAATATGAACGGTACCGGCTCTTTATAATTATAATTTTTGAACTTTAAAATTTTTTCCTTTGGAAATGATATTTTACACTTATTAACATTTCTACAGTCTACTGTATGTGAACTTAATTTTGCTTCACTAGAAAAATAATTTAAACATATATCACAAATGTACACCTTTCCATTCTTTTTACTCACTTGTTTAGACACGAGCCTGGAAAGATCTTTTATCCAACAGAAATGATATTTTATATTAGGATCAGATTCATCATCATCATCATCAGTACTTTTTTCAACACGTTCATCTGTATAGTAATTTTGAATCATTAGCAAGTTCACATGTTTTTCTAATTTGGTTTTCGTTAAACGGGCCGGTACTGAATGAAAATTATTTCCGAACAATTTTAGTATATAAACATTAACAGAAATGTTGTTTTGCTTTTCAAATTTTGGAATTTGCGATAGTGACATTGGAAGTTCAATATTTTTTAAATTCAAAATTTCCGAGTAGTGGGGATACGATGATATTCTATTTGGGTGATTTTTACCATCAACAGGGAAAAGACTACTAACTATGGCCCATGCAAAGCACGCTTCATCATAATTTTCAATGTTAACACATGCTCGTTTTTTAGCTATTCGATCGGGAAGTCTAATGAAAGACGAGCCGCCGTTACCCATTTCAACCTTATTAATATTTATTTCTAAACTTATTATGTTTTGTAGCGCAAAACCCGAATCCTTCTCTTGAAAATCATCAAGTTTATTCAAAATTTTATCTATAATATATTCCTCAAACCACAACTTTAAATCAGTGCTAATATCAATTAAGGCATTTTTTGTATTAAAATATTTAAATTCCACTACTTCTTCCAAATTAATATTATTTTTAATGAATTCCCCACAAAAACATGCATTTACTTTGATTATCGCCTGTGATTTGAGAATATTATTTATTCGTGACTTGAATAGAAAGAAGGAATCATCGAGGAACTGTCTCATATCTTTATGTTTTAAATTTATTATTATACCTGAACGTATGCGACCTGAAAATGCCGATTTGATATCCTCCCACTTAACTCTAGAACTTCTATTTACTCTAGCATTCAAACCCCATCCAATTTGTCTCAAAGTTTTTATTAAAATTTTCACTTTTTTTAAATGGCCAATATTTGTATGAATTTTTCTACGAATCCCAATAGAATTAGGATTTTTTAATGCTCGGTTAAGCAAACTTAAATGTCTTTTCACTAATTTTAACCACTTTTCCCGACCTATAACATTCTTACACTCGCTCAAAATTTTTGTCACATTTTGAAACTTTTTTACAATTTCATCACTTAAATTACAAATTTCCATAATCAAATTCAAATTTTATCTAATAATACAATACACTTCTTGCACACTTCGAGGCTCGAGAGTTCGAACTCTAATGCCGCATTAAACTTGGGTTGAATATTTATAAATAATTGTTTTACTTTTTCAACGTTTCGTGTGTAATCTAACCCCACAAATCGTTTAACAAAATTTTGATTATATAGTAAATAAATGGAAATGTTAACTTTCGAGTGTATTCTATTATTATTATAAAAAAATGTGTGATTCTCAACAAAAAAGCGAATTTTGAATTTATTTCTACAAATTGTACACTTATACATACTATTATTGCAGCTCCTAAGTTATTACAGCTTTTTGTGTGTGTGTGGGGATCCGTCTACAGCGCAGCCCGTTGTGAATCAGCTAAAATTAACAATATAGCACTTAGTAAAAAAACCTCAAAAATGCATAAATATTTACTTACATGAGCTTATCGGGGGCCAATCTTCGTTCTCAACAAATTCGAAAGATGTCCCTAACGATGCTTTGTTAACATCTTTCAGCCCTCGGAACACCAGACAGTACTTTCCTGAGGTAAAATTTTCCAAATTATCCCTAATTAGAGGCACAACCCGTTTTGGTAAAAATGTAGTTCTATCTTCAAATTCCAATAGAACGGTTTCACAAAACTTGGTCTTTACTAGTTTAGCTGAATATATGGGTAGCGGGACGTTTACCGGGAATGCCGATAGCTTAATATTAGGTTTGACTTCTAAAAGTGAACAATCATTCAATTTTTTTAAGTCCATCTAAAAATGTTTAAAAATATTGGTGAGTGGGATAAATTACAAGAAAGATATGAATAGAACTTACATTATCACTATCACGTAGGCACACACACTTCAACTTGATATCAGTAGCAAAAATTGTAAAGTAATGATCTCGCTATCAGAATTTATGCTTTTATAAACTCATCGATATCAGTACTTTCACATGGCCAACTAACGGTTATAATTATCAACTTCAACCCACACTATCCGGTGTATGCAGACTTATCATTTTCATGCTTCCGTTACGCGGTCCGCGTATCAGTTTTGTGTTTCCGTTACGATTCTTATTTCCTTGCGATATAATTAATTAACGACTGCTTTTTACGGATGTCAGATTGCGGTCCTACATGAAAATTTATCAACGCTTGCACGCACTATTGTTTCCTTGTGATATTATTTAATCAACTTTTATAGAGCTCCAATTGTAAATAAATTGGAAAGATCATCATATTACAGCTCAGTTTTGCATCACATTTTAAAGTGTAGGCTTATAAGTGTGAAGTAAGTCAATTAGTTTTTTGTTTATAACATATAAAATTTATATTATTCCTAGCTATTTAGAAATGGATGTGAACATGAGCAACGTGTGCTACAAGTGTGTTGGGGACATGTGTATATGCCCCTTTGAAGAGTAAGTATAATTTATTTCTTTTTTTGTTTTTATAATGTAGAAAATTGTTATTATTTTTCAGTTATATAGAAATGATGTTATGCACAGAATGTGACGGGGACTTGTGCATATGTCCTTTTGAGGAGTAAGTACTTAATGTTTCTTATATTTTTGATTTTAAGTACGATTTTTTACTAGAAGCTGGTCTCAGGCATCAAACTTTCATATGTTTGATGCAAGTTCAGCACCACCACCGCCGTCACCGTCATCGCTCCACTCAACGATATGGTATAGATTTTTTCACACAAAATTATTCTCAACTGCTATTAATTACTTTTTTCAGTGATTTAGAGCCGACCCCACTCCATGTTATAACCAACAGGTATACGCCACCTGTAGATCCAGAGGTCTATTTCATGGAGAAGTGAGTAGTTTAATTTTTTATGTTCTTCAGTATTAAATTTAATTGTTTTTCAGCTCTTTGGGAGAGTACAACATCCAATCACATCACCCAACACGGTAGTTAGTATAATTATTGTTTTTCCATTTGCGTTTATCTCATAAAATTATTCTGTTATAGTGTGGAACCATCTTACTCCCCCACACCACCAGCCTGGCAGCCGCTGAATTTTATGGAAAAGTGAGTAGTTTATTTTTTATATTCTTTAGTATTAACATTGAATTATTCTATTATAGTGTACCTTACGCCCCCACATCACCACCCCAGCTGCTGCAGACAGTCCCAACCCAGACCCACCCGCTCGACTTGTCGATCACGCCACCACGGTAATTAGTGTTTCTACATTTTATTTTAGAAAAAAAAAAAACGCAGCTTAGAATATTTCCATGTACTTATAGTTATTTTAATGCTCTAAAAGTTTATTTATATCTTTTGTTGCAGTATATCATCACCCCACCGATCCGCCAACCGCCGCCATCCCATGCAGACAGCCCCAATCCAGACCCATCCGTTGGATTTAAGAACGACTCCACCACGGTATTTAGTTTTTTACATTTTGATCTTTATAAAAATGCTGATTAAGAAATTTCCATATACTTATAGTTATTTTAACGCTCTAAAAGTTTATTTATATCTTTTGTTACAGCTCATCAACAGCCGCCACGCCACCACCACCCCCGCTAATCCACATCACAGACCTAGACCACCTGCCGCCGCCGCCACCCCACCACCACAATTAATTCCCTCAGAGACTTATTTATACTTATGATATTTAATTTGAATAAAGAACTTATAACTTTTATTGTTTTTATTTTAAACAGTGGCATTGGTTCACATACAGTGATAAGAGCAGAGCTCTGAAATACAGGAAGTGTGATAAGAGGTTGTATTAATTAATCACAGCTTCCTGCGGATGTGAGATTGTGGCCGGATGTCAGATATCTACTCTTAATCAACTTTTGTGAATGTTCTATAACCGATATAAATAATTATTTTAACGTTGACGACAAATATTTCTTAGGCAGAAGGATATTGTCGCCACCTGTGTGCTAGGTGATGACAACAGCTTTCAGATTTTAAATATCTCATACCGTTCTCAAGTTATAAGCAAAAGAACAAGAGGGTCATGTGACGTCAAATATTTCTTGACCAGAAGGGCATTAGGTACGGGCTCGCCACCTGTGCCAGGTGATAGTCCACATACGACTTCCAATCAAAACAGCTTTCAGATTTTACCTATCTCATACCGTTCTCAAGTTATAAGCAAAAAACAAGAGAGGTCACGTGACACCAAATATTTCTTGGTCAGAAGGGCATTAGGTACGGGCTTGCCATCCATGTCACGTGATAGTCCACATACGACTTCCAATCAAAACAGCTTTCAGATTTTACCTATCTCATACCGTTCTCAAGTTATAAGCAAAAAACCAGGTAGCCAATGAGAAGACGCGCACGTGGCCGCCACACATCCAATGAAAACAGCTTTCACATTTTAGTTATAAGAAAAAAACACACAGGGGTACCAACATCCAGATCTAGTAACTTTTTTAGTAACTTTTTTAGTAACTTTTAATACCAACCTCTTCACTTCTTCAGCAGCCTCTGGACACTTCTTCAGCAGCCTCTGGACACTTCTTCAGCAACACACCCCATCTCTTGGACTCTCCTGATGGACACATGCCATCGGACGGTCCGCACAGCTATTCTACTGACGCAAATGGCGTCATACTCTCCTTGTTATACTACTCTTATGATATCTTAAATTTAACAACAAGATTATCTATGTGCAGCGGTCGGACCACTGTGGGGATCACTATGCTCCCCACGTTAATGTGATTATAAGAATAATAAAAATGACGTTTCTGGACTCCTTTTAGCTTGCTCTTCTTATCTTCTCCAATTTGCACAACCCCCACCCCTTCCTCGTCAATCAGATTGACACATTGACTGACTGTTGTCTTTTATCAGTCAATGTCAAATATAAATAGTTCATACTTATTCATGGATATTGCCTTGGTTTTGCATGGAACATCGTTATGAGTGGCTTTGTGTTTTTCTGATGAGCTCAGAATAAGGGTGAAAAACGTTCAAAGACTAATCATTTCCAAGAAACTGAATGAGAGATTTTATGAAAATGTAATCCGTTAGAATACAAAATAAAATTAAAGACAAGTTAGGTAAATAAATTAATTTCAGGCACTTGTTCTCATTTTTAACTGAATTTACATACCGTAGGGAGTCATGTAGATACTGGTTTAATCTGCTTAGCCATAGGGGACTATGTTGGATGCTAGTGTTATAATGTGAATGTCCAATAAGAAATTGGGCAAATTTATTTCAGAATTTTAACTTGCTATCATAACCAGAAGTCAGGTTATCGAAAGAAAGATTTCATTAATATTTTTACATATAGTTTTTCTTTTAGTTCACATAGATACATTTTATTTCCGCTGTTTGCAAAATCATATAAAGATTATGTTTCACCTTTTGTTATATACATATTTTTTTTATGAAAGTGCACTTCATTACAGCTCCTTGATTTTTATTTTAAAATAAGGTTTAATATCTCTCCTATCTATTACAACGTGTCTGGCTGACAACTTCTGTAAATTAATTTGTCAGACTTAGTTTTAAATGCGCAGCATCAATGCATCAGGATCAATTACTGGCATCTCATAACACCTTTAAAAAAATCGGTAAAGGAATTTACACAGAACTTCCCTCTTTATTCATATAGGACGGTCACTCTAAAAAATTGCTAATTAAGAAATGACATGAGAATAATAATCGCAATGTAGTTAGTCCTATTATTACAGAAAGAACCTGATAACTTTTTTCCATCATCAACTCTATAGTGATGTGGGAAAGAAATTTCAATTTTTGTTTTCACTTTCAGAAAATTTTTTTGTTGAAATATTTTGTAATGGAACGTGGAAATTTTAAATTTAAAGGAAGACATTTTTTCCCATCATCTATGCTATTGTAGTGATAAAAAAAATTTCAAATATTTTTTTTTATTTTCAAAACAATTTTTTTTAAATATGTTTAGAATGTCATGAAACGTGGAAATTTGAGCAAAAAACGTCATTTTTCCATCATCCATTTTATGAATGTATATAAGTATACTGAATTTTTTGTTGTAATTTCCAAAAATGTATTTTTCCATCGTCCATTTTACTTATATAAAATTTTCAAAATCCTCAAAATTTCCAAATATTTTTCTTTTTTAAATTTTCAATTTCAATTTCAATTTTTTCCATTATCTTTTCCTTTTAGACGGTCCACCCTGTATATTTTCCAGTGAAATTTAAACCATTTCTTCGGTGTCAGTGGCGTCAGGTACCTACCACATTTTACTGTTCTCCGTCAAGTAGTTTTTTAGTTACTGCACCAACAGACAGACAGACAGACAAAGCGACAGACAGACAGCAGAAAACCTGTTTTTCACCATGTCAGAAATTAAAAAATTTGGTCGCTGCACTTAAGAGAGATCTTAAGACATACAGCACAAGGACATCCTCAGAACATACTGGGGACAACTTTTCAGGACATATGGGATATCCTGGGAAAATCCCATCATCACCTTAGGATGTCCGTAGGATATCCAAATGGGACAGTTGGGGCTTTGCTGATGTCGTTCTCAGGACATCAGTACGGGTGTGTACAGGACATCATCAGCTCTTATATGGGTTATGCCTGGGCTTTACTATGAACAACCTGAGGACACTGATCGGACTTTATATAGGACATCCCCAGTTCTATTAGGGTGTATTGGATATTTCTAAAGACAGTAAAAATACATATTATTTTAAAAGATCATTACTTTTAAACTAAGCCAATAAGCAAAGACAAAGGAATACAAGTTTATATAATGGCAGAGGTAAAATGACTAATAAAAATGTGATACATATATGTACAACTCCATACACATATTTGTATCTATCAATTGGCTTATATCACTTTACAAGTAAATTTACCAAACTAATATAGGTTATATATAGTACAATGGAATAGGTCGACAAATCAAAATTTTAAGATAAATACTTGAATTTTTGATATGTTACTTTGAAATATTTGAAAACGATTAAAGAAAGAATTTTTTTTTTCAACCCCGAGAAGCGGCGATAAAAATTATAACAGTGTTTTTTCAAAATTACTCAAAATGTGTAAAAGATAGTAAAAAAAGTTTCAAATAAAAATTGTAAAACCATGAAATAATAATAATATTACATAAAAATGATCCTTTGCCTTTTTTTGGTATTATTAAAATCAATAGAGTTTAGGGTGGCTAGAAGTTATAAGAGATGATATGCATAACTTTATAAAATCATAGCGCGCTGAAAAGTTATACTTAATGAATTTAAAAAAAAATGTATTCACTCAGAAAATTATAAAGGATTACGTATCTGACAATAACATCTGCGGACAATAACCAATCACATTTTCCCCTTTTAGATAATATAATAAAGACAAAGATATAACATAGTAGCATTATATTTATGAAATATTTAACGTAATCTTATTTGTCGAAAGAACTTTAAAATGAACGTGGAAAAGACATCGACACCCAGCGGATTTCTTAGAACTTTCAACTTGTCACAAAAAGGCGGCTAATTCAAAACATAGTAAATGTATTAAAACCAAATTATAAATAACTGCTATTTAAATAAGATATACATTTTAAATGGATTATTTGTACTGGAGGGGATTATCACCCAGACAGCACACAATTTCCTTCGGATATCCTATATTGATCCTGAATATCCCAAATATGGATAAACCCGCCAAGATAGCCAGTTGTTATCCCAAGGCAATACTTATAGGATGCAATGACCTTATATCAAACCTGAATTAGGATATCCTACGGATTTCTTAAATATAAATCCTATGGATATCCATCAAGGTTTATTTGTCCTATAATGTTCCAAATATAGATATTTCATGGATTTCCGTCGACGTTGATACCATGGATATCCATTTTAGATAAAAATCGGATCACTTTCCTAACATGTGACGTCATCACTAAACGAATACATATCAGTACGTACATGGCATTGATTGGCATTGAATAAAATGAACCGTGTGATACTATTGATTTCATGCTCTCTGATTGACGGGGAATACGATTGTTATGCAGAAATTATATGTTCTGTGTAAATTATGATTCAGGTATTTTTTTTTTACGGAGATGGTTGTCATTTTAAATCGATGAAATACTATTAAGATTCATATTGATAATTTCGAATGTAATGAGATAATTAATCAATAATCATGGAGTAAATTAGCTCTTTTGTAATTTAAATCTGGTTCTGGGGGAGGTGACGTATTATTATAGCTTATGCTCATTGGTTGAAAGTCCAACGCAACTTGTTTATTCATTTCCTGAAACCGAATACCACTACGCTGACAATAAAGATGTCAATAACACAGAAAACATAAGTCAGAGAGAGAGAGAGAGAGAGAGATAGCTTACAGTAGTGCAAACCACAGAAAAAACAAACCAAAGTTTCCTGTTCCTGTCCCATCATCGCGAACATCGGCATCGCCATATTTTTCCGTTCGACTGTGTTGGTGTGTTGTGTTTGTAGATACCGAGAGCATTTAACGTTTATAGTGTATTTTTTAATGCAGGTAAGGCTTACTGTGCTATATTATATACTAAATTTTTAAGATAAATCTAGAGCAGATTATTAGATGTTTTATGCAGCATAGTGGTAGAGAACTAGAAACCGGTAAATTGTTTTGCATGAGGCATGTGCTGTAAAAGCTAACCTCGATGTTAACATGTCTACAGCAGATAAAATAAACAGTAGTAAAACAAACAGAGCAACATATTATAGGCGTATTAAGAACAACTCTGACAAAATATCATTACTTATTAGTGATGATATTTTCACAAACGCAAATGACGTATCCAATATATTAAAAAAAAACGAATTCTCGAACATTTCCTCTGACGACTCTGACCTTAGCTCAGATAATGAAATATATGATACTAGTATCAATAATATTATTCCTTCAGTATGTAACTCTGGAAATTCGAATTTAGATTATAACAGAAGTTTTGATGATTCTGTCGATAAACATTCCAAAAATAGTGCACTTGATGCGGTACCCACAAATTTAATAACTAATGAAGAATACTGTAATGTAGATATCAGAAGTAATTTAACAGATTGGGCTCTTTCTAATAATATTACACATTCGGCTTTGTCGAGTCTTTTAAAAGTTTTGAAACCACACTTTAATTGTTTGCCTATAGATGCTAGAACTTTACTTCATACTCCTAGGCAGACATCGTCTAAAGTGGTGTATCCTGGCGAATATTATCATTTTGGCCTAGAGCGTGCAGTAAAATTTTTGTTATCTAATACACGTAAAAAAAATATCAGAAAATGTGAAATTTGTGTGAACATTGACGGACTACCATTAAGTAAGAGTTCAGGAAGCCAGCTGTATCCAATTTTAATATCTCTTTTTCCAGTTGAAAATGTAGTTTCGATTGTTGGAGTATATCATGGGTATGAAAAACCGCAAGACACTAACTCTTTCTTAAAAGATTTTGTTGATGAAGCTGTACAATTATCAAATAATGGTGTTACAATTATTGATAATGTTATTATCTCGTTTAATATAAAAGCATTTATATGTGACGCCCCAGCTAAATCTTTTATAAAATGTATTAAGGGACATACAGGCTATTTTTCATGCAGTAAATGTGCTCAGGAGGGAGAATTTCTAAATAATAGAGTTTGTTTTACTGAATTTGCTTTTACAAAAAGGACTGATGATGGTTTTGTTTCAAAAATACAAAAGGAGCATCACACAGGTACTAGTATTTTGGAAGAAATTCCAAATGTCGGTCTTGTGTCTTCATTTCCTTTAGACTATATGCATCTCCTATGCCTAGGAGTTACTAAAAAGTTAATTGTTTCATTGTGGGTTTGTGGTAAACCACCTTTTAAATTATCATCAAATCAGCTAAATGACATTTCTAGTTTATTACTGCAGCAATCTGTCAACATTCCTGTTGAGTTTTGTAGAAAGCCTCGTTCATTACATGAGGCGAAAAGGTGGAAAGCTACTGAATTTCGGCAATTTTTATTGTATACCGGTCCAGTAGTTTTAAAATCAGTATTAGATAAAAAAAGATATTTGAATTTTATGTCGCTGCATGTAGCTATTAGAATTTTAATTAACGTAAAAATAAATAATGATCAAATAAAATATGCACAGTTACTTCTTGTTTATTTTGTTAAAACGTTTTCAGTAATTTATGGTAAAGCATATATGTCCCATAATATTCATAATCTTTTGCATGTTTGTGATGATGTGAACAATTTTGGCAACCTAGATCAATTTAGTGCATTCCCGTTCGAAAATTTTATGAAATCAATAAAAAAATTTGTTAGAAAAAATGAAAAACCTCTTCCTCAAATAGTAAGACGTGTTTTCGAAACAGAAAATGAGAATAAAAATCAATTGGAACTTGTATTTGTTGAAAAGCCTTTCAAGGAGCATCATTTTGGACCTCTAATTGCAAATTGTAGAGTGCCACAGTTTTTAGAATACCACTGCTTACATTTTAAATTAAAGTCAAAGGAACCTGATAATTGTTGCGGCTTAAAAGATGGCAGTATAATCATAATAGAAAATTTTGCTACAAATGATAATGATATTGTTATTATAGGTAGAAAATTTAAACAGGTTAAAGATTATTTTGATAAACCATGCAGGTCATCTGATATTGATATATTTGAGGTTAGCATGTTAAGTAGTCTTGAATATTGGTCTGTTAGTGATATAGCATTAAAATTTGTAAAATTGTCACTACCAAACAGTTTTGTGGTGTTACCAATTTTACATTCAGTTTAAAATAAATTTTATGAAGCATTTTTTGTGCCTTAAGAGTCCTCGCCAGCTGAGACCCAGTTTTCTCGCATTTTTCAAAACCTAAGAAAGAAACAAAACTAAAACCATAGAGTTAAGCAAATTACAACTTTAATGTTCAAATTTAAGGAATGGCGATTGGTAGTTCAAATGAAGTAATATAATTTCTATGGTTTTCATTTTGTGACTTTTGTTTCATTTTTTTTAATAATCGCTTAAAATGTAGAAAAACTGTGTGTCAGCTAGCGAAGACTCTTAAAATATAATAGTATGTATACTATAAGCACCACAAGTAAAGTATGATGAGTCTTAAAAACATCTCTTGTGTATATGTATTTTTGCTTTAGGAAAAATGTGGACCATTGTCATTTTTTCAAAAGAAAATACAACAGAATGTGTGCCTATAAAGTGGGTATTAAAAAATGGCAATTTTTGTTACTGGCCACCGTATAAAAGTTCCAAATTAGCAACAGCAATAGCTATATGTGAGAAACCCGATGAAAAATGGTCAGTGTTTAATGTCAGGAGATTAAATGAAAAAATTTATGGTATGTATTTATGATTGTCAATAGTAACATAAGAAATAATAGAAAATTAAACCAATAAATAATATTTAAATGTAAATATTGATACATTTATGAAATTTTAGATGATTTACTAAAAGCAAGAGCAAAGGCGGAGAAAGCTACGTATACTTCTGATATTAATTCAAATTCAGAAGTGGATGAAGGGAAAAGGCAACGAAAGCAAAAACATATAAGCAGCAGTGAGGTGGAGTCCGATGATTCAGAATTAGATATACCTATACCATCCTTACCAAAAGGTAATAACTCAGTCCTTGATATAACCTATAACCAATTCGAAGTTAAAAGTAAACAAAAACATGTCAAATTTTCAAGAGTCGATTTTGACTGTATGTAGCAAATAAACATTTCTTTTCAACTGCCTAAAAAAAACTATTTTTTAAATTTACGAATATTTTTGACTTTTACCTAGCCGATAACCTTTTTTCTTTTTAATTGGGCATTTAATTTTTATAATATAGGCTACTTTGTTTACCTGTAAATAATTTGAATTATTTTAAATGAAGTGTTTTAATGTAGTGTAGTATCTAGTTCTAAATTCTTTTCGCTGTTAGTTATTTGCAGTACTTAACTTTGTGTCAGTCATAGAATTTTGAAAACCGGATGAATAATTCAAATTAGTGTTCAGCTTTTCCAAGTTTAGTGTTTTTTTTTTTTTAATCATACTAAGATCATCAAAGTAAAAACATCAGCTCCAATAGGTAAAAGTAACTGGCTTACAGGTATTTATCAAGGAACCATATAAAACTATTAATTATTTAAAAGTGTAAACAGAATGTTATCCTTTTATTAGATCTATGCCTCATAATTGAGACAATATTTTGATTACAGGATTTGCAAATCAATCTGGAGGAAGTAGAAATGAAGCTATTGCGAAAGTACCAACAAGTATGTACTCTTTTGAAATATCTTAAGATTTTGTGTATTCATTATTTTTAATTTGCATTTCAATAATAATTTATATGTATTAAATAATCGCATACAAAATTTTCCCTATAAGATTTATTAAAATTAGAACAAAAAATAAGTACATGTGTCATAAAATGATAATTAAATTTCAAATGTAATTTTATGATAATTAATTAATTAATTAATTACAGAGTTCTCAACACAATCTATACTAAGTAAGAAACACCCAAATGAATGTCAAGTCTCTTCAAAAATACCAGTTGGTATGTATACACACGTACACTTTTTTAATTGCTTTGACCTCATTATTAAGCGAATTTCGATTCCATGATTGTCAATGTTCCAACAGCTGAAACATTTAAAGAAAAAATTATGTTGACTAAAATATTTAATTTATTTTTCAGATTCTTTACAAGAACCCTCACAAGAACCAGTTGGTAAACGTAAGTATTAATTTTAGATACTCATTTCTATCATTTTCTTTAATCCTGATATTAAAGCCACAATTCAAGAAAATATGTAGTTTTCCTTTATTAGCATTTCAAATGATTTTAACTTCTATTTCAATATGTCCTTATCGATAAACAATCAGCAATTAACAAATTTTATAATTTTTAGAATTTCAACTTCAAGTTTTGAGACAACTAAATATTTTATCTGTAAAAATGGACAACCTTACAACGGATGTGATGAATCTTCATCAGCTTGTCAACAGAACAACTGTAATTGAAGAAATTGGAGATAATTTTGATTACAATTTTCCTCTACAAAACGATGATGAATTAAATAGATTTGAAATTTATTTGGCAGATAAAATTAATTATGTTAATTTTGTAAGTATTTTTTTTTTAATGGTGATAAATAGGGCTGGAACATTTTATCGATACATCGGTAATTATTGAGGATGTCAATATCAAGAGCTGAAATTTTATCAATATATCGATAAGTAACTTCCAGTGGTAACTGTGACCCTAGTGTAACGTTGGCATCATTAATCGTTAAAGATGATTATTTTTCCTGCAATGTTAAATTTTCAATCGAAAATAAACATCTACTTGCAACTAGCAACTATGAACTAAAGTAGTTAGTGGAATATTGTTTAAATGGATATTACATAATTTACAGAAATTAAATTTGTTTTAGGTGAAATATATAGGAAAGGTCGGTGGAAACACTGAATATGATATAATTAAGAGAGTATTTTCAAGAATTTTTTGTAACGATCTAGCAGCGTCATATAACTGGATGGGTTTAAAAAAAAAAAAGACGTTTAGAGTCCTCTTGCTAGCCAAAGCTACTCTTGGTAGGTTGCAGTTTCTATTTTTTCCCGTTAATTATATAATAATAGTAATTTATAGAAAAATTGTTGAAATTCTATTAAAAAACAATAATTTTGCCTTAAAGTTATTTTAAAGTTTTTCATAATGCACCGAACAATACACAGTATGATTTCTTATAAAGACACTTTGGTTCTTAATTTGGTGATTGAATTACTTTTTCGTATAACAATTTCTTGCATTTGAAACAATTTGGGATAGAAAAGTCCGAGTTTTCTATACTATGTATATTATTTCTATATGCAGTAAGCCACGAATGGAAAAAATACATTGTTTCATTTATATAGTAACATCCTAATCTGGTATGACATTGTGAAAGACTAGTTATAGTTGAGGCAGAAATTCTGACTACATCACAGAAAACAAGTGATAATGTCCTTATTTCGTATAGAATAATGTTTTTACATGTGTGTCATCAGTCCTCTACTATAGTCACACATATCAACAACTTACTACCAATTTGCATAGGGCCAAATAACCACACGTTAAAATGTGCCAAAAGTTTTTGTCCTATATTGCTACTTCCCCCCCCCCCCCCTTTTTTTGTTATTTAACTTTGGCTGTCTAATTGTAGTCACAGCAGAGATTTTAACGATGCATGTTATAGAGGCAATGTTATTCAATTACTATACTCGTAATTGAGTTCTTCCCATGACGTGTATCGTGATGACTTTCCTATTTCGACTATTATGGTATTTCTGTTTTTGTGTCACTGAATAATCATTATTTATGAAGATTAAGCGTATCTTATAAGTCATTTTCAAATATATGCTAATCTAGAAATAGCATTTATGATCGAGGCTGGAATTCTTATTATACATATGTGATAGTGAAAACTTGCGGGCCATAAATAATGTTCATGTCCTTATGAATAAAAAAAATTACTGCTGTCATGACTTGTCTCTTCGGAATTTTTGCTTTGACTATACTTTAAAAATGTTTTTGTTTTGTTTTGCAAATTATTTTCATTTGTTATTTGTATATTTTTTAGAAGCTGTTTTAAAAAATCCTAATTGCGTCATGGCATCGGAAAAATCAGTGGAAGGTGCCATAAAAAATTGGCTCCGGCACGCCAAAGAAAGGAAGGAAAAGGAAGATAAAATGAAAATGAAAGGAAATGTAAATAAAGAGAACTAAATAGATGATATACTCCGTACATGTATTTATATATAAATAAATAGATTTTTCAAATAAAGCTCAAGACTTATTTTTCATCCAAGCATTATTAACACAAAGTGTATGGTAAAAAGGTGATGAAGTAGTTTCCTTAAACACCAAAGCACTTGAACACAACACTCGAATACTCTACTCGACTCGCGTTTCCTCAACCATGTTGGTATCATCTGGAGATGATTAAAACCTAAAAAAAACAACTCTTAGTTTTAATCATCTCCAGTTGGCGAAACGCGCGTCGAGTAAAGTATTCGATTATTGGGTTCGAGTGTTTTGGTGTTTATGGAAACTACTTTTTGATGTTCATGAAAACTACGTCGCCAGTGTCACACTGAATGTTCCAAACCCTCCAGATCTACGTGTATGAGTTGGTGTAAGATAAAAGGTAAAATATTAGTAAAATTAAAATAATATCGTCTCATATCTCATGAACTGACATCTCGAATTTTGACAACTTTACAGAATTACAGAAGACGCACATTTAACCTTTTTGACAATTTTTAAAAATCAATACAATAGTGTGAATGAACTTAGCAGTGTAGTTGATATGTATACTAAACTAAAAGCAATCGGTTACGTCAGTGTCTGACTCTGATTCAGATAACAATATTTCTTTTTGTGTCCCAACTTCAACAAAATTAGAGTAGTGTTTTTTTTTATTTATTAAAATTTTGCCAATTTAATTATCTATATTAACTTTATATCAGTATTTATTTTGTGAAATTATACTTAGTTCTGTCATGTAGTTTTAATTCTCTTAGGATACTTGAATTCATGTTTATGGTTCTAGATAAATATCTAGAATCGTATAAACTAGAATTAATTTAGAAATATCCTATATAGCAAGGTTAGCCAAAGGATATCCTTAAACACGTATGTAACTATTTCCTAAGGATATCAAATCAAGAACAATATCGAATATCATCAGGATATACAAAAAAGGGATATGCATGTAGAACACTATATCCAGTGGTTATTGTAGGGTTATCCTAGATATTGCCCTGGCATATCCTAAGGATATATACAAATGCGTTCGAAGGTTGTTTTCAGGACATCTGAAACTGTCTCACTTGTACATCCCAGGGAAATCCTATGCAAATTTCAGGTCATCCTAAGGATATAGTCATGAATATCCACCGGTTAACCTTGTGCTGATTGGGCAAATAGAACAAACAAATAAGTTTTTAGAAGCAAATTTTACAAACCAATAAAAGGTACTATAAATAAATAGCCTCAAAATTTTATATACTTTTCATTATTTTTGTTGTTGAAATCTCCAAAATAATAATACCTATAATAGGACGACTCTAGGACTTGCCCAGGATATTCCCACAGTGGATATTTTGTTAGGCTTTTAATATCTTTGCAGAATATTACTAGGACATACTACTAGGATATCCCCATTTGGGATATTCTCAGGTTGTATATATTTTATTGGGATATCCTGAGGAATGTTGTCCTTGATATATATACGGGATATACGGGATATACGGGACTAAATGAGGATATCCTAGGGATGTCATGTGCTGTGTGGGAAACTTCATTTTAAAACCAAAATCAAGAAGGTGTTATGAAGGCACTCTCATAAAAAAAAGTAATTTATAACGACAGGTCTGTCAGAAAGTCAGACAGACAATTTTTTGTTAAAAATGATTCATTATTTTCCACAAATTGCGAAAATGTCAAGTAGGTGTTTTGAAAAGTATAATTATTTTTTAAGCTAAATTAAAAAATTCATAAAAGACAAATTAAAAAGTTTTTACTAGTCTGTCGGACATAACATGATTTTTATATGTTTTGCAACCATTTTCACCTTTTAAATTTGAGGTGTTCGATGGGGTACATTTTTTGTGATGGGAACTCGGTCTATAACGGAAAAAATCAATTTAGAGTTACTCTGTACATAAAAGTAATTATTTGCAGCTTGTATTATAATATTGTAAACTATTGCAACATACAATATTTTGGTAAACGCCTGTAATAAAAATTCACAGTTTGCTAAATGTATCAAATTCAACATCGGCAATTAAAATATTAGAAGTGCGAATATAATTGAAAAAATATACAATCGCATTTGCTAATCTATTCTCAACTTGTAGTAGGTGGATATATCAATAAATAGCATAATCATTGTACCAGTTTTATTTAAGATCTTTTAAAATGTTCTAGGTACTTAACATAACATTTTGTTTTGGTGAATCACGCATAAATACTTTTAAAAATAAATCATTGTTTATATTAAGCGGTATTAATAGTAGATTTTACTATAATAAAACCAGATATACAAACTGAGAGTTACTTCATTCGACCTTAACATATTTGTTTAAATGTAAATGTTATTGAAATAGAAATCTAGATTTCGAAATATTTCCTAAATGTACGAGCGGAGAGGAAGTTTACACTAATTAACGTTGATAATAGGGCCACAGTTAAGATAATCAAAATATTCTAAGAGGCATGTTAGAACTGTTAAAAGTAGTGTGCTGCATTGAGGTAGAAGAGACTTCCTATATAAAATAATCAGGTCAATCGAGATTTTTAAAAGGCGACTGTGTTAGATATTTACCGATAGTTTATTATACAGGGTGTCCAACCGGGAACTGAATCGATCGATGTTGGAAAAGCATGTAATAAAAATTTTTGAAAATTTTGGGAGTTACCAAATTCAGTGTGGCCAATTCAACTAAAATAATTAGAAGCATGTGGTACCTCCGGTTATACCGGAAGTGGATACCAATTTGCTTATTTTAAATTGAATACCCTATATATTCCCGACATTACCAAATGACAGTTAATTTCCGATTCGAAGCATATAGCATACCCTATACCTGATTCAAGCAGTTTTGAAGATATTTGACATATTATAAAAAAAAAGATGTGTAATGGTTTGCAATAAACGTTATAACTTTCATCGTGTAGGAGATCCTCATTTGTTCTTCGGCACGTAGAAAGAATACAAGATGATGTAGTCTGTTCAATAAAAATAAATTTCATAATAGTATACCAAGTGTTCTATTTTTCACATTACATTTTGTCAAATTCAAACCTCAAGCATTATTTTATTTTAAATGGAACACCCTATATTTTCTTACATCAGATTATGTAAAATTAAATTCTAGTTTTTCTGTGATAGGCATTATAGGGGTTGATGTTACAACTCTTTGAAGTATTGTCGACTTTCTTAAATGTTCAAGATTTTTAATAAAAATTGCCATCAACTTAGTCATGACTAGAAACAATCATTAATATCAATCATTCTCTTAACTCAAACAATTCAAGCACGTTTAAATGACACCCACGAAGACGTGAGTTATGCGTTTTACAGTGTATGGGTGATGGTTTCTGTTCTTGTGGGTATCGAGTAGCAAATGTGTCACATATATATGTTGCTTTATTACCATAAATAATAGACAAGTCTAAAACGTTTTCGTGGTAGTCCAGTCATTTTAGGTCAACGAAAGGTTAAACATCAAACTAATCGCAAAGGAAATAAAGTAAGGTTTTTTAGACTTGGAATAATATCCGCAAATCAAAAGTCTAGAGAAAACTAAGTATGGGAAATCCGCCATATTGGCCGCTGTCTGGGATTTACTCTTGAAATCCAGAAAATGCATATATTGCTCCGATTATGTAACAAATAGAAAGTTTCTTGAACCAGGAATCATATAAAGGTTTTATCTAATTTTGCTTCTGTCATGTTCCATTTATTACAAAATATTAATAATAACATAAGGTAATTTATGAACATTAGAATGACATAGTATAAACTTTTAAATAAATTGTATTAAACTTGTACAAAATCGTTTAAATTACTGCACACTCTTGGAAAAAACTACTAACACAATTAATACACTACTGTAATTTCCAACATGTATCACTCTCCATCAAAAACACCATCGTCGTATAGATCTTCTATATTTGAGTTACTGCAGAGTATACCTTGACATTCGCTGCAAGTGATGAACATTCCAAACCATGTATTCTGCATGAGCACCTTGAAGTACTACAATCTGTCTTGCATTTACATCTTATGATAACAAGCAGAACTGGTGGTGCTGGCTGAAGGCCAATGAGTACTGGTAGGAGTTAACCACCTTGTAATTGCCAACCCAATTTTAACATACACAGAAGTATCAGGACATCGATGTCGTCTACAATAACAACTACATCTATTTGTTCAGACGCACCAACTGCTGTCTTGATGATAAGAATGTCTGCATCTCCACGTTAATGTATTGTCTGACATCCAACAGTTTCAAACTTTCATTTAGCATCATCAGGTTTCTTATTCGCTTTGTTTGACAGAAAAATATCCTTCTTCATTTTTCAGTTTCATATCCATAGAAAATAAAAAGTTAGGGGAGCTTTTACCTTCACTTCTTCTAATGTGACTGGCATCCTTAATGGAAGGATCATCCAAATATCCACTAAACACAATCACAACCGATTTACCATACTTTATAAGAACGTAGTTTGTATAGCTATTACTGATGTCTGAGAACAGCATACAAACCGACTATGATACTCGATGCAGTAAAGCACCTCCATCGAGCACATAGTGTGCTATCTGCCTCTTTTGTTAAAATTTTTGCCGAGTCCCAGTTTATTCTATGTCCGTTCTCCCACGCCTGTTCGCAGATCTTGGACCTCTGAATTTCATTTTTTCTGATATAATTTTGATGTTCGCCCAATCTTACACTAAAAGGTCTGGATGACTCACCCACGTATTGTTTGTCGCACTCACACGGAATACTATAAATACAATTTTTTGAATTTTGCTCGTGGTTCTTCGGTTTCGTCTTTGTCAGAATAGATCTTAGTATTCCGTGTGAGTGCGACAAACAATACGTAGGTGAGTCATCCAGACCTTTTAGCGTAAGATTGGGGGACCATCAAAATTATATCAGAAAAAATGAAATTCAGAGGTCCAAGATCTGCGAACACGCGTGGGAGAACGGACATAGAATAAACTGGGACTCGGCAAAAATTTTAACACAAGAGGCAGATAGCAAAAAAAGAAAAATTAAAGAATAATATTATTGAATGAGGATAGTTGCGTGTCGAATTGTTCTGTAGATGTCTGTACAACTTGGCTGCCAATGTTAAGAGAAGAACTACACAAACTTAACATTGTATAAAAACTAAAAAAGTGTTAACTATATCAACAGTTCTATGTAAATAGTAAGTATCTATGGATATTGAATATAACAAACATTCTTAGAGCTGTGTATTTGTCATACACAGCAAAAAGATTTTTCAAAAAAAGCCTTGAAAAAGGAAACAGATTAGATTTCCGAAACGTCGCGCGTCGGCGAAATATTAAATTTCAAGTTTTTATACTTATTTGTGCTGTATATTTAAAAAAAACAACCTCTAACTGATCCTTTGACGTAAACGTCACAGGTGTAGAGGTTATTTACCAGTATCATACTGGTTAATTGTGATATATTTTGTAGATTCCCCTAGCACCGCTTAAAAAGAAAACATACATGTGGCAGGAAGTACCAAAGAATTGAAGAAGGAAAAAGAAAACTTTGGGACTTTGCTGTAAGGAATAAAGTTGTTTATTTTATTTGGAACTAAACACTTTTCATGAATTTAGAATTTAGCCATGCCGCGATTACACGAAATTTTGGTCCTGGGCTCACCTATTATGAATCTAATAATAACATATCATTCTTATGACAATCTCAGAAATATCACCATATTATCATTATTCTAAAACAGAAGTACTTAAATCGTTAATAAAGACCAGACCTAACTAAACCTTACTAAAGAACCATACGACATTCCTCACTTTAAGCAATAGGAGCACAACAATTATCTACAAGTTAGCTAAAGTTTATTTAAAATAACTAATTAAAAATATGGAGGAGTTAGTTAATAATTTTCCGAAAATACCGAAATTCTGAGTGCTAATTAAAATAGTACAAAACAGTTTTGGAGAGGAGGATGCATGTTTCCTCAAAAATATTAATAAAACATTTCTGCCTTTGAAATTCCAAGGATATTGACGCTATCAATCATGCTGTATATTGCAACACAACATTCTCTGTCGCAATATTTTACATTATTCTGTAAATGATCCTTAATAACAGTCTGTTCTACTTTTACTCTTTGGTTTAATAAAATTACAGACACTACAACAATATAAATAGTGCTCGATGTAACCTCCAACGATTCTGTTAGCATATTTGTACCTGATCATTAACGTAAGACATCCAACACATAAATATATTAATAACCATTACGGAATGTTCATAATCTTGAAGGTTAATGGCCGAAAACTTTAGTAATGATTCAAAAAATTTAGAATTCAATCTAATGGTGTGATTAAAATCATCAATAGTCTCCTGCCAACAAAGTATCCACATTCCGTACCGTTTAATAACTCTTTAATATACAGGGTGATATCGGAAGTAATTAATTTGACTTATTTTATTTATTTTTACTTATATTTATATTTACTTATTATTTGATTTATTTATTTATTTATTTAACAATACACTACCCAACAGAGCATTCCAGTTACAGGGTAGGAAATAGTAAGTATTTACAAATATATAACGTATAAAAGTAGAGTACAAAGTAGACAATTAAAAACAAAGATTAAACGAAACAAAAATTTTAAATTATGCAGTTAATCTTTTTATCGCAGCTACATTGCAGTGGAATATATCAAACTGATCTTGTAGATTATTATAATTCTCACACATTTTGTATAGCGGCGAAAATTTCTGGACGTTGGTTCGGGGAGTCGGCAAATAGAACAATGAGTTATGTCTAGAACCAGGTCTAGGAGTTCGAAAATTTAGTAAGTTTAAGATAGCGCTGCAATCAGTTGTATTATGTATTATTTTAAATAGAAAAATTTGCTGTGAAATAGTTCTACGAGCCTCCAGAGTCGAGAGCGAGAATCTATTTAACAGTTCAGTCTGAGGAAAGCCAATAGCAGGATAGACACGATCTTCTTTATGACTCAAAGTCTTTTAAAAACGCCTCTGAATTCTCTCTATGCTCTGTATATGTGTGTTATAATGGGGCGACCAAATAATTAACGAACATTCCAATTCGGATCGAACAAACGATTGATATAGTAGTTTCAGTATGTTAATGTCGTTAAAATCGTGAGAACATCGTATTATGAATCCCAGCGTTCTGAAACTTTCATTGGTGATGGTATTTGTATGGCAATTAAATGATAGTTTGGTGTCAAATGTTACTGTTAAATAGCAGAACCTAGGAACAAAATACATATCTTTTGGATATGTTGAAAATTGTGTTTAGAAACAGTTATTAGGAGTTGTTAAACAGAGTGAAGTAATAAAAGGTACTGACATAGAGAGTAAAACTAATAAATTCAATGAAGTTTCTTGACTCTTATTAGCATATTTTTCGTATTTTCCCATATTTAAAGAGGAATCATCTCAAAATACATAATACGTATATATAAACGATATAATTACAGATGTAGTTATAATACATACGTGTAACAAATTTCAAGTGAATATCTCAATTCTATTCTATGAGCCATTTTAACAATGGTGTGAGGGTGGTAGTGGGTTGAGAATTATCAAAAATCTAAGGCCTTGGCTTGTAGTATATACACAATATCCCAAGTTCCTGTCTCTTACCAGCTTGATTTACTTATTTTCCCGTATTTACCCTTACTTAACACCCAACCCTTCAACTAAATCATCTCAAAATATAATCTAGTTCCAGATGTCGTTATGATACACATGTGTACTAAGTTTCAAGGGAATATTCAATCTTATTTTATCAACCCCTTTAAAATGGAGTATTGGTGGTGGGGGTTGAAAAATATTATACAAAAATCTGAGCGAAGGTTCTAGTACATACACCGAATTTCAAATTTCTGTACTCTTATCAGCTTGCTTCACTTGAGTTCGGTTGAGTTTCTCAAAGTGAACAGACGCTTCGAAGAAAGCTCTCAAAAATAGCTCAGAAATATAGGTTAAAACACCGCTAATTTATATAAAATTTAGACCATCGATAGGTCAAGAAATTCTGCGTGTTGTGAAGTGAAATAGTTAAAAAACAAAGTTTATACGGAATAAATATTTGATTATTTCTAGTACAGGGCTTTCTGTAATATAAGAAATAAACAAGTTAGTGCGGCGTGTTAAGATATCTGTACCCAGAAAGACCTCTTGAAGCGAGGGCTCTCAAGACCAGGGTAATAAATATTCAGTGTCAAGTGATATAAATGTTTGTACCTAGACGTTGGTGCTGAGACCCAATGCTTTCTTGGAAAGTGTAAATAAACAATTCGCATGAAGTGGAGGTTAATGAAACCAACAGACATCACCAGCAAACTACAAGAAAAAGATAAGATACCTATATTTAATTGACTGATTAATTGATTCATAATTTGTAGTTTATTGTTTGTATTTTTTAGTATTATTTTTACTTTACTTTTATAATATCTTATTTTATTCCCATTGGAAAACGGCAGTTTGAATTAGGCACTACAAAAACCAAAACAATATACAGGATGTGCGGAGGTTTCTCTCGGGCCACTTTCTCATTCTCAACTCGCTGTAAAAAGTTATTTTACCGCGATACAGATAACATAATAAAAAGACTCTCTTACAGCAAGCTAATATCGGTTTTGAAAAACTGGGCAAAAAATGGACACACTAATACAGGATGTTGAAACGAGAACACATCAATTACTGGTACAAAAAATCGACGGCGACGAAAACTGCCTATATGGAGCATTAAGCCACCAACTGGAGGGAGAAAATATAACATCACAGGCACACACCGATGCGACGAAAACCCTACGAAAACAAGTAGCTGATTATATCGAAAATCACTTAGACCATTTCATGCCATTCATGCAGGCATCCATCCATGAACTAGCACCCCGTTACAATAGATACAATTCTAATACGGGAAAAATAAATGCGTTCATTCGAGATCTGAGAAGAGAAGGTTTTGGGGGGGGGGCAGGAAACAATTGCAGCAACAGCAAATATGAAAAACAGGACAATAATAGTACATCAAGAAGAAGGAGAGCATATAATCTTCCATCCTACTAACCAGCAGGGAAGAGAGAACACACCACTAGAGATAGTATATAGGAAGCACGGAAACGAAAGAAATCACTACGATAGCGTGATTATTCCACAAGAAAAACATGAAGCAGAACAACCAGAAGAAACATCGAACTGGGGCAATAACACCCTGCCCAGAATTAGAGGAAGCAACGCACATAAACATGTACCAAATATCACAAAGAACAGAGGAAGCCAACAGTCAAGAATTACAACACGATGACATCATCCTGGCGATATGGAATGTCAGAGGCTGCATAACGAGAGAGAAAAGAGAAAAAATCGATGAGGACCTTATGATGGAACACATACACGTTGCATGCATACAAGAGACACACATGATAGACGGAACTGCAGTTACTCAAAACTACAAATGGCATCTAAGTGGAGGGGACAAAGAAAAAACCAGCAGAGGAGTCGCATGGGCATTAAGACGGAACACCCCTATCCAGATAAAGACAAGAAAAGTAAACGAAAACATAACCATGGCAGACTTACAAATTGGAAAGGAAAACGTATGCATATTAGGAGTACATGTGCCCTCCGACAAACGGGCAGGACGAGTATTCAGACAGATCACCCAAGAGTCTAGAAGAAATAGGAATAGAAAAATGAACATAATAATACTAGGAGACTTCAACGCGCATATAGGAAAGGACGACCAAACACATGAAGACAAGAATATCATAGGAAAAACCTTACTTCACACATGGACAAACGATAATGGAAGCTCGCTAAAAAACTTGGCACATCTGTTTGATCTAACAGTTAGAAACACATGGAGCAAGAACCTAACCTGCCTTAATACCTGGAGTAAAGAAAACATCAACTCTCAAATAGACCATATCCTAGTGGATAGAAAAATAAGGGACAGGGTCAAAAACATTAAGGCAAAACAAGCAACAAACGTAAAAACAGATCACAAAATATTATATGGAACACTAGTAATAAAGAAACAAGAAGCAAAAAAAAGATACAACGAAACAGCAAATGACACATGGAACACCTCACTGCTACAGAACGAAGAAATAAAAAAGAAATACCAGGAGGAGATAGAAAAACAGTTAACAGGAAAAGAACTAAATTGGTCAACAATGGGTTTAAAAATGAAAATAGCGGCGAGGAAAACGTTGAAAAGGAACAAATCCCCTATGAGCTCAACAAGAAAAGACATGAAAAGAAATTACGAAAAACTAAAGAAAATAAAGGCCACAGGAAAACAATATACACCAAACATAGACAAAAAGATAATAGAAGCGGGAAAAGAAAACAGAGACGCAGAGAGGAGGCACGAACAGAAAAAATGCAGGGAATTCTTCGAAAACATAGAATCCACTCCAGCAGGACAGAGATTAAACCAAACTTTTAGACACCTTAAAACATACAGGAGAAACAACAATACGCAGCCAAGAAAATACATACCACTGCAGCATTGGGTCAGGAAACTAGAAGAAGGAAACGCGGAGAGAAGTCAAATAGAACCAATACAAGAAATGGACCACTGGCCACTGGAAAGCCACCGTCAAAAGACGAACTACTAGAAATAATGGCCAGAGCTAAAAGAAACACGACCCCGGGAATAGATAAAATAAATAACGAACTAGTATACTATGGACCGGACAACATAAAACAGCTAACCATAGAAATCATCACCAAAGCATGGACGGAAACCACACCCCTGCCTGAGGAGTGGAACACAACCATACAGATACCGCTCCCTAAAACCAAATCACCACAAAACGTGGACGATTACAGAAGAATAACACTCTGCAGTGTAGGGTACAAATACTACGCACAATTCCTCCTCAGAGAAATGGAAAAATACATCGGCGAACTACCAGATTATCAAACGGCATTTATCAAGGGTAGATCAACAGACGACCATATGTACACCACCAGACGGATCCTGGAAGAAAAGTGGAAAGAAGGAACAAAACTATATATAGTCTCAATTGACCTCCAAAAGGCATTTGATACCATAAGGCATGAGGCTATAGTCAACACTTTGCTCAACAGGGGAGTACCGCACTACTTAATAAACAGAATAATAAAAGCATGCCTACACGAAAACACTGCAATACAATGGTTTGGACAGACGACGGAATCAAAAATGAAGAATACAGGAGTCAAACAAGGATGTCCCCTATCCCCCCGACTATTCACCACAGTCCTGGACCAAGTGATAGAAAGCACAATAAAGGAGAATCAGAATTTCAATGGAAACGATGGAACGATAAAGCCCCCCCTCGTACTTGCATACGCCGACGATATACTCATCATCACCGAGGAAGAACAAGATATCGTTGAATTTCTAAGAAACATGTCACCACATCTGGATTCCTCTGGAATGAAAATAAACTTCAAGAAGAGCCTAATAATGGTCCGAGACCCATTGACAATAACAAGTCCAACAAGTGGGGAAGAATACAAAATAGGAGACTACACCCTGAGAACCACGAATAGAATGAAATACCTAGGAACATACCTAACGAATCAACTAAAAAGGAGGGAAACAGTAAGGGAAAGAATCAAAACAGCCTACAGAGTCACAAGAGCTCTACTACCCTTCATTGAGGACAACAAACCACCATGGTGTCTAACCAAAAAGATATACACGACCATAATGCCTACGATGATATATGGAGTCAAAAACGCAGCAACGACAAAGACCACCAGAAGAAGCCTGAGAAGAGCTGAAAGGGACATTATCCAACTGCTAGCAAAAACAGGAAAACCACAAAAATGACAGAAAACGTCAACATTACTAGAGGGAAGAACAATAATCAAAAGAATAGAATCATACGCAATGAAATACTGGGGACACGTCCAAAGACGGGACTCGACACACCTACTAAAGAAAGCGCTGCGAATGAACAGCAACAAACTGAAAATAGAGAGGCCACGCTACGCATGGATAACAACAATCGAGAAGATTATGAATAAGCTAGGAAAGGATTATACCCACTGGGAAAAGCTGGCACAACAAAAAATGGAATACAATAAAGAAATATCAAGGATATACACACTGCCAGACTCAGAAACAGAAGAAACAGAAAACTCAGAAGTAGAATAGGAGAGAAGATGATCACAGACAGAAACTAAGAAGAAGCATATCACAAAAACCTGAAAGTAAAAAGAAGCACGAAAACCTAAAAGAAGCATCTCACAAACGCCTACACTTTCCATCCGATGAAGGCAGAAGGAAAACAAGAAAAACATCTCACAAACACCTACACACTCCATCCTATACTCCTACCCATGCGTCATGCGGCTCTCGCTGCTGACAACAAGCATGTCCAATGTCCAATCCAGCGTATGCAGCTGGTCCGGCGGTATAAAAAAGCACCGGGGGTTTGTTTCGGCACACGGTGGGATGATCGATAGGCGATCGGGCTGCGTTGTGGAACAAATCTCCATGCACCGAAATTGGCAGCAATGTCCACCTTGGCAAATCAATCAATCAATCAATCTTATCAGCTTGCTTTACTTATTATTGTCCTGCATTTATCCTTATTTAACCTCAAACCCTTCAACGGAATAATCCAAAAATATAAATTAGTTCCAGATGTCATTATAATATATGCGTATACCAAATTTCAAGTGAGTATCTCAATTTTATTTTATCAACCCTTTTAATAATGAAGGGGGGGGGGTGATGGGGTGATGGAAAATATCATAAAAAAATTGGGGCCTTGACTTCTAGTATATATACATCTAATTTCAAGTACTCTTACCAGTTTGTTTTACTTATGTCCCCCTATTTACCCCCAACCCTTCACCGGATATGTTAAAAAACAATTCAGTTCCAGATCTCGTTACAATATATACGTGTACAAAATTTCAAGTCAATATCTTAAACTGTTCCGGAGAAAACGTGCGGACAAAAAAAAAGTTACAGACCGACAGACAGGCAGACAGACCGACAGACAGATCGACAGACAGACAGACAGAATTTTTTTTTTCGCTCAAATTTAAAATATCGACGTTTCATGACATTCTAAGCCTATTCCAAGAAAAAAAAGTTTGACAATTTTTTACTTCCAATCCATTACGCGGATGTGGAAGTAAAAATAGTTCGACACATCTTCTGTAGACCATTTTTTAAACATTGGAATGGACTTTGAAAATTTAAGAATTAATGGAAATGTGTTATCTCTGATGCACTGATTTATTAAATTAGTCAGCAGATACAAAATGATATATTTTATTTACTTGCTGTTACTATTCTTTAAATTGTCTATTATCCCTCTGCCTTCACTGTATGAAACTTCTCTTAACTTAAAATGTATGTGCGGACTTACTTTTGAGAGAAAATCTGAAGGACACTAGGTAAAAGGAGGAAGATCTTTCAGTAATGTGTCTGCTATGTTTGAAAAATATGTATTAAAATCGCTTGCATTTATAGAATCGCATTTTTCTGTACAATAGTTGACATTATTGTTTTTGATAATTTGCCACCTAGCGACTTGTGTGTCTTGAGATTTTTGGATACAACTGTCGTTTGTAACTTTTTTACATTAACGATCTCAGATCGATATTTGCTGTGACAAGAATGTACAGCTTCCTTAGATATCAGACGTTGATCTTGCCTACTTATATCAATAAGAAAGTTAAGATGATTTCGCATTGTTTGCAGCTTTTCACTAAACCAATCTATTTGCGGCGATTTAAAGCTATGTTGCATTTTAGCTTTTATTGGTAAGCTGAGTTAAATGGCACCTAAATTTTTTTCCGAAAATAATTTAAATTTGGTATCGATATCAAAAAGTTGACAGGTAGTAAAATTCCAATTAATTTGCTAGATTGTGTTGTACAGAGAATGCAGACCACAAATAATAGATGATAGGCCTATAGTTAACTCTGATGTTTTTTGTGATTTTTTTAGCAATACTAAAACCGATTTAAGAAAGATACCTAAATGATCTGAAAGTTTGATGTCATGTTTACATTGGTAAAAATATTATCCAAGTTGTTTCTAGTGTTAACAAATACTGTTTGCCTCAAACCAAAGGTAAGAAATGTACTAACCACAAGTAATGCATTATTATCAGGGGCGTTGAATTTGTAATTAAAATCGCCGGTGATAATTGTGGTTTTACTTTTATTAAGTTTACCAAGCATTAGAGTTAATTTGTCTAAAAATATGTTAAGGTTCCCTAGAGGAGATCTATAGATAGTTGCTATTTGACAGTTTTCGAATTCAACTCCTGACATTTCATAATGCAGTTCATCAGAAATAATATTAAAGTTAAGTGGTATGCACTTTAGAGATTCTCTAGCATGTATGCTTATGCCTCCATGAATTTTGTTTGACCTGCAAAAGCTAGAGACAACTTGATGACCTTCAATTTTGGACAATTTGATTTCATTATTAGTAAACTCATTTAAATATAAAAAGTCTAATTAATTTTTTCCCCATTCGTTTTATTTCTGAGGCATTGTTTATTAAGGTGCAACCATCTAAGAATAAGCGCCTCATCGTTCTCCTCACTTAGGAAAGATGTTTGATGGTAGACGTGAGTTATTGGATGATTTGTTCTTCTAGGGTTGAAGATTGGACTTAAAATGTGTAAATACCACTCTTGCGGGCCAAAGATCTTCTTGGTAGACATTTTCCCTCAATAAAAATTTAACACCAACTTGAAAACATTTACAGTTCCAAAATGCTTTATACAATATCCTCGTCATTTAACTTGGTTTTAAGTTTAATGTAATTTTTTAGTGTATCTTCTGAAACATGCTCTTTAACTCTAGATAAGAAAAGCCATACCTTTTTATTCTTTCTTACATTTTGACCCTCAAATAAATTACCAGAATTTCATTGTTGTTTGTTGACCCTATATTCAAGTATCCTCGCTTTAATTTGTTTTGCTTATTTATGGTTGCACAAAAAGTAGTGTTTCTACCAAGGCCCTCGAGATTATCTTGCCTCGGCCGCAAGCGGCCTCGGCATAATTTTTCTCTCGGTACGCAAAAAGGAAATTCGAAGCCTTGGTATAAAAATAACAGCCGTCAACCATGGTTAACGGCCAAAAAGTTTTAAGAACGGAAGTAGATAATTATAATTAGTTTTCATTTTCAGTTTTTAGTTTATAATATTGTTCTAGTTTATGCATTTTTAGGAGTAAGACATTTTGTAACAATCAAGCATTCAAGAACCAACCTCTGTCTGATCCATTTGGTGCTGAGGTCTTTTCATTAAAATTTTTAAATATTTTTTCATTGACAAAATATCCAATAAAAAGTAAGAAAATTTAAAGTTAACTATTAAAATTGGTCGCATGCGTCCAACCCACACGTACTTCGAAATATATTCTCATCAAAACACAATTAGATGGATTAAATGAATTTTATTAATACATTGTGGTTCCCTTCTTCATCAACTCTAATCAAATTAAAGATTATTGATCAATTTAAGTCAATTAATTGGTTAATTTAGAGCCCTCATAAGAATATAATTTAATAGAACTACATTATATTTAATCAATACAAATTAAGGCATTAGGTTCTATTTAAAACACGTTTTTAATTACATCTCGTTAAGAGTTGGGTATTTTTTAGGACCTGACTACTGTTTCTAAATTGAAAGAATTCTAGAAAATGTTGGTTCAATTTCTTTGTAGAATAATTTGGCGGCTAATGATTGATTATTTCTATAAAATTCAGGCCGCGGTGATAGAGTTTTAATGCCTAATTTGTCATAAGACATGTATTGACAGCTTGACAGCTGTCAAATGATATAGGACCTATACTTTACATGTTTCAGGCAAAAATAATTCCTTCGAAGTTTTTTGAATAATTGAAGCTAGTTAGAAAATAAAGTAAAGCAAAGTCATCTATCAAATAAGACAAAAAGACAAGTGTCAATTGACATCTACCAAATTAACATTTGACTTATATTCAAGGACTAGATATTTCTATCATAACAAGTTATTCAGTATATTATATAAAGAATGATTTAAAATAATATAATTTTTGGCTTTTTACTTAAAATAATAAAAAAGGACATTTTTTTCGAAATTCAGGCTCCAAGGATTGGAATCTCGGTAAAATAAAAAAAAAGTTAATTCCCGACGAGATTTGCGCTCTTTAGCCATTTTTGCACCAAAATACTCGATTTGGGACCACTGTCCTGTCTTGCTAATACCATCCAAACTTTAATACGATCGAAGTGTCCGTTCTTATTGTGATTACAAAATAACTCGTTGGTCGGGTCGACAGACAGACATTTTGAAAGTTGTTCAGGATTTGATAATTAATACAATAATAATTCAGTATATTAAATTTTACTTAATAAAAAGGTTTGGGTTTTGCCAAAAAAATTTTAATACTTGGAGATGATGCAATTGATCGGTTAAATATTCAAACACAATTATTATAAATAAAACTTGTTGACATATTGCTGTTCGATAATGATGGGTTAGCTGCCCCAGCTTGGATTTGGTTCATGTTTGGGATGTAAGTTCCTACCATTACGAGAATGATTTGCCCCAAATGCCAGCTTTTTCTTACAAACGTTATGAAAGAATTTTGAAAAAATAAAACATTTGATTTTCTCAAATGTGAGTGAGCCGAATTCGGGAGCTAAAATATATGTGGTTAGCATTTGACCTGAAGAAAATTAGTAAAAATCAGAATTTTTGCACAGACGTTCTTTGAAGTGTCCCAAACCCAAATCCACGAAAATCACAAAAATCCCAGCATGGCTAACCAAGATTTTTAAGGTTGCGAGATATTCAAGGTCAAATTTCCAAAGAAAACGGGTTTCCGCGAATATCTCGCTTCCTATGCACCCGGACGTCCATGAAGCATTATTATTATGATCGAGAATATTCTCCTCGTAATTTATCTCTCCAGTGTGCTTCATTCCGACTTTGACATATGTATTTTGAGTTTTGATCAATATCCATGGAAATTGTTTCATACGTACAAACCACTTGCGGGTACGGAGACAGTTGATGTACTCCCACCAGCACCAGATAGACAATATACTGAACCAAATCTTCTACAATTGCCGAAAAGGTTACAACGCAAAAAGTGGTTCATTGAAATACGCCGGGTTGGACACTGGACATGGCTTATTGTCAGCAGCGAGAGCCGCATGACGCATGGGGTGGGAATATAGGATGGGAAGTGTAGGTGTTTGAGAGATGCTTCTTTTAAGTGTCCATACTTCTTTTAAGTTTCCACCTATCGTTATCTTCTTATTTTCCTTCTTCTAAGTTTTCTGTTTTTTCTGTCTCTGAATCTGGCAGCTTTTATTTATTAACCACTCCACAAGTAAATATCCATCTACGGTGGAGTTGCTGAGAAGGGCCCTATCTTGCGGTAACAACATATTTTTTTGCGAGTTATGAGAAAGGAGGTCCGAAGGAATAGTTTGCTCACCCTGTATGTCGTTTCCTTGAAACAATCGGTTTCAATTTCGGGCAGTTTTTCCATTTCATCAGCTACATATTATGTTTATTACCTATATATTATATTTAATATCTTTTCAATTTTGATCTTCATTTCTTGTTTAAAATTTAATGAATAAACCAATGCTAATGCTACATAAACAAAAACTTATCTATTTCATTCATACATCTGGCTGGCTGTTGCTTATTTTATATCACCCACTTCAAGTAGGGATAAATCCAAGTACAGATTTACGGTCAAGCACTCAAGCACTCAAGTACACTTTTCTCGGGTTGTTTATATACACTATTTTGTGTTGATTTATTCAACCAACATAATTTAATCAAATATCAACTATATGAAATAGCCATAATCGCGCCATTTTATATCAATCAATGCAGAATTGTTCATGCTTCAATCCAGTACAGTTTCGACGTTTTGTTGCCGCTTTATCCGGATTTATCTCAATATCCCGTAGGAGCCACGAAACATGCTTCTCTCCGCGAACACTTTGAACCTTCTGCAATTGCCGAAAAGGTCGCAACGCAAGATGTGGTTGCAGAAAAATCGAATTTGAATGCTCCGAGCCTTGCACCAATTGTTGGGAAATATCATGCGTAAATAAGAAAAAGAATATATTTGAACTGGAAGATTTCACTGCTGAAATAGATGATTTCGAATGTTCAGACATTGTAACTAATGACAATGAAATTAGCAATGATGATAAGGATTCTGATTCTTGTGATAATAGCGATGATGATAGTTCACAGAATGAGTTGAAACTCGACGAAATTGAGTATGAGTCAGAGTAGGATTAATGTATATTGGGCACATTATGTAATAATCGACGCAATTTTCATGGCTTAGGCCTACATGCACAGGGAAAACCATATAAAAAAACGCGCCACGCGTTTTACCCTGTGGGTGGCGTGGAAACGAGTGTAATTTAAAAAAAAATTAAAAACTGTAAGTTTACCAACCTTGCAGCTATTCAAGTTCTCTACTGCTTGTATGTAGACTTCGTCGCGATTCAACGCATAGAGAGCGAGTTATTCGCGGAAACAGGTTTTCCTGAAACTTTAACCTTGAATATCTCGAAAAGGGTGAGATTCTGGGGAAAAATTCAAAAGATTAATCTTATAGATGATTGAATTCTTTGCATTTTTCATGTTGACTTCATGGACGTCCGGGTGCATAGGAAGCGAGATATTATCGGAAATCCATTTTCTTTGGAAATTTGACATGGAATATCTCGCCAAGGGCGAAGTTGTGGGAAAAAATGCAAGAGATCATTCTTGTAGATGAATAAATTCTCAACACCTTTCACGTTCGATACATAGGAAGCGAGATATTTGCAAAAAATCGCTTTTTTTTAACTTCGACCTTGAATATCTCGAAAACGGAGAGGTTTTGGGAAAAATTGCAAAATACTAATCTCGTGAATAATTGAATTCTCTACAACTTTCATGATAACTTTATTGCTGTTTGATTTTCTTTGGCGCGAGAAATTCGCGGAAAACTATGTTCTTGAAAGTATGACCTTGAATATCTGAAAACGTTGTGGTAAGTTTGGGAAAAAATAAAAAAGGTGAAATGTAGATAATTTAATTCTCTACAACTTTCACTTTGACCTCATGGGCATCCGATGCATAGGACGCGAGATATTTGCAAAAAACTTTAACCTTCAAAATCTGTGGTAGCCATGCTTGTGGATTTTGATTTGCGGCACCTCAAAGAACGTCTGTGCAAAAATTTTGATTTTTACTAATTTTGTCCAGGTTTCCTCCGTTTTAGCTCTAATTTCCGTAGGCTATAAGTAATAAATAATAGCAGCTACATGGGAACAAGAGCCAACTGTTCTTCTACCATTCGCGCATTCACAACAATATTTTTTAATTTCTGCAACAACCCTCTTATTTGGTCTATAGTCAATGAAACATCTATGTACTTTCCGACGAATGTGTCTTGATTTGAATAAAACATCAAGAAAAAAAGAAAAGAGAAAAAAGATACAACAAAACAGCAAATGACACATGGAACATCTCACTGCTACAGAACAAAGGAATAAAAAATAAATACCAGGAGGAGATAGAAAAACAGTTAACAGGAAAGGAACTAAATTGGTCAACAATGGGTTTAAAAATCAAAATAGCGGCGAGGAAAACGTTGAAAAGGAACAAATCCCATATGAGCCCAACAAGAAAAGACACGAAAAGAAATTACGAAAAACTAAAGAAAATAAAGGCCACAGGAAAACAATATACAGAAAACACTGCAATACAATGGTTTGGACAGACGACGGAATCAAAAATGAAGAATATAGGAGTCAAACAAGGATGTCCCCTATCCCCCCGACTATTCACCAAGTCAAAACAGCCTACAGAGTCACAAGAGCTCTACTACCCTTCATTGAGGACAACAAACCACCATGGTGCCTAACCAAAAAGGTATACACGACCATCATAATGCCTACGATGATATATGGAGTCAAAAACGCAGCAACGATAAAGGCCAACCGAAGAAGCCTGAGAAGAGCTGAAAGGAACATTATCCAACTGCTAGCAAAAACAGGAAAACCACAAAAACGACAGAAAACGTCAACATTACTAGAGGGAAGAACAATAATCAAAAGAATAGAATCATACGCAATGAAATACTGGGGACATGTCCAAAGACGGGACGCGACACACCTACTGAAGAAAGCGCTGCGAATGAACAGCAACAAACTGAAAATAGGGATGCCATGCTACACATGGATTACAACAATCGAGAGGATTATGAATAAGCTAGGAAAGGATTATACACACTGGGAAAAGTTGGCACAACAAAAAATGGAATACAATAAAGAAATATCAAGGATATACACACTGCCAGACTCAGAAACAGAAGAAACAGAAAACTCAGAAGTAGAATAGGAGAGAAGATGATCACAGATAGAAACTAAGAAGAAGCATATCACAAAAACCTGAAAGTAAAAAGAAGCACGAAAACCTAAAAGAAGCATCTCACAAACGCCTACACTTTCCATCCGATGAAGACAGAAGGAAAACAAGAAGAAACATCTCACAAACACCTACACGCTCCATCCTATACTCCTACCCCATGCGTCATGCGGCTCTCGCTGCTGACAACAAGCATGTCCAATGTCCAATCCAGCGTATGCAGCTGGTCCGGCGGTATATAAAACCACTGGGGGTTTGTTCTGGCACACGGTGGGATGATCGGTGGGCGATCGGGCTGCGTGGTGGAACAAATCTCCCTGCACCGGAATTGGCAGCAATGCCCACCTTACGCTGGCAAATCAATCAATCAATCATTAGATGTTGAAAATACTTTGGCTAACGAAGCTGAGGAAAAAAGTGGGTATCATAAAAAGCTTATGTATGTTTCAAAGTGTCTTTTCCAACGCTCTTTAACAGTTTCCAGAGCTGACATAAAAATATTAAAAAATCTTATTTGCGAGTTCCTATCAATTCTTTCAAGCAGATTCATACCTGGCCGAAATAATGGACTTTGCAATATGTAAAAGAGCAAAATTCTTTCATAACTTTTGTCAAAAAAAAATCAATCTGGCATATGGGGTAAATCATTCTCGTGATGGTAGGAACTTGCCTCCCAAATATGAACCAAATCCAAGCCGGGGCAGCTAACCCATCCTTATCTGGCTAGGCTCTTTGTTGGGATTTGAACTTTATGCTCTGACTTCTTAGACTGGTTAAAGATATAATAATATACGGACAGATTTCAAAAATATAATAATAATAAATCGACTTTATTGTAAAAGAACTACAAATACGCTCAATACAAAAAGACAACATTATCAGCTCAAAAAAAAAAGAATCACTGACTCCAGCCATGGCGAAGTCTAGCTAATAGCTACTCATACCCAGCCATTGGAGGGAGCGTCAATTCTTCAGAATTTGAAAATTGTAAAGAATTCACGATCCTTCTCATATTTATTTCTTTATTTATTCATTTAACAATACACTGCCCAACAGAGCATTCCAATTACAGGGCAGGAGATGATAAGTACACACAGATATATATTAAAAAATATTAAAAGAATATAAACAGAAATGTGGTAACGTGTTTTAATTTATACAGTTAATCTCTTTATCTCAGCTACATTGCAGTGGAATATGTCAAACTGGTCTTGAAGACTATTATAGTTCTCACACATTTTGTACAATGGCGAAAATTTCTGTACGTTAGTTCTGGGGGTCGGCAGATAGAATAAAGAGTTTTGTCTGGAACCTGGTCTAGGTGTTCGAAAATTTGGTAAACTTAATATAGCACTACAATCTGTTATATTACGTATTACTTTAAAAATAAATATTTGTTGTGAAATAGTTCGGCGAGTCTCCAAACTCGAAAGCGAAAATCTGTTTAAAAGTGCAGTCTGGGGAAAGCCAATAGCCGGATAGACACCGTCCTCCTTGTAACTTAAAGTCTTTAAGAAACGTCTCTGAATTCTCTCTATATTTTGTATATGTATGTTGTAATGAGGAGACCAAATAATTGACAAATATTCTAATTTTGATCGAACAAAAGACTGATATAGTAGTTTCAGCATGTTACTGTCGTTAAAATCATGAGAACATCGTGTTATAAATCCCAGTGTTCTAAAACTTTCATTGGTTATGGTGATTATATGACAATAAAGTTCAGTTTACTATCAAATGTTACACCGAAATCGCGGAAGGTTGAAGGACGGGTAAGCACTGAATGTTCTAAACAATAATTAAATGCGATCAGCTCATGTTTATTGGTAAAAGTTGGAACATTGCACTTCCTTGCGTTCAACTGTAGTTTGTTTAAATTACACCATTCATTTACTTTATCAAGGGCCGGTTGTAGAGAGATACAATCAGTAATATCATTTACTTTATTGTACAACTTCATATCGTCTGCGTATAAGAGACAATTGACACCCAGTTCTACTGTGATGTCATTAATGAAAATATTGAAAAATAAAGGACCTAACACTGAACCCTGGGGTACGCTTGAAGTGGATACAAATTCTAGAGACCGCAGACCACAATATTCACTGTGGTGGTGTCTGTTTTCAAGATAAGATTTGAAGAATGATAGCAGATTTTTTGAGAAACCAAATTGTTGAAATTTTGAATATAAAATACTGTGGTCAAGTCTGTCAAATGCTTTAGTGAAGTCTGTATAAATTACGTCAACTTGTGAGTTTGTGCCTATAGTATCAGTTATATATTGGGTAATACAAAAAGGATTGGTTGAGGTAGATCGTCCCTTGAAGAAACCGTGCTGGTATTCAGTAATGCGATCCTTTGCATAAGAAAATGTTGGCTTATACAGCAAAGTTTCGAAAGCTTTGGAGAAATTTTTAATAATCGTTATGGGTCTGTAATTCTCAATATTGTTTTTTTCACCTTTTTTATATGCAGGAATTATCTTAGAACATTTGAGTGAATCGGGGAATATGTCAGATTTAATGGCCAAGTTGAATAAAAAAGTGAGAGGAATTGCAAACACACCAGCACAATCATCTAATAGAAAGGCGGGAATTTTGCCAGGGCCCATTGTACATTTAGGCTTAATTTTTTTTTAGTAAATTTAAAACTTCTTGCTCTGTAAACTGTTCAATTGTTAAAGAATCAGTATTTGCGTCATGATTGTCCTCAGTTGGAACACCTGAAGTGATATAAGAACTACAAAAGTATTCAACAAAACCATCTACCAATTCTTTGTTGCCAACATAATGTCTATAGTACATATCTGCCGGAAAATTATTACTAGTAAAGTATTACTAATTTTATTATTGATAAACTGCCAAAACTTGTTGGGATTACTCTTGATATTTTTTTCAATGTCGCTACAATAATTTCTATATTCAATATCAACCTGATTTTTGACATAAGTTCTTAATAATTTAAACTCCTCTAGTGTAAGAGGATCATCAAGATTTTTGTAATCACTCCATGCTCTATGCTTCATTTTAATACTTTTAATAATATTGGAATTGTACCAAGGAGGGTAGCTATTGCCTTTGATTACAGATTTTGGAACAGTTGACTCAAGAACGGCATATATTTTTTCATAAAATTGCTCAAAGGCATAATTTACATCAGAAATATTGAATAGAAAATGCGAATCAATATCTGCTAAGTTTTGATAGAGGTCAGTCAGATTGGCTTTGCGGTAGTTATAGTAAGTCAGATTAACGGTGTTCTGATTATTTTTATGTTTTTCATGTACATGAATATGAATAGCTATTAGCTAGACTTCGTCATGGCTGGAGTTAGTGATTCTTCTCATATATGATAGTATATTTCGAAAACATGCTCCTAGAGAGCAGAATATTTAAATGAACTATCTCCTTCAGGCACCTTTATGACTCCGTATTTTCATAAGGATAATCACCAGATTGCAAATCGGCAGCTTTTCTCAGGGTTACATGTCTTTCGCCGAGCGCTGCATTACTTTACAGCTAATTCAACAATTTTTTAACAGACTGTAGGGAATACCCTGTATATGATCGATTTAAACGTATTTTTGCAAATAGTTCATTAAGTGCAGCGATTAAAACTAAGACAGAAAAACATTATCCTAATAAAAATGTTATGTATGTTATAAGAAAGGCCAAACAACTCCGTGAGATAATAACAACCGACGTTGTTCTTTATTCTTTTCACGGCACTTCCGGTTCGCTACCTGCCTACCCTTCTTTCTTTCAGATCAAACTGTTGATATTTTATAGATTAGAAAATAGAGTCGTGAGTGAAAAACAAGTCTTCTTTGTGAATTTACCGATTGTGTACTTGATTGTTGATTTCCCCGGTGAATGAAATTACCACAATAAAGGCCCCCGTAAGAGCTCACAGCCATTTAAGAGGTCTAAATAGGGTGAAGACTGAAGAATTATTACTTTACCAAATCAATCAAATCCAAATTAATAATGGTTTTATTAAAGGACGGTTGAATATTAACGGTGGGTTTAGATTTGATGGATGGTGGTCTAAGATTTTAGGAATTAATTTGCCGCTTTATGTGTCGGACAACCTAGAAGTATATGCAGACGCAAATCCATTTAACGTTTATAGATCTTCTTTATTTCTCGTGGAAATAGGGCCTAGGGTAACCTCATAAGATTGTGAAACAATATCTTTGTAAATGCTGTCTAAATGTTCGGAATTATTTTAATTGCTTCCACATGCACTTAGTAGAGTGGAAGTGTACAGGGTGATTCAAAATAAATGTCCCGCACTCTAACTTAGTTATCTCTGAACCGATTCCAGAATTTCAAACACTAAATTAAATATTTTTAGAAAGTTCTTATATGTTATATTGAGAAACTACTGACGTCCAATTCTAACCGTATACAGGGTGTTATGGAACACCCTGTACCTATCCTCATTTTTCTCTGATTTCAAAAATATGATATTTCATATAGCTACTTTCTATAGTTTTTCCAATATTTACAAGAACGCCGATAATTTGTAAATTACAACCTGACCAGAACATATTAAATAGGCGTTGAAAACAAAACACCCAAGTGTCAATCTGAACTATGGCAGTTAGTAGTTTTATATTATCGGAAAAGAAAATGTATTGTCATCGATAAAGAATGCCATATTATAACAATAATGTCGGATTAGATATGTTAACAATAAAAATGCTAGATCTTCAGTAAGAAAGTATAGAAGGCTATATCCGAATCGTCTGGTTCCAAGTCGGAGAACTTGTGGTGTTGAAAAGGAAGGTTTTTAGTCGATGTTAAAATATTGCCCAAGTGTTCTAGTGTGGGCCACCCTACGAGCGACGTGGTTAGCGTCACTGGTGTAACCTGGCTAGCACAGTAAAGATACGGAGAGCTAAAGGGCATGGAGTTCAAGGCTTGGGCGCCATTGATTACTGAGTGTAATTAAGGAAAATTGAAGATAAAGATAAACCAAAGACAAAAGTTACATATGTACAATAGAACTATATTACAAAATATTATATTACAAAAACAATGAGCTATCACAGCATCAGCGATACTGTATAGCAAAATATCACCAAAATATGTACAAGGTAAACTATATTACGAGATACACTATATTACATATTGCTCAACAGCAAGATAAACTTTGAGGTGTTTACGAGATAAAAAAACTGTATTACAAAAGATACATCTCGTAAATTTACCTCAATACTAAAAATCATATATTACAAAAGATATGAACATTTACGAGATTTAAACCGAACTATAATACAAAGGTATCTCGCAAACGATCCGACAAACAAACTATATTACAGCATTAAATATACTAAAATATTTTACAAAGATAAGATAATAAAACTTAACTAATAGAAGATATGTATTTCACTCGAACTTGATATTTATTTGAGCCTACCAGTATATAGCGTCCCCGCTACGTAATGCCAAATACTCAAAAACGGGACACCCCAAGTTATATAACCATAAAAATAATAATACTAGAACTCATCTCTAGCGAATAAAATACGGGACACCCCAAGTTATATAACCACAAAAGATAATACACACTTCACCGCGCCCCGAACATCCGAATTCCCTTAAATAAATAATCCACATAAGTGATGCGACTTGACGAGTCAAATCTAGGAAATATCAGATCACACGACGCGTATTATGTGCAAATAACTGACGTGTCTAACCATTGAGACACATCTAAAACAAAAGTACTTTGACACAGCGAATTTGCGATACTGGCAAAATTCAAACAATATCACGTTATCAAGCAACTACGATTACGTTAAACGTTGAATACAAGAAATCGATACTACGAAGAAATATTTGCTACAGCGAATTTAAGATATAAATAACTACGACGAAATATTTGTAACAACGAATTTAAGATATGAGTGACGACGAATTAATGTGTAGCACTAGATATGCGAAAATAATCCCTTTTACAGGTAATAATCAAAGGTACTTATCTTTTATTATAATATCCTGATGAGATAAATTCCTAAGTATGCCCCTGTCCTCGGATGATAATAGATTATAACCGTTGGGTAGTTAAATGGTTCATGATCTCCATTTTGCTCTAGCGAGATGTCACATGTCGTACCATTCCATTTTGAAGGTTATGAAATCGTAGAGGCGTGCTATGCTCGAATAACATAAATAATTTCTTCGCCCAGGTTTTCGTATGCTTGATAGAAAATCTTAAGTAGGTGTTGTGTCGAAAATTTCATAATAAAGATAAACGTAGTATTCTTATCCCAAAAAGTTATCAAGAAAACGTATATCAAAACGTAGTATCAACATAGAATGTAGATAATTTTGCTTAAAGCAAAGGTGTAACATTAAGATCACTTCGACGTTGAAATGAAATTTGTAATTATATAGAAAAAATAAAAGAAAGAAAGAACCTAAAACAATATGTTTAAATGTTAGATGGTATTTAACAATATATAATTATTTAACTATTACCTTATACGTCTATAAGGTTCCTCTCTACTAATATCCCCGTTAGGGTCTTACAAAATTTCTATTACGTCCACCTCGAAGGACGGCTCGAGTGAAAGAGAAGGAATTTAGTCTAACGCGGCGTATTGTGACATATGTTTCGGACCGACAGTAACGTGGCTCCGCCCAAAAAGTAGTTCTCTTTATTTTAGTGAAATATTAATTAGCTAAAGGATCTATATTGTTACTGATAGTTCTACGTTTCATGTGACTATCCGACTTTATTATAAATACTCAACTCAACTTCATTTTTCAGTCAGTTTGATCTATTTATCTAATTTAATTTGAATATTATCGAGCGTGCGCTGTTTAATATACTGATGCGTAAGCATAAGCTACTACCAACCTCTCATCTGTCCAGAAATGTTCGTTATAGTACCAAAGCATAGGAGAATTAAATGTTTGATCATAAAAATTTTTCTAATAATTGTTAGAAAATGTAACGAAGGATGCTATTGCGCATTCCGCACGTTATAAACTTTGCAAGGCATGTTACTCAAGATGAGGGATACAGAAACACTGGAAAGCAAGAAAAAAAATTTAGGAATAATGACGAAAACCGTCAGCTGAATATTTTTTAATGCAGGGTGATTAGTGAGGAGAGGGTCGTACTTTACCAAAAGATAGAAAACACTGAGGTGATTTTAAATCCCCAAACAGTAATGGCTAACGCGGCCCCGTTTTCGAAATACAGGGTGTTTCATATTTTCTGGAAGAATATTCTTTTCGCCATATATCTGTAATGTGTAAGCGGAATCCAATGAAATTTTGTATTTTGATTACAGTAGTCATTCACCATCTAATGCCTGGGCTATTAATAAAATACCAGAGCCGGACCCAGAATAAAAATATTTTTAATTTATTCCTAGAAAATAACACTCTGTATACTGTTTATAAAATATTTTACATTAAAATACTAATTTACATCTAGAAAGATACAACATCCCATAAAAAATCTTTTGGCACCATTTCATTGTTTAAATAAAGAAATTAAATTGTCGAGTGTTCAAATTTATTTTTTCTTTAAATGAGAAATTGAGAGAAAAAAGTCACTCTAGGGATTAACTGCATATTATTCTTTTTGTCCCCGATCTGCACTACCAAAAGGTAGTTCTTCAAACTCTGGTTTCAGCAATATTTAATTCATTGCAAGGGTAATTAATTGTTACAATTATCTAGTCTTGCCATTACATTTGTGTTAAAAGTTATGGCTACGTACTTTTTAATAATCCCGTAGGCACCTGTCAAAAATCAGTCATATTGTAATTAAGAAGTGTCAGGTCACCACTGTTGCTTATACTGGTTACAATATTGTCTTGTAATAATTCTAAGTCATGCCGTTTACATACACGAGTAGAAAATACGCAAATATGGTTTTTGTCTATGGATATTGCAATGGCAATGCAAAAGCTGCTGAAAGGGAATACAGACGCCGGTTTGGAAATCAACGTGTATCATATTATAAAACATTTTATAGAGTGTTTAGACATCTTTCTGAAACTGGAACCGTTCCCTCAATCATGAAAATAGAACGTCCTGTTAGGCAGACCCGGCAAGAAAAAGGTTTGATTTTAAAATATGGTTGACCAGAACCCAAAAATCAGCACAAGAAGAATTGGTCAACAATTAAATATTCCTCAAACCAGAGTTTGGAGAACTATTAAAGGTGAACAAATGCATCCTTATCATATCCAAATTGTTCAACGATTGGTGACAGGTGATGAAGTATTTCGGTTAATTTTTTGCCGCTGGGTTTTATCCTATAGACGAACTATGTTAAGAGTATTCTTTACCGATGAATCTCAATTTACCCGTGATGGTATAAATAATACTCGAAATTTTCATATTTGGAGTGACGAGAATCCCCGTGCAATAATCCAAAAGAATTCCCAACATAGATTTTCTGTAAATGTGTGGTGTGGGATGTTCACTAATAATCTCATAGGTCCTCATATTTTTGAATGTCACTTAAATAGTGACAATTATTCAGATTTTTTTACATCATGCACTGCCAAATTTATTACATAATGTAAACACAAGAGGAATGTAGTTTCAACATGATGGGGCTACGCCGCATTTTTCAGTACGAATCAGAAACTATCTGAATGAACAATATCCAAATAGGTGGATTGGTCGGGGTGGTCAAATCCGAAATCGACAGAACTCACACCCTTTGACTATTTTTTTGTGGGGCTATTTGAAAACTCAAGTATATAAAGAAGAAATAAATACCAGGGAGCAGCTGATTGCAAGAATTGAGCATTTTTGCAATTAAATTAAAAACAAGTTAGAGATTGTTAGAAAAAGCGTCAATGAAATGACAAATTTATCAAGAAAATGTGTTGCAGGGCTCCCCCAGATAAAAAAAAATTACTTTAGAGGCTGATGTATCAGCAATACAGCAGGGTAGGATGGTCACCCTGTGCCTTGAACAAAATGTTTATGTTTTAGTGCAATCCCCTCTCTACATTAAATTTATGGCGAAAGAGGCTCACATGGCCGACTAGACAAGTCCCTGGGGTGTGGATTCGACAAATTGGAGCTTTAAATGTATGCTGGTGAAAACAAATACGCGTCTTACTATAACAGATTTAATGATTATATTTAGGTACGCTTACAGCCAAATCCCACAGAAATAACATTATACACAAGTATACTTAGATGTGTGGCCCACACTTAACCTAACACAAAATATACGACAACTTAAAACTAATAAAATCTTAACTAATAATAGGCAAAATATGACCCCCCAAAATATACTGGCTTAGATGATTACGTTAAAATACTGAATAATAACATAAAATGAACAAATAATGTGAACTAGGTAGTGACGATAGGTTAAATTGACTAATGTGAGAAATTTGCAAGCGTGGTGTTCAAAACTACTAAAATTTAATTGGTCATATGCAAAATATTTACTGACAATTTACATTTAATGTGTAATTAGTACCGTAAGAAAACTGACGGGCTCTCTATGCCTCACGTAGAAGGTGGGATGTGATATCAGGTCCCTCGTTAGGCTACTTAAAGACGCTTACCTCCAGCAGGTTTCACAATGTAACCACTAGGCCTACCAGGGAAGCGTAGCTGCCAATGGATCCAGGCAGGAGAGTCTCACCGGTACAACTCAGGATTCCAAATGCAACGAACAGCTTGCCAACCAAGTTTCAGCAAACCCAAAGTTCACATACAGATGTACAAATATTCAACAGGTAAGATGTGGGGTCAACCATACACGGTGCGATACCAGTAAAAGTCCAAAATAAAATGAAAATGAAACCAAACGAACAAAAGGAACAAAAAGAACAAAAAGAACAAAAAGCCCTGCAATAAAGAACGAATATTACAAATCTATTTTCTAAAGAGATTTCAGAGGTATACCTTAGATGTTGAGTGGGCTTAAAGAATTCCTTTGCCATATGCTTCCAGCAAGTTGATTTATCCGGAAAATTCCGTAGCAGTACTTCCCAACAGAAAATAATAAAAATGTCAAAATAAAATACTACTAAATTAGTCAACTACAGCACTATATCCCATTAAAGGAGCAAATTCACAAAATTGCTATCCACGTGCTCAGTGACAACTTATCCTCGGCAGGCAAACGGAAAAAATCCCCAAAAATGGCCAAGACGGAAACATCTGTCAAAATCCGAGAATGACTAAAACTCTTTCCATGGGTACGTTCCGAATGAACACTATACAACATAACCCACAAATCTGATAAATCTCCCTTAATGACGTCTATATTTCACACATAATACAGGATTTCGTAATTCCATTAACAAAACAATAAGTTTAATTGATAATAACGGTCTTGAAAAGGTTATAATCGAGGCGTTCGAAACTCGCTTCCTAAGAAATTAGGTACAGTTACTGTGCGTTGCTAGCAATGCGTTGCCAGCAACGCGTTGCCAGGACCAGCAGCACTGTGCGTGGCTCACATGGAGCACTAACGGTAGGCAACCAGTTATACTATATATAGCCTCGACTAAAACGATAACATATTACGATATTCAAATTTAATTGTACAGACACGAAAATAGACTGTAACAAATGTATTGATTTGGCGGTGGTCACTTTGAAAATAGACTGTGACACAAAATATTTAATTGGATTTAGTAAGTTTGACTGGATAAGCACTCTGTATATTTTTTTGACCAAAATTTATCAGGTTTTCTTTTTAATAATAGTGATAACTATATTCCGATTATTATTCTCAATGCCATTTCGTAATTAATAATTTTTTAGAGTGACCGCCATGCACAAATAAAGAGGGAAGTTCTGTGTAGCTTTACTGATTGTTCTTATTACTGCTATAGAATAAACGAAAAATTTTTCTTTGCTCAAATTTAAAATTTCCACGTTTCTTGATATTCTAAACATATTTCGGAAAAAAAAATTGGAAACATTTTTTTACTACTAGAATAGATGGAAAAATTTCTTCTTTGCTCAAATTTAAAATTTTTACGTTTCATGGCATTCTAAATTTATTTAAAAAAAAATGAAATATTCTTTGAAAAAATTTATAACGTTGTTTTACCACTACTATAGAATAGAAGAAAACATTTTTTTACTCAAATTTAAAATTTCCACGTTTCATGACATTCAAAGCCCATTTCAGAAAAAAAAAATTGAAAATTTTTTACCAACATTTTTGAAGAATTTCAATAAAATATGAAATTATTTAACCACTACTAATACTTCCACTCCACTAAGTGAATGTGGAATTGAAAATGTGACAGATGGCAATAATATTTGGCATATGCACCTATTATACTTTTATTGATAAATGTACAGGGTGGTCATCCCAAGAAATTATTCAACCATGGTGGACATTTGTAAAGGTATTTGCGCAAGCCTTCCATATTTGGCACCTGTTATTTAATATTGAATTTTTGCTTTTGGATGAGCACTCTGTATATTTATTTGACCAAAATTTATCAGATTTCTTTGTAATAATAGTGATAAAAGTATATTCCGATTATTATTCTCAATGTCATTTCGTAATTAATAATTTTTTAGAGTGACCACGATGCACAAATAAAGACGGAAGTTCTGTGTAAATACTTTTACTGATTTTTTTGTTTTTGTGATTATTAAAAAAGATATATTTGTGGAGTAATTTCTGTATATGTACATTTCTCTTTTTATTATTACTATTCCCTTTCTTAAATATTAATACTCAATTGTTATAATTGTAAAAAATAAAATAGTGCTACCTATTGTCCCAAATTAGAACAACTTGGCTGTCACCCACCACAAGGTTAGCCTTTGTGGGTCTGCCTGCTTATTTACCTTTATTTATAATTCTCTCTTTATGTCTGCAGATCTTCTCAAGCCGGCATCCCGTCCAGATAACGGTAAAATGACATGTGTGAAAGTTGTTGGGGTAATGGGTGAGTCACCCTTTGGTAACCTTAAAATCTAAAGGTGAAATGACCTTGGAAATCATCTTCAAAGTTAAATCTAAGGTTGCCAAATGAAGCCCCGCCCTCCCCATCACTCCAACAACTTTCGCACAGGTTATTTTCTCGCTATCTAGACGAGATACCGGCCTGGGAAAATAAACATAGGGACTTCAACTTCAGGTAACCGCTAAAACACATCATGCTCCTTCAAAATTCGAAGTCGAAAACGCGTTTCCATTTGATGAACATAAGTTGACCTTGGATGGCCTTGACCTTGACCTGGTGGGGCTAAGTAAATTCGAATTCAGCAATGTCAATAACGTATAAGTATCGTGGTTTCCTCCGTTTAAATATTTTAACAATTTGACCTTAGCCCTGACCTGATAGGGTCAAGAAGACTCCGAATTTGGATTCAGCGACCCCAAAAACGTATGGGTATGGGGTGGTCCAGTCTGATGCACAGAACGCTTTTTTTGTGGGGCTGTGTTATGTAATAAAACACATCTTACATGCTTAACACGACCTCTATATTTTTGCATTACAATCATCTAAATAAATCAACATATCTAAATCACCAGTCATTTTCCAACATCACAGCAGCAAATTTTGATATACCTAATTCACTTATGTATATATTAAAAAGGATAATTCGATTCGACTTCCACAAGCTCTGCCTCATCCAACAATCTACACTCCAGTTCTGTTACAATCTGGCACACTTTTAATTTCGCTTCCGCGGCCAAAGCGGGCGGAAAACTCATAACCGTGTTGGCCATACTGTCGAAAAACATTTTAATTGGGTGTTGTTTTGCCTGTGCAGCATCTCTAATTTCCCGTAGCAGTTGTATACTTTCGTTCTCCTCTTTCACTTCCTCTTCACAGAACTCACTTTTTACTCTTTTGTTTCCTGTGAATAAAAATGCGGTTTTAGGTATCGACATTTTTTATATTTGCAACATTGATTTTGTATGTAATAATTTTACCAACTTTTGATTTCAAATCCAAATTTAATAAGAATCATAGTCATGGAGTAAAACTTAGTCTTAATGAGTACGATAGGAGTTTGGTTAAATCAAATATTGTATTATTGAACAAAAAAAAAATAATGTTTTAAGCAGGTTTTCTTGGGGGGGGGGGAGTACGGTCAGAGAAATCTGTAAAAAATTGTTTTGAAGTAACTCTATTTCTCCTTGATACCTGACTCATTTGGTAAAGATTCGTCTACTAGGTGACAAAATAAAAAATAAGCAAGCAATAACAGATTTTGTCGGCCTCTAGACCCCCCGAGGGAAATGTGGAGGTAAAAGCTGTGTCAAGCGCTTTTTTTGACCATACCGATATAATGATACCACTAATAGCCCAATTGGTTTTGTGGGTCAAATCACTACTTACCCCACAATAACTTAGGCCACCTTGGCAGTAAACACTTTATTTTATTCTTGTTTATGTCAATTTTAAGGGACAACTAATTTTTTGCTACAAATAATTTCTAAATACAATACCGATACTAATTTTCTTTAGTTCATTATAAATAAGGGCATATAGTAACAATAAATGATGAGTGCAAGTTCATACAACACAGTGCTGTTTCGGATTTATTATTCCTCATTAGCATAGAGTAATTTAGTACAGGGGACAAGTCCGGAACAATAAGCAAGAATATCTGGAAAGTACCTTTACACCACACGATAATTCAAGTCTCGTGCATAAGATGTACTGCCTGTATGCAACCTGACATATAAAAATAACAGTTCACATAAAGATTTTTGTTCTTTGTTCTATATACCATTCTTTGAAAATTTCTTAAGTAAAAACTTTTGAAAATTAATCCCTGGTTAACAGGAACAACAATTACAGGAAGCTATCTGTTTCATTTTAATAAATATAGTGTTACCTGTTGATGTTCCCTCATCTGATTCTGGCCTTTTAAAGTTACTCATCTGGGTTTCATTAATGTTAAACGGTAATGCAATTAGATTCATATAACTAGGGTTAAATTGTTCTAAAGTTTTATTTGACTCTTCTTCTTCTTCCTTTTCTTCAGGCGACTCTTCTGGATTTGTCTTGTTTCTGGAAACAGTACACCAATTTTACTATTTTAACGTTTGTAACAAGAAGGGACTTACTTTCTTTCTGTAGTGAACTTGTCAAGAAATGTTAACATCTCCATATACTCCCATAGGCAAATAGTTTTTTTGCCCTTTTTCTCGTCTTTCCTCTTACGGTGGTATAGATCTCTCAAGCTCCTCCATCTTGTTTTGCATTCCATGACTGAAAATATTAAATGATTACGAAAGCAAAATCACTATTATGTTATAAAATGGGAGTTAAAAGTGAACAAATATGTATCGGAACATCCAGGCTCATATATTGTGCAGTAAACTATCGATGGCTTCTCTTATACCTAGATGTGTCTAGCAGTTGAATTTTTAATTCTTGCATTTGTACAATGTTTAATTTTATCACTTATATTAAGCGCATTTATTTGATCTGGGAACTTCAATTTGGCATGGATGTCGGAAGTAACTTTCCAACTCCAAAAAATGCACAATATATGCAAATATCAAGATGACGGCTCTAGTATACATTAAACTGAATACATGGAAGACAAAACTCACAATAAAACGAAAACAGTGCCGAAATGGTAAGAAAATACTATAGGAGGAAAGTTTCAGAGAATTACATTTCACACAAAAAGTAAGAGAAGGCATATTATGTATTTTTAATTGTTTTGTCACTATATGCATTTCGATTTGATAATCTACACCATGCTTCCTCTCTATTTACTGTAAACAGCAGACATTCTCATTCACTTCTTTGTAGAAAATGTAATATTTCACAAATTCTTTTCTATAGTTTTTTTCATATTTTCGATTTATATATGATTCGGCATCCTACTCTCTTCTGTCACGTTCTTTCTTCTCTTCGACTTGCTATATGCGAGCTAAGTTCATAACGCACTCGCTGCATAGCCTAGGATAGGTACACCAGATTACCTTATACACGTTAGTTATATATTATTATATCTATGTGATTCATTTAATACTCAATTATTTTTTTAAAATATTTCTTCAAATATTGTTTCGAATGATTCTTCAGAATAATACGCAAATTTATTATTATACCTATTTAATTCGTTCAGTTCTCGATTGTAATTTATTACAAATCAAGGAATTGTTATGAAGTAAGGATTCCTGGCGAACGCCGGATGTGGCCAGAAGATCAAATGACCTGAAACCACGGTATTCCACACACTGACACCTATTCTCTAGACACAATTGAAAGAAATCTAACTATGTTACTGATAATCCAAATCCCTCAATTTTTGTAATAGAATACCATGATCCAGGTCAGCGAATGCCTTGGAAAAATCTGTATAAATAGTATTAATTTGCTTCTTTGCATCTGATTCTTTAGAAACAATTTGTGTATTACCTACGCACAAAGTTGGTCTGGATTTACCAGAAACAGAAACAAACCCTTGTTGATTAGTTACATGTACATGATTGGATAATGATGTAAGCAAGGTGATATCGAATACCTTAGTAAAATTGCAGATAACTGTTATAAGCCAATGGTTTTTAGCCATGTTGTCTTTTTAAAAATAGCTCAAAAGGGCATACATTAAGAAATACATATGCAAATTATTACTGATGTTAATGAAAACATTAATGAATGTGATAAGGAATGCTCAAGACTGCATTATCCTTTCAGGACTATAGTATATTATTTAACGAGCACATAATGAGGGTGAAGTTTAAGACTCGAACAGCAGGCGAGTATCGTAAATCATCAAAGTGAATGTTAGACTCAAGCTAAACACGATGACCACTGCACACTGTGCACACCCCTTCTTAAAAGTCTCCATATATTAACACTGCCATTATGTTATATATATGAATGTTTGTTATATAAAGAAATTAAAAAGTGATAACAATGTTACCAAGCAAGAGGACATACATAACCATGATACTAGATCGAAAATAAATTTAAGATTGCCCAAATATAGACTGAGTAAATCTCAAAATTCTTACTTACATTTATCTATTACATTTTTTAACGTGTTACCTGAAGATTTACAAAGTCAGGGAGTAAACACATTTAAGCAAAAAATAAAAAAATTCTTTTACAGAACGCCTTTTATTTATATAATGCATATTTTCATTTGTTTGGCTTCTTACCTAATTTGTCGACTGTATAATTAGATTATTTTAGTCAACGCTAATGCTTTAGGATTTTGCATTAAGTACCTGTTTTTGTGTTTTTAAACAATTTTTTATATTTACCTTTTACCTCTACTTGAGATACTATGTTTATTATTATTAATTATTTTACATTGTGTATTGTGACCCTATTTTTATATATTTAATTTTTCAATTGTTTTAAATTAAGTAGTTATGTACCACTGACGTGTGCAAACATTATTTATGTATGTTTAGCATGAATTAATTTCTATTCTATACTATACTATACTATTCTATTCTATTCCATTATATTCCATTCCGTTCCATTCCATTCCATTCCATTCCATTCCATTCCATTCCATTCCATTTCTATTTTCTCGATTTTTCGGGCAACAAATTTAATGAGACGATTTCTGCAGCTTCCTTTCCTCTGGCGATATCAAAGAAATCTCGTTTTCTCTGTCAGTATCAATGTATTTTATTATCTTCAACAACAAAATTACGCTTTGCAACATTGTCATGGTTTACAAATAGAATAATACAGTTTGTAGGCACGTAGGCAAATGATTCCAAAAACAATGTTGAAGATTGCCGCTTGTTGCTAATAGCTGATGCTTTGAAAAAAACTTACTATTGTAGTTTTGGAATGTTTATTGAAGTACCTCTTCGGCATGTACCATTTGATTGCTTCCTAGAAAACTTAGAGAGATAACACTTGTTTTTGGTTGCTGCTATTTTGACATTTTAAATTTTGAGTAAAAAGTCATTAACCTGAGAAACATCTGTCCTCATTACTTACTAGTGAATAATTGAAACATTATTCACTGCAAGGAATAATGGATAGCATTGTCTTTCAAGAAACACATACATAATGAGTACATTATTTAATAGTCGCAAACAATGGTATATTGTTCAATGAGTGAGAAAGTTGGCCATTTCCATGAGGATGAAATTTTTGCGACACAAGCCGAAGGCGCGTTAAGCAATTCATCAGAGTGGACATGGCCAAGTCAAACACTATACCATACTTTTTCCAATCGTATTAAATAAAATGGAGAAATATTGCAACTATCTATTTATTTTCTTTTACAATATTAATATTAACAGTTCCATAATTGATAATACTGAGAGGTGGAGAATTTACATCAATATTGAGATTCTTATAGTCATCATATTTGTGTTAGGTATTTGTACTTGTGGTGGGATTGTTATTGTTAAAAGTAGTAAGAAACTTTGCAGTATCCATTTTGTTCTTCATCGAATCATCTATGTAGCCCTCGGTTGATTTCCAGCCTCCGTGTCTTAAGGATGCTATGTCTGCTCCTGCGCCAATAAGTATCGTCGCAGATGACCTGCGGAAGCTATGTCCGGTATACAGATGTGGATCTGGAGGTTTCAAAAACATTGCTACCTATTTGCCCATTCCACTCATTTAGTTAATTCTACTTTCCTGCATAGTGCACTTGCCTTTTTGATAATTTAGATAGAGAGTCTGTGTTTTATTTGGTGGTTTGTAACTTGCACTGTTGAGAAAGCGGAAATGCCGGCTTCTCATTGGTCGAGAAGTGTTGAGAAAGTAAACTTTTCTACAGAGGTTGAAAGAACTTTCTAAATTGAAAACTATTGGATAATGGTCAGTTTATTTAATGTGACTGGAAAAAGATTATTATTCCACGAGAAATATTGATCGAAAGTAACTTGTCTTCACTCTGTTGGGCAGCTCCAATTTAAACACATAATGATTCCTTGTAATCTTACAAACAAGTTCTGAATATATACACTTACTCAACTGGCTACTTCAAGTGACTTAACTTTTACAGTCTTAACTGAAACCTTCACTTTTAAGTAATAATTGTAATTAAATCACTTCTATGATGTACGATGTAATCAAACGGTAATAGTATATACAACTAAATTTAATATTCTACAGTTACTTATACAGTATAATAACGTTTCAGAGACGTATAATTTGAATCAGTTGCATTCAATTCTCCGGAGACTCAGTCGAGTCATGTAACTTATACTTATTAGTGTAAAAGAAAAGACTTTCTTAACTGCATTCGGCCTTAGGATACTTATCATTATGAGGAAGTGTTCCATTAAGTTTAAGACTAAATAACGTACATAATGTTGATAGTTTTTACATAATGATTTAATCTCAAATAATTATTCTTGATGTCAGATTGCGGAATGCCAGTTTTGCGTTCGAGATTGAAAGGTTTTTTGCGAACGATAGCAAGCAGAAAAATCACTCGAGAATGCAAAAGATGTTGGCAATCGAGTATCAAACAGCAATTTCTCGAAAACTGTATCATACAGTTAAAAAATTATTAAAAATAAGGGAACATTCCCATACGTGTGCAGGGCAAATGAATTTGTACCTTTTTACTATGTATTTTGTACTAGTAAATAAATGTATTATTATTGTTATTATTATTATTATTGTTCCCGATTCAAATGATAAATTTATTAAATAGGTAAGTTGTGTCACCAATCCGGACCAGACGATCTTTTGTTTTTTTTAAGCTTATTATTAAATAGTGAAAATAACTCGGGTTCTGTAAAGGGTATTAAAAATAATGTATGTTCTATGTGATTTGACTGATCTAACAAGTTGATACCACGTAAAATAGGTATTTGATTTGTAATATTAATGGTTGCACCAATAAAGAAATTATTAAATAATGAGACAATGCTCTCAGGATATTCATTATGTTCGACAGTATTTATTGTACCATTGCTATGTTTTTTAATTTTATTTGATAATTCTGTAGATCTCCAAGCTGCCTCCGTGAGGTTATTGAGTTAATAATTTTATTCTTGTAGTAGTTCTTTTTTGTTTCGTTTATTAAATTGTTGTGCATCTTCTTTGCCTCATTGTAAACCGAGATCAATTCGGCATACATTCTCCTAATAACGAAAAGATCCTTCAAACCTGTACTATGTGTGATGTTTATGTTATGTTATGGTTATGTTTACATATAGTATGTGTAATTCGGGTTGGTCACTCTACCACATGTGTAAAATTGGAACTGGATAATACGGTACATAAAAATATAAAATTATCATTGCTGTACAAATCCAAATTAAAATCGCCACATAAAACTAAATCAATGTTTGGCTTAAACAGATTACACTAGCCGATGGCCTACATGTATCGGAAGTAAAAATAGCAAATTCTTATTAACTTCGTCCTACTAAATAACAATATAAGAAACAAAAGTTTAAGTTGGCTCTGGTTTTCCCAATACAGATAATAAAATGTAACGCAGGTATAAACCCTAGTTTATGGGCGGTTCTATCACAAACAACAGGTAGAATTAGAGTTCTACTATACTAACAGTGCTAACTACCTACCTCTTTATTTGTCACTAAAATTAATACTGAGATTGTGTAAATACACCAAACTTTTGTTATATTTGTGGTGAAGTGACTTTTACGTGGCAAAAACATAATTTTACTCCCAAAATTAAAAGGCGTACCACTTGTATTTTGGTTGTACAATTGGATATGAAGACAAAAAATGGGCACCTCATATACATTGCAGCAATTGTGCGAACAATCTTTGCAGATGGCTAAGTGGAAGAGGACATTCAATGGCTTTTGCTGTGCTCATCATCTGGGAAGAACCTAAAGATCATGTTACCGATTGTTATTTTTGCGTGATACCTCCTGTTAGACAGGGTATTAACAAGAAAAAAGGATGATAATACAATACCCCAATTTGAGCTACCTATTCCTATTTCATCTCAAGAATACAGTCTTGATTTTGACGAACAATCGGATGATAATGTAGATGACGACTTAGTCTAGCCATCAACATCACAAGATCCCGATTTCTCTGCCGAAGTGTCCGGTGATGAACCACACAAAATTAAACAAAGCGAATTGAGTGATCTTATAAGACACCTTGAGCTGTCCAAGGCGAAAGCGGAGCTTCTGGCATCTCCATTACAACAATGGAGTTTACTACAAGAAAATGTTAAAGTTTCCATGTATCGAAGTTGTCAAAAAGAATTTACCTATACCTTTTTTCAAACTGGAGAATGACTTACTTGGTTGTCTGCAAGGACATTGACGGTTTAATAAGTTCCCCAAGATCCTAGTGACTGGAGACTTTTTATTGGCGCCTCGAAACTTAGTCTAAAGGCTGTGCTACTCCACAATGCAAATAAATTGCCATCAATTCCAATCGCCCATGAAGGAAAATTACAGTAACATGAATGTATTGCTACAAACTATAGAATATAACAAAAGTATAAGTGGCAGATTTGTGGAGACTTAAAAGTGATAGCTATCTCACTTGGCATGCTGCAAGGGTATACCAGCTATTGCTGTTCTCTTTGTGAGTGGTACAGTCGAGCGCGATTAAAACGTTTCAAAATAAAAATTTGGCCGCATACACTGGATTTTGAACCAGGAGCAAAAAATGTTACTGACATTCCATTAGTTGATTCACAAAAGGTAATACTGCCAACACTCCACATAAAACTGGGGCTTATGAAAAACTTGGTAAAAGCTATGGACAAAGAAGGACGTGCATTCAGTTATTTATAACAAAAATTTCTCAGACTTAGTGATTCGATAATTAATTTTTGTGTGTCCTCAAACCAAGAGCCTTTTCAAAGATGCTGATTTGACAACATTCTAGAAGGTAATGAAAAAGCTGCTTGGAATTCCTTGAAAATGATAGCAACACACTTTCTCGGTAACAAAAGAGCAGAAAACTATAGAGACCTTGTTGGGAATCTGCTTTCTTGCTACCAGAAATTAGGATGCAATGTCATTAAAAGTCCACTTTCTACATTCACATCTAGATTATTTTCCAGAAATCTGTGGTGCAGTAAGTGATGACCATGGAGAGAGATTCCACCAGGATATTCAAAATATGGAAAAAAAATATCAGGGCAAATGGACTGTGATGTTAGCAAACTACTGTTGGACATGTGTAGGGGATGCTTCAGAAGTAACATAAGAAACAGGCTAAGAAGCACAAGAAGGATAATTAATTTTCTGATTAAAGAGCTTATATTCTAATTAAATATGTATTATATACCTAACATGTATTTGAAATCTACATCAAAATGGCAAATATTTTTTCACATGATGTAATTAATTGCTTTTTTATTAAAATTATACCATAATATGCGAGTTATGTCAGTTATTACATTTTTTAGAGCCAACAAATTTTTTTAGGACTATGTTAGCCGTAGCTAGGACCAAAACAATACAAATAAGTGGTTCTGGTTAACGATACAAAATAAAAGTTAAAATTTGTGGGTTAGTATTATCTACAACGTCAACGATGCTATTTAAAAATATATCTTCATCTCCTGAAGGAGACCAGTAACAATTTAAAATTATACGTATACCTGTGGAATTATTTTGCTTAAGCCGCACAGATTTAAAATTTACTTAATTTCATTGCCTACAATATGAGCTTATTAATTTAAAGCCATTAATTTACAACAAATTAATTAAATCTGGTTTGACTCCAGTTTCAGCTAGGCATAAAAAATTTATGTTTTGATGGCTTTCTATATTCACATTTAAATAATTGATTTTATCCATGTTCATAGTATTTATATTAAGTAGGAGTAAATTGGGATCAAAGATGAATTTTTCTTCACCCCTTTCCTGTTACCCATTTGTTAAGAACAGCTGATACATACACCAAGAGGCCATATAGATGGATCCATAGCGTTCTTAAAGCTGGTTTCGTATATAGAGACTTTGTTGGACTTTAGGTGTTATAGATTCGCAGACTATTTCTGGCAAATGGACTTTCATTTGTAGCGTCAGCTCGGAGGCAGTCATTTTTGGATCAACGCTGAACACGTGAAGAATTGCATATTTAGGAACACCTTGCACAGAAGATTTCTTACTATTTCCAGTAATAGCAGATCGTTTTCTCCTCCTTTTATAAACTTGGTGCCACTCATTTTCCTTACTACTGGAAGTTGAAGGAGTATTAAATTTGATTAAATTAATATACTCATTTAGTTTAACTTCACACTTGTAATAGTCCAGCTCATTTTTTGTTATAAATTAATTTTTTGGTAGATTTACATTAGTTTTATTAACAACTGCTGTCGAACAGTATTTACACGTTTACAAACATGCATATTATTGCCTTTTTTGGCACCTTCTTTGATAAGATTGTTTATTAAGTACTTATTCAACAATTCTATTTGGTTATAATTCCATGCCTGACATTTCTTCAAGCGGCATCAAAAACAAATAAAGCTCTCCGAACCTTTCGACATCTCTCGGTCACCACGCCAAAAATCTTGTGCATTAATTAAGAAACTAATGCAGTGAGCGACTTACCATCCTTAAATGGAGTCTGTTTTCACAATTGTACAATTACGACTTTAAATTAAAACGGAAGAAAAAATGATTAACTGTTAAATTGATTGTTAATTAAATTGATTGTTAATGATTGTAAAGATTTATGTTTTTGTTGATATAAACTGGTTAACTGATTGTATAATTTATAATTTCATTGATTTTTGTAGGTGGATATAAAAGCCTTTTAAATTCTGAACAAAAAAGATTTTACGTACTGTAGACAACATCTGAGAAACCACAGAAGACATAAACTGTCTGTGGTTTAGACCTTTAATGAATATCATGTAAAAGTCATCAAACATTTACTATGTAAGAGATTATGGCCGATTTTCACTTAATATTCCAAATTTCTTAGTGTATGGACAGGAAACAATAGACTAAGTTGTAGCAATAGATAAATATTCGTCAATTCTATATACTCTTTGAAAACGGTGATTGAGATGTAATTTAATATTTACCAGAATATCAAGAAAGGATGAAGGTTTGTAGCATTTCAGTATACTAATTTTATGTTAAGGGTTAGTTTGGTACTTAATTAGAAGAATAAAGATCCTAATTTATTAGCATAGATGTATTACTGGTTGCTTATAGAAATACAGGACGATTTCCGCCCTCTTTGAACTTCGGGGCGTTCGAGACTTGACTCTTGGTGGATGCCAAGGTCCAGTACGATAGTGGTTATCTGAGCAGAAAGTGTACCGCTAGTCAACAAGATATGGCGGAAGGCAGACAGTAACAATCATAGAAATAAACTGTTCCATACTTGGCTCTGGGGGTGATCTTTAAGAGTTGTAAGAATTCACCTGAGAGTGGGCATAGCTACAGACCATAGCGAAGGCGCGACTGGCGCCATCAATTATAAATTTTGATCGTCTACTTCAGACACGCTCTACTGAGTTTATCCATAATATCGTCTGTGCAGTTTTTTTAATTTTGAAAGACACCAAATATGTTTCAGAAATAATTGTATTGGCTCTAAAATTAAATTACTCCGCTTAATTGCTTTTATTTCTACATTCTAGTTATTTCGTAGTATGGGAGCCTGCAGCCTGCCTTGGACCTATTATACTAAAAGGCTTAAGGCACACTCCAAAGTACTAATTGAAGAAGTGTGTTAGGCTCTTGAGGATACCATACTCAGAACTATTTGGTCAAATACGTACTCCAAGTTATGTCCACTTAACTACTGTAGAGGAAGTGGAACACAATCCGTCAGTTACAGATGCATCTTGCCCAACAATGCATAGAACCCAAATTTTAAAAAGTTGGTGTTATTGCACACTCAAGCACGTGTAGAACATCCAAATGATCTGCAGGGAAGTCTCAGCATTGCTCTTTATTAAGATTAACAAGCAAATACGTATTCCCGGTATATAAATTCAAACTTAATAAACTCATAGTAAGGAATATGGACCTGCTGAAAAGGGAGGAAACTGTACTCATACCAAATAATGTTGTTCATAAAAGCGTGTCTTACCTTTTTTCTTATATGTAGGCAGATAAGCGGACTTTCTGTTATTCTGGTCGTATTGCCTTTTTTAAATGGTGAGTAGCTTAATACCTTGCCCTGTTTTGAAAATAATTCATCCTGTTGCAGTCTGTCTAAAACCATTACTTCTTCAATGTTAAATAAACGAGTGCCGTCATGTTCAATAATGGTATGATCAATAAGCAGAGGCCATAAGATATCTTCCATAAAGTGCTTTTTCATCCTTTATGTCCCCAAGGTAGAATGAAAATATAAAATGACTAACAAGTCTGTGTTTTTATTTATAACTATAGTTTTCTTCGTGTTTGAACTTTGACCAGTTGTTTCAAAACTTCACCATTGCCATTTACATATTTTACTTCGTAACCAACAGCCGCCAGTCATTTGCTAAGCATGACGATAAAATGCGGCTTTTAACTTGTTTCTCAAAAAGTTATCTTTCTTCGAAAGAATAGACATTTCTTTCGTGAATCATACAGTTACATCATCTCTTCTTCTGAATCTATTGAAGTTTACTTCGTCTTTTAATAGTGGTTGCTTGGCATATTTCATTAAATATTGAAAAGTGGCTCACAAAAGTTTCTCGTTATATAGTCAACGTGATTGGTAATAATTTATTAGTATTTATTTAACTGTAATATCTTCTCTCCTCAATCTGTTGGTATGACTATTTTCTAGTCAATGATAATTATAATAAAAATTGATAAACTTAAAATTATTTTGCAGAGAATGTGGGTCTCTGGAACTATTTCAAAATTTTAACATAATCTGTAATAGTTTAAAAGACTTCAAAACAAATGAAGCCGCTTACAACACTACCTTATTTGCAACAAGCGAGGATAAGTTCAGATACCTGCTAGACAGGATTTAGACAATAAGCTCTGATTGCTGATTTATTGTAAACGGCAACAGAACGAAAGTTATGAATGCAAACCGAGCAGATGATAATCACCTAGACTTGGCCAATTATCATCTCTACCTGATGAGGTAGTAAATAAAATGGTATACTTTGGAACCTTTGTGGAGAAACTGGCAACGAGTATGAGATTAGATGAAGAATACAGACGGCAAGATCTGCTTCTTGCCAGTAGTTGAGCGAAATACCTACGGCATAACAGAAATATCACGAAACGCACAAGAATCAGGCTTGCTAATGTCCTAGTCCATATTTCCTTACGCCACAGAGACATGGGCTGTTAGAGGAGCAGTCAGATGGCATATTAATATTTTAGAAATTCACGTCTCGATCCTTCTCTAGAGACGAGTGCTACAAATTTCTTGAACAGTCTAATGCACTAATAGTTCTATTCTCCAAGAAATAAATTCGCCACTTGTCACCAAGGAGAGAATAAAGTTTTGGTGAAACCTGCACCCTACAGACAACCGCGACAAATGGGGCGATGTTGTCAAAACTGCTATATAACAAACGAAGGCCAACTAGAACAAGGTATGGATCAATAAACGACTAGCAAGACGTTATCAGGATATAAAATAAAACATTTTTTACAATCAGTTGGTGGGCTCCTGTGTTTTCGTAGGGTATATTAGATAATAGGTATCTAAATATGAAAAGCAACTGTACTGTTATTAACGTATTGTAATAGGCAATAATAATTACAGTAAAATATTGTTTATACTGAAATCAATCATATGTAACATAATATTCCTTGCCTGCTCACTACACGCACATTTTTTATTTTCCCCTCGTATACCTGAAACACCGACAACATAGTCGGTAGACTATTCATTATCATACCTGCTTACCTAAAACGCTAGAAGTCAGCCAGACGTGACAAAATTGCACGGTCCTCACGTTGTATTTTAATAATTTGCACAACGCAATACTTGAAAATTAAAACTCGTTTCTCTAACATTAAAAGTATACGTACCGCTTCTTCCGACGACAGTCGATATCGCCAACCAAACGTCATCTCTAACTGCCAGATCCTTGTACATCTTATGACGAGGATTGTACAGGACTTCGTTTTTAGAGACGAGTTCTATCAACTTCTCGTCCATCTGTCTATTAAATCTGCAGAATTTTTTTACTTTCGGCGGCATTTTAGGAATGTAGAATGCAACGTGCACCGGCTATAATATCCAACACTAACTGCTGGGGATTTACGCAGCGCGTTTGTACGCAGACGGTTGGAAACGTGAACGAAGGAACGTTACAAACACGCTAGGTTAGTGCGATACCTATACGACAAAAACAGGTCAATATTTTTTATGTGCTGGTGTATATTTGCCAACTTAGCGCTTTAAAAAAACTGTTTTTATTGTTAGTAATAGAATAGAAATACATTTTTTATTGCGTGAACTTGAATTTAAATGTTACTTGACATATTAAAAAAGAAATTATCAAGTAAAATATTTAGCTTTATTGCTCGATTGTATAACATTTAAAGAAATGGAAACAACAATTATCAGTTATATAATTAACATTAATAATAGAACATGTGTAAGTTCTAGTTTATCAAAAGTGTTTGAAATAATAGATTAAGCGGTAGATCACATTTAATTTTGAACTTTGTCTTATTTCGGTAATTGCCATTTTTTTCCACGGCATCGACATCGTGGTCATTAGCCGCATCGACATCGTACTGTAATCTCATCAGTAGGAGAATTTCATTGTTGCTATACGTGCAGTTGTATTTATCATGGATACGGAGAATTAATAGCTTTTAAGTTCATCTATATTAAATTCTTGAAAATAAGTTTATATTTCTTAAGAATTTCATTATTTTGTTTCAGGTTCTCAACTGATTGACCTAGGCATAATTATAGCTGATCTTGAATCTTTAATCGTCTTTGATGATGATCATATTCTGGACATTATAGTATTATTGTGTTTAACTGTACATATTGCATTACATATCTGACATATTGGTCGTTGATTTCCTGCTAATAAGTATATATTTATCGTAATATTACTTTTATTATTCTCTAGTACTGTTTCTTTTGCCACTCTATCTGCGAGTTCAATTCCATGAATACCTAGGTGATTAGGAGTCCAAATAAAAGCAATTCTTTTACACAGAGATCTCAGCCAGTGGACTAATGCAAGAATATTCCGTCAGTAGTGGTATTGTTGAACAATCCTTGCAGAGCACTAAGAGAATCGCTACACATAATGTTATTGTTCCAAGAATTCATTTCTATACATCTTAGAACTTGCCATATTGCATAAAGTTCGGCAGTATATATGCTAGCTGCAGGTGTCCAGCTATGTGTTTGATTTTCGACAGAAAGGGAACACCCCACTCCCTGATCTAATTTGGATCCATCTGTAAACATTTTATGATATCCTTCAAATGAGCTTACTGTAGTCTTCGAAAAATAGTACTCACTGTGGCATATCAGCATTTAGGTAATTGATTGCCGAAACATTCCAAATAAACATGTATAGGGTATTCCATTAAAAAAACGAGACTGTTTGAAAATGTACTCAGATGAATTATTGTGGAGAACACCCTGTCAAATTTATCAAAATACGTATTTTACACTATTGATCGATGCAAAAGTTTTTTTTCTCGGAAGAAGCAAAATAACGTTGTGACACCGCAGTACAAGTTCAAAAATAATATACACCTAGATAAAGAATTAGGAGACAAATACAGGTATACAATAAATAATAATAATAATAGTAATAATGCTACATCCATCATCATAACACGGCGTTACGGTTGCTGTATTATCATCTTCGGCACTCGTACGGGATAGACCAGACACCAATGCTGCCTTACGTCCCCGGATACATCGAGTCCACTGTCGGAAACGAGAGGTGCCGAATTTATTGGAACTACCCGTTTCCGACAATCAGGCTAGCAGCCTGATATAGTTATCCTAGACCATCAAAGCAAGATGATGTTTGTGATCAAGTTCTCGGCACCCGCCGAGCCACACATCACTTTGGAAGAGGAGGAAAAACGGACCAAATACCGTGATCTCCGGTACGAGCTCCAAGTGCCATACCCAGGCTACTCGATCAAGATAGTAGTCCTAATAATCGGTGTACTCGGTGGTATGAAGCCTACGCTACTCTCGAAACTAAAGACCATACCGGTATGTCAGAAATCATCCGAATGGCTGGCAGGCCAAATGCAGAAGGCGGTTATCTTGGGGTCCCTTCGCCTACTTAGGGCACACGATTCTGATATTTACAGTCACTAACCCCACAGGTCGTGGGGAGTGGCTGTAATTATGGCCGGTGCGGCAACCACGTGGTATCGGTCGGAAAGCACAGAAGCCCTGTCCGGCAACGGGTAAACCAAAAAAAATAATAATGCTTTATTTATCCAAGACATCATACAATGATATAGGATACGTCAAATACATTTCCAGAATAGAAGATAAACATACTAATATATTAAAAATTCATCTATCGAAAAGAATTCATTTTTTAACAGAAACTCTTTCAGTTCTGACAAAAATTTGTTTACACTAGACATAGTTTTAATTTCAACTGCCAACTTTATTGTACATCCCATACAATGTGGTTATCTTTTATATAGTTTAAGTCTGTGTATGTCGTATTGCAAATTAGATACTGGATATTCCATAAGAAAATCTATTCCAACCACTATGTGAAACTACCTGTAGATTTTAAAATAATTTTGGAATATGCTCCTGTTGTGAGATGTCATCACAACTTTTATCTAAGACAGTTTTTCGTATTTCAAACAGTTGAGGAGATATCGACCGTCACACATGCAATTATTTTATTTAATGTGTATGAAATTGGTCATATGAATATGAACTGTTGATACAAATAAATAAATAAAATAAAAATTGGGATAATAATTATTCTAAATTAACAAGTTGGGTAAGTTGAGGGCCTGGTGTTGAAGAGAAAAATCAATATTAATCTTTGTTTAGATTTTCATTATAATGTTTTTTTTTTGGAAAAATGGGTTCCTAAGAATTATGAAAAAATTTCACTTAGACACAATTATTGTTTTTGATATTCCAAATTTATTCCTAAACTCACGAAATATCCTGCCTTTCCATAAATCCTTTAGTGGATAATATGACAGAATACTACACACTGATATTTGGGACATTTTTTGCTTTATCTTTCTCTGGAATTTTATTCCTTTTTTAAACCGTGTTAAATGGCTCCAGCATTTTGTATAAATGTTTTTCTTTCACAGACTCGAAGATTTCACATAAATTCATTGGATCCTTTTCCCAACTTAAATTCGTTTCATTGCTTTTTCTTGTTCTTCTTGTAGATTCTAGGACACGTGTCTGTAGGTACTCTGCCTTCAGTTTCACTTCTGATATACCTAGCACTAATTTACTCGTTTCTTTATAATACATAATAACCTTTGTTGTTACGGCAACACCCACTATAATTATTGATACCCCATTCCATCTTTTTCTCATCTTTCCAAACTGCTTCTCCTTCGTCATAGGTCAGCTCAGCTCTCCTGTATTTGTGTATATACCATGTTGTGTGCTTAATCTTCTTGAGCTTTGGGAATATATCATATCCCTTTCAAATTGTTCGATTTCTGATATTCTTTTCTAGTGTCACGTCCTTTAACTACAGAGTGTGACAAAATTTATAATAGAAATCTCTTCTATTGGCAAGTAAAGGTAACATAATAAAAGAACAGGAAAGAAGCAATATATTCAAACAATTTCTAGCAATTCTTTTATCTATATTTCAAAGTCTTTGTTATCTTATCATCCTGGTTAAATTTAGCTAGTTAAGTTTTACCACATTTACAGTCTCAGATAGTTTAAGAAGGGTAATATTGCTTTCAGTGTCGTACGTCAGTTTCTCTTAAATCTGTTTCTGATTTTTACTTCCACATCCACGTGGATTGGAAGTGCAGTAATGGTAAAAAAAATTCAAATTTTTTTTTTCTGAAATAAGTTTTGAATGTCGAGACTTTAAATTCGAGCGAAAACAAATTTCTGTCTGTCTGTCTGTCTGTGTGACGGTCTGTTTGTAACTTTTTTTTGTCCGTACGTTTTCTCTGGAACGGTTTAAGATATTGACTTGAAATTTTGTACACGTATATATAAGGAGATCTGGAACTGGACTGTTTTTTTAATATATCCGGTGAAGGGTTGGGGGTAAATAGAGGGAAATATGTAAAGAGTACATAAACTTGAAATTTGATGTATGTACTATAAGCCAAGGCCTCAAAATATTTTACTAAATTTATCATCCCCCCACCACCCTCTCCTACTGCAGCATTAATGGGGTTGATAAAATAAAATTGAGATATTCGCTTGAAATTAGGTACACGTATATATAATAATGACATCAGGAACTCTATTGTATTTTGGGATTATTCTGAAGCAGGGCGTGACAAAAGGGTAGCATTAGCAATTTTGTCTTTGACTAACGAAAAATTAATGTCACAATCTGATGTACAATGTGCAATAGTCTTAGCGTGGATTCTTGCTAAAGAAGTGCTGATGTTATGCAAGGGTTCTAAAGTTCGGGCAAAATGCGAAATAAAACGATGATAGAAAGTGACCATCCCTATGAAACATTGTAGTTGTTTCAGAGTTGTGGGAGTCATCAGCACTTCTTTAGCAAGAATCCACGCTAAGACTATTTCACATTGTACATCAGATTGTGACATTAATTTTTCGTTAGTCAAAGACAAAATTGCTAATGCTACCCTTTTGTCACGCCCTGCTTCAGAATAATCCCAAAATACAATAGAGTTCCTGATGTCATTATTATATATACGTGTACCTAATTTCAAGCGAATATCTCAATTTTATTTTATCAACCCCATTAATCTTTAATGACTGCAATGCGTTTGGTTGCCGGCGAAATTCCGTCAGATGAGACGCGATGTCCGAGGAAATCGAGAGAATTTGCGCCAAATATGCATTTGGAAGGTTTAATATTAATTCCATATTTTTCTAAGCGCTGGAAGACAACACGCAAATGTTGCGAATGTTCTTGATGAGATTTACTTGCGACGAGTATATCATCTAAGCGAAAACGAAAGGCAAATTCCTTAATGCTTCATCCATGAAACGCTGGAATGTCTGACCAGCATTCCGAAGGCATTCCATGGAATTGAAACAGCCCGAAAGGAGTAGTTATGGCAGTTTTATAAATATCCGCTTTAGCAACCCGAATTTGATGGTATGCACGTATTAAATCAATTTTAGAAAATCGTGTATGTGAGGCAAGGGATAACGGTCTGGGACAGTGACAGTATTCAACTGACGGTAGTCGCCGCAGGGACGCCAATCGTTCGGCTCTTTTTTAGGTACCATATGCAATGTTGATGAGACAAATGATGGCGACGGAAAACAAATACCTAATTCGGCCATCTGTTTGAATTCATTTTTCACAATTTTCATTTTAACATTATCTAGTCTGCGAGGGCGACAAAACGGCAAGTGACCTTCGGTGATAATATGGGGTTCAACATCGTGACAGATAGGGGAAAAATAATCCGGAGTACTAGAGTTTAGGAAACTGTAGTAGTAAGTCAGTATACTCATTAGATACTGCAAACAATTTTGGAATTGTCATTGGAATATCGAAATGACTGACTATACAGTTAACAGACAATGACGTTTTGTTATCTAGTAAACGACAATTTTTAAGATCGACGATTAACTCGAAATGTTTAAGGAATTCTGCACCCAAAATGGGAATTTGTACGTTGGCGATGTTAAAAACAAAAGAAAAATTCCTACTCAAATTTAGATTGACCACGTCAAGTTTTGTGACGTAAGTGACAATTTCAGTCCCGTTGGCTGCAGATAATGTTAGATCGCGATTTCGTACAATGTCTGAAAACACATTACGTGGAATCACAGAAATATCAGCAGCGGTATCGACAAGGAACCGTAACTTATTAGCGGAATTATAGAGAAAAAGCCGGGATCTATGAGAAGGTTGACTAACGTTAGTAGTGTGGACATTAGTCAGAATTAGTTTTTTGCTGAATTGCTGGAACTTGGGTTTTGAGAAAGAAATTTGGAGTTGGAAATGCAACAAGGACCTGAAAATTCTCTAGAATCACCTTGATACAGTTGGTGATAATAACAAATAGTTTTATTCGAGGAGTCAAAAATGCGACGAGAGGGGGAAAATGGTCGTGTTCTTGAGCGGGAGCGACAACGACCATCCGTGCCCCGAAAAACTGAAAAATCAGGACGCTGATCCGGATATTGCCAGCTATTGGGTTTATTAATTTGACTCATTTCTAAGCTATAAACAACTTTAGAAATGGTTAACTCCAATGCGTCTAACCGATTGACAATACTCGTAATTTCAGAATTATTAGACGACGGGTTAAGGATAGGAGCAGTACGCAAAAACAGGGGACATGGATGGACATAAATTTGGGATTTGGTGTATATACTTGAAACCAGGGCCTCAGATTTCTTTCTAATATTTCTCAAACCTCACCACCTCCGGTTCATTATTAATGGGATAGATAACACAAAATTGAGATATTCACTTGAAAGTTAGTACACGTATGTATTGTAATGACATCTGATTGAGATAATTCTACTGAAGGGGTGGGAGGTGGTAGGTAGTGAATAGTGGAAAACAAGTAGGGTAAACTAGAAACTTTATTTTTAATGTATATGGTAGAAACCAGCCCCTCAAACTTTTCTATGACATCTGCCCCAAATATTATTAAAATTCTATGACCAATAATTTCCACATACTAGATTGCAAATCTAGTCAAGATATTTTCCTTTAAAGTTACTTGGATGAAAAATTTGGATGTGGAAGTAGTGATTCCTTAGGCAGCGGTTTTGTAATTCGCGCTCGCTTTGTCTCTAAATACACAAGTTCATGATGATCCTAACAATAGGTCAGTAGATTCTGAGCAACAGCAGACTTTTCTTAAATTAATTAATTGACAGTACATATGAGTACCAATGTGGCTTCGGAAAAGTTTTAAAGCAAAACTCATCATAAACTATGGAAACGGAAGCTTTTGTTTTCGAAATTAAGGAAATGTTAATGTATAAAATCTAACTCACACAACCTTTGCTGGTAATGTATCGGAAAACATAAAAAAGAATTAGAAATTGATGAAGCTGACTCTGGAGATCCTGGGTATTTTAGTATGTTGTTTATCACTGCCGTAGGGATATTTGTATACATTTTCAGATCTACTGTATTCCTTGCTGATCAAGATTATTTTTAATGTCCTGGTAGTCTGTTTCCGAATCTTCATTAGCAAAAGTCGCATCGTAGTTGCGAAAAAGTCTACTGAAATATGAACGACTCTAAAGATATGCATTCTCGAATGTAGCATTCTACAATCTTCAGAGGACTTTTCAAGTAGTGGTTAAATACCAACACGACATTGTAATCTCTCATAAGAATGATTAATAATAGCTAACTTTTATATAAATATTTATATTTAATGAAACAAACTTGCCCTTTTTACAAAAACATACAAAATTTATTATTTAGACTAAGTTACTTTAGGTTATACGAAGTCTGATCTATTCTACACGTGCTTGATTGTATTCTTAAAGGATAAAGTTGAAGAACCAAGAAGTTCTACATTATTTTGAATTGTATTAGCGGTTCTTCAATTTCTAGTTGTCGTCTCATTTTGTTCATAATTGGTATAATGAAAAGGTACATGAAACATATCCGAGTTCAGAGTTCTTCTACTATCTACTTTAAATTTTATCAGATTAGTAAGGTCATATAACTATTAAATATTTTGTGTAGAAAGCACTTCCAACCTTCTATGTTCTAATTTGTTATATATTAAACCAAGCAACAAGGTCGTCATAATCATATTCATCTGTCAAATACCCCAACTTAAATGCTAAAGAGCTTTAATAATTTCTTTTGAACACCTTCCATATTGTTAATGTGAATATTATAATTAGACCCGCAGATTGTAGAGGAATGTTCCAATACTGAACGTACCAAGAACAGCATTTTAGACCAGACAGAAAAATCCGCTCCAAATCTTTAAATAAAACCCAGCATTTTCAATGACTGATGTTATTTCATATATATATATATATATATATATATATATATATATATGGATGTTATAAGAGAGTTTATTATCGAGATTAATTCCCAGATCTTTTATATCATTAGCTTCGTGCAACACTTTATTATTAATCTTGTAAGGATAACTATAAGTTTATTCTTGTAAATGTAATCTTATAGTACGTCCTACGTGTGAAACACGTAGGACTTTTCATCGCACCAATGGGACAAACCTTCCAAAGCACATTGCAACAGTTCAGCATCAGAAAGATTTTTAATTACTCTGAACACTTTTAAATCATTCGCAAACATTAGGAAATTACTATTTTCTATTACTGAAGCTAAGTCGTTCACAAAGAGATTAAATAATAGAGGACCAATGTGAGATCCTTGAGGAACTCCCTATGTTACTTTAATCTATGATGATAGAAAACTGACCAATTAATTGATAACACTTAGGATTTCGAGAAAATTCAGAACAAAATAGAGAAAATATATTATAAGGAATATGACTCGTTCAAACTTAACTATCCACATTGACGTCATCATTTTAACAGAGGTTCGATAATAGATTCCCAGTGCTATACCAGTATTTAATTTATTCTGCCAGATTATTGCCAATTTTAGAACTAAATTTTTGAAGTGAAGCTGTTGAAGTGAAATTTATAGAGTGAGAGTGAACCCGTTCGACAGCATTTCAAAATTTGCAATCTCTGGAGTGTGTATTGCAGAAGACGCAAGGGAACGTTTGCTGTCAGGATAACAAGATAACAAGAGAGAGGATATTGTGAGTGCAGCGAGTAGTTAGTATTACGTTAGCATCAAGGGTATACGTAGAGTGATACTTGTGTGTGTGCGTCAATATTGTACGAGAAGCAGCCGAATTATATGTTTGAATATAAATTGTATAATTTTAAATGTGTGTAGATGCTTTCTGTGTTCACGGGCAAGTGTTTGTATCAAATGTTTCATTATGTGAGAATCAAATAACAAGAGAAAAGTATCCGAAGATGAAAATTAATCGTTTAATGAGACGATTCATATTTTAGCACTCAATGCACTTCGAGTGAGAAGGTATCGTGAAGAGAATAAGGCAGGTAAACCTGGAAACATTTTTGAAAGTGTGTCGCATCGTGCGCGGGAATATCTACAAAGAAAACAAGTATGTCTTGAAAGTGGTGCTTCGTCGAAATCTATCGCAAAAACAGCTGTTGGTAGTGGTACCCATCATATAAATTTAATGCTGACAGTTTAGCAATACTAGGAACTAGTAACCAGCTCAGGATGGTTGCAAATGAACTCAGTATTCATTATAGTCACTTTAACTGTTACAGAAGTGCTCATAGACAATTTATAAAAACTTGATTGAGGAAGCCGTTACTCTGTGGTAATCCATAATTCTAACGAAATTGAGTAAAACACTACTATATTTTTTACCACTATATTTGCACAAAAACGCGACTACAGTTTCAACACTTTGTCATTTTCAAAGGATAATTCAACTAAGAATAAAATATAAAGGTTTGGTCCCTATTTAAATATGTTTCTAAATTAAACAGATTAGAGGATTATGAAAGTACACAGATAGTTTATGATATTGTGGAATCCTAACCATCCAAGAGTGGGTTCTACAGAGACATTAAGAAACAAGAGTCAGTTACACATGGTAGCAGTAAAAAGAGGCAAATACATTATATCTAATTGATCATTAAACAAGATTAAATTATCCTTATTATTGTATTTATATATTTCTAATGGTGATTGATTGATTGATTGATTTGCCAGCATATGGTGGGCATTGCTGCCAATTCCGGGCATCCATGGAGATTCGTTCCAACACGCAGCCCGGTCGTCTGTCCAATACGCCCAACGCTCGGCCAAACCAAGTGCCGGAACCAAATGGCGAATGTTTTATATACCGCCGGACCAGCTGCATACGCCGGGTTGGACATTGGACATGCTTGTTGTCAGCAGCGAGAGCCGCATGACGCATGGGGTGGGAATATAGGATGGGAAGTGCAGGTGTTTGAGAGATGCTTCTTTTAAGTTTCCATGCTTCTAATAAGTTTCCATTTGTCATCATCGGCTGGGGTGTGGTGCAGTTGTTTGCGAGATGCTTCTTTTCAGTTTCCATGCTTCTTTTAAGTTTCCATCTATCGTCATCTCCTTATTTTTCTTCTTCTAAGTTTTCTGCTTCTTGGGTCTCTGAATCTAGCAGCTTTCATTTTTTATTTTATTTTTGTATTTTTTTTCCTTCTTTCCCTTTTTTTTTATTTATTAACCCTTTCACAAGTAAATAACCATCTACGGTGGAGTTGCTGGGGAAGGCCCTATCTCGCGGTAACATTATTATTATTATCACCATTATTATTATTTTTTGCGCGTTATGAGCAAAAAGGTCCGAAGGGATAGTTTGCTCACCCTGTATGTTGTTTCCTTGAAACAATCGGTTTCAATTTTGGGCAGTTTTTCTATTTCATCACCTATATATATGTTTATTACCTTCATATTATGTTTAATATCTTTTCAATTGCCGCTTCTTTGAGACAATCGGTTTCAATTTCCGTCTTCCAAATTAATAATAAAATATTATGTTTTAAATCAATAAATCGAGCTGATAAAAATTAAGATGGTAAAGATCATACAGAAAGAAGGAATAGAATAATATCAATTAAAGATAAAAATAAATAAATAATAGCTTATCTGTCTTTCTGCAGCGTCTTGTGATTGCTGTTTTATTTTATTTCCTTTCCTTTTCTTTCTTCGGTTGAGTTAATATTGTCCCATTTAAAAACTTTCCACTGTATACAATAACTTTAGGTCACAACACAGCTACATTGCTTTGTAAACATATGTGCCTCATCTTGACACTGACTATGCTATTATTTATTGCCCATGAACCATTTGGGTCGCCTAGGGTGTACGTAGGTAGGGACACTGCACTTCACTTGATCTTGTTTGCTTTATTTGATTTAATATTATTAGAAAAACTTGTAATTATTAATTCCATAAGAACTCTGTTTTTCTATTGAGGCGCTTCATTTCAAGCAGAATTTCTTAATCTACTGGTTGCTGAAATTTTTTCGAGTTTAACGGGATTTCTACCACTTTTTTACCGCTTTTTAGAGAGCATCTTAAAAAACACGTCTATTCACGACGACACTTAACTTGCATTCTTGACGAAACGTTGTGGTACTTTTGACCAGAAATACTGATGAGGGCGTCATTTCCAGGTATAAAAGGGTCACTTGGTAGAACTTGATAACTCCAATCGTTTTCGGGGAAATTGCCGTTAAACATTTGAATAATTTTTCACAAATTCAAATTTGTTGAAACAAAATTTATTTATTGAAAAGTGTGCTTTGGTTACGTTTTAGTTCTGTCATGTACGTCATTTAATCATTTTATTTTGTTCTTGTGTTCCTCGAGATAATTTCGTTAACTTCTTTATTTAAAATGCCTGGATATAATAATTTTTCACATAGGGATGTGAAGGATATGATACATGTTTACGTACAAAAGCGGACGTGCTGCAGCGAGAAGATACTCATTTCAATATCCAAACAGAACACAGCCAGACCATAAGATTTTCAAAGATCTGTTTCGTCGTTTGGGAGAAACGGGTTTATTTCTCCATAAAAATGATGTAGAACGACCGAAACGAATTACTCCAGACCAAGAACTACAAATTTTAGTTCGTGTGGATGAAGATCCTCAGCAGCAACAGGGGTGAGTAAACAATCTGTTCTAAGAGTCTAACGCAAAGAACGTTTCTACCGATATCACTTCACTCCTGTACAAAACTTACTTTGAGGGTATCACAAAGGCTACACTTTTGTCAACTTACTCTAAATAAATGCAGCAAGGATCGAAATTTTGTTACGAACATTTTATTTACCGACGAAGCAACTTTTACTCGTCGAGGCGGTTTTAAACTCCAAATTTTTCGCATCTATTTGTTCTATCTTTGGCGTTGTAAATTAAACTTCTTTGTTGGGGTTTAAATGCTATTTTGATCTTATGTGTTTTGAGAATATTTGATATTTTCTCTGTTAGTGTATCAGAGTATGTGATTGTAGCGTAAGGTGTTTGTTTCTCTGCTCTAACTATGGGATAAATTGCTTTAAAAGTATATTGATTTTGTTTTTTGTTTGTTAATTTGGTGATAGTTTCTGTGGTTTCTTGGCTACTTTCTGTTGTTGAAAGTTCTGTTTTTGTTTGCGTTTCTGATAAAGGCAACGAATTAGATCTACTTAATTATAAGCTACTAGTTTGTTTGAGTGTGGATGGCAAGATTCAAAGGGGATCAGTTATATCAGTATATCTGGGTTTAGTAGTGTTTTACTCAATTTCGTTAGAATTTACAAAAACTTTTCGGGACAAACGATTCAGTATCGCGTGTTCTATTTGTGATAGACTTTAGTTTAAAAACGATTTGAAATTCTAGTGCCGATGTTTTATTCATTTTCATATATTTTTTTTATTCATACACTTAGGTGTAGTATACACTCCACGAGTTTGTCACAGTCCTTCCTCACCATCTATATATAAATCTATTATTAAACTTATTTTATGTATTTTCTTACTTCTTATTGGGTATTTTGCCACTGAAAAATATTTAAAATTTTAATGAAAAAACTTCTGCGCCAAACGGATCAGGCAGATGTTGGTTCTTGAATACTTGACCGATTCAAAAAGTCTCACACATAAAAATATATAAACTAGAACAATGTTATAAACTAAAAATGAAAATGAAAGCTATACGCAGTTAACGTTTCGGAAGAGAATCTACTTCCGTTCTCAAAACGTTTTGGCCGTCAACCATGACAGTTCTTTGTTTATGTATTTCCATAGTCACGTGAGACATTAAATTACATTTATCTTATTTTTACTCTTACTTCGTCTTCTAAGGATGGGCAACCAACTAGTACAAATTATTGAATAATTTGAAAAGCATCTATCCTCGTTTAATAAAATAATCACGGATTCTTTAAGTTTTCTCTTAGTTCCGTTGCTTTCTTTTTCCAAAATATTCGCCGAGTTCCATTTAATCCTGTGATTATTATCCCACGCCTGTTCACAAATTTTGGATTTTTCAAATTGTCCTATTCTAGCGTAATTTCTATGTTCACCAAGCCTTACGTTGAAAGGTATAGATGATTTACCTATGTAATGTTTTCTGCACTCACACGGAACACTATAAATACAATTTTTTCAATTTTGAACAATATTCAGAGGTTTGGTTTTTGATAAAACCGATCTTAGCGTGGAGCCCGTTTAAAAAACTGTTCATACGGAAAACCTGTTCCCAATTTTTCGTAATTTATCCGATAAATCATGTATATATGGAATTACTGCCATTGACCGAAATACCTTATGTTGTGACAGTATATTCTCTCTACTACCAATGTTCAATAACTGACTATCAACAAAACTCTCAGGAAATTGATTATTTAGTAAGACAGTTTTTATAAATTGCTTTTCGTTCCTTAATATTACGTCATTTGAAGAAACAATTTTGGCTCTGTCATACAAACACTTAACAACACCTTTCTTAACACTAATATGTTGATTTGAATTGAAATTTAAGTATCTGTTTGTGTGTGTTTGTTTTCTATACACACTGGTTTGGTATGTGTTATCTAATTGTTTAATTAAAATACAGACCGGTAATTTATTATTATATTCTATTTCTATTGTAAATTTAATTGAAGGTTCTTTTTCGTTAATCTGATTCAAGAAATTACTTAAACATTCTTTACTATAAGGCCATATAGCAAAAATGTCATCTACATATCTCCACCACACAATGGGCTTATAAACTAGATTATTAAGACTATTTTCCTCAAAATTTTCCATGAAAATGTTACTTAATATTGAAGATAATGAAGAACCCATGGCCAACCGAAGAACTGTCATGGCTGACGGCCAAAAATTTTGAGAATGGAAGTAGATTCTCTTCCGAAACGTTAACTGCCTATAGTTTTCATTTTCATTTTTTAGTTTATGAAATTGTTCTAGTTTATATATTTCATTCATTCATTGAAATTTTTAAATATTTTTCTGTGACAAAATACCCAATAAGAAGTAAGAAAATCTGTATATGCAAATAAATAATTACAGATATTATTTTATGCATTTGGAGCCATGCAATTTTTCAAACCAAATTTATCGTGAAGGGCCCAGACTAAGAAGGTACGCTTCAAACTGACTGCATACCAGTTTTATCCGGCGCGCATGTCCGCTACAGACGCAGTGGATGTGGAACCACGTGGGTGCTGTCCGCGTAGGCAAATTAAAATTGAATTCGTTCTCTTTAAACGGAGATCGTCGGCCGTTGCCAATATGCCGATCCGCAGCGATCGCCTTTTCGCACACACTGGTCTTGCGAGTCAAGGTTCTGATAACTGCGTATGAGTTATATCTACAGGTTGTTTATTATTATTCGTTTTGTTATTCATGCGGTGCCGCTCAGATTAAATCTAATGATTTTAGATGTGACAAAAGTATGATTTATTATCTATTTAATTATTTTGTTTTAATTTGAGGACTGTAATGATATGTATCGTAGCATGCCTAATAATTGTTAATTAAATGTTATATTATGACAATAATGAATACAATTTAATTTGCATGCTTAAATTAGGCAAATAAATGTCTCAAGTTTACCGTCAGTTAATGCTTATAATTTGATTACAATATTTAATCAATTATTTATTTAAACAGGATTAAGTTTAGAATTTGTCATTTTCCTTCCCTCGCATTCCGAAGGGAAGTATTGTATTCGAGAAAAGATCACCCTCCGAGATTTTTTCGGATTTTGACGTTTCAGATCACGTAGATTACGAAAATATAGTTTATTCAATTCCGTCAGTCTGTCTGTCTGTCCGTCTGTCTGTCTCTTGGTCCACGTTTCAAGACAGGCTAAACCTATTTCAGAAAAAAAAAATTCAAAATTTTTTCACCAAGATTTTCGAAAAATTTGTTACCACTAAATTACATGAAAAATTTTTGTTCTTTTTTCAAATTTAAAATTTCCACGTTTCATAGCGTTCTAAACCTACCAAAAAAAAAATTGAAATTTTTTTGACCATTTTTACTAAAATATACGGAATTTTTTTTCTTTGTACAAATTTAAAATTTCTACGTTTCCATGGCATTCCAAACCTATTTCGGAAAAAAAAATTTTGCAACATTTTACCATTTTGGAAAAAATTTACCACTCGAATAGAAGGAACAAATTTGTTTTGCTCAAATTTAAAATTTTCACGTTTCATGACATTCTAGGCCAATTTCAGAAAAAAAAAATTTGAAAATTTCTTTCACCAACATTTCTGAAAAACTTTTTATCACTAAAATAGATGTAAAATTTTTTTTTCTTTGCTCAAATTTAAAACTTTCACATTTCATGGCATTCTAAACCTACTTAAAAAAAATTACCACTATTATAGAATAGAAGGAAACTTTTCTTTTTGCTCAAATTTAAAATCTCCACGTTTCATGAAAGTCTAAACCTACTTCAGAAGAAAAAAATTTTGAAAATTTTTTTACCAACATTTTTGAAAAATTAAAAAAAAATGAATTTTTTTAACCACCACTATAGTTCCACTCCACTACGTGAATGTGGAATTGAAAATGTGACAAATGGCAATAATATTTGGCATATGCACCTACTATACTTTTATTGAAAAATGTACAGGGTGGTAATCCCAAGAAATAATTCAGTCATGGTGGACATTTGTAAAGGTATTTGCGCAAGCCTTCCATATGTGGCACCTGTTATTTAGTATTGAACTTTTGCTGTTGGATGAGCACTCTGTATATTTTTTTCACCAAGACTTATCAGGTTTTCTTTGTAATAATATTGATAACTACATCATGTCATTTCGTAATTATTAAATTTTTAGAGTGACCGCCATGCACAAAGAGGGAAGTTCCGTGTAAATACCTTTACCGATTTTTTTCATAGAAATTCAGGCAGGTCAGCACAATTTTTCTCAAATAGTTATTTTAAGGTCCAATTGTCATCAGTGCTTTAAGTAGGTATAGTAACAAATAAACTGAATTTGTCTCGCAGGATTTATTATCTATAATATAAATGATGAAACCGCCAAACGTTCAGGATCGATTTTCAGGTTAAAATAACACTTTTTAAGTTAAAAAAAAAGGAAAATACGGTATAGTTTTGGAAATTCACAAAAACTGCTCGAAATGTCAGCATTTGATTTTCAACCAATCTTAGTCGATATGCCTTGTAATGATAGAATAAAGAGATGGTTCCAATTAGATGGATGTCCAGCACATTACACTCTATCAGTCCACCGATCGTTGCATGACTATTTTTCGGTCGCGGTCGAGACTGCCCCCACTCTTCGCCTGCGCGCTTTCCAGACATCACTCCTACGGACTTTTTTGTATGGGGTACGAAGAAGGACGAGGTTTATGCGGAGCGGTCAACTTCAGAGCATGATATGAATATAAATAATAATAATTACACGGAAAAGTAGACATTTTTATTTATTGATATATTTTATTCCATTAATTTGATAAATATTGATTAGTTATTGTTTTTTTTTAGTATTTTTTCACTATTATGATACTGTCAAATTTCTTTTGCACTAAACAAAATGAAAAAAATCAGTAAGCAATCAATCCAGAGCAAGAAATGTTTAAAACAGAGGTTCAATTGTCTGTTTAATGGCATTGGCATTAGCAGACCATACAACACTGTTTTGTGTCACCACTATTTTTACTTCCACATCCACATAGTGGAGTGGAAGTATAATAATCGTAAAAAAAATTTCGATTTTTTTTTTGTTGAAATATGTTTAGAATGTCATGAAACGTCGAGATTTTAAATTTGAGCGAAAAAAAAAAATTCTGTTTGTCGCTCAGTCGGTCTGTAGGTTTGTAACTTTTTTTTGTGCGCACGATATCTCTGGAAGGGTTTAAGATTGACTTGAAATTTTATATGCGTATGTACTATAACGAGATCTGGAATTGGATTGTTTTTTGAACTCAACTGGTGCAGGGTTGGGGGTAAATAGGGGTAAATAGGACAAAAGAGTACAAAAATTTGGGATTGGGTGTATATACTAGAAGCCAAGGCCTCAGATTTTTTAATAATATTTCCACCCCCCGCACCACCACCCCGTTATAAAAGGGGTTGATAAAATAAAATTGAGATATTCACTTGAAATTTGGTACGCGTATGTATTATAACGACATCTGGAACTAGATTGTATTTTAAGATGATACCGTTGTAAGAGTTGGGGTTAAATAGGGGTGAATAGGGCAAAATAAGTGTAACAAACTGGTAAGAGTACAGAAACTTGGGATTTGGTGTATGTACTAGAAGCCAAAGGCCTCTGATTTTTCTATAATATTTTCAATTCCTCCCACCACTCCATTATTAAAAGGGTTGATAAAACTAAATTGAGATTTCCACTTAAAATTAGGTACATGTATGTATTATTACGACATCTAAAATTGGATAGTATTATGAGATGATTTCGTCAAAGGGTTGGGTCTTAAATAGGGATAAATAGGGGGAAATAAGTAAAGCAAGCTGGTAAAAGTACAGAAACTTGGAATTTGGTGTATATACTAGAAGTCAAGGCCTCAGATTTCTTTATAACATTTTTCAAACCATCCAGTACCTCCACACTATTATTAAAGGGGTTGATAAAATATAATTGACCTATTCACTTGAAATTTGGTACGCGTATTATAACGACATTTGGAACTAGATTATATATTTAGATGATTCCTTTAAAGGGGGGGGGGGGGTGTATTGGGGACAATAGGGGGGGAAGCTAATAAGAGTCCAGAGACTTCATCTTTGGGGCACATTCTAGAACAACATTTTTTTTCCATGACTTCTGCCTCAAACATTATTAAAATTTTACGACCAATTATTTCCACATATAAGAGTACAAATATAGTTAAAATATTTTTCTTTAAAGAAACTAGGATAGTAAATGTGGATGTGGAATTGTGGAAGCAGTGATTCCTTAGGCAGCGGTTTTTAATATCTACAGTGAATATGTGATGCAACTTGTGTTGTAGGATTGGTAGGGTGAATAGCTAGCTATAACTGGAACTAACATTTCCAATTTGCAAATTCTTAAATTTCTTTGGTGCTCTTTTTGGCATTCTTGTCCTCTCATCTGTTTATCTAAATATCTGGTAGAAATTAAATTCTGCACTCCATCTCGGTAACATTAGAATTTGATACATAGTCTGACAGAGAGAGCATAATATATGGAAATTGTGTGCGGAACTGTTCTCTGTAAGTAGAAAGTATTTATGTATATTAAAAGCAACGTATTCTTAATATTGTGTATTTAATATATACAGGGTGGTCGGTAAGTAATGGTCCATAGAGCAACAGCAAATTCCTAATATTAAAATATAATTTTTTGTGTAGATTCTAGAGTTCGACACATAAGCAAGTTAAGAAGCTTCTGAGGATAATAAACTTTGGATATGATTGGGTATGAAATCTTGTTGGAAAATTGATTTTAAATTGGAAGGTGCAAATGTACTTTTAACTTTCTTACCCGTAACGTTATTATTTTTTTTATGAAAAAATTCTAAACCTATATTATTTTAGTGAAATAAGGATACTTGTCATTAGTTTTAGAAATTGACCATTGCGTTGTCGAGAAAATAGCATTCTAACAATCGGCCTCATAATTATTCATTATAAGAAATATTAACACAGTAGTGGCTGATGCCAACAATACTGTTGATATTTAAACATTTTTCTCGTAACAGTTGTTCACTTTTTATGATTTATTTATCTATTTTTTGGTAGTATCAGTTCATAAACGGAAGTCAGAGCAAGCCGAGACATAACAATTACTCAAACTTAGATATCAGAGTTATGGTTCGTATTTACTGTCAACTGAATAACATTGCTGCACAATGTGAGTGTTTGTGAAAATTTACAAACATTTTGCAACCTGGTCATAGACTATATCAAAATTTGTTCAGAAATGTAAGCAAAAGTTTTTCATTTCATTCTAAACGTGATAAGATAAGACCAAGAAGACGAAATACTAGTTCGCATTGCACATAATCCACAAACTTGTACAAGACTTACAATACAATACTGAAACGGACCGTACCCACCTATATTAATCAAAAACTTATTCCCGCGTCTATTAATCAAAATTTACATATTTCTGAAAATTGTACACGATTCGGTAAGAAACCAAATATCACCCAGTATCCGCATAAAAATATTTCACGTATATTCTGATAGTAAAATTTAAAGTTTTAAAATACAGTCGATTCGTGTAGTTTTAAAATCTCTAGAAACGTACATCCCGGGCGAAGCAAGAATGTTTCACACCGATAAGACACTCCAGTTAATAGAGTTAACATCAACATTCGGCGATAACATAAACAAAGGTGTACGGTCTCACGGGAAACGGGCTAGTAAGAGACATTTGGTGTGTAACGTCACGACTTTGGGGGTATTTTCCGAGTATAAATACGCGAGGGAATTTTATATCGGGGTCAGACGCTATCTATCATTGACCGAATCCAATTGTTCGCCATAGTGCTCGTTGAAATAAGACTGGGAGCTGCGAACCAACTGACCACTACCCGCTGACCAATTATTTGAATATAATTAGCTATTAGCTAAGATTATACACTGGACTTTATTATTCGCCATAGTGCTCGTTGAAATAAGACTGGGAGCTGCGAACCAACTGACCACAGCATCCGCTGTACTTTCCATTGTCCACCAGATACTTGTTAAAACCAAGCTGAACTGGGTACGAGGCTGAGAAAAGAGATTTTTACGAAGCGACCCCAAAACTCGCGATCTCTTTTGTACCCGCACAACGCTACAGGGACATTGGTCAGTTTATGCATTGTAACCGACACACGCAAGTGTCAGGTTAACGAAAATGCTGGAAATGCAGGAGGACGAGACAAATACCAGTGACCCGGGTCACCTAGCGATTTATACGCAAGGTATAAATAATTAATGTCGCTGAAAAAGAGAAGTATTGTTTTTAAATGTAACTTCGTTAAATAATTACACAATTCAAATGAAACGGGACCGGGGAAACTTTAATTAAATTTGTTACATTTCGGCTCTATATTTCGGAACTTAAACTCACGGTATCGCGGTTTTGGCATTGTGGCACTTTGACTAGTTAGAATTTTATTATTTAGAAAATTTCTATAATGTTAATTTTTATTTGTAGCGTAATTAACTGTTTGCTGAATTTCAGACTATGTTAAATCATGTCCTATTTAAAACAATAACTTTTAAAATATTTACTTTTCAACAGCGGCAGATTTTTGTTGCCAAACAATTTCTGTTACGGTTTGTTTTGTCGTGTGGTCAATGAACTTCTACAATATTTGATGGTTCGAAGGGTTTTACAGCTGTTCGGACCTGCCGGTTTATTTATGTCCTACTTGTAGGGATGCTGTCACTGGACTTTTGTGGGTCACCCACTGATAAGGCCTGTGATTTGCCCCCTGCTAGTTTAACATAAATATACTTTTAAATATTATCACATGTTAAACTTTGTACTGGGTGTTTTACCTTTTATTCATTCACGATGACATATTTATGTCATGGGCGAGTTGAAATTGATACAAATTGCTTGTTCATTCAATTGTTTGAATAATTACCATCTTCGCAACACAAAAACCTATTGGTAGCCAATTGGCTGGTTCTGAATCAAGTTTATTGATCAGATACCATAATTCTACGCTTCGAAATCAAACTATGTTTGAATAGGCAATTACTTGAGATTTCAACTTGCCGTGCATTCAATTAAATAAACTATTGCGAGTTTTCGCCACCCAAGTATGAACTTTCCATGTTCCGAATTCAATATTTTTTACTTCAGTTTTGAACGAGGATTCTCGTTATAATCATTATTATTTTTAGTGATTATTGGAGTTGTTTATTTGACCACTCGACAAACTTACACGTGACTGTTGTCCCAACGAAATCTGTTGCTGTAATATAAATTTGTGGTTGAATTACTCACATTTTGATTTATATGTAAGCAACTATTTTCTGGCCATTGCCACACCAATATTTTATAAATGATACTTTCTGACAATTGTCTGATTATACGTATAAAAACGTTACTTGTTTTTAATTATTTTACCTTTACCAGAAATTGAAAATAAAGTGCATAATTACCAGAAAAACTAGCCAAGTAAATATAAGATTTACTTGGGCTTAAATAAAACGAATATTTAAAATAAAATAAGTAAACATAAGGTTTACTTGAACATTACAATAGCGAATAAAAATGAATTCTAAAATATGATAAAAACTTAAACAAAAGTTAACATAAAAGATAAAATAAATAATTCAGTATAAATTAAATAAAAAGAATAATTTAGAGTTTGAACTTTATACAGGGTATTATAAAAATACTTAATTATTTTATCGATTAAATAAACAAGTGCCAAAACAATATTCAGTGCTTAATTTAAACAATTAAATAAAGAACTATAATTAGAACTTTGACAAATAAATTAATAACAATATTTAGAGTAAAGAACGAATCATTAAATGTCATAATAAATAGTTAATTATCAATTCCATAAATAAATCAGAACCAGTAATATCAAACCTAGAAAAAGAACTATGGTAAAAATAAACTACAAATCACAAACGTAAATTTGAGTCCTACCACTAAACTAGACGATCACACAGCCAAATTAGTTTAATTGTGTTTATAATTAGACATTCAGGGGAGAGGGGAGGGTAATTGGTAATTAATCAAATCAGAATTTAACAGCAAAACAATAGGCGTGGGGGGGGGGTGCGTTACACTGGTGCCGCAGTGACCAGGATATTAGAGTTTTAAATTGATATTACTTGGTTTCGTTAATTTATAATGTTGTCTATTGTTCTTCAAACAACAGACATTGTTATCGTGTGTCCGAAATATAGAGCCGTCCACGTATTTCAAATTTTTTAGATAAAACTGATACTGCTTATGTTTTAAATATAGAATCCCTTGGAGCCAGCAGCCTACCCACCACCGACCCGGAAACTGTCGTACCGCCTCCGCCGCCTCCCACCTTGGAAGAAAAACTTGACCGCCTGCTGCAAACAGTACAAGAAATGCAAATAAATCAACGTCGCCTACATGCACAATTGGGAAAAAGCTTAGTAGCCATGCATAGGGAACGACAAGCCGCCACCGCCAATATCCGACGACAAATCCAAGAAATTGCCGCCTCCAGAGACACAACCACTTCTATTGTCTCGCAATTTCCCACCAACGATGACCGTCCCATTTACATAACGCCGAGTCCGCCAATGCCTAAATTCCCGAGTAAAAACAAACATCCTGTGAAGTATCTACACGAACTGGAAGCCTACTTACAGAAAATGAATGTACCTGAAGAAAACAAATTGAATGTGGTACATGAATCCCTGACCAACGAGGCGCAAGACTGGGCGTCCATTTACAAAATTTGCTGGGAAAGTTTCTACGACTTTAAGGCAGACTTTCTCAGTTGTTTCTGGTCTGAGGAAGAACAAAACAAACTTCGCCGCCTCCTATCTACGCACCGATGGTCACACAAAGATGGGCGAAACATGGAAGCTTATTTTGCGCATTATGTTGGTTTGGCACGCTTGCTAACTGAACCGCTCCCCGAGCATACTCTTGTAAACGAGCTGATGAAACATTTTCCTGCCAATATCCAGTCTCTGTGGCAACTCAAAACCAACAAGTCCATATCAGGTGCTGTCGAATTTCTCCGCCACCAGGAGAATATTTTATCGCCGCCTACCTCCATGGCGACTATACCAACGCAGCCGCCGACGGCGATCCATCAGAGTCCTAACAAACGATACCGATGGGATAGGGGAGAGAGGAACAACGAAGAAAATTAATTTCCTGTCTGCAGACAAACAATATTCTAATTACAATGCCCTATTGTCTTGACTGTATTGCTGACCAGCTAGCTGCAATCCTGTAACTCTACAATGCGACACATCATGATGTCGGCAAATTTAAACATGTAAATAAACTACTCTATGGTACTATATTAATGGACACTGGCTGCGAATTTCCATATAATTTGCAAGAAGATACACTTAGGCAAAATTTCACCTGGACAGCCGTACAGATTACCACTACGTGCAATGTTAGTCGAAATGGGTTTGTACTAAAAGGAAAAGGCGTCACTTAGAACATTAGGCTACAGAATTACAAATCTAACTAGCTGAAGACGACTTCGATGTACATGCAGTTATAATGTACCTGGATTTAATTGACCATATACCTGTGTCAGGTACTGGCTAGGGCGACACAACAACAAAAATATGGGCATCACAAATACAGGAGGCGTATGAATATGGGGGCGATATGTGCATCGGAGTCGAGCTGGAGTATGGATGGTTATTTCGAGAGGTGTTGAATGGATGTCATCAACGAGGCCTACTGGGATTCACACCGCAGGGGAGGGCGGCACCGAGGCCTACGAGTGGTTTCCGAAGCAGGGGAGAGCACCGTCGATCCGAAGAGGAGGCTAGATTTTCATCGCAGCGTCGGGTACTTAGGGATGTCGACAGGGTATAAAAATTCATTTTTAAATTGCTGATAGGGTTCTTTTCAATTTCTTTTTCACTTTGAAATAATTTTTCAAGTTAGGGACGAGTAAATTGAGGGCAACTTAAATATTGTTTAATTTTTGTTTTAAATTTTTCTTCTGCACCAGAAATATGATTTAACATAGAGACATTTTTGTTGCTTTGCAATAATTTCTCCAGGGGTATCTTTGACCACAGTGAATTTTTATTTCATATCATTATTAATACCGGTTTAAAGTAGCTTTCTCCTGTATAGAACTCTGTGACTGGCTTGGTTACGGATTTTTGTCCTAAGGCTGTTCACGGGCTATCATATGTATTCCGCAACGAGGGAAAGCTGGAACAGGATTCTGTGCAGCATGGAATATGGGGATAAATACGGGGAACTGAGGGTCACAGCTTTTATTCTGGAGATATTTTTTTGTTATCGCCTTAGATTTTTTTTCTTGGATATTTTTGGGGAAAGTAAATTTTTGTTTTTCCGACTTATCTATTTATGGTGCAGAGAACTCTTCAAGTTCAAACAAATAGGATTGTACAACCAGTTAGAAATATTTTTTTATTATTCTCATATAGCCTAGGGAAACTATTTTTTTTTTTTCTCTTTTTTTTTTTTCTTAAAGTTTTATTAGGTATTTCTAATTTAATTTCTTACAGGATTAGATTAGGTATTTCTTTCTCTCAGTCAGAGTTAGGGAAAACTTGTAAGTCATAAGTGCCACTTTGATCAAATTCGCGCAGTTTGTAGCTTATAAAATAGCTAGCTTCGCTATCATTCTATAATCAACAAAAGGGGAGAGTGAAACGGACCGTACCCACCTATATTAATCAAAAACTTATTCCCGCGTCTATTAATCAAAATTTACATATTTCTGAAAATTGTACACGATTCGGTAAGAAACCAAATATCACCCAGTATCCGCATAAAAATATTTCACGTATATTCTGATAGTAAAATTTAAAGTTTTAAAATACAGTCGATTCGTGTAGTTTTAAAATCTCTAGAAACGTACATCCCGGGCGAAGCAAGAATGTTTCACACCGATAAGACACTCCAGTTAATAGAGTTAACATCAACATTCGGCGATAACATAAACAAAGGTGTACGGTCTCACGGGAAACGGGCTAGTAAGAGACATTTGGTGTGTAACGTCACGACTTTGGGGGTATTTTCCGAGTATAAATACGCGAGGGAATTTTATATCGGGGTCAGACGCTATCTATCATTGACCGAATCCAATTGTTCGCCATAGTGCTCGTTGAAATAAGACTGGGAGCTGCGAACCAACTGACCACTACCCGCTGACCAATTATTTGAATATAATTAGCTATTAGCTAAGATTATACACTGGACTTTATTATTCGCCATAGTGCTCGTTGAAATAAGACTGGGAGCTGCGAACCAACTGACCACAGCATCCGCTGTACTTTCCATTGTCCACCAGATACTTGTTAAAACCAAGCTGAACTGGGTACGAGGCTGAGAAAAGAGATTTTTACGAAGCGACCCCAAAACTCGCGATCTCTTTTGTACCCGCACAACGCTACAGGGACATTGGTCAGTTTATGCATTGTAACCGACACACGCAAGTGTCAGGTTAACGAAAATGCTGGAAATGCAGGAGGACGAGACAAATACCAGTGACCCGGGTCACCTAGCGATTTATACGCAAGGTATAAATAATTAATGTCGCTGAAAAAGAGAAGTATTGTTTTTAAATGTAACTTCGTTAAATAATTACACAATTCAAATGAAACGGGACCGGGGAAACTTTAATTAAATTTGTTACATTTCGGCTCTATATTTCGGAACTTAAACTCACGGTATCGCGGTTTTGGCATTGTGGCACTTTGACTAGTTAGAATTTTATTATTTAGAAAATTTCTATAATGTTAATTTTTATTTGTAGCGTAATTAACTGTTTGCTGAATTTCAGACTATGTTAAATCATGTCCTATTTAAAACAATAACTTTTAAAATATTTACTTTTCAACAGCGGCAGATTTTTGTTGCCAAACAATTTCTGTTACGGTTTGTTTTGTCGTGTGGTCAATGAACTTCTACAATATTTGATGGTTCGAAGGGTTTTACAGCTGTTCGGACCTGCCGGTTTATTTATGTCCTACTTGTAGGGATGCTGTCACTGGACTTTTGTGGGTCACCCACTGATAAGGCCTGTGATTTGCCCCCTGCTAGTTTAACATAAATATACTTTTAAATATTATCACATGTTAAACTTTGTACTGGGTGTTTTACCTTTTATTCATTCACGATGACATATTTATGTCATGGGCGAGTTGAAATTGATACAAATTGCTTGTTCATTCAATTGTTTGAATAATTACCATCTTCGCAACACAAAAACCTATTGGTAGCCAATTGGCTGGTTCTGAATCAAGTTTATTGATCAGATACCATAATTCTACGCTTCGAAATCAAACTATGTTTGAATAGGCAATTACTTGAGATTTCAACTTGCCGTGCATTCAATTAAATAAACTATTGCGAGTTTTCGCCACCCAAGTATGAACTTTCCATGTTCCGAATTCAATATTTTTTACTTCAGTTTTGAACGAGGATTCTCGTTATAATCATTATTATTTTTAGTGATTATTGGAGTTGTTTATTTGACCACTCGACAAACTTACACGTGACTGTTGTCCCAACGAAATCTGTTGCTGTAATATAAATTTGTGGTTGAATTACTCACATTTTGATTTATATGTAAGCAACTATTTTCTGGCCATTGCCACACCAATATTTTATAAATGATACTTTCTGACAATTGTCTGATTATACGTATAAAAACGTTACTTGTTTTTAATTATTTTACCTTTACCAGAAATTGAAAATAAAGTGCATAATTACCAGAAAAACTAGCCAAGTAAATATAAGATTTACTTGGGCTTAAATAAAACGAATATTTAAAATAAAATAAGTAAACATAAGGTTTACTTGAACATTACAATAGCGAATAAAAATGAATTCTAAAATATGATAAAAACTTAAACAAAAGTTAACATAAAAGATAAAATAAATAATTCAGTATAAATTAAATAAAAAGAATAATTTAGAGTTTGAACTTTATACAGGGTATTATAAAAATACTTAATTATTTTATCGATTAAATAAACAAGTGCCAAAACAATATTCAGTGCTTAATTTAAACAATTAAATAAAGAACTATAATTAGAACTTTGACAAATAAATTAATAACAATATTTAGAGTAAAGAACGAATCATTAAATGTCATAATAAATAGTTAATTATCAATTCCATAAATAAATCAGAACCAGTAATATCAAACCTAGAAAAAGAACTATGGTAAAAATAAACTACAAATCACAAACGTAAATTTGAGTCCTACCACTAAACTAGACGATCACACAGCCAAATTAGTTTAATTGTGTTTATAATTAGACATTCAGGGGAGAGGGGAGGGTAATTGGTAATTAATCAAATCAGAATTTAACAGCAAAACAATAGGCGCAGGGGGGGTGCGTTACAATACAATACATTACTTTATTAGTGTTGGTACACAAAGTATTTACACACGTCAACATACAATACGGAGGTAAAAATATAAGGTATAAATATATAGAACACATGATATAAAGTATAAGACTAAGGCACATGTTATAAAAGACAAACTAAGTAAAATAGAAATTATAATATAAAATAAATTACACAATGACAAAATAAACTTAGCTTAGGTATTTAAAAAAATATTACATAATAAAATCTACTGTTGTTAAAATCTCTCATAATTCTATAAGTTGTATGTCACTGTTTAGAAATTCGTTCAAGGTATAAAATGCCCCTGCAGTTAGGATATTTTTTATACATTCTTTGTATTTTTTGAAGGGTAGATTTTTAATTTGTTCTGGCAGTTTATTATATAGTATGGGAGCATAGTAATTTGTAGAAACTTTACTTTTGCCTACTCTATGGTATTCAATATCAAGATTCATGTGTTGTCTTGTATGGTAGTCGTGTATATCATCACGCAGCTGAAATAGGTTCAGATTTTCTTTGACCCACATTAGGCATCTAAAAATATACAAGGATGTTAGAGTCAATATCCTCAGTTCCACGAATTTGAGTCGTGCATCCTCTCGATACGCTAGGCCACTAATAATTCTTATAGCCCTCCGTTGTAACTTGAATATTTGCTTTGCATGAGGCGAGTGTCCCCATGCCAATAAGCCATATCCCATATGTGATTGGAAGAGACTATAGTATACTGATACCAGTACCGACTTATTGTTCATCATTTACCTTAACAATTTGTTTGAAATTAGCTCTGAGGGTACCATCATCAGCTTTGCTGATGATACAGCAATTTTCTATGAAAGTGATACCTGGAACAACTTGCGGGAAAAGGTGCAGAATGACTTTGAAAATATAAAAGCATGGTTCGATAATAAGCTTCTCTCGCTGAATTTTGAAAAAACAGTGTTTGTACCTTTTACCTCGTATAGTTGCTTCCTGCCACACTTCAAATCCCTAGAAATAAAAGATGATCAACAGAATAGGTTTTTAATATCTTCTCAAACATATCATAAATACCTAGGATTAATTATCGACTGTCATCTAAGATGGGACAAACAAGTAAACTATGTTACAGAGAAACTAAGAATACATATCCATCTTTTTAAATTTCTAAAACAAGTACTAGATATTAAACACCTAAAAATAATTTACACGGCCCTTGTAGAGCCACACATTAAATATGGCATAATAGGATGGGGAGGCGTAATGAATGTACATTTAAACAAGTTAGAAATGACACAAAAAAGAATCCTTAAAATTATGTACAACAAAGATCATACCTATTCCACTGATAATTTATATAGAGAAATGTCAATTATGGATCCACGCCAGCTATTCTTCTTCAGTCTGACCGTTGTTCAGTACTCTGAAAGTAAAAATATTCTACAACATGAATATAACACCAGACATAGAGGCAACCTAATACCTGTTAAACAAATATACAAAACAATTGGACAACGATCCCATGTATTCTTAGAACCTAAGGCGTTTAATTTTATACCTGAAACATTAAAAAAATTATTAAATAAAAAAATATTTAAGAAATATGTAAAAAAATTTATAACAGAAACTCCCAGAATTGAAATACGCAAATTACTAGACTTAAAAAACACTTAAAAAAAGCTAAATAAATGTGATACTTACCAAATTTTAAAAAACTATATGCCCTATCAACCGACCATATACTTCGAACATAAAACTGCAAATAATAATAAAAAAAAAAAGATGCTACAAAATTGTTAGAAATTGAAAAATTAAACAGTACCTAAAATATGAAACAGAGTATGATTGTCTATACTCTGCATTCTTATTATTTTATTTCCCAAATAGGATATATTAAATGTATATTAATCCTTTTTTAATTATTGCATTAATTTGTAAAACAATTTTTTCTATGCCCCTTGTTACAGTCACATTCAAGGTTAAATTGAACCTTCTGTGATTTCTTTTCATGTTTATTTGTATTTAGATGTAAATGTTGTCTTATATTTATATTATTATCTCAAATAAACATTATTATTATTATTATTAACTGATTGATATAGATTCCTCAACAAATAGATATTTTTTGACAGTTTCCTTGACAGCTGGTCTGTATGTTGTTCCCATGACAATTTGGGGTCTAAATAGATTCCCAGAAACTAACAGAAGAGGGATTAATGAAGTCGCAATTTCTTAAAGTGAAGATGCATTGCATCGTTTTGTCGTCATTGAGACTTAGTTGATTTGCACTAAACCAAGACGCTGCTTTCGACTGTGTCTCAGTCATGCCACTTATAAGATTGTTAAATTTCTTGTTTATGTCTAGGGTTGTTGTGTCATCTGCATAACACAGGATATCGGTACCCGGAATACAATCCAATAAATCATTTATATAAATGAGAAATAACAGCGGACCAAGCACCGACCCTTGTGGCACTCCGTATTTGACTGTCTTTACTTCTGAATTCAGATCGTTATATCGTACTAGTTGTTTCCTGTTCGACAGATACGACTGAATTAATTTAATACTTATATGACTGAATCCATAATATTTTAATTTCAATATAAGTGTGTCATGAGAGACACAGTCGAACGCCTTGGTCAGGTCGCAAAATGTTACTCCTACATAAGTACATTCATCAAATCCCTGAGAGATTTTAGTAACTAGTTCTAACAGAGCCATCTCTGTGTTACGTTTTGTTCGAAAACCATACTGACCATTGGCAAAGAAACTATTACTCTCGAAAAAATCAGCTATCTGTTTTGCTATTAACCATTCGATTATTTTAGCAATTATAGGCACCAATGATATCGGCCGATAGTTGCCAGGATCCTCAAGACACCCCTTCTTATAAATGGGTATAACCTTAGATATCTTAAGTGCATCTGGGAATTCTCCTATTTTGAAGCACAGATTAATTAGATATGTTAGGGGTATTAGTATTAGGTTTTTTATGTTCTTAATTATTTTAACGTTTATACCATATGTATCTTTAGAATTTTTGTTCTTTAAATTATCTACTGCTTTACGAACTTCATTGATGCTTACTTCACGGAACTGAAAATATTGAGTTATTTGCATCTTTAAATAATTATTAGGTGAAACATTAATATCAGGTATGGAGGAAATAATTTTATCTGCTTGATTGACAAAAAAAGTATTAAGTTCACTAGCATTCAGTGTATTTGTCTGCTGATTCTGATTTTTAGGGCGGCTGTTATTAATAACATCCCACATTGCTTTAGGAGAGTTATTTTTGATTTTATATATTCTTCATTGGCTTTTCTTCTGCTGTTTAGCAGTTCAGCCTTATATAATTTTCTATAATTATTGCGTATATTCTTATTATGCTCAGTGGGATCATATTTATGCAAATCATAGAAAAAAGCAAGAATTTCTCTCATATGTTTCAGGCGAGGATAAAACCAAGTGACAGTATGATTGTTTTATGGAGTTTGTAGCTATTATTTTTTCAGGAAAAGCTACTCTCATGCTTTGCACAATATTATCAATAGACTGTTCGAATTTACTATTTATGTTCAATTGTGTTGATTTGATATATCCAAAATGAATTGATTCTATTATGTTATAAAATGTAAACAAACCATGGTCATTTATTGGAACTATTTTTCGTTTACATACTTCATTCTTGCCTTGTTCCAAATTCACATAAATTATGATAGATTTATGATCCGATATGTTTAAATCGCGAACCTTTATTTCATAATTAGTGTCAAAATTAATTAAAATATTATCGAGGCAATTGTTACCTCTTGTAGGTTGCAATATGCATGCCTTAAGATTAAATGAAGTTATCAGATTATTAAACTCTTTATCTTGTTTGTCGATTATTGCGTGCAGATAAATTCCATCCATTCCATTTCACGCCTGTGCAAAATTTTCAGAACAGACAAAATATTGACCACACATTCGTCAACAAAGTATTATTTACGGATGAAACTACATTTACCAGCTGAGGCATCTTTAATTTAAGAAACAATCATTTTTGGGAAGTTGAATCATCATGTAAAGCAAGAACCAACAAGAGAAATCAATGTTTGGTGTGGGATCATTGAAGACCATTTTCCAGGACCACACTAGTTGCCAAGAAAATACGTGTCTCTTGCAGGATGACGCCCCACCACATTTTACCAATCAAGTACGAATTTATTTAAACACCAATTTTCATGAGCGCTGGATTGATCGTGGTATTCTGTCCTTGGCCAGCACGTAGTCCAGATTTTAACCCATTGTATTTCGGTGTATGGAACGCAATGGAAGATCATTTTTACAAAAATTCCACAAATACCTACTACTAACTTTGGCAAAAAATCAATGCAGCAGCAGCCTTTTTTGGTCCAATAGTATTATTTAATATGAGGCGATCTTTCACGAATCATATAGATAAGTGTATCGAGGAGAATGGTCGACATATTGAAACTTTACTCTGAAATAATATTTCATTTATTATGTTTTCTATCTATTTCTCTTCATTATTTTTCAAATAAAACTTGATAATTGGTGCTTTAATTCTATCTGTCATAGTGTCAACATTACAATGTTTAAATGTCAAAAATATTGTTGACATCGGCGTCTACTACGTTAATAAGTATTTCTTAAAATTAATTATGAGACAGTTTGTTAAAATTAAATTTTCTCGAAAGCAAAAAAAAAAATAGGTTTAGGTTTTAATAAAAAAAGCACCAAGGTTACGGGTAAAAAAGATAAGAGTACATTTACACCTTAAACATCGCTTATCTGATGCTCTCTAGGATCTACAGTGTGACCATTTTGAATAGAAACACCCCTGTACAAAATGTGTCTATTATCTTATTTTAACGGAGCTTCCTTTAAAAGATAGGTCATCGAAAGCTCTGCTTTACGACAAAAATTTAGACATAAATTTCAATTTTCAAGACCTACTATGATTTTTTTTCAATGTCGAAATTGGACAAATTTGATTAGCGATTTATTTAATAAAATCTAACTATACCACTGGATTTAGAAACATCTTAAATTGGTAAATCGAAAATTTCGTGAAAAAATATTAAATAATGACAGATTTATGACAAAATTAATGTAGGTAAAATTTTATAATAACTTTTACATGATTTTTTCTAAAAATCGAAGTAGCCTGTGAAAAATAATCAATAAAAAGATAAATCTAGTGAACAGCTTCAATAAATATTGTCTTTTTATTGAGTAATGACATAATTCTAGGGTGCCATGGAAAACAAATTTTAAAGTCAGACGTCAAATCTTTAAAATACGCATATACTCAGGGTACATTGTTACTGAAATTATAAAATTGATCAATATTATCAAGTATTAGTTTATTAGTTTGAAGTTAAAATTATGGATACTCCAAATGTAGTAGAAAAAATTGAACTTGTGCGCCTTAGAGGAGATAATGACAGAACTTTGGGAGAGGTATGTGATATATTTACTAATAGGCACCCGAATAGGCCCAACATCGCTAAAAGTACCGTTTCTAAAATAAACTAATTTTTAATGAGTGAGGCGCTGTGACAAGGCGTATTATAAGAACGGATAATGTACAAAGAAGACCCACGTACGAGCAGACCGTTTTAAATTATTTTAACAACAATCCAAATGTCAGTGTAATGAGTGTAAGAGTAGCTAGCTTAGATTTGAATTTACTTACAGAAAATGTTCGCAATGTCGTAAAAAGAATAAGTTAAAACCATTCAAACCCAAGTTTTTACATACGTTGGAACCTGGTGATGATGAAACACGGATGGAATTTTACTTGTGGGCTCAAGGAGAGTATCTTAACAGAAATTTTTTGAAAACTACTTTATTCAGCAATGAGGCAACTTTTACCACAAATGGGGTGGTATCGTCACAATATTGTAGGTTTTGTGCTACAGAAAACCTAGAGTGGGTCATTAATTGTAAAAGACAATATTCCCAAAAAGTTTAGTGTGGGCTACTCAATGAAACAATCATTGGTCCTTTCTTTCTTGAAGGTAATATGAATAGCATGCAGTTTTTACAGTTCCCAAGAAACGAATTTTGGAATATGCTACATGAACTTTCAATACAAGAAAGAGTAAATCTGCACTTTCAATTAGATGGCAGCCCTGTTCATAATGCCAGCGTGGTTACCAGATGGCTTAATGCTAACTTTCCTGATCGATGGATAGGTCGAGGTAGCCCGTTAATAGAATGACCACCCCGATACCCGGACTTAACACCGATGGATTTCTTTTTATGGGGTCTAATAAAATCTAAGGTTTACATGTCACGCCCGAGTAATAGAGAAGATTTGTGTACAAGAATAAGACAAGCTTGTGCAGAAGTTAAACGGCAACAATTACAGAATGTCATGTCATGTCAAAGAATATTAAAAAACGATTCGACAAGTGCATCGAAATAAAAAGCGGTCTTGTAAAGGCTGTAAAAATTTAAGATGAATTGTATTATCGGGTTTTAGTTTTAGTGTAATGTTGTAATGTGTTGTTATTTTGTTTATTAAATACCTAATTATTATTACCTTCAATTGTCTTTAAGTCAAATATGATTAAGTTTGTTTAAAAGACAATGTTTATTAAAACTCTCCACTTAATTTATCTTTCTATTGTTTATTTTTTTATGGGCTATTGCGATTTTTAGAAAAAATCTTGTAAAAGTTATTATAAAATATTACCTACATTAATTTTGTCATAAATCTGTCATTATTTAATATTTTTTCACAAAATATTGGATTTACCCATTTGAGATGTTTCTCAATCGAGTGGTATAGTTAGATTTTATATAAAAAAAATCGCTAATCAAATTTGCGTATTTTTGACATTGAAAAAAAATCATAGTAGGTCTTGAAAATTGAAATTTATCTACAATTTGTTTCATAAAGTAGAGCTTTCGATGGCCCATCTGTTAAAAAAAGCCCCGTTAAAATCAGATAATAGACACATTTTTTACAGGGATGTTGCCATTCAAAATGACACTATACAAAAATTAGGAGCAGATTTGAATTTTTCATCTCAATTTATTTCACTAATTTTCACAACAATATTTGAAAATTTCGGAAGTTATGTGAGACATTAAGGATATAATATTGAATTTAATACCTGTATCTTTGTTAATACATATCAACTTTTGTACTAAGGTAAGTTTAGCTACATCGCAACATTTTAATATTAGAAATTCGCTGTTGCTCTGTGGATCATTACTTATAGAGCACCCTGTATAGCATATAAAATATGTTCGAAACATTAGCAGAATAAGTACTTCATATATTTTTATTCTTACTCCTATCGTTTGTTAACACCAGCCTCAACTGTGTGACTTACGTAAAAGTCATAGGCATAAATGATATTTTCTAGTAATATCTTGGATAAAGTCGGGTACAGTTTAAGCTGACTTGTGTCATGGCCGCTAAAACGTCTGAACTAAGAGATCATTTGATGCATAAGAAATGCCAGTAGTTCTCAAACAGTTCTCTTCTCCTGTAACAGCAATGATGTCGATCGATGTTTGGACAGTAAAAAATAGTTGACGGTGATACCGAAAAATCGGTCAAATTGTTATATCAATTTTGAAGTAGATATGAGGAAGATAAAAAAGTGCAAATTTTACCCCTACCATTAATTGCTTAATTGCTATATGAAAAATCATAAATTCTTGTGTCTATTTCATAAATATTTGATTAGTTTCGACAAAAACTTTATGTATTTAAGTTGAATAAAGGTATTTGCATGTAAAAAAGAAACGAACCCCCAATACAGTATTTTTTAGAAATCTCAATAATACAAATTTATCTCATGTATAGCCAATTTTATGACGGACGCTGTAGGTATATAGGTTCGGGCACAAAGGAAACTGAAAACAAAAAATTAATTGCCCAATTCAGTCAATAACAATGAGCGATCAGAAAAAGAAATCAAAGACTAATATTGCTACAGTCCAGCAAGAAATACGGGGAGGCATGGGCATTTCTTGCCAGGAAAGGCTAGGATCGTAGTATTAGTGGGGGAAATGATGTTAGTAAAAATAAAATATTTCATATAATAACAAAAAAAAATCTAATCTCTATGAGAATAACGAAAATAAATTATTTTTCTTTTGGAGGTAACAAATAAAAATTCTGGTTGACAAAAATTAACAATAATTTTAAAACAAATAAATTAAAATAATTCTGAAATAGCAACGCATTGACAGGTTTTCATAAACACTAAAAGCTTTGAACACTACACTTGAACACTACACTTGAAAAATTTATCTACTCGACGCACGTTTCACCATTCGTGCATTAATAATAAAAAGTAGGAAAGTCGATTTTATTAGAGCTAAACACGCGCTAGTAGTAATAAATGACACATTTTTGGGGAAAATAAAGTTTTAGAAAAACTCGCGGCGCAGTTTAATAAAATAAAAATTTTAGATGAAAAATTATTAACTTTTAATAGAGCTTATTCAAATAAAAAAAAGTACAACTTAGGATCGAACTTACAACCGCCCCATTTACATTTATTGCTGTTCGAGTATCTTACCGATTGAGCTACGCGATCCTATGTTAATTCTATTCTAAAACGTATAACATGTACGTAATAGAAAATTGTACGACTTAGTGGTTTGACATTCTTCGTTTGAATAATAAATATCCACTATTTACCACTAAAAATAATTTAAATATTTCATATAAAGACGTATTTCATATTTAGAGTGGTGCTAGTTCACAGAAATAAATAATATTCCTCGTCAAATCACACAATTTGAAAATCGCTGAACTTATGACTATGTTTCTCATTCCTCAGTGTACATTTCATATTTCCGTCTCAAAAGAAATGGGGAAGAATCTTGGTAGACATACATTGACAATGTCTTTAGGCTATTGCTTTAAGTTTGTGTGCAAGAGATAGTGAAAACTTATGTGCAATATTAATTCATACATCGGTCGTCTTAAACTGGACTCGACTCTACCTCATAGATTTGTAGTAGATTTAGATCTAATTTGTATAATGTGGTTGAAAATCCAGAAAGAAAAACGGAAAAATTATGTTTTATTCTTCTTCTTTCTTTCATAGCTACAACAAGAAATAACCAGACCTTCCCACAACAGTGCTGTCTTTGAAAACTATCCTAATTACTGAACGTTATAATAAGTTACCTTCTACAATTAAAGATACCTATTCAGAACTTTAAACAATTTAAGGATAAGTTTCAAACGTTGTTGTTAAAAAAATTTTGTGTACTATGGCAGAATATTTCAATTATTAATAACATAATCGTTCATGTTAAGTACTTAATTTTATTGTACTATTTATTATTAGCTTTATCTTGAGTTGTCTTATTTTGTATTATGCTCTTTTCGTAATAAAGCTTACTTTACTCTGCTTTACTTTACTTTACTTTACTTTACTTTGTTCATCGATTTTATTTTCCGGATAAAGTCTAATGGGTGAATAAATGTAGTTCTCTAAGAAGTTTATATACAGTTTTCGATAGATTTTTCTGAAAATTAAAAATGAGAATTATCATCAGTAAACATAATCTAGTTATCTTAGTACCTACGTGGTAATATAAATAGACCTAAATTCTCAGATTGCTCAATTATTCTCCGGAATCAAATATAGAAATAAATATACATGCTATTTCGTAACATATTAATTTCAACGCTAATGATTACAATGTCACAAAGAAAGTATTCTAAAAGTGAAAAAGTGTGTTTTATGTTTCACTGACAAAACGTGCTGTGTTTGTACTTGTAATATAATAAGACTAATGATTAACCAGAGAGAAATTTCTGGATTCCAAGAAATTCCTTTGTAAGCAGATTTATTTAGATACAACAAGAAGTTATTTTAAATTATTTCTAAAAATGTATCCCCTTCTACTCGGGTTAGTAAAGTAATGGTAATAAACTAATAAATAACGCTTCTAATAATATACCACTGCTCAAATACAGTCTGGAACTGCTTCCTTCCTTGTGTAAAATTAGACGACGATTCAAGTCTACCATGGGCGACAGAAGGGCGAGTCGAGATCCACGAGCTATAGAGGTACACTAGTTAATTGTACTAACCTTTGATGATCGATATTTTCATATTGGTATAACTAGTATAGCACATTTTTTTTATTTTCATGAGACTTGATTACAAATATAAAATATTGTTGGTTAAAACAAAAATGGATGTCTGACATAAAAATGATAAAACAAAAGGCCATGTAGAAGAGACATCAGAGGTAAGTGTGTGAGAAAACGCCAACATACAAATTAACGACAAGTATCTTGAGCTCATAAATGTATCAAAATTTACTGAGCATACTAATTATATTATTATGAAATATTTTGCTAACTTAAAATTAATTTATTCAAGTAAAGATATTCTGACAAAAAAAGCTGAAACAATTTTATGTGAAGCTCTGGTGCTCTCTCATGTAAAGTGTGCTTCAGTTGTATATTTCCCTTTCTTACACCAAGTCGATGCCCAAGGTTACAAAAGTTACATTAGACTAATTTGTGATATAAGAAAGTATGATCCGGTATCATTAAATTTGAAAAATATTGGCTGGCTTAATATTAAGAACAGAAATATTTTCCACAGCTACTCATTTTATCACAACATAATGTTTGTAAGTCACCTCCCTATTTATATAACAACATTACATATGAAACAGACGTACATAACTTAAATATAACACTCAATTCAACTATCCTCATCCCAAAACATAAAACTGCCGAATTTCGTTGCGGATTTTCATATCGTATGGGTTCTCTTTACAATGACATTCCTGAAGATCTCAACCCAGACAGCACAAGGTTGTTCTACGGCCATCCTAGGGATATAAAAGCAAGTATATTATAATATCCCGAGAATATCCCAAAATATACGAGGGATATCCCTGGGAGTCAGAAGTGGCACTTCTTTCCATATACTCAGGGTATCCCACAAATTTATTTTTGTATATCCTCAGGATTAACCTGATACCCTTAGAGGATCTTTTTTGTGCTATCCATAGAATATCATTGTAGGCTTACAGAGCCGTAGTTTACCTAAATAACCAGATTACAAGTTTCTTTCAAACATTGTTAACAACTTGGTATGTTCCTAAGTTCTCCATTCACTATTGCATAGGAAACTGATAGCATTTCACTCCGAAATAATATTATTGCTACTTGCAAGCTTATGTTGGTACTACTGGTGTATTTAAATTTAAAAATATGCAGCAATAATATTATTTTGGCATAAAATGCTGACAGCTTCCCTCACATTGGAAGATATACTAGTGTGACAACCTGCTAAATCGTTTGGAAGCATCTTTACAGTCAGTCTAATGGATATTTAAGTTACTAGGTCGATTTCATAGGTATCGTTTTGTACCATTTGTATTGGAGTTCTGAAAAGTCACTTCTATTACCTTCCTTCTATGATACTAAATGTTTTGACATCTTGCAGATAAAAGTATAACATTTATATATTAAAAGTCAATTTACTAACAAATTCTAAATTATTCTGTAGGATATTATTCTCAGAATAGGTTTATTACATAAATATGATAAAATACCTAAAAAAAGCGACTTCAAACTCTCATCTGTTAGATACTTCAATGAGGGACAAGAAACTGATAAGGACATACGATAGATGCGCGGGAGAGGAGATATAAAGCAACATGTGAGGAAAAGTCGTTTTTTTAAATTGTTATTTTAAAAAATATACACACTGTTTACGAAGTACGCATAATAATAATAGTGCTTAGCGGCAAAAAATACATAAGAATCAATCAAAACATTGCTTCCGGCTCAAAAATGCACCTACAAATCTCTGTCTATTGGTGCTGTTTCACAGTATTTAGCGACCGTTTTCATATTTAATAATAATAAAAAATAATAAAGTTTATTCAGCTTTGTTGCCATTACAAAATATGGATAAGGTAGGTCAAATGATACATATAAGTAACAAATAATTGAGTCAATAAACATACAAAGATGTGTAAACAGCAGGTACATTAACATATGAACAAATTACATTTAAATATAAACACTTACACACATTTGTATATTATGTACATTAAACGTACGGCATAAAACACAGAAAAAAAATAAAAAACTGTCAAATGTGAAGCATATTTACAACAATTTTACATAAAATATGATTTAAAATACAGACTAAATTAAATAATACATGCATAACAAATTGACCAAAATTACTGATTAAAATGCCCACGAGCATACACGGTAAACTCCATTAGGCTATAAAAAGAGTTCTGAGCCAACATATTTTTAAGGCTAGATTTAAATTTGACTTTTGGCAACATTTTTATTTCCGTGGGTAACATATTATAATAGGTTGATCCTGCAAGATATGGAGACTTGTTGAAAAAACTATGGTAAAACCTATTAATGTATATATTATTTTTGTGACGATGTACTTTACTACTTTTTGTAAACATTGATATATTCCCATGTATAAAAACCATAAGATTTAAGAGATATATTGCAACCAAGGTTAGGGTATTATACTTTTTGAAAATATGTCTACATGAAGCATGCGCTGCTACACTAAATATTAATCTTAAAATTCTCTTTTGTTGAACAAATACCTGTTGAATGCTGAATGCCTGGCCCCATGATACTATATTATAGGATAAGGTAGAATATACTATCGCATAATACATGTTTAATAAAGAGTGTTCATTCAGTGAACTCTTTAGCGACACGATAACGAAATACGCCTTATTTAACTTGGCGCACACGTAATCAATGTGGTCACCCATGTGATAAAATTGTCAAGGTAAGTACCTAAAAATTTCGTGCCTATTGACATCTCTAAATTTTTATTGTTTATATTAAAAGTTAGTTTTGTTGGATTTGACTTGAATCTGCTAGAAAATTCAATAAATACCGTTTTATCATAATTGTTGATTAAATGATTTTTTTTGGTTTACTTGCACATTAATTACAACAAGGTCCTTACCAGATATGAGGATGGTGGTATCATTTGCGTACATAAACAGCGTACCAAAAGTTATATGATGTGGCATATCGTTTATGTACAATAAAAAGAGCAAAGGGCCTAGCACGTTCCCCTGGGGTGTTCCAAGCTCCACATCAACAGGGTTCGACCATTCCTCGTTAACTTTAACCATAAAGTTTCTGTCCGAAACAAAAGAGATTAGCCAGTCATTTAAAGTGCCCCGAAAACCCAGTCGGTCTAATTTACTGGCCAAAATTTTTGGATTGAGGGTATCAAACGCCCTGGATAGGTCAAAGAAAACTCCTACTTCCGTCTCACCCATATCCAACCTCTCATTTATGAATTGAGTTACTTTCGTTGTTGCTGACTGAGTTGAATACCCACTACGAAAACCGTGTTGACAACTTGTTAGTAAGTTATTTTTATTAATAAAATCCATCATACGCGTATAAACGGCTTTTTCGATGATTTTAGAAAATGGACTCAATACTACCACGCCTCTATAATTCTCAACTAATTCTGGGTCTCCTTTTTTACTTCCCTCGCATACCGAAGGGAAGTATTGTGTTCGAGAAAAAATCACCCTCCGAGATTTTTTCGGATTCTGACGTTTCAGAACACGTAGATTACGAAAATATAGGTTTTTCAATTCCGTCAGTCTGTCTGTCTGTCTGTCTGTCTGTCTGTCTGTCTGTTGGTGCATTTACTAAAAAAACTGCTTGAAGGATAGCAGTCAAATTTGGTAGATAGTTGACGCTACTGTCAGCGAAGACATGGTAGAAATTTCACTGGAAAATATACAGGGTGGACCGTCTAAACGGAATAAATAGTGAAAACAATTTTTTTTGCTCAAATTTATAATTTCCACGTTTCATGACGCGCTAAACCTATTTTAGAAAAAAAAATTTTTTGAAATTTTTTTTGCAACATTTTTGAAAAAATTTTTACCAAGATGAAAAAAATTTTTTTTTGCTCAAATTTAAAATTTCCACGTTTCATGACGCGCTAAACCTACCTATTTCAGAAAAAAAAAAATTTTTGAAAATTTTCTTTGCAACATTTTTGAAAAAAAATTTATCAAGATGAAAAAAATTTTTTTTTACTCAAATTTAAAATTTCCACGTTTCATTACGCGCTAAACCTATTTCAGAAAAAAAAAAATTGAAAATTTTTTTCACCAACATTTTTGAAAAAATTTTTACCACTAAAATATGAGAATTTTTTTCTTTCTTCAAATTTAAAATTTTCACGTTTCATGGCATTCTAAACGTATTAAAATAAATTTAAAATTTTTTCCGAAAAATTTTCTTGAAAAAATTTATGTATTCATCACTAAGTAGGTACTTACTATAGAATAGAAGGAAATATTTTGTTTGCTCAAATTTAAAATTTACACGCTTCATGATATTCCAAACCTATTTTGGAAGAAAAAAATTATAAAATTTTTTTACCATTTTGGAAAAAAAATTACCACTAGAATAGACGGAAAATATTTTTTGCTCAAATTTAAAATATACACGTTTCATGACATTCTAAACCTATTTCAGAAGAAAAAATTTTGAAAATTTTTTTAACCAAGATTTTGGAAAAATTTATTTTTTTTTCTTTGTTCAAATTTAAAATTTCAACGTTTCCATAGCATTCTAAACCTATTCAAACAAATTAAAAAAATTGATAAAATCTATTTCACTACTTACTATAGAATAGATGAATTTTTTTTTACCACTTTGGAAAAAAAATTACCATTAGAATAGACGGACAAATTTGTTTTTGCTGAAATTTAAAAATTTCACGTTTTATGACATTCTAAACCTATTTCAGAAAAAAAAAATGAAAATTTTTTCACACATTTTTGAAAAATTTTTAACCACTAAAACAGATGGAAATTTTTTTTTCTTTGCTCAAATTTAAAATTTCCATGTTTCATGACATTCTGAACCTATTGCAGAAGAAAAAGGAGTGAACATTTTTAACCAACAGTTTTGAAAAATTAAAAAAAAAAAAATACATTTTTAACCACCACTATACTTCCACTTCACTGCGTGAATGTGGAACTGTCTAATGGCAATACTATTTGACATATGCTATTATACTTTTATTGGAAAATATACAGGGTGGTCATCCCAAGAAATAATTTATGGGAGACCTGTTATTTAATATTGAACTTTTGCTGTTGGATGAGCACTATTTTTTTGACCAAAAGTTATCAGGATTTCTTTGTAATAATTACAATAACTATATTTCCATTATTATTCTCAATGTCATTTCGTATTTAATATTTTTATAGTGATCGCCATGCACAAATAACGAGGGAAGTTCTGTGTAAATACCTTTACCGATTTTTAAAAATTAGAGTAAGTTTTTGAAAGTTTTAATTGACAGGGGAATTTTCCTGAGGATATTGAGAAATTTAAAATTATTGTAATGTATGGCACTAATTCACTGCAACAAGCTTTAATTAATTTGATGGATACATTATCCACACCAGTAGATTTTTCATTTTTGAAGTTTTTTATAATGTCACTAACTTCAGCTTCCGTAAATGGTGTAAGATACATAGAATTTACATTTAATTCAGGTAATGTGCAGTGGTCAACGTTATTATTTGTAAGGAGTGTCGAAATTAAATGATTTACAGATATGTTTAAATCCCACCTTTGAACTTCTTCCACTCCGTTATTGGCATTTACTCTGTGATAGTGTCACAAGATTATTAAAAATAAATAAATATTGGTAACCTAGAGCAGTTTACACTCGTTCGCTAAGCATTTTTGAAGAATATGCTGGGACGGAAAGACCCCAATCAGAACTAATAATACACCCCCTATAATACCACGCGCTAAATACAAACTCGTTTGGGCTGTTATACGAGGATTAATATATGGCATATAGGGTGGTTTCTGAAGACACATTCACCATCCTATATTTAGTTTTTAGCACGTGTAGTTTTAGGCCACAAGTTACATAAAAATTATCGCTTCATAAAAAGGTTAGCTTATGGGGTAGTATTTAATACACTACTTATGTACTTTGCACTCTGAAAGCCGGAATATTGTAGGTAGTTGATCCTATAGCGTTCATTAATGATAATCAATGTAATGAATTGTGAAGTTATTACAACGGTGGAGTAAATCTAAGGTTCTAAACTTACTAGAAAGTAAATGTCTTGCTGTAGCAATGTTTTTGCTGGAATTTGTTGAAAACATTTCAAGAAGTGTAGTAAAAAGTTTTGAATTAAATCCGTGTGGTGGAAAGGTTTTGTTTAAAGAATATTCAGAATATTTCGCAGTTTCTTTAATATCTCTGCTTTTATAATACGTATCGCAATTTATTGTGATATTGCTTCCTTTAGAATGAGACACAAATTATTTACAATGATATTACGAAGAAAACTAGATTTGTCCGAAACATTTTAGTCAAGTAGCAAAACATGCAGATATTTTATGGAGGCAGTTTTGAAACAATTATTGATAACTTAAACGCTAATGCATGTATTCCAACGAAAATTTAGCAGAATATACCACTTGTTGTACATCAATAATTTGTATTTCAAATTATAATTGTTTCATGTTCTTTGTGGTGGTATAAACAAAAATAAATTTTAATATTTTTACAACCGAAAAAATGTTCAAGTCATTATATCTCAGCTTGCTTATAAATGACTATAATGCAAAAAAAATGTCATCAAGGGTCTCAATTGATGTAGATAAAACTACTTTTTTGTTAGTAATTCGTTTTTTATGTACTTTTAATCTATACTAATAATATTTTATTTTTTAGCAAAATATTGATTGAGTAAAATTCATTTGTTAAAAAAAAAGAAAATGGATGAATTGAATAAAATTGGTTTTAAAAAATTTAAAATTTATTCTTGCTTATACCACCACAAATAACATAAAAACTATAATCTGAAGTACAAATTTTTGGATGTACGACTAATTTGATATGCCATTTTGCAATTGTATTTTAGGAGTTATTGTAAACATTTTAACTTGAAACTTGGCTTGATGGTTTAAATCTACAATGGGTATATTCTTGTAAAGTGCTGTTAGAATATGTCATTATTGTTCAAGTTATCGTCAATTGTCTCAAAACGGCCTCCACAAATTTTCTTAATGTTGCGACTTGGTATATTGATCAATAAATAAGTTTCGGACAAATCTAGTTTGTGTCTCTTTCTTTATTGCGATACGGATTTAATCCAAAATTTTCACTCCATTTCTTGAAACTTCTTCAACAAATTACAGCAAAAAAATAGCTATAGTAACACAGTTCCGTAGATATCTTAGACTTAATCTACTACAAGTGATGGTATATTTCTTATGGATAAGCAATTTTTAAGTAAAGTAAAACCTTGGAAAAATAATAAATCGTTGGCAAAACAAGAAATGCACACCCGCAAGTTACTTTATTCAATAACTGCAAAAGATAATAAACCATAGGTCAAATTTTTAATGTGGTTAATTAGTTGTTAAGAACAGCTTACCAGCAGCGAAGGAGCAATATTGGAGACTGAAGTTATTCGAAAATTACATAATAATAAAAAAGTCATTAAACAAATTATAGTACAGGCCAATTAGCCATTTAGGGTAACAAAAATTAATAAAAAGATCATCTCTGGGATTTAAGTAGGTAATAGAGAATGTGATGATGCATTCTTTGCATTTCCAAGTTACGGGAAAATAAAAAAAAATTGGAAACACTTTTTGATTTTCGGTTTTTTTGCTCCAGCGGCCAAAATAATGAAAATAGAAAAAAAAAGTTGTAACTCGTCTCTCTTTCTACAAAAAATGTTTTTACAAATTGTCTCACTTAAGCTGTTTAGAAGATAAATCGGGTTTTCCACTTAGAGTTTTAAGTCGCTTCGAAATGCGCGAAAAATTAGAAACCTCCGGGACTTTCGTAAGACCGGGCTCATCGATCGATAATTCTTACTATTCAGAGCCCTTAAAAATATGAAAATAACATAAAATGTAGAGAAAAGTCTCAGCTTTAATGTGGAACTAATCACAAAATTCATAAAAAATATTATCAAAGAGAAAAGTGTCAGAAGATGGCTAAGTAAACTTTGTACAGTTGATCCACAGATTTATCCATATCTTTGCCGGAGTCGTCAGAATGATAATTCATTTGGCTTATATATTCTTATATAATGATATAGTAATCCAATTAACATTTTATTGCAATTACTTTTGTTGGAAAAATATGCCTTGCGATCAAAGTAGAGGGTATATTTCTCATCGATCAATCACATCCAAATTTTGGAGTTGAATTAGTTATATCTTAATTAATAATAATAGCACAGTCTTACTTTTTGGATTATAGGTACAATAAAACATATTCTATCGAATAAATCGATTTTTTTAAATGCATGCAGTACTCTTTGAGTTTGTCTCCATTATTCATACACGTTCAGAAAATGCACAATCATACAGTTAAAACATATACAACTTATTTGTTTCTTAACATTCTTCAATGACATTTTCACAAAATATAGGCTAAAGCGCGTGGAATCGAATCCATGTAGTGAAAAAGCACCCATTGTTACGGGAGAAATAGACAGGATGCATAAAACTCAAAGATATGAATAAATCAACTGTATAAAGTTTACTAAGCCATCTTCTAACACTTTTTTCTCTAATGTCGTAATATGCTGGAATTTCTTAATTATTATTAAGAATATGTAATGCATTAAAAATAACGAGATCGCATAGTGTACAGGCAGCGGATGTAACATTAGATTTCCGCTGCCTGTGCACTCCATCACACATCTATTGGCGTTTTTCTACAAGGCATTGCACTAGCAATGGACTGCACATTGCTGAGTCAGGAGGAACGCGGATAGATAGAAAGAGTGAAAAAAGAAGATAGTTGCCTCTCTTCAGTCATCATCCGAGGATGAGGGAAAATATAAGAGGACCGAGCCGGTCTCTTGCAAATTAAAGTCGAGCACCAAGTTAGTACAGAAGGCCAACAGAGTGCCATATTTGCCGTCACTGAAGAACTCAAAAATAAGATAGCGGAAGAAGTCAGCGGAGTCAAACAAGAGGTAAGCAAAGTCAAAGGAGAAGTAAATGAAGTCAAAGAAAAAATGCACCACACAGAGGAAGAAATAGACCAACTTAAGCGACAGTTGAAGAATAAAGGAAGCCAGCAAGTGGTATTATCAGGTCAGCTGTTCGAACCTCCCTCCTTTGACGGCCAAAGTTCCTGGACCATTTTCAAGAGACAGTTTGAGGCAGCTGCGTGAGCGAATAGTTGGAGTAACAAGGTGAGGGCTATGGCGTTAATCGTGGCATTAAGGGGCCAAGCATTGGAAATACTCCAGCCAATCCCAGTAGAGCAACAACAGGATTTTAAAGTTTTAGAAGCTGCCCTGGACTTACGATATGGCGATCAACACCTTGCCCGAGTGTACCAGACCTATATGAAATCACGTGTTCAAGGGGCTGGAGAAAGCTTGCAAGAGTTCAAAGCTGCCGTTTGGAGACTGGCTCACCTGGCTTACCCGGATGTACCGAAGGAATTCCAAGACCAACTGGCAGTAGAGGCTTTTCTGGATGATCTACAGGACGACGAGATCGAGCGAGTCCTCAGGTTATCTCGATACCAGAACAGTAGCGAAGCGTTGGTGCGTGCACTCGAGGTGGAAACTGTGTTTCAGGATACCCCGAGTCCAAGAGTACAAGCTGAGTATCGAAGAATCGCAACCAGTAAAGAGGAACCAGGACCCTAGTTTGACCAAGATGGAGAAAATGTTTACTCAAATACTGGCTAAATTGGATACTCCAGGAAGACAAGGAAAGCCAAGCGGGAGTATTAAATGCTACAACTGTGGAAGGGCAGGGCATATGAAACGAGACTCTCGACAGCGGAACTCGAGGAAAGTGAATGCTGGACACATGGAAGAGACACAGAATAAACAAAGTAGTGGAAAGCCAAGTGGACGACGTATGAAATGTTACAGGTGCGAAGAACTAGGACATATCCAGCTTGAATGTCCACTGAGGAGATTGGAGAGAGTGAAGGCCGGAAATGCTGTGAAGCTGAAGGGAAAATCAGAGGAAGCTGATACCAGAGAGACTGTGACAGATAGGGAACGTGGTACCCCGAGAGAAGTAAAGATTTCTCAGCTTAGAAGCATTCCGAGAAGTCCACTACTACCAGGGTGTGAAAATAAAATGAAACACCAGAAAATTTCAGACATTTCATCCGGAAGAAGGTGCAGGGAATGTTGCAAGCACTGCCACCAGGAGGAGAAACTGCTAGAGTGTGGTGAGAGAAGATTCTTGATTGGTTCTAGATGGATCTGGAGGCAATTTCAGAGTATATTAGGCGCGATTACCGGCGCAGAAGAAGAAGTTTATTAAAGTAAAATTAATAGCGAAAACGTGAGGTTAAATATCAAGTAAACAAAGTGTAAAGGTTATTTTGAAGTATTGTATAGTCAGTAAATTATTAAATAAAGTGTTTATCTCTTGTTAAAATATTTAGAACCCATGAATTCATACGGGATGTTTCCTAAAGGGTGGAAAACACGTAACAACACGAATATAATGAATATCAGAAGTCTCTATGTGTACGGTTGTTTAAATTTCGCGGTGAAAAATCAACATCTATTTCAATCTGTCATCCATAATTATCAAACTAGAACAATAACAAATACCTAAATCACTGAAAGTTCCGTTTCAAACTAAATCGGATATTCAGAGATATATAACATTTTTCTTCTCAATTTTATAATATCCTGCCCATCAAAATTAGACTGTTCACAAAAAAAATTTAAAAGAATAATGTAAAATGTAATAACTTTATAGGAAATAAGTACAATCTATATATTACTCTAACAATAACAGAATTATTTTCAGTTAAACTATATATAAATGTGAAAGAATTAATAATAAGTTGTACAATTAAATTTTACATTTTAGAATGTTGTTGAGGGGCCAAATGTGTTCTCTGATTGGCTTCAGAGGCAATTTAGAGGGCACGCTGCTTTGTTAAATCATAAAATGTACGAATTTATCTCTTATATTATACAGTGTGTCCCAGGATAGATGTAACAAGAGGTGTAATGGACCAAAAATTTTGGAATTTTGGAATGGTATTCGGAGATTGAGTCCTGTTTGTTGTAAAACTAAAGTGAACCGAAAATGACTTGATTTGGTGTTCTACAGGGTGTTTTATAAGCAAAGTTGTAAAAATCACCACTAATAAAGTATCTTTATTTTTCAAAATATGAAAAAATTCCACTAAGAAAAGTTATTTAAAATGCAATTTAATACAAAATTTCAGGAATACAAAATTATTTTTTTGAAACGTCCCTTTTTTTTAATAAATTAGTATTTTGTTTTGAACCATTCAAATAAAACTGCAAAGAAATTATTTTTTGTGAATTAATATTTAAGGTTACCTATGTAGAAGCAAAAAGTAGGCTATGAGAAAAGCAGTGGATACACCTTTATCATTTATTAATGACGTATCTGTCAAACGTAGTCAATATCCTTAATTTCTGTTTCAAATTAACAAACCAAGCATAAAAAATTCAGTGAAAATGGTACTCACAGTGTGTGAAAAAATTTATATTGTTCAATGCTACGGAATTTGCGGTGAAAACTCTAATAAGAGAAGTGGTGAGCCAATTTAATTTGAAATTTCCAAACACTGTTTTGTCACTTACTCAGGCTATGAGAATAATTAAAAAGTTTCTCGCTACTGGTAGTGTTCTTAACATGAAAAGAAAAATAAAAGCATATGATGAAGACAATGTTGGGGCTATTATAGCTCATGCCTCTGTTATAGAAAATCCTAGGATGCCACTAAGAGAGAGGTCAGCTCTTATTAATATTAGCAAGTCTGAACTCCAATGAATTTACAAGGCAAAGAAAATTAGGGCATATAAATCAAATTATAAACATATGCTTGAAGAGGGAGATGACGGCCGTAGGATGGATTTTTGTTTGACCATTGGAGAAAAAATCATGGAAGAGAGATTTTTTCATCATTTCATAATTTTCTCACATGAATCCACATTCACAACCAATGGTGTTGTTTCATCTCGGAATGGTCGGTTTTGGGCTTCTGAAAATCCAAATTTTAGAATTCATTGTAGAAGACAATATTATAAAAAATTGAATGTGTGGTGTGCCGTTTCTTATCACGTTGGAGTTATTTTACCTTATTTCATTGAGGGAAGATTAAACCAACACACTTATTTACAGCTTCTTGGAATATTTTCTGAAGAACATTTAAACATTTTAAGAGACATGCCTTTAGTTCATTTTCAACATGATGATTGCCCTGGCCACTCCACAGAAATGGTTAATCGGTGGTTGAATTTGAATTTTGGAGAAAATTGGATTGCCAGGAATGGACCGATCAAGTGGCCGGCGAGATCCCCAGATCTATCAATATTGGATTTCTTTTTATGGGGTCACCTCAAGCAGTTGGTTTACGCTGAACCACTTCCTAACGATGTAGCAGTATTGAAGCAGAGAATTACAAATGCCGTAAACTCCATACCGTTAGATCATATTCGAAACAGTTTTAAGGACTTCAGGCGAAGGATCGAAATGTATGTGGATGTGGGTGGTAGCTAAGTCGAATAATAAAAAAATTGTAAACATTGTTTTGTATTGGTCAACAATTAATTTGTTTGTGAATCCGTTATGTTTTTGACATTTATTACTTGTTATAATTTTTAAACCTCATTAATCTTGTTAGTAATTGTTTCTTGTTTTACAATTAGTTCGATTAACATTACCTTCTTACATCTCGTATATTCAATTTTTTATTTACCAATAGCCTACTTTTTGAGATGATTAACATTTGCTCCTACACAACTTTAAATATGAATTCAACTCTTAATTCGCAAAAAATGGGAAGTTTCAAAAAAGCAACTTTATATTCCTGAAATTTGGTACAGAGATATAAAATTGTATTCTAAATAACTTTTCTTAGTGGAATTTTTTCATGTTTTGAAAAATAAAAGTACTTTATTAGCGGTGATTTTTACAACTTTGCTTGTAAAACACCCTGTAGAACACCAAATCAAGTCATTTTTGGTATACTTTAGTTTTACAACAAGCAGGACTCAATCTCCAAATACCATTCCAAAATTCCAAAATTTTGGTCCATTGCACCTTTTGTTACATCCTTCCTGGGACACACTGTATGTTCGAAACAAATTTGATTTGACTTGATTTAATAAAAAAAGTTTAAGAAATCTATGTGGGCATTGCTAAAAATCGTTAATATTATCGTGTGAACAATTTCATTTTAATCCAATAAAGACTTTATTTATTACATCTGTCATATTCTCCTTAAAACCTCGACATAATACACCACAAGATCATGCAATATTAGAATTGATTGCACTTTTGGGAAATTCAGAATATGGGAAACTGCGGAGAAGTAGTTTTCCAGTAATTTCCCTTATAGTCTGAGCTGTGTATATTCACCCACGATACTAAAGCACGAGATGAGCTGCGACGAGACAAAATGTAATTCGATGCTTTCTGAAATGCGTCATAAGCCGTTCACGTGGCCACCTACCCTCATTCGTCAGATTTTAAAGTACGCCCCTACATGATTTCCATGCAACAATCATTTCAAAAGGATGAGAGGGCGAATATTTTAATTGACTATTGTTAATATGCACCATCAATTTCCTTTTAGAATTAGAGTTCTCAAGCATTAAATGGTTGCGTTTTATTAAATATATGTTCTGAAATATTGATTAGCTAAGAGCATATTGAAGAGATAAACAATTGCTCAACATGCACGCCAAAGTATCATTGGGAATTGAAATCACTTTATTTAAGTTTAAGATTTTAAACAATTTCTACGGTGCGCGTTTGAAGTTTGGAATAAATTCGATAAAATTTTTAGTGATAGAAAATGGCTCGGATAAGTCGATTTTTTAATACTATCCACTGGTGTTAGAGAAAAAAAAATATTTCGTGAAAACTCATGCCATTGAAGTGAAACTTTAATGCCAAAATTATACGGGATGTTTCAGGAATGCGGTTAAACTATGAATCGTCTCATTAGACGATTCATTTTCATCTTCAGATACGTTTCTCTTATTATTTAATTCGGACATAATGATAAGAACCACTAGCACGTAAACACAAGCACTATCGATATTTAAAATTATACAATTTGTATTCAAACACAAAAACTCGACCATTTCTCGTAAAAGTTGTGTTATTAAATATTGTACCCAGATCGTCTAGCAGATTACGAGAAGTCAAATAGGTCTTCCAGCAACTTATTTCTAAAACTTACAAATTGACTCGTAATATCGCATCTCGTAAAAGCATGAACTTTTAAAAGTTGCAGTTTTAAATGTAAAATATGATCTGAAATAAAACGAATGTTGTCTTTTCTGCCTGTTTCCATCCATATTTTAGGGGTTAATTGGAGTTTAAAATGGCATAATATAACTTAAACGTTAGTATTCCTACAGTCAATAACATATGTCTTGGAGCCTGCGCGTTTGGCAGATAATATATGAAGTATGCCTGTGTTTCGCACGATATTTGATTAAACAAGTTTTACTGTTATGGAGTTAGGGGTTTATCTCAAACATTCTTCAGATCATATTTATCGAACAAAAAACAAACCGTATGTATAAAAAATAATTTTTACGATTATAGGTCAGTCTTACACGGAGTACCCCAAGGTTCAGTTTTGGGACCCCTGTTGTTTATTATATATGTTAATGACTTATTTCATAACATGATCCCTAATAACTGTGTTGCATTTGCTGATGATACAACCATAATATACTCAAGTCAAGACTTGAATGATCTCATGCTAAAAAGTCCCGACACTGTTTCACAAGCCAAACAATGGTTTACATCTAACAATTTGAAACTCAATGAAGAAAAGACTCAAAACCTAGTCTCTTCTACCAGTCATAATATAACTAAGGGAAATAGCGCAAAACTTCTCGGTGTTACTATTGACGACAGACTAAATTGGTCGTCCCACGTCGCACAACTAAGTTAGAAACTATCGAGAACGATATTTGTTCTACGTAATCAATGGAGACTCTAAAAATTAGTTATTTTGCTCTATTCCATTCACACATTAGTTATGGTACATTGCTGTGGGGTAACTCTTCTTACGCAGATTAAATTTTCCGGCTAGAAAAACGAACAGTCAGAATAGTGGCCGGTGCTGGCTTCAGAGCCCACTGCAAGCCTATTTTCAAACAACTTGAAATGATGCCACTTCCGTTTTTATATATTTATGTCAGTTTGTGAATGTTAAAAGAAGAACTTCACAAACTTAACATTGTATTAAAACTAAAAAACTGTTAACTATATCAACAGTTCTATGTAAATAGTAAGTATCTATGGATATTGAATATAACAAACATTCTTAGAGCTGTGTATTTGTCATACACAGCAAAAAAGATTTTTCAAAAAAAGCCTTGAAAAAGGAAACAGATTAGATTTCCGAAACGTCGGCGAAATTTTTAATTTCAAGTTTTTATACTTATTTGTGTTGTTTATTTAAAAAAAAAAAACTCTAACTGATCCTTTAACGTAAACGTCACAGGCGTAGAGGTTATTTACCAGTAACATACTGGTTAATTGTGATATGTTTTGTAGATTCCCCTAGCACCCTTTAAAGAAAACATACATGTGGCAGGAAGTCCCAAAAAATTGAAGAAGGAAAAAAAAACGAAAGAATTTATTTGTAACTGATAAAATCTCCAACACTTTAGGCTTATATTTATATTCTCTATTAACTTGATGAAATGAAAATTCTTGTATTTTCTTACGTTTCAGTTTTATTGATCATCGTCAGAGAAAAAAAAATAAAAAATTTTTTGTTTACACTATTTTATAATTTTACGTCTGTTTCTGTTAAAAGTTTTAATGCAATTTTAAATTGTTTTCCTCTGACGATGGTTAATAAAACCGAAACGTAATAAAATATAAGAGTTTTCATTTGAAACTGACCGAGAAGTCCCAGGTATACATCAAATTAATTTTATATCAACGGTCAAGAAATATTTATTTATATATTATCTATTGACATTGATATGTATACATAAGAATAAATCTATTTAGTCTAAGCAGAACATACACAACTGGAGCGCGCAGGATGTGGAACGTAAGGGAGGGAGATAGACGATCGCGTACCGCGATGTAAATAGATCTGCATATTGTTTTTCATTTATTAATTTATCAACTTTATCTCATGTCCAAAAATTCTAGGAGTTATAACATTGTAAGAGGGAAACTCTACTCTACAATATTGTAAAAGAGGTATATTTTGATTTAAGGTTTTCGAAGTGTCGGTTGTTAAACGCTAAAATACAACGAAATATTTTGTTAAAGTTCTCGAAGCGAGACACGACCGTTCAAAATTTTAATATTCCATAGGCATCAATACTTTTTGTGTTATTAAATATTTTCTTTAACCCTTTGTGTCCTAATTTAAAATGACAAGGGGTACAATTATAGCCCTTATGACCCTGGTTATAATTATGATGTATTCGTAACAATATCGATCCTTGGAGATTTTGAGATTTCTTATCCATCGGCAGTTGGAACCAGTATATATGGTGAAGGCTTCTTCTACCAGTTCTACCAGTCTTACAAATAATTAATACCTTTTTCTAATTGATAGTTTACTTGTGGACGTCGAATGATGCGTGCCTCCTACATGTGGAACACTGAGATAACATTGATCTACCAAATGCCTACATGAAGCAACAACAACCACTCTTAACCTTCTTGCAGATAATAAAAAAGGAAAAATAAGGGTTTTTTTCCAGATAATTCACATATTTAGAGATTTACGTGTTAACCAAATTCATTACCTGTGAAGGTTCATTTTTGCACATATGAGGTGGTTCCACTGGATAGCCACTAGAACACAAGGGCTAAAGCAACAGCTATAGACTTTTTAATAATTTTTGTGCCAAAATATTTATTACTTTATCTGTAACAACCGTTCAGTGTCCATATCTCGAAAATTTTGAATAACGTCCTTTTTCCCAGGGCAATTTTTGGTCAACTTTACACATAAACACAATTAATTATAAGCTATTAAATATGACCAGACGTAGCTTTTACTTTGCAAACCCCCACAGGGTGACACATTTTGCCCTGTTATGCTCTTTACTATTAAAAAAGAATTACAAACCTAGCCTACTTATAAATTTTTGGGAAATATTATTCGTTATTCGTATTTAATTTATTCAAAACTATCAATTATATTTGGCATTATTACGGTCTAAGCTGGAGCATGCGTCTCTTGTTTGGCAGCCCTGCTATAACAGTCATAGTTAAATTAGAAAATATGCAATGCCATTTTCTTAAATTTCTTAATTTAAAATCTCAAAGTAGTGTATATCCACCGATTGGTTGCCCAAAAAGTGATTTACCTCAAATATTTTCTATTATTAACCCATTTGAAAGACGCAACGGCACTGCCATACATTTTTTAAAAGAGGCGATTTATTATGATATTGACTGTAATGAGATTCAATTTCCATATTCCGCTAAAATATTCAAAACATGACCAAACTTTATACCTTAATATGGCTCGGACTGAAACTTTAAAGTTTTCGTCAATCTACATGTTTTCTACCTATGCATAATCACGACCAGCATGATATTGAGGTCTTTAATAAATAGGAGATTTTGATCTAAAATCATATTCATCTGTTTGTTTTTCTCTTTGTTGATTGATTGATTTTCCAGCGTAAGTTGAGCATTGCTGCCGATTCCGTACAACCATGGAGATTCGCTCCAACAACTTGGTCCTTCGTCGAACACCCTCAACGGAACCGCATACCGGAACCAAACCTTGGATGCTTTTATATACCGCCGGACCTGCTGCATACGCCGGGTTGGACATTGGACATGCTTGTTGTCAGCAGCGAGAGTCACATGACGCATGGGGTAGGAATAGAGAATGGAAAGTGTAAGTGTTTTTGAGATGATCCTTTTAAGCTTCCATATGTCATAATTGGTTGGGAAATGTAGGCGTTTGTGAGATACTTCTTTTCAGTTTTCATGCTTCTTTTAAGTTTCTATTTATCATCATCTTCTTATTTATTCTTCTTCTCAGTTTTCTGTTTCTTCTGTTTCTGAATCTAGCAGCTTTTTTTTCTTACTTCTTGTTAGGTATTTTGCCACTGAAAATATTTAGAAATTTTAGTGAAAAAACCTCTGCGCCAAACGGATAAGACAGAGGTTGGTTCTTGAATATTTGATTGTTTCAAAAAGTCTCACGTCTAAAAATATGTAAACTAGAAAAAATTATAAACTTAAAAATGAAAATGAAAGCTATAGGCAGTTAACGTTTCGGAAGAATATCTACTTCCGTTCTCAAAAACTTTTTGGCCGTCAACTATGACAGTTCGTAGTTTATGTATTTCCATGGTCACGTGAGACATTAATAATTATTTATTGTATACGTGTTTTAGATAGCGTTTTATCCACTCAAGAAAGATTAATTTTCTTGATTGGATAAAACGCGACTAAAACACGAATGCTATACAACGTTTTATCCACAATCACGGTCATGTAGAATCAGATTTCATCAAAAAATGATTTGACATTTCGCTCTGTCAGCGGCTGTAACATCAAAAAAAAATTGAAATTAATTAAAAAACACTTGGAACGCGTTGAATGGTTGCTTTTTAGTTGTTTACCTCAAAACAATTAAACGGCATCGTGGGTGGAGAAGTTCCGCTATAGCAGAAACTTATATTGAGGATTCTATATCCAATAAACATGATATCGCAAGGAAAATCCAAGATACTCTTGGTACTAGTCGTTCCTTATAAGAGGAGATATCGATTGTTTACAGATTTATCAAAACTTCGACAAGCAGTATGCCTTCTGAAACTACAAGTTTGTTATTAATGGAGACGAAGTGAAATGTGATAAAACAAAAAAGAAAATGTCTATTAATATAAATGTTAATAAATAATCGCGGATTCTTTAAGTTTTCTTTTATTTCCGTTGCTCTCTTTTTCCAAAATCCACACCGATTCCCATTGAATCCTGAGATTATTATCCCACGCGTGTTCACAAATTTTGGATTTTTCAAATTCTCCCCTTCTAGCATATTTAATTTTTATTTATTTTTTTATTTTATTAACCGTTCCACAGGTAGTACATATGTTTGTTTTTCTCTTTGTTGTTAATAAATTCAACTAGTTGTTCTCCCTAATATTCATAATCTACCTTTTGAACCATGATTTTTTCGAAAAACAATGAATTTCTACAAAAACTTTTGCAATTGTCTATATAACCCTTAATTGCATGGTATTGAACCTACAACTGTTGTTTTTTTCTTTTCGTTTTCTTGATTTATTGGCCAAAGATAATACAAAGTACATATGGCACGTCACAGATTGCAAACAATAAGTTTATTTAATAGAAATTTATCAGGTACAGTTTTAGTTTTAAAATGTGAAGTTTAATACATACATAATTCTGTTGGATTAAAAACAACATACAATAATAAAAAGAAAGAACGATAGACAAACAATGTTTTTATTCTTAATTTGTTAACTTAATAAATATCGGTCAAAGTTAAATTTTACGTAAATTTTACGTAATTTGACGGAAAATAACAACTTTTTACTCATATTAATTTTAAATGAAAGCGAGTATTTTCCGATACACAGATTTTGACATTTTCCAAAAAGGGTGAAGGGAAAATTAAACTTCTTAAGAAAAAAATCTGAAAAAAATCAGGTAAATTTATTTTTCAAAATAAACCATTTTTTCCTTATCCACTTTCTCATGAAATGCAAATCTGCAAAGTTCTCTCGGAAAAACCTATAAAAATAAGAAAAGCTTTGAGGGGAAAACTCATTGACTAAAAATATTTTTAAAAATCTGGAAAAATCAGGCATGGAGAACATTTTAATACTCTTAACAATATTTTACTTCCCTCGCATACCGAAGGGAAGTATTGTATTCGAGAAAAAATCACCCTCCGAGATTTTTTCGGATTCTGACGTTTCAGAACACGTAGATTCCGAAAATATAGGTTTTTCAATTCCGTCAGTCTGTCTGTCTGTCTGTCTGTCGGTCTGTCTGTCTGTCTGTCTGTCTGTCTGTCTGTTGGTGCATTTACTAAAAAACTACTTGACGGAGAGCAGTCAAATTTGGTAGGTAGTTAACCCTACTGTCAGCGAAGAACTGGTAGAATTTTCACTGAAAAATATACAGGGTGGACCGTCTAAACGGAATAAATAGTGAAAAAAATTTTTTTTTGCTCAAATTTAAAATTTCCACGTTTCATGACGCGCTAAACCTGTTTCAGGAAAAAAAAAATTTTTGAAAATTTTTTTCAAACATTTTTGAAAAAATTTTTACCATGAAGAAAATTTTTTTTTGCTCAAATTTAAAATTTCCACGTTTCATGACGCGCTAAACCTATTTCAGGAAAAAAAATTTTTTGAAAATTTTTTTCAAACATTTTTGAAAAATTTTTTACCAAGTTGAAAAAAATTTTTCTTTGCTCAAATTTAAAATTTCCACGTTTCATGACGCGCTAAACCTATTTCAGAAAAAAAAAATTTTTGAAAATTGTTTTCAAACATTTTTGAAAAAATTTTTACCAAGATGAAAAAAATTTGTTTTTGCTCAAATTTAAAATTTTTACGTTTCATGACACGCTTAACCTATTTCAGGAAAAAAAATTTTGAAAATTTTTTTCACCAATATTTTTGAAAAAATTTTTACTACTAAAATTAATTTTTTTTTTCTTTCTTCAAATTGAAAATTTTTACGTTTCATGGCATTCTAAGCCTGATTAAAAAAAAAGTTTTTTGAAATTTTATCACTAAGATAGAATTTTTCTTTCTTTGTTCAGATTTTAACTATCCACGTTTCCATGACATTCTAAAACTATTTAAACAAATTTAAAAATGTTTTTGAAGAATTTTTTAAAAAATTTGAAAACATTTTTAATCCATTTATGTATCACTACTATAGAACAGACGAAAAAATTTTCTTTGCTCAAATTTAAAATTTCCACGTTTCATGATATTCCAAACCAATTTCGGAAAAAAAAATTTGCAACATTTTGTTACCAGTTTGGAAAAAAATTTAACACCAGAATGCTCAAATTGAAATGACATTCTAAACCTAGGTATTTCAGAAAAAAAATTTTGAAAATTTTTTTCACCAACATTTTTCAAAAAGTTTTTACCACTAAAATAGATCGAATTTTTTTTTTATTTGCTCAAATTTAAAATTTTCACGTTTCATAGCATTCTAAACCTATTTTAAAAATACATCATTTTTAATTTTTAAACTTTTTTTAGCACTAATATAGAACAGAAGGAAACTTTCCTTTTTGCTCTAATTTAAAATTTCTACCTTTGACATTTTAAACCTATTTCAGAAGAAAAAAATTTGAAAATTATTTTACCATCTTTTGAAAAATTTAAAAAAAATGGAATTTTTTAACCACCACTATACTTCCACTCCATTACGTGAATGTTGGATTGAAAATGTGACAGATGGCAATAACATCTGGCATATGCACCTATTATACTTTTATTGAAAAATGTACAGGGTGGTCATCCCAAGAAATAATTCAGTCATGGTGGACATTTGTAAAGGTATTTGCGCAAGCCTGCCATATGTGGCACCTGCTATTTAGTATTGAACTTTTGCTGTTGGATGAGCAATCTGTATATTTTTTGACCAAAACTTATCAAGTTTTCTTTGTAATAATAGCAATAACTCTACTCCGATTATTATTCTCAATGTCATTTCGTAATTATTATTTTTTTAGAGAGACTGCCATGAACGAGGGAAGTTCTGTGTAAATACCTTTACCGATTTTTTTTCATCTAAACGCGTAGAAAAACTGCATGATTTTCGGATAAAAATTGTATATATTTTTACTTCCCTCGCATACCGAAGGGAAGTATTGTATTCGAGAAAAAATCACCCTTCGAGATTTTTTCGGATCTTGGCGTTTCAAAACACGTATATTACGAAAGTATAGGTTTTCAATTCCATCAATCTGTCTGTCTGTCTGTCTGTTGGTGCATTAACTAAAAAACTGCTTGACGGAGAGCAGTCAAATTTGGTAGGTAGTTGATGCTACTGTCAGCGAACAAATGGTTAAAATTTCACTGGAAAATATACAGGGTGGACCGTCTAAAGGGAATAAATAATAAAAAAATAATTCTTTTGCTCAAATTTAAAATTTCCACGTTTCATGACACGCTAAACCTATTAAAAAAAAAACGTATTTTGAATTTTTTTTTACCAACATTTTTGATAAAATTTTCACCACTAAAATAGATGGAAATTTTTTTTTATTTTTTCAAATTTAAATTTTTCACGTTTCACAGCGTTCTAAACCTATTTAAGAAAAAAAAAATTGAAAATTCTTTTACAATTTTTGAAAATTTTTGGAAAATTTAAAAATTTCTCTGAAAAAAGTTTTAATATCACTACTATTGAATAGATGAAAAATTTGTTTTTGCTCAAAATTAAAATTTCCACGTTTCATGACAATCCAAACCTAGTTAGGAAAAAAAATGGTAACATTTTTTTACCATCTTGGAAAAATATTTTACCACTAGAATAGATGGAAAAAAATTCTTTTTGCACAAATTTATAATTTCCACGTTTCATGATATTCTAAACATACTTCAGAAGAAAAAAATTATGAAAATTTGTTTTCCAACATTTTTGAAAAATTAAAAAAAAATGAAATTTTTTAACCACCACTATACTTCCACTCCACGTGAATGAGGAATTAAAAATGTGACAGATGGCAATAATATTTGGCATATGCACCTATTACACTTTTATTGAAAAATGTACAGGGTGGTCATCCCAAGAAATAATTCAGTCATGGTGAACACTTGTAAAGGTATTTGCGCAACCCTTCCATATTTGGCACCTGTCATTTAGTATTGAAGTTTTGTTTCTGGATGAGCACTCTGTATATTTTTTAACCAAAACTTATCAGGTTTTCTTTGTAATAATAGTGATAACTATATTCCGATTATTATTTTCAGTGTCATTTCGTAATTATTAATTTTTTAGAGTGACCGCCATGCACAAATAATTTTTTTTTTTTTTTTTTGTAATGAAATTGGGAATGAAACATATTCTTTATTGCATTTTGCAAAACAGCGGAAAAAGATATCTATGAGAACTAAAAGAAAAACTGAATGTAAAAATATTAACGAAATGTTTGCATTCTTTCGATAACTGAATTCTGGTTATGCTAGAAAATTAAAGTCCTAAAATAGATTTGTCCGATTTCTTATTTGACATTCTTATTATAACATTAGCATCCAACATAGTCCCATAAGTTTATGCAGATAAAGCTAGTATCTACATGACCCCCTACGGTATGAAGATTCAGCTAAAAACGAGAACAAAGGTATAAAATGAATTGATTTACCTACCTTGTCTTAAAAAAAATTTCATTCTAATGGATTACAGTCTCATCAAATCTCTCATTCAGTTTCTTGGAAATGTTTAGCCTTTGAAACGTTTTTCGCCCATTTGCAAGAAATTGTATGAGAGATTTCATGAAAATATAATCCATTAGAATGAAAAAAATTTTAATGCAAGGAAGGTAAATCAATTCATCTTAGACCATTGTTCTCATTTTTAATTTTCTAGCACAACCAGAGTTCAGGTTATCGAAAGAATGCAAAGATTTCATTAATATTTTTACATATAGTTTTTCTTTTAGTTCTCATGGATAGTTTTTTCAGCTGTTTGCAAAATCCTATAAAAATATGTTTCATTACTATAAGCAAACAAATAATAAATAATTTACCTTTAAACAAATTGGGAATATTCCTCGACAATTTTTGATACAAAATATTTTACTCCAGTATCACAATTCGATATATTGAAGATTAATATGCAAATAGTATATATCCGATAAAGCCTAAAATATTTCTAGACCATGACAAAGTTAAACTAAAATCAACAAAAAGTAAAAACCATGTTATATAAAATTATCCAACAATCATAAATAAAACAGCATATTATTTAATTTTTAATTCGGACTATAGTGATAAAGAACGTTATTTAACTTCCATAACGACATAATGAAAGCCACAGTTGGTGATATTATAATACGGAACATTTGTAAAGGTAATAAAAATGTGTACCTATCGTGTATTAACTAATGTAATATTTAAGGTCAAAGTGGCCAGCATTGGCAACACAGCAACCCTACATATAATATTTTCGTATTCATGGTGCGTAAATATAACTCAAGCCCGGCAAGCAAACAATGATAATCGATAACGATATCCCGATATGAGTCTTAGTTCAGTTGTTAACAAATGAAGGGAGCCCATATGTGAGACAATACTCACAGGTTTCCCTACACCACACTCCATAACCCCTGCTAAGTGAATCCCCCAATTTCTGAGTTGATTACCGAAGCCAGACTGCTTTGTTCGCTACTAGTCCTCGATTACATCTACTGTTCACAATTGTTTTAAATTAATACGTAAAATACATGGCCTATAAGCGATGCCAACAATGGACTATTAACGATTAATCGGTGGACGATTATTTGACGAAATAATGCTTCGTATCGGTAATGGCTAATCCGTATTTGCTTCAAATTAACGATATGGTTTTCTAACTCTATCGAGTTTGCGTTGTGAAACGCTGTGACTAATGTATTCGGTTGTTTAATTCCGTATTATGGAGTTTATCGTCTGTTACTAAAAATTATATTTAATCACGAGCCTGAATTTCTCGTCAATTGAAGCGAAATATGCAGTACACTAATGGGAATTTTAAATCGGAACATACCTTTGGAAAAAACTGTTTTTGCCTGATTCATGAGATACTTTTTTTTTTACTAGCTAATTTGAACTTCATACTGTAAAAACAATCGGTAAAGGTATTTACACAGAACTTCCCTCGTTATTTGTGCATGGCGGTCACTCTAAAAAATTATTAATTACGAAATGACATTGGGAATAATCGAAATATAGTTATTGCTATTATTACAAAGAAAACCTGATAACTTTTGATCAAAAAATATACAGAGTGCTCATCCAACAGCAAAAGTTCAATACTAAATAACAGGTGCCAAATATGGAAGGCTTGAGCAAATACCTTTACATATGTCCACCATGACTGAATTATTTCTTGGGATGACCACCCTGTACATTTTTCAATAATGTATAATAGGTGCATATGCCAAATAATATTGCCATCTGTCACATTTTCAATCCCACATTCACGTAATGGAGTGGAAGCATAATGGTAGTTAAAAAATTTTCTTTTTTACTTCCCTCGCATACCGAAGGGAAGTATTGTATTCGAGAAAAAATCACCCTCCGAGATTTTTACGGATTCTGACGTTTCAGATCACGGAGATTACGAAAATATGGGTTTTTCAATTCCGTCAGTCTGTCTGTCTGTCTGTCTGTCTGTCTGTCTGTCTGCCTGTCTGTTGGTGCATTTACTAAAAAAACTACTTGACGGAGAGCAGTCAAATTTGGTAGGTAGTTGACGCTACTGTCAGCGAAGAACTGGTAGAATTTTCACCGAAAAATATACAGGGTTGACCGTCTAAACGGAATAAATAGTGAAACAATTTTTTTTTCGCTCAAATTTAAAATTTCCACGTTTCATGACACGCTAAACCTATTTCTGAAAAAAAAAATTTTTGAAAATTTTTTTTACCAACATTTTTGAAAAAATTTTTACCACTAAAAAAAATTTTTTTCTTTGTTCAAATTTAAAATTTCCACATTTCATGGCATTCTAAACCTATTTAAAAGAAAAAAATTTTTGAAAATTTTTTTTACCAACATTTTTGAAAAAATTTTTACCACTAAAATAGATGGAATTTTTTTTTCTTAAAATTTTAAATTTCCACGTTTCATAGCGCTCTAAATCTATTTAAAAAAAAAATTGAAATTTTTTAAAAAATTTCGAAAAAAATTTAACCACTAAAATAGATGGAATTTTTTTCTTTGTTCAGATTTAAAATTTCCACGTTTCCATGGCATTCTAAAATTATTCAAACAAATTTAAAAATGTTTTTGAAAAATTTTTAAAAAAATTTGAAAACATGTTTAGGTAATCTATTTATCACTACTATAGAATAGACGAGATTTTTTTTTTCAAATTTAAAATTTCCACCTTTCATGACATTTAAAACCTATTTCGAAAAAAAAAAATTTGCCACGTCCTTTCACCATTTTGGAAAAAAATTTAACACTGGAATAGAGCGAAAATTTTTTTTTTGTTCAAATTTAAAAATTTTGCGTTTCGTGACATTCTAAACCTATTCAAATTTTTTTTTTATATTTTTTAACCACCACTATACTTCCACTCCATTACGTGAATATGGAATTGAAAATGTGACAGATGGCAATAATATTTGGCATATGCACCTATTATATACTTTTATTGAATAATGGCATCCCAAGAAATAATTCAGTCATGGTGGACATTTGTAAAGGTATTTGCGCAAGCCTTCCATATTTGGCACCTGTTATTTAGTATTGAACTTTTGCTGTTGGATGAGCACTCTGTATATTTTTTTGACCAAAAGTTATCAGGTTTTTTTGTAATAATAGCAATAACTATATTCCGATCTGTATTCTCAATGTCATTTCGTAATTAATAATTTTTAGAGTGACCTCCATGCACAAATAACGAGGGAAGTTCTGTGTAAATAACTTTACCGATTTTTTTAAAATTTTTCAAAAATGTTGGTAAAAAAATTTTCGAATTTTTTTTCTTCTGAAGTAGGTTTAGAATGTCATGAAACGTAGAAATTTTAAATTTGAGCAAAAAGGAAAGTTTCCTTCTATTCTGTAGTAGTGGTAAAAAAAGATTACAAATTTAAAAATTATGTATTTTTTTAAACAGGTTTAGATTGCCATGAAACGCGAAAATTTTAAATTTGAGCAAATAAAAAAAAATTTCCAACTGTTTTAGTGGTAAAAGATTTTGAAAAATGTTGGTGAAAAAAATGTTCAAAATGTTTTATTCTGAAACAGGTTTAGAATGTCATGAAACGTGGAAATTTTAAATTTGAGCCAACAATTTTTTTCCATCTATTCAAGTCTTAAATTATTTTCCAAAATGATAAAAAAAATGTTGCAATTTTTTTTCCGAAATGGGTTTGGAATGTCATGAAACGCGGAAATTTTAAATTTGGGCAAAAACAAATTTTCGTCTATTCTGTAGTAGTGATAAATAGATTAAAATTGTTTTCCAAAATTTTTTTAAATTTTTCAGAAACATTTTTAAATTTATTTGAATTGTTTTAGAATGCCATGGAAACGCGGAAGTTTTAAATCTGAACAAAGAAAGAAAAATTTCCATCTATTTTAGTGGTAAAATTTTTTCAAAAATGGTCAAAAAAAATTATTTTTTTTTTCAATAGATTAGAACGCTATGAACCGTGGAAATTTTAAATTCGAAGAAAGAAAAAAAAATCTATCTATTTTAGTGGTAATTTTTTTTTTTGAAATAGGTTTAGAAAGCCATGAAACGTGGAAATTATGAATTTGAAAAAAGAAAAAAAAAATTAATTTTATTGGTGAAAAATTTTTCCAAAAAGTTTAGCGGTTTAGCGTGCCATGAAACGTGGAAATTTTAAATTTGAGCAAAAAAAAATTTTTTTCCACTCTTTATTCCGTTTAGACGGTCCACCCTGTATATTTTCCAGTGAAAGTTTTACCATTTCTTCGTTGACAGTAGAGTCAACTACCTACCAAATTTGACTGCTTTCCGTCAAGTAGTTTTTTAGTTACTGCACCAACAGACAGACAGACTGACAGAATTGAAAAACCTGTATTTTCGTAATCTACGTGATCTGAAACGTCAAAATCCGAAAAAATCTCGGAGGGTGATTTTTTCTCGAATACAATACTTCCCTTCGGTATGCGAAGGAAGTAAAAATTACCACTCCAATCTGGCAAGTTATTTTAAAAAATTGCCCGTTTAGTGTAGTTTTTCAAATGCTACATTTTCTTTTTTTTTCCTTCTTCAATTCTTTGGGAATTTCACTGCCACATGTATGTTTTCTTTCTAAGCGGTGCTAGGGGAATCTACAAAATATATCACAATTAACCAGTATGTTACTGGTAAAAAAACCTCTACGCCCGTGACGTTTACGTCAAAGGATCAGTTAAAGGTTGGTTTTGATAAATAAACAGCACAAATAAGTATAAAAACTTGAAATTAAATATTTCGCCGACGTTTCGGAAATCTAATCTGTTTCCTTTCTCAAGGCATTTTTTTGAAAAATCTTTTTTGCTGTGTATGACAAATACACAGCTCTAAGAATGTTTGTTATATTCAATATCCATAGATACTTACTATTTACATAGAACTGTTGATATAGTTAACAGTTTCTTAGTTTCTATACAATGTTAAGTTTGTGAAGTTCTTCTTTTAACATTGGCAGCCAAGTTGTACAGACATCTACGGAAATATTTAATTTCAAGTTTTTATACTTATTTGTGCTGTTTATTTATCAAAAGCAACCTTTAACTGATCCTTTGACGTAAACGTCACGGGCGTAGAGGTTTTTTTACCAGTAACATACTGGTTAATTGTGATATATTTTGTAGATTCCCCTAGCACCGCTTAGAAAGAAAACATACATGTGGCAGTGAAATTCCCAAAGAATTGAAGAAGGAAAAAAATAAAAAAAAAAACCGCTGCCTAAGGAATCACTACTTCCACATCCAGATTATTAGTCCAAGTCACTTTAAAGGAAACATCTTGACTATATTTGCACTCTAGTATGTGGAAATTATTGGTCATAGAATTTTAATAATATTTGGGGTAGATGTCATAGAAAAGTTTGAGGAGTTGGTTTCTACCATATACGTTAAAAATGAAGTTTATAGTTTACCGTACTTATTTTCCACTATTTACAACCTAATACCTCAATGGAGTCATCTCAATCAGATGTCACTACAATACATACGTGTACTAACTTTCAAGTGAATATCTCAATTTGATGTTATCAATCCCATTAATAATGAAGCGGAGGTGGTAGAGTTTGAAAAATATTAGAAAGAAATCTGAGGCCTTGGTTTCTAGTATATACACCGAATCCCAAATTTCTGTAGTCTTACCAGCTTGCTTTACTTATTTTCCCCTATTTGCCCCTATTTAACCCCCAACCCTTCAACGGCATGATCTCAAATTATGATCTAGTTTCAGACGTCGTTATAATACATACGTGTACCAAATTTCAAATGAATATCTCAATTTTATTTTATCAACCCTTTTCATATTGGAGTAGGGGTGGTTGGGTTGAAAAATATTATAAGAAAATCTGACCCTGTGGCTTCTAGTACATACACCGAATTTCAAGTTTCTGTAGTCTTACCAACGTTTTACTTATATTCCTCTATTTACTCCAAATTAACCCCCAACCCTTCAACGGAATTATCTCAAAATATAAACTAATTCCAGACGTCGTTACGTGTACGAAATTTCAAATGAATATCTCAACTTTATTTTGTCAACCCCATTAATGGGGTACGGGTGGTTGAAAAATATTATAAAAAAATCAGGCCTTAACTTCTTGTACATACACCGAATTTCAAGTTTCTGTACTCATACCAGCTTGCTTTACTTATTTCCCCCTATTGACCCCTACATAACCACCAACCCTTCAACGGAATCATCTCCAAGTATAATCTAGTTCCAGATGTCGTTATAATTCATACGTGTACCAAATTTCAAATGAATACTCGATTTTATTTTATCAACCCTTTTAATAATGAAGTAGGGGTGGTGGGGGTTGAAAAATATTATAAATAATCTGAGACCTTGGCTTCTAGTACATACACCGAATTTCAAGTTTCTGTAGTCTTACCAGCTTGCTTTATTTATTTTCCCCTATTTACCCCTATTTAACCCCCAACCCTTCAACGGAATTATCTCAAAATATAATCTAGTTCCAGATGTCGTTATAATACATACGTGTAGAAAATTTCAAATGAATATCTCAATTTTATTTTATCAACCCTTTTCAAATTGGAGTAGGGGTGGTGGGGGTTGAAAAATATTCATAAAAAATCTGACGCTTTGGCTTCTAGTACATACACCGAATTTCAAGTTTCTGTACTCTTACCAACTTGTTTTACTTATATTCCTCTATTTACCCCAAATTAACCCCCAACCCTTCAACGGAATCATCCCAAAATATAATCTAATTCTAGACATTGGTATAATACATACGTGTACGAAATTTCAAATGAATATCTCAACTTTATTTTATCAACCCCTTTAATGGGGTAGGGGTGGTGGGGGGTTGAAAAATATTATAAAAAAATCTGAGGCCTTAACTTCTAGTACATACACTGTGACGTAAAAGTCACCGTCGAGTCCCGATAGTCCAAAGTGACCAGCGAAAACTCGACTAACCCGGTTAACTTTGAAATGCGGTGAGAGCTGGGTTCGTAGGTAAGGTTAGAATTCAATGTGTCAAACTATTTTAATAACTATGCAAATGCTTGGAAAGTTAATTATATACGAATTATATAAGCATGGGGGGCGCCAGCCAAATAACTTGACAGAGAATGGGATAGAGAACAAAACAACAAAGTAGAAAGCCAACGTATATAAAGGTAAAGTTTAATAATTAATTATAAAATGTATAAGGTAAATAAATTTTAAATATATGTAAAAAAATAGGCTTATCTGCACTTTGCAGATATGAATATAGTATCCTTTTAAGAAGGTAGGTATAAACAGTGTAAATACACCCTTAAATTATAAACCATTAAATTTACAACAAGAGATCCATAAGATATTCATTTGTATTTTCATTTTTTAGCACCGAAAGCAGCTGCTCATGGTTTACAAATTGCATATAAAGAACTTACAATATATTACATATAAACACTAAACAAATAAGAACGTGTTATGTATAAGACGGTGGCAAGAAAATGAGTGGCGACAAACTACAAAAAATGTATATATACGTTGGATTCAGTAGCGCTGGAGGCTGATGAGACTCCTCACAATTTTATGGTTGAACCAAATAAATCTCTCCAGTGGGATGAAAATAATTAATCGTGTCACTTACTTGGTCTATATTACGTACCCTCAGAATCGTACGTATTACCTGGGAAAAATGTACAGTGAACGATGCCCAGACGACAGCCCTGGACAACACGTCTGTTTCAAAGTTGCTAGTACCTGGTCACAGTTTCTTTTTTAAAAAAAATAAGGAAATACTGTGGTTCCAATAAATCCTTGAAAGGCCAACAAATTTCTGTATTTGTATCTAGGCAGTATTCAACAAAAATAGGGCAATAGGGCTCCAAAAGAAAAACCAAGACAAAGAAAAAAAACCTAAAAAAATGCCATACCTTAATTTTATTGCCCAGGTATGTATTTATACTAAATGTTAAATATTTAAAAGCAAAATTACTGACCTTAGATGTTCTGAGGTTTTATTTAATTTAATTAAATAACTAAGAGAGCTGGAGAACCACTTTTCTCTTCTCCTCACAAATTCTAAAGATGGCCGTCCCTTTTTTGTTCTTTCACCGTAAAAAATTTAATCTTTCTCAATAATATCAAATTTGCTTATTAAAATTCCCTAGATTTATTTGACATCTGTCAATTTGAAACCAAAACAATTCTCGAAATTATTTCTGTGAATGACTATGAAAAATAACCAGGTAGCTTACTAAATTTTGAAATTTGACTTAATGATTAGTTATGATAACATCCTAATTTAATACTATTACTTGTTTTAGGAGGCTAACGAAAGGAAACCAGCATAAACATAGACCATATAAGGACGAATAAATAGAGAAGTAGTTACGCTGGAGGATTCAGCGTCTTGATAAATAACAAGCAGGTAGTCGAAACCAACTTCACCGATGTGAACCGTCCAGAATTTCAAGACACGAGTGCTTCTTTGTTTATCGCCGATAGGTTGCATACTGTGCTTCTGTTGAAAGGATTTCATGTTTAAATTTTATCGGTACTTGCTAATTTTGACTTGCCACAACACCGAATTTCAAGTTTCTGTACTCATACCAGCTTGCTTTACTTATTTCCCCCTATTTACCCCTAAATAACCCCCAACCCTTCAACGGAATCATCTCAAAGTATAATCTAGTTCCAGATGTCGTTATAATTCATACGTGTACCAAATTTCAAATTAATTCTCGATTTTATTTTATCAACCCTTTTAATAATGAAGTAGGGGTGGTGGGGGTTGAAAAATATTATAAATAATCTGAGACCTTGGCTTCTAGTACATACACCGAATTTCAAGTTTCTGTAGTCTTACCAGCTTGCTTTATTTATTTTCCCCTATTTACCCCTATTTAACCCCCAACCCTTCAACGGAATTATCTCAAAATATAATCTAGTTCCAGATGTCGTTATAATACATACGTGTAGAAAATTTCAAATGAATATCTCAATTTTATTTTATCAACCCTTTTCAAATTGGAGTAAGGGTGGTGGGGGTTGAAAAATATTCATAAAAAATCTGACGCTTTGGCTTCTAGTACATACACCGAATTTCAAGTTTCTGTACTCTTACCAACTTGTTTTACTTATATTCCTCTATTTACCCCAAATTAACCCCCAACCCTTCAACGGAATCATCCCAAAATAAAATCTAATTCTAGACATCGGTATAATACATACGTGTACGAAATTTCAAATGAATATCTCAACTTTATTTTATCAACCCCTTTAATGGGGTAGAGGTGGTGGGGGGTTGAAAAATATTATAAAAAAATCTGAGTCCTTAACTTCTAGTACATACACCGAATTTCAAGTTTCTGTACTCTTACAAGCTTGCTTTACTTATTTCCCCCTATTTACCCCTATTTAACCCCCAACCCTTCACCGGATTTCCTCAAAAAACAATCCAGTTCCAGATCTCGTTATAATATATACGTGTACAAAATTTCAGGTCAATATCTTAAACCGTTCCGGAGAAAGCGTGCGGACAAAAAAAAAGTTACAGACAGACCGACAGACAGACAGACCGACAGACCGACAGACAGACAGAAAATTTGTTTTCGCTCAAATTTAAAATCTCGACGTTTCATGACATTCTAAACCTATTTCACGAATAAAAATTTTTGAAAATTTTTTTGCGATTACTATACTTCCAATCCACTACGTGGATGTGGAAGTAATTAAGATAATGCCACAAATAACATTTAGACACTACATTTTCTATTTTACTTTAGAAAAAACCGCTGCCTAAAGAATCACTACTTCCACATTCAGATTTCCCATCCAAGGCTCTTTAAAGGAAAGCATCTTTACTATATTTGCACTTTAGTATGTGGAAATAATTAGTAATAACATTTTAATAATATATTTGAGGTGGACGTAATAAAAAAATTTTAGACGTTGGCTTTTAAAATATACGCCAAAAATTTTCATTTTCATTTTCATTTCAATTTTTTTGGAACATATCATTAAAAAAATCCGCTATCTCAGTTTCTAGTGTATGTACCAAATTCCAAGTTTCTGTGCTTTTACCAGCTTGTTTTACTTATTTCCCCTATTTACTCCAATTTAACCCCCAACCTTCAACGGAATCGTCTCAATATATAGTCTAGCTCCAGATGTCGTTATAATACATATGTGCACCAAATTTCAAATTAATATCTTAACCCGTTCCTGAGAAAACGTGCGCACAAAAAAGTTACAGACCGACAGACAGACAGAAATTTTTTTTTCCCAAATTTAAAATCTCGACGTTTTATGACATTTTAAGCCGATTTCAACAAAAAAAAAATTGTTTTCGATTACTATACTTCCACTCCACTACGTGGATGTAAAAGTAAAAAGATATTGCTATTTTGCTGCAAAAGGAGCTCATTGTGAACTTATTTCAATAATTAGGAATTGGAATTAAAACACGTATTAAATTAAAGTGAGCTGTCCATTGTCCGGCTCATTACAACCAAAGTGTGAGCAATTGGACCAAATTTATCGACAGAGATTGATCGGCCGTCTTGGGCCCATAGTATGGCCTCCCCGGTTCCCAGATTTAAATCCACTAATTTTTTCTACTAGGGTTAAATAAACAAGAAGGTCTATGCAAAACCAATAAATAATGTAAATAAATTGAGACAACGTATTAATGAAGCGGCACAACAAACAAATGTCGCAGGAAGAGCAAGGCAGATAAAAAGATGCCGCCTCGCTTGCATTCGACTTCGTGGCAGGCAATTTGAACACCTTCTTTCATTTTTATTCGTGCTTTGGTTGGTTCTTAATAAATAGAAGTGTTTTCATTCGAATTGTTATGTTTGCCACTAATACAGTTTTCCAAAAATTGTCTAAAAAGTGGATTATCTAGTTTTGACCACGGTATGTTACATCCCACCATCACACTAAGTCTAAATTAAAACTGCGTTGACTGTCACTATCAATAGAGCGACTAGCACTAATATGCTTTTGTGAAGAAATATGCCTATTAACATTTGTATTAGATGTCCAAGAAATTGTTTTGTTGCAACTACTACAATAAAGATCTGTTCTATCAAACTGCAGTTTTAGGAAATCGCGAATCCTCAAGTTTATTGCAGCCGGAGAAGCACTAGACATTTTTGTATATCGCCGACTCTGTATAATTTCACACCAACTTTGTAGATACATACGTACGTACATATTGCTAGATTTATACCACGGATTGCAAAACTGCGATCTGTGATGGTCTACCCTTTCCCTTTATTAAATGTTGACGTAAACGCCAATAATTTCCCCAGTGTAGGTAAAAAGCGATTTTGAAATGTTTGACATTCTCGGCGGCGTCATATAATTAAAGGAGATAAAGCCGTAAAAGACATAAAAGTACCTTCGTAAACTGTTTTTTTTTGACACTCGGTCCGGGTCGAATGCCTTTAACACTGCAAAAAAAGGAAGAGACTAATCATCCGGTAGTCACGGATGAATAATTCGGCTCCTAATCGTCCGACACCTCCCGGATCAACAGCTCTGTCACTATTCGTGTGGTACTGGCCGATCTGTGGTACTTTTGCAGATAGTTGAGACGCAATAAATTTTAAATTTCGTGGGTGTACATACAATTGTTATTCTTACAAACATTCGACCAAAGCCTATTATTTTTTGAGCTGCAGCCGAATAACTTAATTGGGTTAAATACCTATATCAAAATTCATCAATCATTTTTATTTTGTTTTATTCATTACATTCCAAATATTATTTTCCTCCGTCCGATCATATGCACATTTGTTTTTTCCTAAAATGTTTTTTTAGGGCGTCTAGCCTACAAATTTTTCGCAATTTCTTTGTTGGCACTATATAATATCAACTAAATCTTACGTTAGTTTGTCAAATGGTTTTGTAGCTGTAGCGCCAACATGCAGAGAGACTGACGGAATTAAACTGCTTTCTTTTTCATTATCTACGCGTGTTCTGAAACGTGATCCATAAAAATCTCCGAGGGTGATTTTTCCACGAGTACAATACTTCCTTTTCCTTAATAGTTGGTCAAAGTAAGTGAATGTAGAAAATTATAAATTTCATCAATTATTAAAGTGTTGTCTAAATGTTATTTGTGGCATTATCTTAATTTTTTTCCTTCTTCAATTCTTTGGGAATTTCACTGCCACATGTATGTTTTCTTTCTAAGCGGTGCTAGGGGAATCTACAAAATATATCACAATTAACCAGTATTACTGGTAAAAAACCTCTACGCCCGTGACGTTTACGTCAAAGGATCAGTTAAAGGTTGGTTTTGATAACTAAACAACACAAATAAGTATAAAAGCTTGAAATTAAATATTTCGCCGACGTTTCGGAAATCTAATCTGTTTCCTTTCTCAAGGCTTTTTTTTGAAAAATCTTTTTTTGCTGTGTATGACAAATACACAGCTCTAAGAATGTTTGTTATATTCAATATCCATAGATACTTACTATTTACATAGAACTGTTGATATAGTTAACAGTTTTTTAGTTTCTATACAATGTTAAGTTTGTGAAGTTCTTCTTTTAACATTGGCAGCCAAGTTGTACAGACATCTACGGAACAATTCGACACGCAATTATCCTCATTCAATAATATTATCGCGGATTCTTTTATTTTTCTTTTTTTGCTATCTGCCTCTTTTGTTAAAATTTTTGCCGAGTCCCAGTTTATTCTATGTCCGTTCTCCCACGCGTGTTCGCAGATCTTGGACCTCTGAATTTCATTTTTTCTGATATAATTTTGATGTTCGCCCAATCTTACACTAAAAGGTCTGGATGACTCACCCACGTATTGTTTGTTGCACTCACACGGAATACTATAAATGCAGTTTTTTGAATTTTGCTCGTGGTTTGTTGGTTTCGTCTTTGTCAGAATAGATCTTAAAGTGTTGCTTGTTTGAAATACCGTCCTAATATCAAATCTATCACCGATGCGGCGCAACTTTTCGGATAATCCGCATACATAAGGAATTAACGCTGTGTAACGTTTTTCAGGTTTTTGTCGTACCTGATTGTTAGTTTCAATATTTATGAAGGTTTTATCGACAAAACCCCCAGGGTATTGGTTATTAATAAGAACTTCCTTTATAAACCGCTTCTCATTGTTTAGTATCTCATCATTAGAAGAAATGATTTTGGCCCTATCATACAAACATTTTACAACACCCCTCTTAACGTGCATCGACTGATTTGAGTTGAAATTTAAATATCTGTTGGTATGTGTTGGTTTTCTATAAACACTTGTTTCAATTGTACCATTTACTCTTTTAATTAAAACATCTAAAAATGGTAATTCATTTCTAGTTTCCTTTTCTAAAGTGAATTTAATGGAAGGTTCTTTATTATTTAAATGATCCAAAAAATTATCTAGTAACTCAATACCATGAGGCCAGATTGCAAAGATATCATCTACGTATCTCCACCAGATAACCGGTTTGTATGCACAATTTTGAACATGCCTAGTCTCAAAATCCTCCATAAATATATTGCTTAAAATCGGTGACAATGGAGAACCCATTGCCATACCGAAATCCTGCTGATAGAAATCATTTTCTAATTGAAAATAAGTTGTTTTTATACACATAGTTAAAAGTTCCATTATAGTATTTACACTCAATTTAGTTCTCGCTTCCAAATTATTTTCATTTAACAATTTGTCTTTGATTATTTTTAAAGTTTTGTCTACTGGGACGTTAGTGAACAGACTAACTACGTCAAAACTAACCATCAGATGTGTATTATGAATACTGTTTTCATAAACTTTTTCGATAAAATGTTTACTATTTTTTATATACGAGTCAGTATTTCCAGATAATGGATTAATAATTTTAAGCAAGAATTTTGCCAAATTGTGGCATGGCGAATTAATGGGCCAGCGTGATATCTTGATGAAAAACATGTTTTCACATTTCTCCCCCCGCTCACCAATTATTAAAGTGTGGGGCGCTGCCAGTAGATTTGGTAACCATAGCTAATGATATGATGTGGGGGCGGGGGCCTCTGCAACGGAAGCATAAATATGTGACTTAGTCTTTACATTTGGGACACACTGACAAATCGATGATCAATCACATAGGTAAAATCTCAATTAATGAATTAATGTCGATATTTCAAATGAGAAAATTTGTTTTACCATTTTACCGACCACTACCGGGCGATAAAGCTGTTGATCCGGGAGGTATCGGACGATTAGGAGCCGAACTATTCATCCGTGACTCCCGGATGATTAGTCACTTCCATATAAAAAATCAACTATGTTTTTAGGTAATGGTCAGTGCGTTTCACAAATGTAGTAAATTTCCAATAAAAGTAGGTTATACGTATTAATATTAAATGAAATGAACACGCCACACATTAAACAGAATAGGAAAGTGTGCGTTTAATTCAAAAATGTGTTGTTACTTGCTAGATATGTTTTACTTGTTTTTGTAAGAACTATTACCGTTTTTAAGTTAAATTTACTACCAAAAATACACTGTAGCTGGCAATAATAAATATTTCACCACTTCGTCGTTTTTCTGATTGTTTCAGTAAATGTTTGTAATATAATATTACGTATATATGAGCCGCCTCTGGCACAGAGATAAACTTCCCGATCTATGGTAATAACCCAATGTTTATTTTCAGCTAAGAAGATGTATTTAAACATACAAATAGTATTACTTACATTACTTATCGACGCAATGAGGAAGAAAGCCGTTGAAATACTGACGAAAGATCAAATATTTCAACAATTTCCAGGAAGCAAAAGAATTTTATTCGCATTTCACTGCGCGAGTTACTTACCAAGCGAATGCTTAATAATTCTCAAACTACATATTGTAATAAAGAGACCGTTCACCCTTACTTTACAAACAAGGCACATTGATTTTTACCATAGGTCGGTGAAGCAACTATAATATAGTGGGTTTTGAAACATAAACCAATTCAGCAAGGCCAATAAAATCAATAAATATTCTATCCGGGACGATATATCACGGGATGAAAAGGGTACGTAGCGTTTCTAGTCTTTTTTTACATTCCACTAAAATGTTGTTGAGTGTATTACCATTCGCTCGGCCAACAAATTGGGTAGTTTTTATTAGTCATGGAGAATTTATTGTTTGAGTTTAAAATTCGGATTGCGTCGTATCATCCCTTTCATCTTTTTTTTGTTTTGTACAGGACAGTTAAGTCCCTCCAAGGACCATGACTCTTTGTCCGTATTCTTTTTGTTTTAATTGGTTTTCCAGAAAAAACATTACTGACTTATATTCTTAATTGGATTAGGTAATAAGGTTGAATATCGAAGTTCCTCAATGTTTTATTATTATTAGTCTGCTTGACTTTCTCGTAATGGTGGATATCTAATAATAGTAAATAAATAAGAAAGAAATTATGACCCAAAGGAATCCTTCAGTTACAGGACAATTTTACAAAATAGAAATAAATTACATGAACGCAAAGTAAGTAATATAAAATATAGAAAGTATAAAACAATTAATTAGTTTAGAGTAGCTTACAGACAGTTTCACGTCATTTGTCTGCCTGTTAGGCGCACAGCCTCACCAAAACTGTTTCCCATCGGCTCCTTGATTACATCAGCCCAACGTATTCGAGAATGTCATCTTCGACTTTCGTCTATTGGTTTTACCTGGACCGTCAACCGCTGTACATTGTCCTTTCTCTGATTGATGTGGCCAAAAATGAGGGGACTCGAAATAATATGGCGTAAGAAAACAGCTTTAGAACATGGAGAATCGGTACTGGTGCTATGGGCCAGGGAAATATTAGGCAATTCGTAGCTAACATCTCTGGATTCACATCCTGAAAGCACCAGTATGTGATTTGTTCGTGTCCCTAGTGATTCATATCGCAAACCTACGAAGAAAGGCGGAGAAAATTAAAGAGTTCGTAAGCTCGCAGTAAGCTCGAAATCATCTTGTTTACTATCTCACTATAACCTCCATCCTTTACATGTCTAGCTGATTTTCATTTACTCGGTCTACAATAATAATCTTTGTTAACATTTATACTTAAACCCTGATTAGAGCTTATTGGCTGAACGGTGACTTTACTTCTCCTAACAATGGCAGAATGTCACTTTGGCATCCAAGAATAGGTGGTCCGTCCGTTTACCCTTAAGAATCAGTTAAACTGGGCTTGAGTAGCTAAAATGGAGACGCAGTAATGTCAGGGCAATTCAGACTTCACATACACAGAAGCTAAAGACACAATTTGGAACATAACAATGTTTATTTACCATAAAACCTACTACTTATAATATTAGCTAATAATTACCTAATACTAACGATAACTCACCAAACAAATAATCAAGAAAGAACTTAAGCTAGGATTAGGTTATGGTGAGTAAAGGCAAAGCTATATGTAATGCTACGATGGCAGATAAAATATAGTAAAACACGTAAGCGGTTATTAAATAGGTAATACGGCAAGTGGTCGGTGAGCAGAAGCCACTAGCTACAAGCTGTAAAACTGATAGTAATACAGACAGTATACGGATACCAGGAGTGAGTAGGCACATACCAAGTTAACACTTGCGGCCTTTACTTGCGTCCTTCTGTTGCTTCAGGGCACGTCTAGCTTGATAGAATAGTCAGGAGGGACTGGCTGAAGGCTGAGACGGGCGGTTTTGCAGACAGGAGCTAGAAAGTCCTTGCTAAGTAGTAAAAATAATCTACTACTTTACATACTTCGTGGATGCAGAAGTAAAACACAAATAAAAGTGCTATCTCACGTTGCACATTGTTGCAAAATATTAAATGGATAGTAGTGTTTTGCATCGACTAGCAAACTCAGTATCTAAGCGATTCTTTGCCTTATTGACTACTGACTTATTTGAAAGTCGTCTTCAAAATGGACAGTAACTTCAATAACAGGCTAACATGGAATTTATTTACTTAGAATCGAAATGTAATTGAAGAGAAGATTCCCTTTGCACCAAGGTAAATATTATAATCATCCCTAAACTTATCATATTTACTTTCATTCATCGTCGGCTTCGATGATGAATGAAAGCAAATACCTGGTACCCTAAGGGATGATAGTGATCGTCAAAAGGAGCACGTGCGGTAGCATTCGAAGAAGAATTCTTAAACCGTGCAGAACAAGAACCTTCCAGAAGTGTTTTAGTTGTATAAAAGACACGGGTTTCAAGATTAACAGTATGGAATGTTATGTAGGATCATCTTCGTCTCTACCATTTACATAAAGTTCAAACTATGACCTCCGAAAATGCATTGTTTTCTGCCACTGAGTCGCAATATGACGCAGCCTAACTTCGAGAGAATTGTCGAAACAGTCACATCTGGAGCTATGAATATCTTTATGCTATCGCCTTTAGATGAGACCAGCAAAAATTTTTCATCAATATTTGGGTTGATATTCTGGGGAACAATTTGATCTTGTACTTGCTGCTACCTCAATTGAACAGCTGCAGTTATATCCAGTTTGTGCAAATTGTATTTCTTGAACTTTTAGAAAGTGTCGCTTTAGAGATAAAATGAGATCTTTGGTTTCAGTATGGCGGCGCACCTCCACACTTCAGTTTGAACGTGCGCTAGTATCTGGATCAGCGTTTTCTGAACGAGTGGATTTAAAGAAGAGATCCCTGCTATCTTAGCAAACACGATCTACTGATCTTAAATTCGTTGACTTACTCCTCTTGGATTTTGTGAGACTTTTGGTATATCAGATTTCTGTACTTGGAGAAGAAGGTCTGTTGGTAGGAGTCACGGCTGCTTGCCCACATGTGCAAGTTAGTTCAGGAGTATTCCGTGGGATCCGTGAATCCATGAACCGAATATGCAATCTATGTATGTAAATGGTCAAAATTTTAAGTAACTGTGGTGAATGAGAGTAATCTACTCTAAACCAGCTAAAACCGATCATTTTAGGCTATCGATATGTTAACAAAAATTGCTTGGTTTGGTGACCTCTATAACTCCTCCACTTTATATTAATCTTTAATAATAATCAACGGTGTACAACATAAAGAAATCTGAAGCCTTGGTTTTTAATATATACACCAAATCCCAAGTTATTGTACACTTACCATCTAGCTTTACTTATTTTCCCACATTTACCCCTATTTAACCCCCATCCCTTCACCGTAATTAGCGCAAAATATAATCTAGTTCCAGATGTCGTCATGGTACATATGTGGACCAGATTCCAAGGTAATATCTCAAACCATTGCTGAGAAAACGTGCGCACAAAAAAAGTTACGGATAAGATAGACCAACAGACAAAAAATTTTCTTTATTCAAATTTAAAATCTCGACGTTTTATGACATTCTAAGCCTATTTCAAGAAACGAAAATTTTGAATTTATTTTTTACGTGCATGTACAAGTAAATTAAGTCTTCTCCTAAGGGGGGATGATCTTAACTTGAATTTCTCTTGATATTACTTAAACGTTTAATAAAATGAGCACGGAAAAAATAGGAGGATTTAGTTTTATAAGCTTGCCTTATGCTTTTTGGATCGCTGATTCCGAATTTTTCACTTCCCACCAAAATTTCCCACCGGAAATACCTCAATTTTTGAAAAATGACACCAAAAACGAGTATTCTCACAACTATTTTATTTTTTGTTAATTAAAAAAAAAACAAGTTGTGATCATTATAAATTGATTAGAGGAAGCCATAAAAAGCTAAAAACAGTTAACAACTTTTAGGGTAAATTTTAAAACCGCTTGAAGACCGAGAAGGAAATGATGGAAATATTGCAAGTTGAAAGTTGCAAGGTTTATTTCAAGTCTTTCACTTAACCTAATTTTTCATTATTAAGTTAATTCCTCCTGTGTTGTTTTACAGCTTTTGAAGGACCAGGCTCATCAAAGGCATCTGTTTCTGAGCTAGAATCACATTTATCAGCTTCTGCAACACGAGGAAAAACATCACGTTACTTAATGAAAAACTATCCAATCTACCTAATTTCTTTTCTTTTAAAACGACTATAAAGTCAGCTTTGGACTAGTGAGTACGTGTTGCACACTTATTACGTTCATCACATTTTTACGTCTGAGACAGGTAAGAGGGTAGGTAAAAGATTTGAGAGGCATAGAGAGGAAAAGGGAGGAGAATGAAAAAAAAATAAACTCTCTCTCTGATCTTTCTCCTGTACTATCGTCAGATTGCTTCACTGAGTCTTCTCCCCTGTCCATGTCCTCACCTAACAATTCTAAATTTGTTCTATCAGGGTCAACTTGATCATTCTCCATCAGGGTCCGATGTCTTCGTCTGGAGCTTTTTCAGAGGTGTTGTTGTTGCATTGAAGGCACGCCACCGAACATCGCAGCCTGCTTTTCCGTCAGCCGCATGCTGCTCGGCAACCTTTCTTGCATTTGCAAGATATGACCTTTAAAAGCTGCGGTGTAGCGGGACGCATAGTAGTAGTGACTCGAGATAAGCCTGCGTGTATTTTTTTGCAGCCCCATTCTTCAGCTTTTAACTCGTTCTCCTGCCAAATTTACACTTGATGGTATGTGCGGTATGAATGCTGTTCAGCTGCGGCTTCAGTAGGAGGCAAATTTGCGATGTTATGGTTGCTGTTGTACGCTGTTCTAATAAAGGTTTTGTGCCTGAACGCATTTAGAGATGAATTTCCAGTGCTGCAGCCATACAACGAAGTAGGTATTGATTGTCCGCGTTTGTAATGACAGCAGATCTGCGTATGGTAGGAGGAAAAGCTTGACAGATGGCAGTAAATCAGGATTATTGATCAATACACTAATAAATTTTCTTTTATTTTTTCCAAACAAAGCAGATATTGTGTCGCATCCACCGAATGAATGTAAAAAATTAATTAAAAACATTGATATTCGAGGCTTTACACAGACCTATCAAAAGAACCAATAAATCTACGTCCTTGCCAGCAATTATTACTCCTGATGTATGTTTTGACACCTCTTCAATCGCCGTTTTAACGATCAAGGAGTCCGCATCTTCCTTCGCTTGGCGTACTTTTAAGTTTTCTTCCTCAAATTTACTCTTTAGCATCGATATGAGACAATGTTTATTCTTGCTGTTTGACAAAAATTTGTCTTGAGGAATTGTGGGTATCGTTGATGCATCAAAAATTATATCCACCGATGAGTGTTTTCTTGCTCTTCTCACACTTTCCGCGAATATGGTGCTGAGATTTTCGGCCTCTTTTGGATAGGCATCAAATACAATGACGCAGTTTATTGAAAAAGGCACGTTTCTAGGCAACACGATGAAGAAGGAAGCAAAGACAACACGAGAGAATCTACGGAGCTGCCAATATTCGTTGCGCACCTGCCGCGCTGTGTCTTAGAGCGCAACTTTGATGACGCACAAGCACCATTGCGTTTGATCTGTTGTCAAAAAAGCCTTTAGAAATCTATCTTGTTTATTTTTTTGTATATTTCAAGCCATCTTCTTTTAAAAATTAACAAAAATTGAGTTATTTTGAAAAAAAATCGTTTTTGGCACAATTTTTTCAAAATAGAGGTATTTCCCCTGACATTTTTTGGTGGGTAGTGAAAAATTCAGAATCAGCGATCCGAGTTACATAAAGTTAACCTGTGAAATCCTACTAATTTTTCCAGGTGAGCCCTTTATTTAGTCTCTATTGCCTGGAGTATTTGTCTTTACATAAATACACAAAAATGAATAAATGACAATTGAAAAACCATTGTGTACGCCTATAAAAAAATTATGTATCAGTAGAGCTTAAAGTGATCGTTGATGTTTGTTTATCTGGGAACGTATTAAATGATGTGCATTATTTAAATCAGCACATTTCGTTTTGTCTTTGTTAAATTGAAATTCCGATCCCATTATTACAGTATTACCGTAATTATACATTATTTAAACGTCCCGTTCACCATTTAATGCCGTTTTGTTCAGCTGACACTGAAAATACAATTTAGATTTTTTTCTATGATACGATTATTTCTCGGCGTCCACGCTATTTGCAGCGAACAATGGGAAGATTTTTTAAGCCTCACAGAGGAAGAGAACAATCTTTATATTATTTTGTTTTACTACTTAATAAAGGTGTAATTAAATATGTAAATTTCCCTAATCTTGCATTATCTCATCGGCTGGAGTATAAAAATTGTTGGCAAAATCAATAGCATACATCTCGTAAGTTTTATATCAATATCAGTACAATATCAAATTGATAAAATTCGTAGGAATGATATTTTCTTTTGATGCCTTATCAGATATGAAAAAAATGATTCACCAAATCGATTGAAGCGTGGAACGTAGAATAAAATAACAAGCAGCTTAATAGAAAAGAAGAATAACTGATAAAATCACTGGCTAGTATGTAAAAGGAAATAGACTAAACATTATTCTCTTTCTAGCTAGCACAATATAAATAAAAGAATAAAGGAGTTGACGGCGTACGATTAAAATTAAAATTAAGAATTAGAGCTATACCCCCCCCCCCCAATAAGAAAAAATATTGCAGCTACGGACACGTGTTTCGAGACCCTTACTCCTACAACGTTAATTTGGCAAATTCTTAACATTTCAACCATCTTGTCGTGGTCTTTTTCTGAACTGAAATGAATTCTACTGGAATGAGTGAGTTTCTTTTTAGACTCATCGTCAGTTCATTGGTCAGGCGGAACAATCACTCTCATGTCATTGGTAATTGATAGTTTTAGTAGGTAATGGTTTCTGGTATATCTTAGTTTCTTTATCTCGTATAATGTTATCTAATAACCAGTTTTTTCTGAACGTTTCGCAGTCAACAAATTTCCATCTATGTAGTTAATATGTTCGTTAAGTCTGGTGTTTATATGTTGTTTAGTTTTCCTAATTTAAATTTGCTCACTCGAACATGAAATGCTGCATACTCCTGGTATTTCTAGTTTCTCTAGAGTTTTATATTTAGGAAAATGTCATCAAATCTTCTGTTTCTCATTGTAGAGTACCTACTTAGATGTTCTTTATGTGCAATACCTTCTGATATTATCTGTACATCCATATACAGTAGATAGGCAGCAGCAACGGACGGCCAACTGCGTGACGGAACCAAATCTCGGATGTTCTATATACCGCCGGACCGGCTGCATACGCCGGGTTGGACATTGGACATGCTTGTTGTCAGCAGCGAGAGCCACCTGACGCATGTAGTGGGAATACAGGATGGGAAGTGTAGGTATTTATGAGATGCTTCTTTGAAGTTTCCATGCCCCTATTTAGTTTCCATCTGTCATCATCCGCTGGGGCGTGCAGGTGTTTGCGAGATGCTTCTTTTCAGTTTGCATGCTTTTTTAAGTTTCCATCCACCGTCAGCTCTTTATTTTTCTTCTAAGTTCTCTGTTTCTTTTCTTTGTGAATCTGGCAGCTCTTTTTTTTGTATTTATTAACCGCTCCACGGGTAAATATCCATTTACAGTGGAGTTGCTGGGAAGAACCTTATCTCGCGGTAATATTTTTGCGCGTTATGAGAAAAAAGGTCCGGAGGGATAGTTTGTTCACCCCGTAGGTATGTCGTTTCTTTTAAACAGTCGGTTTCAATTTACAGCGATCATTCTCAGCCGCCGCCCCTCAACCTCGGCCACCCTCCATTTCACCATCTATATTTTTCTCTTTTGTGCACCAAACTATCCTGTAACAAGGATCAACTAACCAATAAACAAATATCTCTACAATTCCAATTTGCGACTATTCAATTTAAACAAGGAAACAGATTTCATTAATGAGCTAAGCTAAATTAAAATGAAGTAAACAAAGCCCATCTGTCTCCTTCGCACCTAGCTGGCTGACTGTTGCCCATCCCATATTACCCACTTGAAGAAGGGATAAAAAATAATATTCTGAATCAAGAATCCGTTGCCTCAACCGGTAAGCAAATAAACTAATTCCTCATGTAAAACTAATAACTCTGCAGCAAGAAAGAAAAAGTTTATAGTAAATAAATATTTCTTAAGCAAAAGTATCCGTTCCACATGAAGAATTTTCATTCATTCGCGTATTTATGAAACAATGGATTTACGAATCGCAACATTGTTCCCATATGTGAAGGATTAGTAAACCAATATTTTAGAAATAAATAAAATAAAAATAACACTTATCTTTCATCCTTTCCTATGATGTTACTTCCACTTGCTAGAAGTCAGTCCGTTGCCTTTCGCTTCGCACTAGTCTCGGTCGTTTTAGGTACATACACTTGTGCATAATTTACGACTTTATGACATAGTCCCATTGGGCGGGTTTATTTTCTTTCATCAGAGTTATCTTATGTTGCTAGATGTATGTACCTTTGTTGAGCTACCCATATACGTCTTTAGTGATGTCATAATCAATTATCAAATATCAGCTATATGAAATAGCCAAAATTATGCTCTTCAACTCACCACATTTTTGCGCGTATTCACACCGTTTTTACTCGAGTTTTTCGAGATATCGTGGGACCCATTTAAAATCGCGTCTGCCTTCGTCGACTACCGAACAGAACTCCGATGTCGCTATTAATAATTCTTGTCACAAAACGTCAAAAATTAAAAACGTTGAAATAAATAGAATACATTACTCGTCTAATTCTGTTCTACCATCGATTTCGTTAGGTATAAACTTGAGTAACATCTCTAATAGTAAACATACACACAACAGAATAGATACAACATAAACACTTTATTAAATAAATAAAAAATATTAAAAACAATGGTTTTCTCTTAACACTGAATTGCACTAAAAAGTAGAAAATAATTTTTATTCAGTGATTAAATTACATGTTGGTGAAAGAGAAAGCCATTTTGGACCCTCATAAAATATAGTATATTACATTTGTCATCAGCATTGTGATAAAACGTTATGAATAGTACATTGTAATATAACAGCAACAGCAATACTTTATGAACGCACAATGTTTTTCTTTCCATCATTTTCTAATACAGACACTGAATAAAAATTATTTTCTACTTGTTAGTGCAATTCAGCTTTAAAAGAAAACCATTATTTTAAAATTTTGTTATTTATTTATTTTTTACTTTTTAGTTTCCCGTCTGCCTCATCAGACACCATCATTTCGTTTAGTCTTGCCAAACTATTTCATTTGATACCCATATAAAGGGGGTTGTAAAGAAATAGATAATCCACCATTTTGTGTCGGCCACCATATTGGATTTAAAATTACGTAACACAGCTTATTAGTCCGGATGGTAAGACAATCCACCTTTCGTCTTTTGCTCAAGTGTTGAAATTTCGTACACTTGTTCTTTAGACCCTACCCTTTGATATGAGAAATGTTGCCATGGGCGGACCACCTTCAGAGTCAAGTCCGCATTATCGTTGGTTTTGGAGCTAAATGGTGTAGTGGAGTGCTGAAATTTGGTGAGGTTATGTAATACTCTCTATATGAGGTGAACTTTTATTTTATTTAGTTCAGAGTTTTATTTAGGTCTTATTTATTGTAATTATTACAGAGTATTTGTATAGGCATATATATGGGTTAGGCTATTAAGCGGAGTAGTTAATGTAGGGGTCAAGCTGGTTAGTGCAGTAATTTTGGTTGAGTAAGGGGGCCTAGTATTTGGAGGAGTAATAGGGGGAAGTCTATTACTCAGATATTTGGTTATATGTGGGTTCTGCTGATATTTGGAGAAGTTTTGTCTTAGAAAATTGTTTGCAGCAGTCTCCAAGGGATTTATGAAGAAATGTTGGTGCAGCATGGAGTCGTAGTCGTAGGCAACATCGAGAACGTCTATAAAGTGGTGACAGGTCATGCTGGTACAGGTTTTTTTAAGTTTCATTTTGGTCATATAATTCTTAAAGGAAATTATTATAGATTTATTCAGTGATATTTTAGTTTAAACATTAAAGTAAATTATACCCAATCTTGCAACTATAAATTGAGCCCTAAGTTTATTTATAAAGTAATGATATATTTAAGATTTTTTACTGTGAAGCAACGTATGGTACCATGTGAGGCTAATATACCTTCTAATATGTAACATATGAGGTATTTTTAATAGAATATACTTATTTTAGAACATTCATTACCATCTAAGTGTAAGCAGCAAACATTATAGTTGTTAGCTCATGAAATCTCGTATATTACGTGATATCTTAGTGATGAAAGCAAAGTTTGACTTCCAGTGAAGTTTTATTAGATCAAGTTGACAGAATTTCTTTAATGCGTATGAATCACGTTTAGGTAAAATCTGATGTTTTTGGTTTAGTTTTTTGTTGTTGTATATCTCACTTATGTTGTAATAAATGTCTAATGTCTACATGTTCTTGTTATTTGCACTAGTGCAACTGATATTTGCTTAGATTTTGTCCACATACTCCTTACCCACGGCCCTATGGTCTCCAACAAAAAGGCTAGCTGCCGTTCGCACAAGGGAAGCATTTTTTAATATTTAGGTACTAACATTGTTGCAATAGTACCAACCGTGTTCTAAAATGAATAGAATATAGACTATATGTGGTAACTTACCAAGAACCCTTGAGGAACAATCGGCTCGTGCGGACTTTTAATGACATTCTCTTCCAACGTGCAAAATAATGTTTTATTTTAAGCACTAACCTGTCAGAAAGTATGTCCAGACGAGAGACTGAAACCGATTCCTTTCTGATGTAATTTAAGAACACTGTGCTCATATAATCATTGAAAGTGACAGAAGTTCCAGGTTTAAGTACGTGCACAATTAGTTTTCGTGGCAGAAAAATTCTCCTAGATCATTAGACTGGTGGCAAATACACAGTCTGCTAAACAAGTCACAGTCATTTTTCAAACTTGCCACTTGGGCCTTATGGCTTAGATTTTCCATCTTCTTGACAGGTGTCTTGAACAGAGGGAATTTATTTAGTTTCATAGGGTCCATTAAAGTCACATTTGTTGAAGTCCAGGCATACCGTAACAAAGGTCTGATACAGTATTAAACCACGGTCTTGTGTGCTCATTTCAGTATACTTAACTTGTGTAGAACAAATATTTTTGACTCTAGGTCATTGAGATCTTCACTTTCTTCTAGGAAAGGGTTGCCTAAATCGCCTTCCAGTGCTTTCCTGTGAGTCAGGAAATGCATTTACGCATTTGGACAGATGCGGAACAGTACTAATCGACTGCGCGTACTGAAAACATGGTTTTTCTAAATCAGTGACAGCGGAAACATATAAAACGAGACCTCACTCGAAAGAATGCGACAGAGTAAACTTTTTTAGAAAATTGCGTTAATTTATGCTTTTTCCCGTCCCCATTTTCAAAAAGGGACCGTAGGCCCTGGTACATTTGCTTGTGACCTTAGTCAATTAAAATGACGCATGTGTACCAAATATAAGCCCTCCACTACACTTTCTAGCTCCAAAAGAGCGAAAATGCGGATTTGCCCCTGAAGGTAGACAGCCATGCTATAACAAGGCCCTCAGAGGGGTCTCGACCATGGCAACATTTCCTATATCAAAGGGTAGAGTCTAACAAATAAGTGTGCCAAATTTCAACGCTTGAGCTTAAAATACAAGGTGGGATCCATTCATGCAGGTAACCATCGAGAATATATTGTATTCCAATTTATATACCCTTTCATTCGATACCCATGTCGAGGGGGTTGTCAAGAAAAAGGTAATGGGCTATTTTGTGGTGGCCGACATATTAGATCTACCATTATATTGAATATACATATTATATTGTCTTCAGAACAAAAGTTGTGTGCAAAATTTCAGCATGACTGCATATCGGGTAGTGGTAAAAAATTCGATCACCAGATTTGAACATACATACATACATACATACATACATACAACATTTCTAGCTAAAGAGAACCACTGAAAAATGAATAATAATTGTATTTGATATTGAATAAATAATTTCAAAAACTAGTTTTATTATTTTTATGAATGGCTTATAAAAAAGTCTTTTTCTTGCTGCATGCAATAATAACGTTCTTTTAACCCCTAAAAGTGTTTAAGAATGACACATTTTTTACACTGGCGGTATAAAAAAATTAAAATACTTTTTTCTTTTTCAGGTTGCTCCGCTATGAGAATACCATGGCCAAAGATTAGATAATTTGTTAATTCTCTAATTTTTGGCCTTTTGTTAGATAGGACAGCTGGCGAAAAACTTTTGACCTTTTGGCAATGGCGGCATTGACCTCGACATTTATATCGTAGTTATAGGTCAGTTGCCAAAAATTGTCAATCACACGGAAAAGGTAGTAAAATTAGAGACAGAGGCTAATAGTGAAAAATTGACAATCTTCAAAGTTCATAGGTATATTAGATATCTAATTAATTAGTCTAGAATTATTGATCGACAAAATAATTTTGAGACTTTTTTCTATAATTTGTGTTATAAAATGATGAAAAAACAGACACACACACGACGGTCATCGAGGGCTACATGTGACGTAACACTTGCCGATTCTAACAAACCAACCTGTCCCTCAGTAAGCTTGGTCAAATTCATTCAATGCGTACCCGACAAATTCCGAAACCGTTGCCTCTGGAAGTCGTGTCCCTTTAATTTGGAGTTAACAACGATCTCCGTCTATTCCATCTTCTCTCTGTCTAACTGTCTTATCTTGTCAATTCTCTAATCTTTGCTATGGCTATTCATCGTTATCCCTTACTAATCCCATGTAAATTGACATACTTCCAATATCACCATTGTTGGGTAGACAATAGGATACAATTTAAAGAACAAGGATTAAAAGTGATCATTTTAAATGTGAGAAATACCTATGGGAACAAATGCCGCTGATGAAAAAACGATATTAATTGTAATGAGTCGATTGGGTAGCCGTAAATTGGACTAGCCCGAGAATCTTACAATTTTAAAAATATTTATTGCATTTCGCTTTAATAATAATAATAATAATAATAATAATAATAATAATACTGCCAAAAATCAGCCGAATGGTTGGCAGGCCAAATGCAGAAGGCAGTCGTCTTGGGGTCCCTGCGTCTACTTAGGGCACACGATTCTGGACTCTACAACCACTAACCCTGCAGGATGTGGGGAGTGGTTGTAGAAAATTCGCTGGCGCTTCCCGCGTGAGAATATCGGAGACACGGGAGAACTGTCCAGCATCGCTAACGCGTAAAAAAAAAATAATACTAATAACAATAATAATAATAATAATTTATTGACCATCCTTTTGATACATAATATGCATATATGGTACGTCAGCTGATAAGTAATATGTATATATAATTTAATAAAGATAAAAAACAGAATGCATATTGGTACACACACAGTTAAATAAATTAGACTATCATAATAACAATAATAAAAATACAAGTTTAACCTGATATTAAAAAGAAGAAATCTATATGATATAATATTCTAAAAAAATGTTTAACATATAAGGTCTAAAAAAAAAGAAGGGAAGAAAGAAGTAATTACAATCTGTCATCAAGATATTCTTTTAGTGAGTAGTAAAATTTGTCTAACAGTAAACATTTTATAGTTGTTTTATATTTATTTTTATTTAGCGTTTTGTAACTATTAGGCAACTTGTTGTAAACAATTAGTGCTAGATATTTTGGACTCCTCTCATATACAGTTAAATTATGTATGGGTATTTCTAGGGTCAAATTATTTCTAGTATTGTAGGAGTGATTGTTATTTAATGTATTGACACTACTTAATTCAGACTTAGCGTAAAGTAGTAACTGATAAATTAGCACACAGGGTAAAGGTAGTACACCAAGTTCTTTAAAAAGTTCTCTACAACTTGTCCTTTTACTTACTCCTACAATGTACCTAATAGTTTTTTTTTTGAAATCGGAAAACGTATACTTTCATGTGAAACACCCCATGCTATAATGCCGTAAGATATCACTGAATGAAAATGAGCAAAATAATACATTAACAATACAGACCTGTCAATTGCTTTTTGTAACTGATGTATAACATAACATACTGGTGCAATTTTTTTACATGTTGCATCTATATGGGAGGACCAAGTACAATTGTCAGATAAGTTGATACCTAAAAATTTTATATTATTCTCTTGACTAAGAGTGCCGCTATTTGTTCTAATTAACAAACTCTGATCGAGTGATATATTTTTTGACAAGTTAAATCTTAAAACTGATGATTTTTTATCATTTAGTATTAAATCATTTTGTGTAAACCAGGTTTAAAGACACAAAAAAATTCTCACTGAAGGGAAAGTGGGATTAAATAATTTCCTTCATATAATTTACAAATAATAATAATGTTTTCCTCATTTTGAAATTTGGGACACCCTGTGTGTATCTATGCAGATTACTTGAACAAATTTCATAAAACCTTCATAGAAATGAATGCTGTAGCCTTAACAAATTGTGGAGAATATGTAATAATTTATAATATAAACAGTAGACTACAGACTCATGAAAATCAGGCCCGGTAAATTCCCCAGGCCTGTCTTAAGGGCCCACCCCCAATGATCAATATTTTAATGCCATTATGTAGCCTTATATGGACATAAAGGGCTAGAAAAATACAAAGACCTTGAAATTCCTGAAAAATGTTCATTTGTGGCGCTTCCTGCGAGTTTCTGCTTCCCAGGACCCCCGCAGCTCGCCACCAATGTTGACAGTGTTGGGGCCCAGAATAACCTTTTTTCCCGGGTCCCGCTCTGGCTCTCGACGGCCCCGATGAAAGTACATACATATTTGCCGCTTGGTTATGATTTATTTAATATCGTTTTCATATTTCGTGACAAAATTGTAAATTATGCAAAAAGCTAGATTTGGAAACATAATATTATAAGGAAATTTAAACCATGTGTAGATATCACCTTGGCCATGAGATTTAAAATAACATAAAGCCACTGTACGTACGTGCAATGTATCAATCCTAAATCTGTATTTCAAATAAGGAATAATAAGGTCTTGTACTGCCGAGGGCCAACAAAAAACACAATCAAGGGCATATGTGAATTTTTCAATGCATGACTTTGATAAGACTACTAGTAATTAACGTGATTTCATTGTTGTGTTAGATTGAAAGTTAAAGTAAGGTTAGATTGGAAGTGTCCTATCGATGTAATATTTTCGTAAACAAATTATTGTTATAGGATATCCAAAGTAGGTCTGAAATCATAAAAAAAGTAACAACTTCATAACACCAGCGATGGTCACGAGCGTAGACATACAATTTTTAGATTATCGTTTTAATTATTGAAAATATCGTTTTACTACTTTATGTTAATTGATGGACATGCTGTAAATAGTTTATTTAAAGTACATTATTTATTTATAATAAGTAACGTTAGTTTAATCCTCATTCAATAAAAGTAAATAAATATAATGTAACCTACGGCTATGCTAGCGGCATAAATCAGATCAGGCAGCGGGCCTGTAATAGTGAGCCAGGTAAACAGTCGAGTCCTTTCGTTTGTGGTAAGCGCATACCATATCTGCTAAATTATCAATAGCAATGGTGATAAGCAAGTGAAATACCAGCAAAGCCTGTAATTTGCGCCATCTCCGAGACCCTAGTAGTAAATTTTCTAGAAGCTAGAAAATTGTCGAGGTCTAATTTGGTAAATCCAAAATGGCGAATCGAAAGTGGAATCAATTTCTAATTTCGTTTTGGGCTGAAAATGAGTACGCGGGGTTTCAGAGAGGTCACTGATTACTAACCCTAGGTCCAATTTAGGACTTTCAAAATGGCGAACCAGAAGTAGGGCTAGATCCTCAGGAAAAACACTTTTTTCTCTTTTGGGCTAAAAGTGGAAACTCGAGAGTACTTATTGTCACCGATAATGAATCCTATATACAATTAGGGGAAATTCAAGATGGCTAGCCGGAAAAACCCTCGAGTTCCCACTTTCAGCACAAAAGGGAAAGAGGTAAAAGTTTTTACTGAGAAATTGACTCTACTTCCCGCCAATGAGTCGCTTTAGAAATACATCTTCATAAGAGACATACCTACTTAAACAATGAAATTGAAAAAAGAAATATGTCAGTAGACACCAAGCATCTGAAAGCAAAAACTTATTATTGAATATATGTCTTATTATTTAATTACTGTATTCGGGAATTATTCTCCTCAAACAACACTCGTGCTTTTAAATTTTATGTATACTTTTTTCTCTCTCAGCTAAATGTAGCGCATTATATGTTTCTGGGGTCGCTAAAACTGAATCTGAAACCCGTTTTACCCCATCACCTCTAGTTTTTCTCATAACCTCAAAAACTAAGAAAAAGCAGTAAAATTCAACAATATTAACTCGAAGACCTAATTAAATTACACACTTTATAAACAATTTTGTTTTTTGAACAGTGTTTTTTTTTAATTTAAAAGGTGAACATGTCAGGTTCTAGAGGTTCGATTGGAAAAAAAACAGAAAACCATAACTCTTCGAAATTAAAATTTCAACGAATCTGCGTTGGTTTTGGGTCATTTGAGTACGTACATAACATACAAAATGGAATCAACTAGCTGAAAACCTTTTTTTTTTATTTTAACGTCCAGGGACGTCAAGTGTTCCGATCGGGTTCAAACTTTCAGTAAATATACCTTGTGTTAAAAACAAAACACGCTTTAATTTTGGTGCCCAAATATTGAACCTTGTGGACACAAATGAATTTATTACCTAAAATTTGAATTGCCCGCCATTTTGTGTCATTAAGTCCAAAATAGATCATTTTAATTTTAAAATGTAGATCTGGACACCAGCTTTCCGATGAGATTAAAAAACATTTCTTTTAATGCAATTTTGTCCAATTTCTTGACATTTATTTATGAGCCATATGAAAAAAAATTGATTTTTTCGGCTATTTTGAAAAAATTTTTTGGAAACAAGTTTTATCAGAAAAGAAAGATAATTGCGAGAACTTTAATTTAAAAAAAATAAATTTAATTTTCGTCTATCAGAAATGCCCGAAAATGGCCGTTTATTATTTGGTTTTTAAATAAATGCCAAAAAGGTGGCCAAAATGACATTACATTTTTTTTTCTAAACATTTAAACGAGCTAGAAGCGGTCAAAGTGGAGGCCTATTTTTCATCCCTGGCAATGACGATGTCAAATAATTTAAATAATAGAAAATCGACAATTTCATCACATACAGGGTGTGTGAACAATTTACCGGAAATTGATTTAAATTAAATTTTATTATTGGCCGTCCGATTACGCTGAATATGTATATTGCAATGTTGTTCGCAAATCTGCATCGAAAATAATCATTGAGTGTGCGTGTATTGTTTTAATAATCGCGAAAAATGCAATTATGGGTTTGTTTATTTCTTTCGGGCAATTCGGAAAAATTGAATTTAGATGTGTTGTTTAGTTATTTTCGTAGACATCTTTCCGGTGTTCGTAATTAAAGATAATACATAATCAATTTCGATCAGGTATTTTATATTTGAAGTTTAAGTCATTTTATCTTAATGTGACTTTTACACTTTTTTAAGGAGCTCATTTTATAGGTTTTTTAATAGTTGACATTACAAATCAGTCAGTTTAATTTTATAGGTTATATTACCAACGTTTAAATAATATCAATTATTTCATCATATACACGGTGTGTGAACAATTTAAATCAAATTTCGTTATTTGTCGTCCGATTGGTACTCGGGGAAAATCGACGACGTTGATTACGAATATGACGTCAGAATCGCAAAATTCAAAACGGCGAGCGAATTTTTTATTCATGGTCCCATCCCGCTCAAAATGTGGTTTTCGAGGTAGCTCATGATGAATCTGACATCGAAATTGAAAAATTCAAAATGGCGGCATGAGTTGAAGGACACATCTTTTCATTTATGGACCGGTTCGTCTGAAACTCGGTATTTATGGTCCGATTCCGCTGAAATTCGGTAATTCGTTTTTTTTTAATTTTGGTCCTGCTCCAAAAATAAATAGTCTATTTTCCATCCAATATTTTAAGTTTAAGTCATTTTATTTTAATACAACATTTACAGTTTGTCAGTTCTGACGGGGAGTCTATTTTTATAGGTATTTAAATATTTGACATTTTAAGTTGGTCAGCATAATTTTGTAGGTTATATTGTTACATCTCTACTTGGCCCTAGAAAAATTAACAATGATATCACCGGTTAAGGTGATAACCAAAGGCAATTCAACCAACACACAAGTAGTGACGGCGAACGGCTAGCTGATCTGGTGCGTGGCTGGGATTTCGTGGGTTCAAATAATATAATATATTTTTTTAAATCAACCAGAGATTGAACCAATATTTTTGTGATATTTTACCTAGCTAGTTTGTTCCAACACTCAGAGGTAGCTTAAAATGATGTAAAAATTATGAGCGCCATCCACGTAAAATTTAAGAGTTACTGCTACCCCTGTAATGGTTAAACCAACCGCCGTGGAAAGATTTGATCTTATGGCTGACAGACAAACAAAAAAAATGAAAAAATGAATTTTACGATAAAAGAGACATATTTATCTAGAAAAATCATCAATACAAGAACAAATCAACGAATTAAATCAATATAAAAGGTGTAAAATAATGTTATCAATTATGAAATAGAAATATTAAGTAATATTATCACAATTTCCAAGAGAAAATATTTATAGCTTAATTAATTTATCATTAAAAGAAAAGAAATATATTGTGCAATGAAAGTTATACAGTAAATATTACACAAAAAAAAGGTGAGTTCTGGTAGCTTTTCGCAACAGCCTCTCCGAACACAGACGGCTGCTCGACGTGGTTTGACGTCGTGCTAACCTGTGTAACGCTAGGGTTTTGCTGTTGGTTTGGATTGACTGGACTAAACTGGACTTGACTGAACGGAATTTCAATAGACTATGCTGAACTTTACTAAACTGTGTTTGACTGGACTATCCGTCTTATGAAATCTAGCAGGCATTTAACCATCAAACGAATGAAGTGTTTTTCCTCGTGTTTATTAGGTAGATAAATTATTTATTAATTATCTATTATCTATATAATTAGCTATCCTAATTATTTATATAATCAGTTATTTATTTAAATAATCAGTTATCTATGTAATCAGTTATTAAAATAATCAGTTATTATTAATTGCCTATTTAATCAGTTATATAATCAGTTATTAATTGGCAGCAAAAGTCTACGTTTGGGAAGAAGAAAAAAAATATTATCAGCACATGTTTCAGAATTATGGTTATTTAGTTAGCAGAAATGAAAAATATGGCTAAAGGCCGTTAAATACTAATGAGAGGAATCAAATAAATAAATGTAATTACCTTTTATTAGATAAATCACTAAGAGAAAGTTTGATAACAGCAGAAGTGACACAACTCGTGACTGAATGATTATCAAAAACTTAAAAGTCAAAGTATATGCTGCTGCAGAATTGGCTACAGAAATGGCCATTCTGCTACCAGCTAGCTAATAAAAGAGATATCCCCTCTCAAGTCTCAATTAACATATTACCATACTATAAACTAAAAATTACTAAGAATTTGGGTCCGCGTTGTTATATGCAACCCATAATACTTCCTGCAGTATATTTGGTTTAACCAATAATTCAGAAATATGTGCTGTGCAATACAGATATATTTGCTATTCGATCAAAGCCCCTGTGTTCTATGAGAGCTGTTAGCAAAAACTGGAATACAAAAAGAATTAAATGGTTAAAACATGAAAATATAATAAAGGTGTATATTACTAAATTTAAACACATTACCTATGATAATTCAATGTCTGGTGTTTTCGTTATTAGAGTATGGTAAATACCTGTACATATTTCTCAAAAATTCAGTTTGTTTACAAGAATTTGATAAAATTACTTAAAGTTGCCAGATGTACGCAACAATATGTAGGCGTCAGGTTTAGACACTCATCTGAGAATAAGTATGTGAGTGTTATCAAGGTCACAGATCATGAATATGTGACCGTCGCTCAAATATTCAAAATGGCGGCGTCAGCATAGCCGGATATTCATCATTTACTATAATTTCCTTATTTGTCGCCCGATTACGCTGAAATTCGGTATGTGGGCAGTTTCGAGGTAGCCGATGACGAATCTGGAATTGATTTAATGTTTTTCAAACATGAGTTAGTAACACATTGTAGCAGAATTAGTGAAATTGAAAGACATTACAACCTGAACAACTGAAAGGCTGAAAACTGTAAAACCAAGCTTGATTAATCCGATTTATAACCAAATTGATTGCGGAGCAATCAAACCCCTCCGGTAGGACGTACAAAAATCACAGATTTTTCAAGTTATAATATTAAAATTGTATTAAATAATAATTGTTATTATAAAGAAAGCTTCTTTCAAATGGTAAGCCAACGCGTGCCATTTTGTGTGACCTTGAGACGATTTGATTCGGAAATTAAAAGATCGTGACATGAACGACAACATTCCTGATTTGAACTGTATACAATTAGTTTCAATTTGTCACAAATTGACGGTTTAAAACATGTATAATTAAATTAATTTTTTCAATCCTCAGGGCAATTGACTAGTTCCCATACTTAGAATCGGAGCAGTCTGTTAGCATACAGCTATAGTCACACACTTCATGTCGATATTTCCTGTTTGAAGACTTTGTATGGGTCTTTGACCATCACCTTGTCTTGTACACAACCAAGCACGGGCCCAACGAGAATGTTAAACAATACAACAATCTTGCCACAAATCTACCTATCCGTAACACTGAATAAATAAATTTATACACCATAAAATATAATTCTTGAGGCTGTATATAAATTAGCTTATATATACCTGGTTACGCTTGAAATTTGTACTTGAGATTTGAGTTAATATAGGCTCATTCATATTGTTGCTAAGCAGGTATCGTATGGGTGGTTTTAAGAATTAGAAAACAAATAAGTTAATATTTAGAATATGAAGTGGAAACAAAGAACAAAAAATGAACCAGAGAACTAAGATGTAAATAATATTAGTTTCAGACATTTCTTGTAACAAACAAATAGATTTGGAAATGCTTAGCCTTTGAAACGTTTTTCGCCCTTGTTCTGGAGCTCATCAGAAAGGCACAAAGCCACTCAAAGATGTTTCATGTAAAACCAAGACAATTTCTATGAACAGGTATGAAATAATTGTATTTGACATTGACTGGTAAAAACAACAGATCTTCACCTATCTATTAGCTAACTAGTATTGTAGCCTATATATGCATGTTTAAAAGTGAATTATTATTTGTTTGCTTATAATTGTATTGAAACATATTCTTTAAAGGATTTTGCAAACAGCAGAAAAAACATTTATCTATTTCTCATAGAGAGCAAAATTATGTGTTATTTTTTATGCTGTTTGCAAAATCCTATAAAGAATATGTATATAACAATATTTCGTTGTTTCTAGTATTATGTCTTCTAAGTATTCGAAACTTCTTATTAGAGATTCTGTGATTCATTTAATGCTCTAGTTGGTCTCCATTTGTTGCTTGGTGCGTTTAACAGACTCACGCCATCAGTCGCGGCTGTTTGTTAGCTGCATGACCTCATCACAACTCATTCTCGTTAACTCTTTGGTTACATTAACCTAACATTTTATATGTCCCCTCTTCGCAACATACCGTCTGGTTAACTCTGGATCATGAAGAGTTCTAAATCGTTCTTCCTGCGGTTGGAACAGGCAAAGAATTAAATGATTCGAGAGAGTAAAATGCTGGATATACGCTTTAGGGGATATATTTCATATTGAATCGAGATCTTGTTGCATTGGGTCGAAAATCTATGCTAACTGACAAAATCTGTCCTCTGGAATTTGAACATTTCAGATTTCGTTGGGCCTCCCAAGAGAATTTTGGAAATTTTTACAAAAATACTGTTTTTACATTTTTCATGAAAAATATACTTTTCTAAGTGTTACTTCATAATTCTCTCTGTAGGAACTAATTCAACATCACTGAGTATCAGATATTATTGGCATTAAATAATTTTCTTAACATGTTCAATTTCGAACAGCGAAATTTTATTTATAATACCGATGGAAAACTTCTCGATTTAGTAATATGCTACGAAAAATGCGCAGAGGAACAATCAGAAGATGTATTTATTCGCGCTTTACTAAACATTATAGTGGATTTTTATCATTGTAATAATACTAAACACAACTTCCCATAAAATAGAGACAGACATTATAGCTCCAGATATGCTAATTTTCAGTTACTCTACAGTTACTCTACGACATTTCAACATAAAAACTGGACTTTTGTTAATACAATTCATTTACTCACATGTATCCTGCTTGATAGGCTTTACGAAACATTCGACATCTGCGTTCCAAAGTTCAACTCTTCATAGAAAAGAAAATATCCTCCATAGTTTAACGGGGATATAATAAAAAATATAAAATCTAGAGCAAAATTATGGCACAATTATAAGCAACATAATGATATTGTGGCATATGCAAAATTTAAGTGCCTAAGGCCTAAAATTAAGGCTGATATCGATATAGCTTACATAAATTACGTTTGTAACATTGAAAATAATATTATGCAGGTACCACAGAAATTTTGGTCCCATATTAATAGTAAAAACGTCTTTCTTTAACCTGCGGACAATTTTGAGTCGATAGACGACCAAGTAGCAAATATATTAACTATCGCTATCAAGTGCTTCAATGAAAATGCAGTATTTAATTCTCTAAAGAAACTGAAACTTAAATTAACAGCTGGGCCGGGTGATATCCCATCCCTTTTGATTAAAGATTATGTCTTTGTTTTTTCACATCCACTTTCTATACTTCTTGACTTATGTATTCGTAATGGTCAGCTTCCAGACAACTTGAAATAGTCAAAAGTATACCCAGTCTTTAAGAAAGATGATAATAACAATATTGCCAATTTCAGGCCTACATTAAAAGTCAGCTATCAATTTACCAGCACAGTTTTGTTAAAGGACGCCCTACCACTTCTAATCTAATATACATAACTCAATCTATCTCTGAGGCCATTGATAAACGCATGTAAATGGACGTAATGTATACCGATTTTTCTAAAGCATTCAACACCCTTGACCACGTTATATTACTTCGAGAAATTACATCTTTCAGTTTCTCTCAACCTCTGCTGGTATTTTTTCAATCCTAACTCTTAGATAGAAAACAATATGTCGCTTATAGTGGGCTTAGGTCTGTCGACATTTACAAATAGTAGAAATTTCTATGACGCTAGCTCTCGGGGTATATGGCCACAGCAATCTAAGTATATTCTCGTCTCATAGTGATCTCTTGGCTAAGTCTACTAGAACAAAAGTATTTCAGAAAAATGGAAAATCCGGCTGCGGAATCAACCACCCACCCGCCAGAATTTCATTGCTTTTAAATAATTAAACAGACTCCTAGGGGCATTCAATGGGACTCGAACGAATATATAAATTAAAAAAACATTCCTCTTAATTTAACCGAATAAAAAAATCATTATTATACCTACTCTAATATTTTAAAAATAGCACAATACTACCCACACATTATTATCATCCTTCTGCAAATTGGATAATCCTTAGAAACGCTTGACCTGTTGTGCACAAAGGGCTGATAAACTAGGCCTGAGAATGTCCAATGAAAAAGACGGAGCTTAGGGTCACACAAAGAACAACAGAAATATAGCGCAGCATGGAATGGGCAAAGGAAACGACAGGACGAGATGCGAACACAGTGGCGTACAAATAATTCCTTCCTTATATGACTTACGTAACAATAAAGCAAATTCATTTTTGGATTTGTAAGCAATACATGATGATTTTTGTGTTTAATAAGTGTGCATTCTCTTAGTAGACATCAACTATAATCTAAAAATAAATAATTAAAAATGTGCTTTTTAACACAAAGTGAAACTGTTAAAAAATGCACTACAAGGAAGAGAATAATAATAATAATAATAATAATTACAATATTATGTTAATAAATGTAAAGGAGTGGGGCGTCCGATAACCAAAATTTTCTGTCTTTCCAGGTATTTTAGGCGCTCCACGCATTTACGTTTATTAACATAATTATTGTTATTATTAAATTATTTTCTTCTCTTTAGTGCATTTTTCTACAGTTTCAGTTTGTGGTTAAAAGAGTGTTTTTTACTTTTTTGTTTTCTTCCTTTTAGTTCTGTTCCCATTAGAGTAGTGTGCTTGTTCGTTACAATTCCTTCCCTATAAATAACTGAACTAAAATTCATCATCCTGAAGTCACCACTTTAAATTCTTGAAATTCGACTATATACCGGGTGTGTCAAAGTTAAAGGTATATACGTTACTTGTGGATAGAGGGCACTTTAGCGTTCCAAGTTACCATACTGAGATACAGGATATTTTATCGCTTTTAGCCAAATCTTCCTTTGGCCATAATTATTAAATCACCCTGTATAATCGGTTCATACTTAGAACATATGTTTCTCTTGTTTTACTTGATAGAACTTCATAACAAACTAAAACAGAAATCCAGGTTCGGCTTGATAAAAAACTGACAATATGTTGTATGTCAAAATCAACATCCTGTATGACAAAATTTTGTAGATCTATTTCGATATTCGAAAAGAGTGGGAAAGAAGAAAAACAGAAGCTCACTTAATTTGTTTGCACATCAACCTTGATTACTTGCCGTAAATCCAATTTCATTAAAATGGTCGAAACAGTTGGAACTTGAATATTTATTTCAGGGTTTGATTAACAAGAACTTGCAGCAATGACAATTCTTACACTTATAGGCTTAGTAAGTGAACTATTGTAAAATAATTTTAAAAACAATGTAGATTTGCACACATAAATCAAAATACCACTTAGTTAGGCTACATATTATTTTTTTAATATTATTTTTAATGTATGTATGTACAATAATAATAAATACATAACTACAACTGCTCAAGGTGGCCTCCATGTCGTTGAATACATTTCCTTGCTCCAGTAGTAATATTTCTAATTGCACGTCTAATCATATCTGGATTATTTCTAACTTTTATGCAAGCGCTGTCAACGCGTTCCAAAAGTTTGTCTCTACTATTAGTGGCTACGCCATATACTTTTGCTTTTAAACGTCTCCAAAGATTAATAATCAACAGGATTGAAATCCGGTGACCTTGAAGGCCAATGATGAGGTCCACTTCAAACCATCCACATATTTGGAAAATTGCCATTTACAAAATTTCTCACAATATTCCTAAAATGAGGAGGAGCGTCACCATGCTGGTAATATATTTCCGCAATATTTTCATTTTCCAATAACATGGCTAAAAATTTTTCCAAAAAGTCTAAATAGAGTTCACCTGATAATCTATCAGGGAGGATATGTGGCCCAATCAAATGATTGTTGAAAACACCGCACCGCACCAAACATTAACAGCAAATCGACGTTGGGATTTATTCTGTCTTAGGATGTGGATTCTGTTCTGATCAAACATGTGAATTTCTTAAATTAAAAACACTATCTCTTGTAAATTGTGCCGCATCTGTAAACAGACATCTGCTAAGAATTCTTCGATTCCGAATAATCAAGTTACTAAAATCTTACCGATGGATCCCCTTCCTCTAACCTCTGAATCTGTTGAACATGAAATGTATAGAGATTACTTTTTAGCACTCTCCAAACACTGACATGTGAAACACCTAAGGCATGACCCGCCCTTCTTGTGCAAATTTTTGGATTATTTGCAACAATATTTACTATATTCTCTTTTACAGTTAAAGGTTGCCTTATTTGATGCTCATTTAAGGTGGCCGTTGAAGACCTACCATGATTTTTAGAATAATTGACAAATCTAGCAAAATATTTATGATCAGGAATTCGGTGTCCAGGAAATCTTCTTTGATATTCTCTCACAGCAGCCCGTCCATTGTCATCACAAAATCCATATACATGAATTATATCCCTATATTCAACATTTGAAAATTGATAAGGCATATTATGTACTTTGTAATATGGGTAATAATATTAATACAAATAACAAATATTTTAGAATAATAAAACGCGAGTATGTCCAACCAGTAAATATGAACTGTAAAATATTAAAATTTTCAGCATTGCCTATTTGACGACACAGCAGCTACGTTATAAAATCTTCGTTTAAGTTTTAAGATTATTCGGAGTCGAAGAATTCTTAACAGATGTCTGTATACAGATGAGGCAGAATTTACAAGAGAAGGTGTTAATCATTTAAGAAATTTACGTGTTTGGACAGAAAAGAATCCACATCGTATAAGACGGAATAAATCCCAACATCCATTTTCTGTTAATATGTATGTATTTGGTGCGGTATTTTCAACAATCGTTTGATTGAGCCACATATCCTCGCTGATAGAGATCTGTATCTCAGTAAGGAAGGAAGATGGATGCATCAATGCCGGGTAATTTGAAACCGTCAAAGTGCCCTCTATCCGCTTTGAAACACCCCGTATTTATAATCTGTGACCTCGAAAATCTCCAGACACCGATTTTCATACGAATGAGACCATAAATCACAAAACTGTTGTCTTGACGCCTACATTTTGAATTGTTAAATTTGGATCAGATAGTTGTAATCTGCTAACTCAAGAAACCGCAGATACCAATTTTAGTAGAATCATGTATTAAATGACAATAGACTGTCCGCCATATTTGAAACACCATTTTGAATTTGTCTATAAAAAATGCCAAATTATATTGCTTTGTTAACTATATACACATGCCAAATTTCAAGTCAGTACATCATCTGGAACTGGGTGAAAAGTGAATTGAAAAATTCCATTACAATGTTACAGGTCAACCTAATAGAAGCCTGTTAATAAAATGACACTATACAACTATTGCAACATCCCAGTTGGTAGATATCCTTCTGTTTTAAAAAGAGTCACTAGTATCACTATTTTCAAAACAAGTGGTCTCTTAGAAACGGAAAATCGTAAACCGATATTCGTTCTTTTTTTTACTCCCTGTCTTGTTATCCATGTAATGTTCTTTATTATCTATACGGTTCCATAATCGGCCACTTTGTAGGCTTGTGATCCATAGCGTCGTATTCAGAAAGCAACAGCCTGGGCATACAAAGTTTCTCGATTATCATGTCACCCATCTAAGTATTAGCGGCGCTCGTTCTTGCTTCACTGTCAAAGTTGCATAAAGGTAAGTGGAGGCCACATCGACAATTTGCTCTAAGTTGCAGCAAATAGTTGATAAGAAAGTCGTTGTGTCATTTTTTCAATTTGTCCTTTTCAAATTGAGTTTGCTTTCAAAGAATTCTTGAAATTAGTTGCGGCAGTTTTCGCGAAAGCGGTTAGAACTGGCAAGTATATCAAGTATACGTTTTTTACGTAGAAATGATTGCTGCAAGACATTTTCTAGTCAAAATTTCCACAATGTCTCGTAAAAAAGGGGAAAAAATGTTTATTATTCGGTATACCCCACGAGGAGCCCTCCGCGGACTAGCGTGATGTGATACATAAATTATTATTTCCTAGCTTAAAAAACGCTTCCCTACCATGTAACAAAGCATTTTTCGTTATGAAAATTGCAGCACAAACCACCGTCTGTTTTAATATTAAGTAGGTTATATATCTAGATTATATTGTATTGCATTGTAGAGGCTAGGTAATCCGTGCAAAATGTTTGAAGTATAAAGGCATGCGCAATGTAGTTTTCCATGTACCATATACTTGCATTTATTTCAATTAGTCATTTAGTCTGTGCCGAAGACTCATCGCGAGCAGTTCATTCTTCTACCACCGTCTGCAAACATGCACCTGCGCAGAACCAGTCTGTCTATTGTCAAGCAGTACGCCATTTGTTGCAGAATTTAGTTAGTATAAGACTGACCGCGATTATACCTGTGTAAGGAATGGTAAGTAGAGGAACTTGTAGGTGAGACCTCTTATATTTTCCCATAAGTCCGAATCTGATGCGCAATCCGACTACGCCGTCTCCCTCTCTACCGTTTGTGCCACAAGAGGTATCGTCTAGAAGCCAGGCGCGATTTCGTGCCTTCCATTTGTGGAGAGAAGTCCACTCCAGTCCGTCACGCGTGCCCACCAGCAACACGAGCAAGTGAGTAAAGTACCATCACCGTTTTCATATTAGCTTTGCTTTCGTTTACCATAGCCTCACTTTCGCTTAAGCCCTTGATTTTCTGTTTGGTAATAGTAGTCGTAGTATCAAGTAGTATTGTAAAGAGTGGGTTCTAAGACAATAAATCTTGTTATATAATCTTAATTGTGCTTTTCATGTGAAGTATAACTATCCCTAAACCAGCTGGATATTACCGTTTCTTCATTGTAGTTACTCAAGCCCTGCTGAATCGGCTTTGAGGTTAATTGGTCGTTCCACTACAAAAAACCGCTGCCTAAGGAATCACTACTTCCACATCCAGATTATTCGTCCAAGTCACTTTAAAGGAAACATATTGACTATATTTGCACTCTAGTATGTGGAAATTATTGGTCATAGAATTTTAATAATATTTCGAGTAGATGTCATAGAAAAGTTTGAGGAGTTGGTTTCTACCATATACGTTAAAAATGAAGTTTCTAGTTTACCGTACTTATTTTCCACTATTTACAACCTACCAATGGAGTCATCTCAATCAGATGTCACTACAATACATACGTGTACTAACTTTCAAGTGAATATCTCAATTTGATGTTATCAATCCCATTAATAATGAAGCGGAGTTGGTAGAGTTTGAAAATTATTAGAAAGAAATCTGAGGCCTTGGTTTCTAGTATATACACCGAATCCCAAATTTCTGTAGTCTTACCAGCTTGCTTTACTTATTTTCCCCTATTTGCTCCTATTTAACCCCCAACCCTTCAACGGCATCATCTCAAATTATGATCTAGTTGCAGACGTCGTTATAATATGTGTACCAAATTTCAAATGAATATCTCAATTTTATTTTATCAACCCTTTTCATATTGGAGTAAGGGTGGTTGGGTTGAAAAATATTATAAGAAAATCTGACGCTGTGGCTTCTAGTATATACACCGAATTTCAAGTTTCTGTAGTCTTACCAACGTTTTACTTATATTCCTCTATTTACCCCAAATTAACCCCCAACCCTTCAACGGAATCATCTCAAAATATAAACTAATTCCAGACGTCGTTATAATACATACGTGTACGAAATTTCAAATGAATATCTCAACTTAATTTTGTCAACCCCATTAATGGGGTAGGGGTGGTGGGGGGGTTGAAAAATATTATAAAAAAATCTGAGGCCTTAACTTCTTGTACATACACCGAATTTCAAGTTTCTGTACTCATACCAGCTTGCTTTACTTATTTCCCCCTATTGACCCCTAAATAACCCCCAACCCTTCAACGGAATCATCTCAAAGTATAATCTAGTTCCAGATGTCGTTATAATTCATACGTGTACCAAATTTCAAATGAATATCTCGATTTTATTTTATTAACCCTTTTAATAATGAAGTAGGGGTGGTGGGGGTTGAAAAATATTATAAATAATCTGAGACCTTGGCTTCTAGTACATACACCGAATTTCAAGTTTCTGTAGTCTTACCAGCTTGCTTTACTTATTTTCCCCTATTTACCCCTATTTAACCCCCAACCCTTCAACGGAATTATCTCAAAATATAATCCAGTTCCAGATGTCGTTATAATACATACATGTAGAAAATTTCAAATGAATATCTCAATTTTATTTTATCAACCCTTTTCAAATTGGAGTAGGGGTGGTGGGGGTTGAAAAATATTATTAAAAAATCTGACGCTTTGGCTTCTAGTACATACACCGAATTTCAAGTTTCTGTACTCTTACCAACTTGTTTTACTTATATTCCTCTATTTACCCCAAATTAACCCCCAACCCTTCAACGGAATCATCCCAAAATATAATCTAATTCTAGACATCGTTATAATACATACGTGTACGAAATTTCAAATGAATATCTCAACTTTATTTTATCAACCCCATTAATGGGGTAGGGGTGGTGGGGGGTTGAAAAATATTATAAAAAAATCTGAGGCATTAACTTCTAGTACATACACCGAATTTCAAGTTTCTGTACTCTTACAAGCTTGCTTTACTTATTTCCCCCTATTTACCCCTATTTAACCCCCAACCCTTCACCGGATTTCCTCAAAAAACATTCCAGTTCCAGATCTCGTTATAATATGTACGTGTACAAAATTTCAGGTCAATATCTTAAACCGTTCCGGAGAAAGCGTGCGGACAAAAAAGTTACAGACAGACAGACCGACAGACAGACCGACAGACCGACAGACAGACAGAAAATTTTTTTTCGCTCAAATTTAAAATCTCGACGTTTCATGACATTCTAAACCACTTCACGAATAAAAATGTTTGAAAATTTTTTTGCGATTACTATACTTCCAATCCACTACGTGGATGTGGAAGTAATTAACTGGCGTTCGAGCTTTCCGCATTCCGTCCTTACTGTCAACCTACTGCTAAAGCTCGAGTGCCAAAGTGACGCTCCATTTCCAATTGCCGGGTGAATAAAACGTCACAATTAAATTTGAAGAAAATCGGTCAGGAAGTAGGTAGTTGAGATTTTTCTAAAAAAGAAAAAAAAAACTATTTTGACACCCTGTATAAAGACACATGGAAAAAGTTCCACAGCAACAATTTACTAAAGCATGTTTGGTTATATCCTCAAAGAATATACTTTTGAATTGTGGCCTATTATTAATGGTCCATTCTTTATAACTTGATTGGAATTTTCCTTATGAAGGTGGATTTATTTTCTAAAACTATGAAGTGTTTCCTCTTGATGCATCCATCCGTGAACATACTGTAAATAATAATTATTGGGAATATTAACAAATAAATTTGGCTTCAAGATACATCGCCCAGTGTTCCACAATAGAACAAGTTACAAAATAATGTTCAAGAGTGTCAAGAGAAATATACAATATTTTTTAACGGAAGATAGCAAATATATATTTTTTAACAAATGTAGAAATAAAATTAAGTTTGTATTTGAAACTGGTTAAGAATTATATTTTTACTCACAATTCTCCTCCTCTGACTAATTCCGGAGACTCGCATTAAGAACCACTTGCTGCGCCGCTACTAGGATGATTTCTAGTGGATGGTTGTGAGGCTGGGAACATCATCCATAACTTACTGCTTTACGACCAGATTGACTGTTGAATTATTAAATAAACTCCATAAAATGGCCTTTGTCACTGTTTTTCTTTAGTAAAACTTTTCCTTATAGTTTTCTATAAAAACAGACATATAATTTAAATCGCATTTAAATTGGATTAGAAAACCGACACACGATGAATAGTTGTAAGATGTTTATTTTCAAAATATTTTAGTATTATTTTAGTTAGTATTAATGTCAATGATGTATACAAATATAATGCTATGCGAAAACAAAATTGTGCCATCTAAATGTTCTAAGCACAGATAGTGATGTTTCGGAATTGTTCCTCATTGTTCCTCTTTAGGTACTAATTAGAAATTATGATAAATGTTTGAAGTAAGGTTTTGATGACCAAAATATATGATTTTTCAGTTCAATTTCAGTTTCGGATATTTTGTGGAATTTTACCAACAAAATAATCAACAGTCAACTTTGACTTGGTCCCCTTAGGGTAGAAGTTTATTTAGTATTCAAGATAAGAAACGAACAAAGTATAGAAAGTTGAAATAAATTATCTTGCAATTATAATTTACCCACACAGCACATGACATCCCTAGGATATCTTCATTTGGTCCCGTATATCCCAATCGAGGACAACATTCCTCAGGATATCCTTAGGATATCCTAATAAAATATATACAACCTGAGAATATCCCAAATGGGGATATCCTAGACCAATCCTGGCAGGATGTCCTAGTAATATCCTGCAGAGATATTAAAAGCCTAAGAAAATATCCACTGTGGGAATATCCTGAGCAAGTCCTTGAGCCGTCCTATTATAGGTATTATTATTTAGGAGATTTCAACAGCAAAAATAATGAAAAGTATATATATTATTTTGAGGCTATTTATTTATAGTGTCTCTTATTGGTTTGTAAAATTTGCTTCTAAAAACTAATTTGTTTGTTCTATTTGATAGTTCCCTCCAGTACAAATAATTCATTAAAAATATATTAAAAATTTATATCTTATTTAAGTAGCAGTTATTTATAATTTGGTTTTAATACATTTACTGTGTTTTGAATTAGCCGCATTTTTGTGACAAGTTGAGAGTTCTAAGAAATCCGCCGGGCGTCGATGTCTTTTCCACGTTCATTTTAAAGTTCTTTCGACAAAGAAGATTACGATAAATATCTCATAAATATAATGCCGCTATGTTATATCTTTGTATTTATTATATTATCTAAAAGGGGAAAATGTGATTGGTTATTGTCCGTAGATGTTATTGTCAGATACGTAATCCTTTATATTTTTCTGAGTGAATAGATTTTTTTTAAATTCATTATAACTTTTCAACACGCTATGATTTTTTAAAGCTGTAGATATCATCCCTTATACCTTCTAACCACCCTAAACTCATTTGATTTTAATAATACCAAAAAAGGGCAAGAGATCATTTTTATGTAATATTTCATGCTTTTACAATTTTTATTTGAAACTTTTTTTACTATCTTTTATACACATTTTGAGCAATTTTGAAAAAACACTTCGTTATATTTTTTTTCACCCCTTCTCAGGGTTAAAAAAAAATTCTTTCATTAATCGTGTTCAAATATTTCAAAGTAACATATCAAAAATTCAAGTATTTACCTTAAAATTTTAATTTGTCGACCTATTTCATTGGACTATATATAACCTCTATTAGTTTGGTAGATTTACTTTTAAAGCGATATAAGCCAATTGATACATACAAATATGTGTACATATATGTATCACAGTTTTATTAGTCATTTTACCTCTGCTATTATATAAACTTGTATTCCTTTGTCTTCGCTTATTGGCTCAGTTTAAAAGTAATGATCTTATAAAATAATAGTTATTTTTTGTTGTCTTTAGAAATATCCAATAAACCCTAAAAGAACTGGGGATGTCCTATATAAAATACAATCAATATCCTCAGGTTGTTCATAGTAAAGCCCAGGCATAACCCATATAAGAGCTGATGATATCCTATGCACAGGCGTACTGATGTCCTGAGGACGTCATCAGCAAAGCCCGAACTGTCCCATTTGGATATCCTACGGACATCCTAAGGTGATAATGGGATCTTCCCAGGATATCCCATATGTCCTGAAAAGTTGTCCCCAGTATGTTCTGAGGATGTCCTTGTGCTGTATGGGTAAAAACCGCTCCCTAAGGAGTCACTACTTCCACATCCAAATTTCCCATTTAAATCTCTTTAAAGGAAAACATCTTGAGTATATTTGCACTCTAGTGTGTGAAAATAATTGATTGTATAATTTTAATAATATAATATTTGGGGCAGATGTCATAAAAAAATTGAGGTGTTGGCTTTTTGCATATACGCCAGAAGTGAAGCTTCTGGACTCCTATTAGCTTGCTTTACTTATTTTGCGTATTCAAACTACCGCCCACCCTCACCCCTTCAACGAAATTATCGCAATCAGATATCAGTACAATACATATGTGTACCAAATTTCAAGTGAATATATTAATTTTAATTTATTAACATCTTTGATCATGGAATTGAGGTGGTGGGCGGGTTGAAAAATATTATAAAGAAATCTGAGGTCTTGGCTCCTAGTATATACACCAAATCCCAGGTTTCTGTACTCTTAGGAGCTTGCTTTACTTATTTTCCACTATTTACCCCTACTTACCGCCCACCCCTTCAACGAAAAATACATATCTAGTTCCAAATGTCTTTATAGAACATATGTGTTACAAATGTCAAGTGAATATCTCATTTTTATTTTATCAGAGTTTTATGGAGGGGCTGAAAAATTTTATAAAAACATCTTTGCCACTTGGCTTTTAGTATATATACCAAATCTCAAGTGTCTGTACTCTTACCAACCTGCTTTTTCCACTATTTACCCCTATTTACCCCTATTCAACCACTTGAACTAGCGTAAAATGTAATCTAAAGTATATTCACGGAAAGCTGGATATTGCCAAGCGCTGTCTCGACTTCACGTGAACAGTATATGCAATTGTCTTGACGCGTTCTCAGCACTCGGTGAATATACCTCAGTACTGTATCTCGCCATGATACATATATGTACCAAATTTCAAATCAACATCTTGAACGGTTCCTCAGAAAACGTGCGCACAAAGAAGTTACAGAGCGACAAACTGACAGACCGATAGGTAGACAGAATCCTTTTTTCTCTTAAACTGAAAATTTCGATGTTTTATGATATTTTAAGCCTATTTCAACAAAAAAATAAGTAAAGGTATTTACACAGAACTTCCCTCTTCATTTGTGCATGGCGGTCACTCTAAAAAATTAATCGGACTATAGTTATCACTATTACTACAAAGAAAACCTGATAACTTTTGGTAAAAAAATATAGAGTGCTCATCCAACAGCAAAAATTCAATACTGAATAACAGGTGCCTAATATGGAAGGCTTGCGCAAATACCTTTACAAATGTCCACCATGCTTGAATTGTTTCTTGGGAGGACCAACCTGTACATTTTTCAATAAAAGTATAATAGTTGCATATGCCAAATATTATTGCCATGTGTCACATTTTCAATTCCACATTTATTAGTACTTAGTACCTATGGTAAAAAAATTTTCAACATTTTTTTCTTCTGAAATAGGCTTAGAATGTCATGAAATGTGGAAATTTTAAGTTTGAGCAAAAAAATGTTTCCTTCTATTCCATAGTAGTGGTAAAAGAACATCACATTTTTTTTTTAAATTCCACTTTTTTTTAAATAGATTTAGAATGCCATGAAACGAAAATTTTAAATCTGAGCAAAAAAACATTTTTTCCATCTATTCTAGTGGTAAATTTTTTTTTCAAAATGGTGAAACAATTTTCAATTTTTTTATTTCTGAAATAGGTTTAGAATGTCATGAAATGTGGAAATATTAAATTAGAGCAAAAACTTTTTTTAATCTATTTTATAGTACCAAGTGGTAAAAAAAGATTACAAATTTTCTCAAAAAAAAAAAACTTTTTTGAAATAGGTTTACATTGCCATGAAACGTGAAAATTATAAATTTGAGCAAAAATACTTTTTTCCCATCTATTCTAGTGGTAAAAAATGTTTCCAAAATGTTTTAAAAAATTTCATTTTTTTTTTCTGAAATAGGTTTAGAATGTCATGAAACGTAGAAATTTTAAATCAGAGCAAAAACGTTCTTTTTTCATCTATTTTATAGTACCTAGTGGTAAAAAAAGATTACAAATTTTCTCAGAAAAATTTTCAAATTTTTTTTTGAAATAGGTTTTAGAATGCCATGAAACGTGGAACGTTTAAATTTGAACAAAGATAAAAAATGTCCATCTATTTTAGTGGTAAAAAAAATTTCAAAAAATGTTTTTGAAATAGGTTTAGAATGCCATGAAACGTGAAAATTTTAAAGTTGAGCAAAAAAAAAAAAATCCCATCCATTCTAGTGGTAAATAATTTTTCCAAAATGGTAAAGAAATGTTCCATTTTTTTTTTGCCGAAATAGGTTAAGAATGTCATGAAACGCGGAAATTTTAAATATGAGCAAAAAAATGTTTTCATCTATTCTATAGTAGTGATAGATTTTCAAAAATGTTGGTAAACAAAAAGGTTCAACAATTTTTTTTTCTGAAATAGGTGTAGAATGAAACATATTCTTTATAGGATTTTGCAAACTGTGGAAAGAAAAGCTATCTATGAGAACTAAAGGAAAAACTATATATAAACATATTAATGAAATCTTTGCATTCTTTCGATAACCTGACTTCTGGTTATGCTAACAAGTAAAATTTTTTGCCATTCTCATTTTAACACTAGCATCCAACCTAGTCCCCTACGGCTAAGCAGGCTAAACTAGTATCCACATGATCCCCTACGATATGTAAATTCAGTTAAAAATGAGAACAAAGGCCTGAAATTAATTTATTTACGTACCTTGTCTTTAAAAAATTTTTCATTCTAATGAATTGCATTTTCATAAAATCTCATTCAGTTCCTTGGAAATGCTTTGAAACGTTTATACAACAATACAATTTTCACAAATGATAAGATTATGGACCAAGCTTTGCCGACATTCATTCATCTCGCAGTTGGACAAGGCTGTCACTTGCTAATACAAACTAATATTATTATACTATTCGCAAATATGTTTTTATTAACAAAAAAACTGCGAAGAGTATGCTATAGAATGAGCAAGAATTATATCAAACGTGCAGTAAATCGGTGACGAGTATAACGGTTAGCTTGTATTATTTGTATTTACTAATACCTGAATAAATAAAATCCATTTAATTTGATATACTGAAAATTGGTTTTTGCCCATAACTTTGTCTTTGATGCTAAATTGTTTGTTACATCAAAATGAGTTTTCAACCATAAAGGACCCCGCACTTTTTCCTCCTATATAAAATGGTTCTCGGTTAAATTTCCCGAACTTTTAGTATGTTATAGATCTAGATCTCCTGATTAAAAGTAACATGGGCCCAATATAATCCCATGACTAGTTTTTGAGATACAGGGTGTTAAAGTTAAAAAGACGCTATTTTTATAAAATACATTCATGGCAATTGAAGGATTGGATTAATTTTTTTTTCCGCGAATATCATTGCTGTAACGTCAATATTGTGATAAAAATATGCGCCTATATACAGGGTGAGCCACCAATAACACGAAGTGAATTTTTAAAACCGATGTGCTTATGCTGAAACAACAAAATTATGAGAACATTATTTTTGAAATGAAATACACTGTTTCATAATGACCGAAATTACCGATTTGTATATTTTATACAGGGCGAGTCAAAAATTTGGAAACACGTGTGACTCATTCTAAGAAGACGCCCTGTATATTTTATATATAAATATGTATAATTTTATAGGAGTCCTCAGGGTGATACAAAAGATGAAACACAAGAAAAATGCCGAAAAACTTTTTTTTTATATCGTCTTTTAATTCAGAATTTCGTCGGTTAATTTCCGTAATTCTTTCAAATTGTGATTACTGTGTATATGTTAAAAGAGTACCAAAAATTCAAAATCTTACTATGACTAGTTCTCGAGATTTAAAGCGAATTTACCATGTGGGTACGTAAGCCTAAGGAACAAAGCTTGTTTATATCTAATCATCACCAAATACTTTAAATCTCGAGAACTAGTCATAGTAAGATTTTGAATTTTTGGAACTCTATTAACATATACGCAATAAACACAATTTGAAAGAATTACGGAAATTAACCGACGAAATTCTGAATTACAGGACGATTTAAAAAAAAAAAAAAATTCCAAATTTTTCTTATGTTTTATCTTTTGTATCATCCTGTGGACCCCTCTAAAAGTATATATATTTGGAAGCAACTGTCAGTGTACAATCAATATGTATTAAAATATACAGGGCATCTTATTAGAATGAGTCACGCGTGTTTCCAAAATTTTTACTCGCCCAGTATAAAATATACAAATTGGGAATTTCGGTAATTATGAAACAGTACATTTCACTTCAAAAATAATTCTCTCAAAATTTTGTTATTTCAGCATAAGCACATCGATTTTAATAATTCACGTCGTGTTATTGGTGGCTCACCCTGTATATAAGCACATATTATTATCACAATATATTATCTGACGTTACAGGAATGATATTCGAAAAAAAAAAAAATAATCCAATCCTTCAATTGCCATGAATATATTTTATAAAAATAGCCACTTTTTAACTTTAACACCCTGTATCTCAAAACTAGTCATACGATTAGATTGAGCGATGTTGCTTTCAATCAGGGGATCGAGATATCTAACATACTAAAAATTCAGAAAATTTAACCTAGAACCATTTTATATAGGAAAAAGTGCGGGGTCATTTATCTCAATAACATTAATTGACACACCATGTACATTACTGTGCGAAGATGTATAGAATAATTTATTTTTATACCTCTTAATCACAATTCTGTATCACGCTTCTCCTGAAAGTAAATAAATTGTTATCTCTCTCCATAACACAAGAAACAAAATGAAATTGAAATTGGAGACTTAACAGATTTACCTATGTAATTTGGTTGCCTTTTTCTAATGAAATGCCCTAAAGCTAACGTGGGATTGACAGCTGGCATAGTGGCAGCGAAATTAAATAAACACCCCTTCGCTTACAGTCAAATTGATTTCACTAGAGTTCGATAATAATTTTCCTCGAAAATGCACTTACGTATTCATTGCAATCGTTATAACTTCCGTACCGTATCGCTCAACACAAAATAATCGTTGGTAAATTGGAAGCATAATAATAAATAATTTAGGAGATTATTTGTGTTAGTTTAATCTGGTTAAACATGCGTATTGCGCATACTTCTTATTGGAGATTAAGAAGATTCTTTTACTTATTAAAACCCAACATCACAATAGCATATCTAATTTCGTAAAAACTGATTTTAATTAATATCTATAATTACTACAACAGTAGAAGACCATTTTCTAATAATTTATCAAATTGGAAATATTTTTCTTTAATTCTTTAATATCTTGAAAAAAAATTGTCGTTTACACTAACAAATTTATTTATTTATAAACAAAAACCTAATGAATATGAAAATATGATATATGTCATAATGAGTCCCTGAAATATAAAAGTTTATTATTCCATAACTCATTTTACAATATTTTCTTTATCAGCATAATTGCAAACAACTTTATTTAGCTGATCTATATTTATACCACTAGGCACATATAATATCTAACTGGAACTTTGAGAGTTTATCCGCATCAGATGTGTTAGGTCATTGTTTTATCATCGGTCAATCTTAGTCAATGTGTGAGATAAAATCTTTCAGTGCTATTTTCACTAAACTATCACCTGTTTCCGTGGTATTGGTGAAAAATATAATTGGTAAGTAAAGCTTTTTTTCTATTGTGTTGATACAGATAAACATTTGTAAGTGGAAATTAGATATGATAAAATTATAATATAAATAATTAAAACATGGTGATGCTTTGAATAATAATAATAATAATAATTTACTTTCAGAGGACATGGATTCCAAAAAGGGCGCTTGTCTATGATAGAAGATAGAAGAAATTATTACCGATCGCAATTTTTATATTGACGCTGATAGTGCTACCCTAGACATTGTTGATTTACCTCCAGAACCAGATTATGTGACAGATGAAGACGAAGTGGATGATGACGAATTGGGCATAGAGGAGGTACAATATGTTCCTGGCTAGTTGGAGGTATAATACGGTCATGAAGATCAAGATACAGAAGACATTGTTGAAGACCAGAGTACCAGTGTCATCTCTGAGCAAAAAGGTTCGAAAAAGCAGATAATTTCTAATTCTCTACCGAAATGGAAAAAGTGCTATCCCAAGTATACCTTTGCCGATACAGACTTTGCTACCATTGAAAAAGAGAAAATATAGGCACTGATAAAAGGATATGGAGCCCACACCCCGTTGAAGATTTTTGAGATATTTCTTTCAGATGATATAGTAGATTATATAAAGGAAGAAACTTTGATTGGACCATTAGTAAATATGGAATCTAGATTCGTGGAAAAAAATTGTCCTGGCCAATGTTCATTTGTATTCTGGATGTGGCACTAACAAATGCCTGGATTCTATATCGCACTATGCATGGTCGTGAGGCTATCAGCGTCTAGAATTCCGTAGAGCACATGCAGTTCCATATATGAAACTCACATCGTCTGCTAAAAGGAAAACCAAAGCTGCAGTGGCCCCTGAAGACTTTCGATTCGATGGCCTAAATCATTTTATGCAATATCGTGATGGTCAGAGATGCCAAAGAAAAGATTGCAAGAGTAGACCTAAAACCTATTGCATCAAATGTTACTCTTTATGCCAATTGTTTCCTACTTTACCACCAAACATAGCTGTTAAATTTTGCCGTTATTATTATGATTTAATGATATTTTACTGAGGTTCTAATGGTGATATTATTACATATATAAGTAAAGTAAAATAATTATTATGTATTAAAATATATAACATCTGCCCAGTGATCTATTTATAGATCACCGGTTTTTTGATAAACCACATGATGAATATTTATTTTTTATTTTTTACGGTCATTTGGACGCATTTTGAACATACACATCGAACATTTTTGCAAAATTTAAAAAAAAAATTGTATTGGGCCTTAATGGGTTTTAACATGGGACCCAACGAAACGGTACCTCGGGATAAGATAGGTGAAACGCCCATTGGCGCAGATTTTGGAATTAACTTGATAAGATCGTTTCTTGGGCCTAAAAGATGGGGTCTACGGGGCTCGTATATCAAAATTGCCCCCTGTGCCCATTTTAGCTTTTATTTTTTGTACAAAAATGGAAGCAACTTAAGGGGGAATTCCCATTAAATGAACTGATCGCGGTTTTTAGGAATTGTTATTGAGAAAACTGTTAGACAAATGGTTTTCAAACATTGGAGATATATTTATTATACCTTAAAGTAACTAACTATCTCCAAATTTTTATGTGATGATAATGGAAATTGTGGCTTTGGTGCCCCTTGAAGTAAGACGCTCTCAAAATTTCTCTGTTGCTGGCTGACACAATTTCTTCTCTCCAGATCATCTAAAACAAAAAATCAAATTGATTTTTACTTCTTGTGAACATAGGTATGATATGAACTACAGACAATTTGTTTTTTCAAAAATTGAATATACTGCGACATATGAAAAAAATCGGTAAAGGTATTTACACAGAACTTTCCTCTTTATTTATACTGAGCGGTCACTCTAAAAAAATATTAATTACGAAACCACATATATGAGAATAATAATCGGAAGGTATCATTACAAAGAAAACCTGATAACTTTTGGTCAAAAAAATATACAAAGTGATCATCCTATAGCAAAAACTCAATACTAAATAAAATATGTCAAATATGGAAGGCTTGCGTAAATACCTTTACCAATTTCCAACATGGTTGAATTGTTTCTTAGGTGACCACCCTGCATATTTTTCAATAAAACTATACTAGGTGTCTTCCTTGCCAAATGCGTTAACTATGTGTCAAATATTATTGCCATCTTTCATTTTTACAGTTCCATATCCACGCAGTGGAGTGGACGTAAGTTGTGGTTAAAAAAATTTCAATTTTTTTTAAAAGTCTCAGAATGTCATCAAACGTGGAAATTTAAAATTTTAGCGAAAAAAAATTTCTTTCATCATCTATTCTATAGTAGTGGTCAGGAAATGTTTGAAAATTTTTTAAAATTTTCAAATTTTTTTTTTCTGAAATAGGTTTAGAATGTCATCAAACGTGGTAACCTCAAATTTGAGCAAAAAAAATCCATTATATATTCTATAGTTGTAAATTTTTTTAAGATGAAATAGATTTAGAATGTCATGAAGCGTGGAAATTTTAAAATTGAGAAAAAAGAAATTTCACATCTTTCTACTGGTAAATAATTTTAAAAAGTTTTCAAAACTTATTTCTTTCTCTGAAATAGGTTTAGAATGTCATGAGATGTGAAAATTTTAGATTTGAGCAAAAAAAAGTTCTACCTTTTATTCTAGATAGTAAGACAAAATTTCAAAACATTTTTCCATTTGAATTTTTTTTTTGAAATAGATTTAGAATGTGATGAATCTATCATCATATATTCTATAGTAAAAAAATTTTTCTTTGACAAAACTTTTGAATTTTTCTTTTTAATTTTTTTTATGAAATGGATTTAGAATGTCACGAAACGTGGAAATTTTAAATTAGAGCAAAAAAAGCCATCTGTCTACTGTTAAAAAAATTTGATGTTTCTAAAATTTTTTTTTCTGAGATAGGTTTAGAATGTCATGGAACGTAGAAATTTAAAATTTGAGCAAACAAAATTTTTACACTTTTCTAGGTATTAGTAATAAGAAAATAATTCAAAATATTTTTCCTTTTGATTTTTTTTTTCTGCAATAGGTTTAGAATGTGATGAAGCCTGGACATTTTAAATTTGAGCAGAAAAAAATTCCATATATCCTATGCTAAAAAAAATTTAGAAAATTCTTTGACAAAATTTTCAAACGATTTTTCTTATGAAATTTTTTTGTGAAATGGATTTAGAATGCCATGAAACGCGAAAATTTTAAATTTGAGCAAAAAAAATTTTTACACCTTTTATTCTAGTTAGTAAGCAAAAATTTCAATAAATTTTTCCATTTGAATTTTTTTTTTTAAATAGGTTTAGAATGTGATGAAAAGTGAAAATTTCAAATTTGAGGGAAAAAATTCCATTAATAAAAAAATTTTCGAAAAAATTTTTAAAAAAAAAAATTTTCAAATTCTTCTTATTGATTTTTTTTATGAAATGAATTTTGAAACGTGGAAATTTTAAATTAGAACAAAAAAATTCCCATGTTTCTACTGATAAAAAATTTTTGAAAAACTCTTGAAATTTTTTTTTTCTGAAATAGGTTTAGAATGTCATGAAACGTGGAAATTTAAAATTTGTGCAAAAAAAATTTGTTTGCATACGGTGTATATTTTCCGGTGAAATTTTAACCATTTCTTCGCTGACAGTAACGTCAGTTACCTACCAAATTTGACTGTTCTCCATCAAGTAGTTTACTTAATGCACCAACAGACAGACGGACGGAATTGAAAAACTTATATTTTGGTAATCTACGTGATCTGAAACGTGAAAATTCGTAAAAATCTCGGCGGGTGATTTTTTCTCGAATACAATACTTCCCTTCGGTATGCGAGGGAAGTAATACTTTTGAAAAAAAATTTTTTTTTTTTGAATTTTTTTTTATGAAATGGATTTAATGTCATGAAACGTGGAAATTTTAAAATCGAGCAAAAAAAATTTCCCATCTTTCTACTGATGAAAAAATGAAATGAGAAAATTTCCAAAAAGTTTTGAATTTTTTTTCTTCTGAAATGGGTTTAGAATGTCATGAAACGTGGAAATTTTAAATTTGAGCAATGATTTTTTTTCATCATTTATTTGATTTAGACTTGTATATTTTCAAGTGCAAGTTTAACCATTTCTTCGCTGACAGTAGCGTCAGATACTTACTAAATTTGACTGTTCTCCATAAAGTAGTTTTTTAGTTAATGCACCAACATACAGATAGACAGACAGACAGACAGGCAGACTGGCGGAGTTGGAAAACCTATATTTTCGTAATCTACGTGTTCTGAAACGTCAGAATCCGAAAAAATCTCGGAGGGTGATTTTTTCTCGAATACAATACTTCCCTTCGGTATGCGAGGGAAGTAAAAAATAGTTTTCTTAAAATGTCGTTACATTTTCTTTATGATAAAGAAAAAAATTTTGCATGTATTTTAGTTTCCGTAGTTCATGTGAAAACACAGTAGGGTTCTCGATATGGGTACCAAATTTCAGGGCAATCGGCTTAATAGATATGTCAAGAACTTTTACGTCGTACGTGATATCTCAAGAACTATTAATCCGATTGCCCAGAAATTTGGCACATGCATCGAGAACACAACTGTCTTTTTCATAAACTGTGAAAAAAAATCGGTAAAGGTATTTACACAGAACTTCCCTCTTTATTTGTGCATATAGCAAAAAGGAAAGTTTCCTTTTATTCTACAGTAGTGATATATTTTTTTTAAATAGGTTCAGAATGCCATGAAACGTGAAAATTTTAAATTTGAGCAAAGAAAAAAATCTTTTCCATCTGTTTTAGTGGTAAACAATTTTTCAAAAATGTTGGTGATAAAAATTTCCATTTTTTTTTTTTATGAAATAGGTTTAGAATGTCATGAAACGTGAAAATTTTACATTTGAGCAAAACAAATTTTTCCATCTATTCTACTGGTAAAATTTTTTTCCAAAATGGTATAAAAATGTTGCAATTTTTTTTCCGAAATAGGTTTGGAATGTCACGAAACGTAGAAATTTTAGATTTGAGCAAAAAAATTTTCATTTATTCTATAGTTAGTAGTGATAAATAAAAAAAATTTAATTTTTCAAAAATTTGTTTAAATTTGTTTGAATAGGTTTAGAATGCCATGGAAACGTGAAAATTTTAAATTTGAACAAAGAAGAAAAAAATTTCCCCCTATTTTAGTGGTAAATTTTTTTCAAAAATGGTAAAAAAATTTTATAAAATATTTTTTTAAATTGGTTTAGAATGCTATGAAATGAGGAAATTTTAAATTTGAACAAAGAAAAATTTTTTTTTTATCTATTTTAGTGGTAAAATTTTTTTTAAAAATGGTAAACAAAATTTCAATTTTTTTAAAAAAATTGGTTTAGAATGCCATGAAACGTGGAAATTTCAATTCTGAACAATGAAAAACAAATTTTTCATCCATTTTAATGGCAAAAAATTTTTCAAAAATGTTGGTGAAAAAAATTTTCTATTTTTTTTTCTGAAATAAATTTAGCGTGCCATGAAACGTAGAAATTTTAAATTTGTGTAAAAAAAAAAAAAAGTTTTCCTTTTTTTTTCCTTTAGACGGTCCACCCTGTATATTTTGCAGTGAAAGTTTAACCGTTTCTTCGCTGACAGTAGGGTCAACTACCTACCAAATTTGACTGCTCTCCGTTAAGTAGTTTTTTAGTTACTGCACCATCAGGCAGACAGACAGACATACAGAGACAGACAGACAGGCAGACAGACAGACGGAATTGAAAAACCTATATTTTCGTAATCTACGTGATCTGAAACGTCAAAATTCGAAAAAATCTCGGAGGGTGATTTTTTCTCGAATAATATACTTCCCTTCGGTATGTGAGGGAAGTAAAAATACATGCAAAACTTTGTTCTTTATCATGAAAAATGTGACGACATTTTAAGTGAAAATAGTAGTTTTCTTTCATACGTCGCAGTGTCCTCATTTTTTAAAGAGAAATTCTCCATAGTTCATGCCATACCTATATTCACAAGAAGTAAAAAGAGACTTGAATTTTTTGGATCTGAAGAGAAGAAATTGTGTCAGCCAGCAACCGAGACATTTTGGGAGGAGTCTCACTTCAAGGGGAACCAAAGCCATAATTTTTATTATCATCATATAAAAATGAAATGTAATTACTTTAAGGTATAATAAATTTATCTCCAAAGTTTGAAAATGATTTGTCCAATAGTTTTCTGAATCAAAATTCCTAAAAAACGCGATTTATCAACTCGTTTAATGGGAATCCTCCTTAAAATTCTGAAAAAATTCATGCATATAGAGAAGTATTATTACTGTAATTCTTCCCTAGATATATTTGTCTAGGTAATCATTGTACAGTGTGTCTCATAAGAAAGGGATAAAATTCACAACTTTCCTTCTGTTACAAAACACGTCAATTAGTAATAACAGATTACTTTATTTGTACGTAAGGGAAAAAAATTTTTGGCCGACGGACAGACCAATTTATCGACAGAAAATTAAATTATTTCTCCTAAACATTAAACCTTGACGTTTCATGACGTGTTAAACATATCTCTATTTAAAAAAAAACAAAGTGTTTTTAATGAAGTTAATACCCCAGTACGTGGGTTTTTAAATAAAACATTAATGAAAACATAACAAGTATGCCTGTATTAATTACAAAAACATAACCAAGGGATAATTACAGAAAAGGAGATTCAAATTAAAGAAACATGGTTTGAAAATTTTTTATCAGTTTACAATAAACTTATTAGATGAGAAATGAGATCAAATCCCAGAAGCCCTTAGAATTACAAATGTATTATTCGCAGTCTTTTATGTGGGTGTGATCACTTTAGGGGAGAGACTTTTTAATGTCAAGGCTCGGTGAATACAAGAATTGTATAAACACGAAAAATGTAATTTGCTGACGCACCTGGGAACGCATCTTATTACTCAATATTCTTCTTGAAAGATGAATAAGAACATGAGAATGCATAGGATAGTTGTAATTTTCAACTTGATGGCTCTCAATAACACAGGTTCACAAACAAAAAATGTGAGCGAGATTTCTGACCCACATTTTTTCAATGTTTTTTGGGGCGCTGCACAACAGAACATTCGGTGTCAAAATAGTATGGTTGGGTCGAATCTCCGAACTAGAGCTACAGGGTGATTTATAATAGGTGTAAAAAAATTTGGCCTCTTGTTCGTGAAGTTATTTTACGAAAAACAAGTTATGTAAATATAGATATAGGTCCTACTTTTTTAGTCACGGAACTATAACAGATTTAAATTTCCTATTTAAAGCTGAATGTATTTTTAAATGGACAAAATCAACTCAACCCAAGAAAGAAATGGAAAGGAAATAATATAAAACAGCAATCACAAGATGCTGCAGAAAGACAGATGAGCTATAAATTTATTTTATTTTATCTGATTTAGTTGATATTATTCTATTCTATCTTTCTATCTGATCTTTACCATCTTAATTTTTATCAGCTCGATTTATTGATTCAAAACATAATATTTTATTATTAATTTGGAAAGCGGAAATTGAAACCGATTGTCTCAAAGAAACGACATACAGGGTGAGCAAACTATTCCTTCGGACCTTGTTCGGACCTTAGAATTAAATTAAATTACGCCGAGATTCTCAATAGAATAAATTCAGTGATAGCATCTCAGTCATCTTGCGATAAGGGAATGATACTGCTGGGTCAGTTTATCACGACTTCAAACAGTAATCTTGGTCGACATTTGCACTAAGAATTCTAGTTCGAAGTGCGATCGTTTATCTTGTCAGCATGCGTGATAGGGCTTCTTCTTGCTAAGAAATGGAAGGTAGCCATTGGGATAGAGCTAAAACGCGACCTCGTATAAGCTGTGTAGTAATTCAACGCCATCGCGGCTCTCTTTCGAGGATTTGTGAATTTAACTACATAAATGTTTTCTCGGTGCTTTGTAGTACTTGTTGGTGATTATATTTGAGAACCCATCTATTTTCGTAGGATTTTTAAGTATATAAGAGGTCGCGTTCCTAGGGATTTAAAGCTGCCCTGCTGCTATACGCTCTCGTCCATTCAGCGTAGCAGCGTCACTATTCTTCACCCCGTATCGCAGGGGTGTTCAAAGACCAAAACTCCGAACATCTTTATTATTTTCTTGGTGGGATGGATTGCACCTCCAAGGGGAAGCTGTTGGACCAGTGGAGTAGTAAATAATCATAGTGGATAATCATAGAGGATAATCATAATGGATAATCATACCCCATCGATGGGATACCAAGAGTGAAAGGTATTGCAACCCCAAGGCATTAGGCCGGCGTGTCAGTACGTCTATTGTTTTAAAGGTAAATTAAGTAATTAGTACGTAACTTTTAGTGGTGTACACCCAGTATGGCCATACCAGGTAGGGTATCAACCTTAAGATAAGGCGGTGACTTTCAAGCCATTGTTATGTAACAAAATTACATATATATGTACTGATTGGTTGGGGCATATTTTGTTTGATTTTGTATATGTATATAGATATAATTGAATATACCTGTTTTGTAAATTTGAGTTTGCCAGTGTTTTAGTTATTTGCTACGTTCAGGAAAACAAAGCCGTTTATTAAGGTGATATTTATGTAAGTAACTGGGTACAGAAACGCCCTGGAGAGCTGAGCTAGATATTTTCTTTACGTCGTTCCGCTTGGATCATCACTCTATCTGGGCTAGAAGCGGTGCGATATGCCACACACTGTATCCTGACGAGTCTAATATCCATAACTACCCTCGACTACGTTAAGGGGTAGCTGCCCTGTGGCAACCTCTTTTTTCTCATAACGCGCAAAATAAAATTGTTACCGCGAGATAGGGCCCTTCCCAGCAACTCCACTGTAAATGGATCTTTACCTGTGGAACGGCTAGTAAATAAAAAAAAATCGGTAAAGGAATTTACACAGAACTTCCCTCGTTATTTGTGCATGGCGGTCACTCTAAAAAATTATTAAATACGAAATGACATGGAGGGCTTGCGCAAATACCTTTACAAATGTCCACCATGACTGAATTATTTCTTGGGATGCCATTATTCAATAAAGGTATACAATAGGTGTATACATTTTTTTCCAAAATGGTGAAAGGATGTAGCAAATTTTTTTTTTTTTTCGAAATAGGTATAGAATGTCACGAAACGCGAAAATTTTAAATTTGAGCAAAAATAATTTTTCGCTCTATTCCAGTTAAATTTTTTTCCAAAATGGTGAAAGGATGTGGCAAATTTCTTTTTTCGAAATAGGTTTTACATGTCATGAAATGTGGAAATTTTAAATTTGAAAAAAAAAATATTTCGTCTATCCTATAATAGTGATAAATAGATCACCTAAACATGTTTTCAAATTTTTTTAAAAATTTTTCAAAAACATTTTTAAATTTGTTTGAATAATTTTAGAATGCCATGGAAACGTGGAAATTTTAAATCTGAACAAAGAAAAAAAAATTCCATCTATTTTACTGATAAAATTTTTTTCGAAATTTTTTAAAAAATTTCAATTTAAAAAAAAATAGATTTAGAGCGCTATGAAACATGGAAATTTAAAATTTTAGGAAAAAAAATTCGATCTCTTTTAGTGGTAAAAATTTTTTCAAAAATGTTAGTGAAAAATTTTGAAACATTTTTTTCTTTTAAATAGGTTTAGAATGCCATGAAACGTGGAAATTTTAAATTTGAACAAAGAAAAAAATTTTTTTTAGTGGTAAAAATTTTTTCAAAAATGGTGAAAAAAAATTTCTAAATTTTTTTTTTCAGAAATAGGTTTAGCGTGTCATGAAACGTGGAAATTTGAAATTTGAGCAAAAAATTTTTTTTTCATCTTGGTAAAAATTTTTTCAAAAATTTAAAAAAAATTTTTTTCCCGAAATAGGATTAGCGCGTCATGAAACGTGGAAATTTTAAATTTGAGCGAAAAAAAATTTTTTTCACTATTTATTCCGTTTAGACGGTCCACCCTGTATATTTTCCAGTGAAATTTCTACCATTTCTGCGCTGACAGTAGCGTCAACTACCTACCAAATTTGACTGCTCCCCGTCAAGTAGTTTTTTAGTAAATGCACCAACAGACAGACAGACAGACAGACAGACAGACAGACTGACGGAATTGAAAAACCTATATTTTCGTAATCTCCTTGATCTGAAACGTCAGAATCCGTAAAAATCTCGGAGGGTGATTTTTTCTCGAATACAATACTTCCCTTCGGTATGCGAGGGAAGTAAAAACAAGAAAAATGAAAGCTGCCAGATTCAGAAACAGAAAAAACAGTAAACTTAGAAGAAGAAAAATAAGGAGATGGCGATAGATGGAAATATTAAAGAAGCATGGAAACTGAAAATAATCATCTGGCAAACACATGCACACCCCGATCGACGATGACAGATGGAAACTTAATAGAAGCATGGAAACTTAAAAGAAGCATAGCACAAACAGCAACACTTCCCATCCTATATTCCCACCCCATGCGTCATGCGGCTCTCGCTGCTGACAACAAGCATGTCCAATGTCCAACCCGGCATATGCAGCCGGTCCGGCGGTATATAAAACATTCGAGATTTGGTTCCGGCACGCGGTTTGGCCGTCCGATGGGCGTGTTCAACGGACGACCAAGCTGCGTGTTGGAACGAACCTCCATGGATGCCCGGAATTAGCAGCAATGCCCACCTTACGCTGGCAAACCAATCGATAAATCAATCAACCACGGAAATGAAGAACATAAATTGTCAGAAAAATGTAACTAATTAACAGTTTACAAAATGAATAAGTTTAGTGCAGTTGAATATGCAGATATTGATTATTATGTGTATGGGTACTCTGAAGGTCACTGTCTTCAAGCGTCAGAAGCACACCACCTAAGTTTTTCACATAGACGTCGATCTTCTCACAGAATTTTCGGACGCACTTTTCAACGATTCAAACATACTGGTTCACTTGTTGTTCCACGTGATAATAGAGGTAATAGCGCTAGAGAAAATGTAATTGATGCAGTGTTGCACAACCCTTCACTGAGCACTAGATGCATTGCAATACGGTTTCATCTTTCTCAAAATTATATATGGCTAACACTACATTGTGAACAGTTAGACCTCTATCACATTCAACGCGTCCAGGAAGTATCCCTAAACTCAACATCATCTGATTTCTAGTAATTCAGATAACACCGATACACAAGGAAAAGATCTGCTATAGAACACCCACCTATGTACCCCAATGTATTTTGGCAGCTGAATTCGAATCCGAGGTCAGAGTTAGCCCGTCATCCCAGAATTTTGCGTGAGAACCAAATAACGACATGAGAACTGGCCTAAATAGAGTTTGATGAGAAAAAAATGAAAGTGCGAAAAAAATCTGAAAAAATTCAAGTGTCCGTAGTGAAGCGTGATAATTTCTTAAGGGAAAATAAAACGAATCATTGAATTTAACTTACTTTAATGATTTACACAAAATACACAAACGAAGCAGAGCAATTTGACATCAGGGTTGTGAGTAAACTTTACAAAAACTTTCGTCAGATTAATCATGTAAACAAACCATTAAAAGTCCATCTGATATATAACAAAAGACAAATTAAAAATTTTACACATAATATGAAGCCGTATACCTACAGTAAATAATGAACCTAAACTAAACGCGATCTGGCCAGGGCGTTGTAAACAAATAATTTTTACAAACACACGGGATATGTCAAAATAACAGGACGGTATAGCTACGCCACCAAAACGCGTTTATTCACGCACTATAACCTTCTCAAAAGATACGAGAAGTCTTATCGAACACTGGGTACCATAAGATATATTACTGGACAAACGTGTAATGAGGTATTGAATCCATCAATAATTCTGCATTGTCGCAATCGGCGTCAAACAGCCACATTAGCATCACGAGAGGCATACATAATATAAAAGTCTGCTCTACTTACAGTTGATTCGATGAAAACATTGCTTTGCTGTAACTATAGGCAATGTTACGCTATAACACAGAACATATAAACTAAAATAACTACTTTGCTGATTCTACTCGCAGTTACTATTCATTATATACAGATATTTACAACTGTATGGCGCTTTTAATTCGGCCCTACACGGCCACCCGCCTCTACGCCATCTTTCCAATGTCTCTTCTAGCCAGAGTCGGCGCGTATATCGTCTACTGGTCGCACAAGCTACTACGCTATTGTTCAAGCATTTGTCATGATTAGCCGATAAGATCTAAATGGGTATAATACTCAGAAGAGTATCTTATAATTTAAATTTAAAATAATGAATAGAATAGTCGCGTGCTTTATCTAATTTAAGGTACTGAGTGATCTTACAAAACGTAACCGTTACAGTAGGAAGGCAACACAAAATGAATGGCGTAAACCGCGGCTCCATAACTTGTTTCGTCTTCGAGTTACGGTTTCGGGAAGCAGTGAAAAACTTCGATTTTTACCATCTGGTGACTTTGAGCGATCGTATCTCGGAAACGAAGGACCTCATCGACTTCAGGTTCAGGCCATTCGATTTCCAGTTCGGTTTTCCATACTCCCTATTTTTTCAAATCTTTGGTAGCTTCTGTTTCGGAGAAATGGCCCTCGAAGTTGGGCCGTGTTGCTCTATGGGCGAAATCCTGGGACTTTTCACTTTGGCGGCCAATATCTCACTTAAAAATCACCAGATAATAACTGCCCCACATCATCAGATTGTAAATTTAATTTACAATGGATCAAGCGCATAAAAGGGGTAGTCAATTTTGTCTAGAGAAAGTTGCAGCGATTTATGTGAAGAGATGACAAAATCGTATAAATCTTTTAGATACCTACTTTTACCTGTGAAGATTTGCAAAGAAATGAAAGTGAGAAATCTGAAAAAATTCAGTGGTGCACTTGATTTCAAAACAAACTAATACAACTCTTGTAATCGAAAATCTTAAAAGTTTAGTTTTGTGCATATGTCTGTAAATAGGGCTGGCCAGGCATGTCGATAGGGGGGTGGAGAAGAAGTGATTTACCTCGGGCCTGGCTTTTTTGGAGGAGACCAGTTTTCTTAGTGTTTTTAAACTTATTAAACCTTTTTTTATTTTATTCAAATGGAGTTTTAAAAAATAATTAGAAAACAACTTTTTCAAAACATTTTCAAGCCTGCCATATTATTGTTTAAAAAAAATAGTATTTGTATAGTATAGTATAGTATAGTATTTGTTACGGATAATTCTACTAATGGTTGTAACTAATGGTAACTAACTGAATAATGATAATTCCATTTTAAAAATAAAAACGCAAAAATACCACTTAAGATTAAAAAAAAATGTAAACAAAGCAAACTGACCATAGAAATACGATAAAAAAACAAAATAAATGAACTTCAACTACGTAATGCAAAATTAACTAATATTTTGTCATTGCTCCATTAGCGTCTAAATCTGTCTGAAGTCTTGCAGGCATCGACAAAATCAGATTTCTTGCAAGTTCTTCTTCTGTTATTTAATGTTCTTATGTGTGTCACCATTAGTCCCCAAACATTTTCAATTGGATTTAAACCCGGACCTTTAGATGGCCACGGTAACAACTCTATGTTTTTATTAAGAAACCATTGCCTGACACGTTTGGCCGTATGTATGGAGCAGTGTCTTATTGGAAAATAAAATTATTTTCCGGAAACACCTCTATTACTGACGACAACATAATATTGTCTAATATTTCAATATATTTAATGGAATTGAGATGACCACCACTGTTCCAATACACACCTAACCCATTTAGGCTCATCCAAGCCCAGACATTGACTGAAAACCTTCCTGATATTTGTGAATCGAAAGTATATTACTCGTCGTATCTAGTGAAAGAAGGCCTATATACGCGAACATGTCCATCGTTACAGGATTTAAAAACCTTTTTGTCAGAAAAGGCAACTTGTCCCCAGAAGTTTTCATCATTGATTATATAGTTGAGTGCAACAGTAATCCTACCCTGCTTCTTTTCCTCTGAAAGTTTGTATTTTTTAGCCGCTGAACAACTCTTCAAGTCGCTTTGTAGTTTTATTCTTCTGCAAGCAGTAGGTACCGAAGCAGGGAAATTTGTCTCTGAAATTGCATTTACTGCAGTCTGAAGAGGGTTTCCTCTTAGGTAATTTATAAGATTTTCATTTTCCTGATTATTGCTCTTTCTGGACCTACCGGAATCAACTTTACGGGATACCGTTTGGTTGGTTTCCCATTGTTTTTTAACACTCATTATCGTGGTTTTACTCACATTGTATTCAGCAGCAAGTCTTCTTATGGGCCAACCATCTTCAATTTTAGAAGCAATTCGAAATTGTTGAATATCTGTTAGATGTCGAACCATTTTTAATAATACCGCCACTGATTAACGTCAATGTGACATTTGTAAGATTATTAAGATCAATCAAGAAACGAATGATTTATATAGCTAAAAGAAAGTGTACCCGTTTTTTTTTTTTAATCAAGTGTACGTAGAAAGGTATGACAAATCGAATGGTGTAAACCACAGCTCTGTATCTCGTTGCATTTTCGAGTTATGGTCTCGGAAATCGATTTTTGGCTAGTTTTCACGTGGTTTCTTGACTCTCACGAAAGACCCTGTGGTGACAGGCAAATTCTGACCACGGATTCGAATTAAGCGGCCAAAAATTCATGGGGGTACATAAATGGGTGTTCTGTGACAGAGCATTCTTTTTGTGTGCCGGTGTAATTAGAAAGTTTTTAATTGTAAGTTGGCATAATTTTACTATAAATGTTTTGATAACATTTTCGGAACGCATTTGATGTTCATAATGAGTTTCAGATACGGCTGAATATTAACTGAGGTGAGAATGTAATTTAATTATCATATTAATAATTTAAATGTTAGTTATCCTGCATCACCCACACCAAACAGCTAGAAGAGATAATTTTACACGTAAAAGGAAAGAGCTGTTAAATTTGCTAAACTGAAATTCCAAGAAACTCAAACACGGGAGAGTTCATTATTTGCAGAAAGCCCATTTCGACGATAGCCGAACCACGGGCGGCCTTGCGCCCATAAATATTTACGTCATATTTACAAGTGTCGGTTTGGAATAGCTTATAGCGGACCTTTTCCCACTTGGCCTCTGGTTAATGCAGCATTATACGGGCGCCGCGACGTCGATTCGAGCGTCGAGTGACGTCGTTTCAAGTCTAACCACGTGTCCCATATTTCATCATCTCCCCGCTTGTCAACGCTCGTTCCAAAGGCCGATGTGCCACGAATTGGGCCGACCCAAAAGGGATAATGGAGGATAATAAATAAAAAAATATCCTTCTTTTCCCTGTGTTGGCCAGATTGACTCCCGGTTGCTGGGCAACAGCGAGGCTCGAAGCGATCGATATGCGGAAGATTTTCTCAGTCGCAGGCTGTAGCTGTTCGCAATGGAACAAAAGTAGCGCATCATTGAACTTGGAACAAAAGTTTTGAGGCTTTTTGATTTCACTACAATATAAGATTGTCGGGATGCAGAGCGGGATGCTTTAAGCTCTTTGTAAATACAGTTGCGTTTGGTTGGATACAAGGGGCGAACGAAAACAAACTCTGGAACAATTTAATGGATAACAACATGTATTTATATTAATTTGAAAAGTTAGCTGGCGAGTTTTCTAAGTGATGATAAAAATTTGTTTGGGAAGACTTCGTAATCAGGTCAAAGCGTGCGAGGAATAATTAAAATATGCATGTTTTTTAACCTTCCCACTTATAAAGCTGGGAAGGTTACTAGAATTGGTTTAAATCGGTGCCATATTCTTTTTACATTTTTTTATTGGGAACAAAATTGCATAGGTATATTCGATATTACTCTTTAAGGAAAAAATTAACACAAGAGCCAAAATATAATTCGAACTTAGTTTTAGGAATTGGAATGTAAATACAAAATAACATCATTAGCAAATAATAGAATCCCTTCTTAAAGTTATGTAACAAAAAATTATTTAAATAATTGAAAAACACGCTTCCCAAACACCAGCTAAGAGCTGTACTAGAGAGATGAAAATATTGTTAATTTCAATATGGTCAAACAACTGTCGTTCTAAATAATATTCGCAATAACTAAAAAAATTAATTAAGTACCACGTAATGTTAAAAAACCGCTGCCTAAGGAATCACTACCTCCACATCCAGATTTCTCATCCAAGTCACTTTAAAGGAAACATCTCGATTAGATTTGCACTCTAGTATGTGGAAATTATTGATCATAGAATTTTAATAATATTTAGGGCAGATGTCATAGAAAAACTTGACGCGTTGGTTTCTATCATATACGTTAAAAATGAAGTTTCTAGATTACCCTACTTGTTTTCCCTACTCACAAACTACCACCTTTCACCCTTTCAATGGAATAACCTCAATCAGATGTCATTATAATTCATACGTGTACTAACTTTGAAGTAAATATCTCAATTTTATATTATCGATCCCATTAATAATGGAGCGGGGGTGGTGGGGTTTGAAAAATATTGGAAAGAAACCTGAGGCCTTGGTTTCTAGTATATACACCAAATCTCAAAGGTCTGTACTCTTACCAACTTGCTTTATTTATTTTCCCATATTTACTTCTATTTAACTCCCAACACTTCAACGGAATCATCTCAAAATATAATCTAGTTCCAGATGTCGTTATAATACATACGTGTACCAAACAAGTGAATATCTCAATTTTATTTTATCAACACCTTTAATAATGGAGTAAGGTTGGTGGGGGGTTGAAAAATATTATAAATAATCTGAGACCTTGGCTTTTAGTACATACACCGAATTTCAAGTATTTGTACTCTTACCAGCTTGCTTTACTTATTTTGCCCTATTTACTCCTGTTTAACCCCAAATCCCTAAACGGATTCATCTCAAAATATAATCTAGTTCCAGATGTCGTTATAATTCGTACGTGTACCAAATTTCAAGTAAATATCTCAATTTTATTTTATCAATCCCTTTAATAACGGAGTAGGGGCGGCGGGGGGTTGAAAAATATTACAAATAATCTTAGACCTTGGCTTCTAGTACACACACCGAATTACAAGTTTCTGTACTCTTACCAGCTTGCTTTACTTATATTCCCCTATTTACCACTATTTGACCCCCAACGCTTCAACGGAATTATCTCAAAATATAATCTAGTTCCAGATGTCGTTATAGTACATACCTGTAGCAAATTTCAAATGAATATCTCCATTTTATTTTATCAACCCCTTTAATAATGGAGTAGGGGTGATGGGGGTTGATAAAAATTTTTAAAAAAATTGAGGCCTTGGCTTGTAGTACATACATCAAATTTCAAGTTTCTGTACTCTTACCAGCTGCCTTTACATATTTCTCCCTAATAACTCTATTTACCCCCCAACCCTTCACTGAATTTCTTCAAAAAACAATCCAGTTCCAAATCTACTTATAACATATACATGTACAAAATTTCAAGTCAATATCTTAAACCGTCCCGGAGAAAACGTGCGGCCAAAAAAGTTACAGACAGACCGACAGACAGAAAAATTTTTTCGTTCAAATTTAAAATCTCGCCGTTTCATGACATTCGAATGTGGATGTGGAAGTAATTATGAACAGACAATAAATGTTTAATGGTTAATAGTTATCCATCCGTTATGAATAATTTAGTTGTTCCCATGTTTTTGCAAGATATCGGTTCTTAACCTAAAATTTTGAATCTTTTTACCGTAAATATATGACAGTTATCACATGATCTGTTTCTCATTTAAGGCGTTTTTCCAACTTGACAATGTCGTTTGTAAAGCAGTTCCGCTCGAATTTACTTTTTAAAATCCAGCCTGATATTTCGACAGTAAGTTGTTTGTTTCTATATATTCTATTAGATGAGCGGTGAGCCCCCAAGCGGACACTCGGAAAAGCAACATAAGTGACCTGGCGTACAAGATATTCTCTCGGGCCTCCTTCTCATAACCCGCTGAAAAAGCTCTTTCTACCGCGAGAGAGAGCCCTTTCCTGTACTTCCGCCGTAAATAGACATTTACCTGTGGAACGGTTAATATAAATAAAAGCTCATTGCGACGAGTAAAATGCATATTTCTGGGAAACACGAATCCATATACCTGGACGCAAGCGGGCAGGAGACGGTGCACACTGCTAGATCCAGAAACAGAAGAAACAGAAAACTTAGATGAAGAATAAATAAGAATATAATGATAGGTGGAAACTTAAAAGAGACATCTCACAAACACCTACATTTACCATCCTATATTCCCACCCCATCGTGGCTCTCGCTGCTGACAACAAGCATGTCCCAGCGTATGCAACCAGTCCGGCGCTATATTCAGTGTGAACCTAAAGAAACGCACAAAATTCATATCATTGGCATGTGTCATTTTAAAAAAAAATCCTCGAACAGGTCGATTTTAGTTTTGTAAATGCTACATTTTGTCCCTATACCAAAATTTATGACGTAATTGGTTTTTGAGTTATGACGCCATCATACATTTTTTTAAATGGAAACAGACATTTTTGTTTACTGTTTTTGGTAGTATATTCCTTTAGCTTTCTGGCGATATAAAAAAAATTATATTACCTGAGCCATTCCTTTGGGAAAATGACATTTTATGTAAAAACAACTTGCCTTTCGCAAATTCACGAGTAATGTTCCACTTTCTTATAGACCGATAAATCTTGTTGCCTACATTTTTGTTTTAACTAGCATGAAAATATGTGACATAAAAGCAAAACAAAGAAAATAATAAAGAAACAATCACCTTAACAACAGAGAGATACGAGCCTTTTTGTCTAGAGTATCGATAATTTTCTTATTCCTGGCACGTGTGGAACCTCAGTTTTATGACAGTTCTGAGACAGTGTAAAACTAGTGAATAATGCCACGTTTAAGTGAAAGAGAACGCGTAGAACCTTTGATGATGGTTGGATATGATGATCAGGAAGCGTGATGTTTTCAATGCCAAGTATCCCGAAAAGCAAATTTCCAGATCCACTGTAACTAGATTGGTGGCTAGATATGATGATCTGGTAGTGTAGCTGACCTCCCTTTGGTCGCCCTAGAACAAGCAACGAAACCAAATTAAACATTCTTCTAGAAAGTGAGGAAAACAACCATCTTTCGACAGGACAGCTGGCTTTAAATCATAACGTGAGTCAAACTTCTGTTGTACGTCTATTGAAAAAAGAAAAATACCCATCTATGCAAAGTGCAATTAATTCACGAATTGAATGAGGACGATCCAGATCGGCGCTTACAGTTTTCTGAACAGTTGATGACCTTGTGCGATGAAAACTCAAATTTTTTAAAGAACATTCTTTTTCCTGATGAAGCTACATTTTCTTTAAAGGGGGCTGTACATCGGCATAACTGTAGGTATTGGTCACGCGAAAATCCTCATTGGACTCAAGAAACCCATACACAGCGACGAGGCAAAGTAAACGTGTGGGCAGGTATGATTGGTGATTGTTTATTGGGACCTTTTTTTTTAAGAAAATCTTACGATTGCAAAATATTTACAGTTACTGTAGTTGAGTTAGTGCCAGTCAGTTGTTAGATGACGCTTTTATTGGAAGGTGGATGGTCGTCGAGGTCCGATTGAGTGGCCCCGCCGGATTTAACCCCCTTAGACTTCTTTCTTTCGGGTTACTTAAAGTCAAGGGTGTATTTTAACAGACCGGATACCATAGAAGAATTGAAAGACAGGATTGGCTTGGAGATGATACGAATTGCCTATGAGATGATTCAGAACAGCGTGCAAAGTGTCTATACCCGTCTTGGTCAATGACAAATGGTTGAAGGGTCGCAAGTTGAGCAATGGAGGTGATTTTTTTCTCACAATTAATTATGTAAGGCATCAATCAATAAAAATATTTTTTCCAAAAAATTGCTTAGGTAATATCATTTTTTTTCATATCACCAGAAAGCTAAAGGAATATACCACCAAAAACAGTAAACAAAAATGTCAATTTCCGTTAAAAAAAATTGTGATGACGTCATAACTCAAAAGTCAATGACGTCATAAATTTTGGTATACTGACAAAATGTAGCATTTACAAAACTAAAATTGACCTGTTCAAGGATTTTTTTGACAAATGAAACATACCAAAGATATGAATTTTGTGCGTTTCGTTAGGTTCACAGTATATAACATCCGAGGTTTGTGACCGTCCGCTGGACGTGCTCGGTGGACGACTGAGGACTGAGCTGCATATTGGAACGGCAGCAAGGCTCACCTTCCTGGCAAATAAATAAATCAATCAATCAATCAGTAAAAATGTGAGTCTTTTTCTGTGTTATGCAAATGTCTTCGTAATTTTTAATTATTATTAAAATCGTAATTCTTACGGGACCCTAAGTTCCTAGTTCTTCAACAGTGGGTCGTTAAGTGTAGATTTCAACACTCGCAACACGTAGATCTAAATCGTATAGCTCAGCGGTAACAATCCAGATTATTAACAGGATTGAGGAATTTTCAGACACATTTTTTGGGAAGGTTACAACGGCTTCTAGTATCAGTTCTAGTGGATTAGGAATGGTAGTGAAATTATATAAATATCAGTTATTAGCTTATAACTTTTAATTTTGGGTAGATTTTCTCCATACGTATCTGGTGAAAATATTCTGAAAGGCAAAGAAAAACACATAATTTTGTGTTTGTATGATGAAGTGAATGGTTTATAAGTAATTAATTAAGTAAGGTAGAGTTGTACCATTACTAAATTCTCAACGATATTTCTTCAATTGTTTTAATCAATCTGTATTATAAAATGTCTGATGTGTTTCTGTCTGTTGGAAAAACATTCAATATTCGATACTCATTTCGGAACTGCTTGATCACCTAAAAATCTAAAATTCACTAACTACATTTCCTGGCACGTTAGACTGAGGAAAAAAATCACGAATTAGAACGTTCCATATGGCAGATCCAATATGACGGCTTTAACGAAAAGAGAGATTTTGACTTCTTCCATAAAAAGTGGATTATTTTTTTAGATGAGTCTATGTCCTAACAATAGCCCTTAAAGGTCGAAAATTTATTAAAGTAAATAAGAGTTGACCCAGGACTGAAATGTAAAGGGGTCGTCGTGTGAGAATTTTCCATTGACATAACCCACGGCTTTCTTTAGCTCAATAGTTTCATTAAAGTCCAAATTAACTTTTAAAAACAAGATAACATCTTAAAGGTAACACTGTGGTTGAATACCCTTCAGTACATGCCTTCAACATTCTTTTGTGGGCTGAAAGGATATCAGTGGAGATAGTTACTTATTTCACCAAAAATATTGTTAACATGTCACGTAAGTGAAGACATTAAAAATTGTAAAAGAAAAATTACTTCCATATATTCAGCCGTTCAGGAGACAACTGGTTTGCCAAACGAAAAGGACAAAGAGGTGAGGCTATTTGGATATTTAGCCCCAAAGACCTCTATACAAAGGCTCGCGGTTTTCGAGATATTAATTTTTGTTATTTTGGAAATTTACCAAAATTCAGCTATTCAGCTGAATTCATTTACTTATTAACTTATTGTTCGAACAGTTACAAATAATTTTTATCTGTATCTTTAATGTATCTTGGTTCCAATGAAACAGATTAATTATCTGTTTCATTGCCAGAGTCCCTATAAACAGGCATCACCGATTTTCTCAAGTTATCTAAAAGTTTGTATGAAATGTTACAAAAGGCTTGGTTTCACAAAAGGTTCGGATGAATGAAATCATATGTTTATATGCAAAGTTGCACTACTTTGGTTTTTTCGATGAAACTGTACATTTTATCAAATCTCATCGAACTGGTTGTAGTCAAAGAGTATTTATTGAAAATAATTATTCTCGCAGACAATTAATATCATCCGGTGTGCCTTAAGGTTCTGTATTGGGACCTGTTAATTATCTCGTCTACACAGCATATATATTTGTAAACAGCACTATTCTGTGCAAGCATATGCCAATGATACACAACACTCTCATTTGATCCTAGCAATTACCACACAGCTACAATGTGCTAACATACTGAGCTACCGCTCCCCTACAAGAAAGAAGTATTTTGAATTCCTGTTCCCTTCGTTCACAGCGTCTTGGTGTACGTTCTATCACCCCTACATTGTTCGGCTTTTCATTATAGTATCACACGTTTAGCAACATAACACCATATGTCATGGTTGTCCGTGTAGTATACCTCCTCCTTCTCTTCATTGATCACTATGTGGCTTTCTCTAAACTATTAATCCTTGTATATTATTCTCTTTTAGAGCAGTATAGTTCCCAAGTGCATCGGAATCATATCCACAATTCCACATCCTATATTCTTTTGGCGACATGAACTGAAGAGAGAAAAATATGGAATAATTACTGGTTCAGTGATGATGTTACCAAGAAACTAATAAGAAAGGCAACAGGCATCCTCGACAATGTTATTCGCCATCAGAAGTGAAGACCAACTACAAGGATTTGTCAAAAAATAAATGCCTTTCAGGGCGTTGTGTATAACAAAACAGTCGCTACCGTATTTCAGAACACCATAATCTAAACACGTTTATGTTTACAACATATTAGGATAAATACAATGTTTTGTCAGAAAAGCAATTTGGCTTTATACAGAGCATTTCCACCGACGATGCTATTGTTAATCATACTAACAACATTTATCAGGGTATTGTTAAAGGTGAGACTATGGTTTATGTGTTGTTAGAATTTAGTCAAGGCCTTCGACACAGTTAGCCATTAAAAGCTAAATGAAACTGTCGAAGACCTTGGATTTAGAGGATAGCTTCAGATTTAATTAGAGTTCAGTATGTAAACATTGAAAATGGTCAACGTGAGCCGCGTGTAGTGGAATTTGGTGTTCCCCAAGGCACAGTTTTTGGACCGGTTCTCTTTTCAATGTATATTAACGGCCTTCTACTTAAAACACACGCAGATGTTGCCTCGTCTGACGATAGAGTGTTAATTTATAAAGCCAAAAGCTGGAATGACGTCAAAGCAATTGTAGAGCAAGACTTGAAAAACATGAAATTGTAGTTTGATGAAATGGTGTTGACAATTTTATAAAACCAAAAACCTTACCCTTCTCATGCAACAAAACTAAACCACCAACATTCAATTCATTAAATATTCAGAGTTTACAAGATGAACTGATAATTTGCAGCGTAGAGCATTAAAATATCACACTTAAAATGGTACATTCACGTAGAATATCTCATTAAGCAACTAAGATTTATTCTCTTTAAATTGAAAGAACTCAAGCAAATTTTGCGCAAACGTCATATTAAATTGATTTATTATTCTCTAGTAGAAACACACCTGCAATATGGTATTGCAGGTTGGGGAGATCTATACCAAAGTAACCTAACAAATTTGGAAATAATGCAAAAGCTATTCCTTAAAATTGTAAGTGACAGAAACAAACGTTATCCAAGTGATTTACTATTAAAAAAAACAACGATTTTTTTAGATTTTAGAAAGACATATGGTTTTAACAAGCTATGTCATCAGCATAAAAAGAAACAACACCTCAAATTCAATGAGCATCATCACGATACTTGTTATTGTCTGCAATTGTTTATTTGTGGCATATTCAGATTTTCTTACTTTTTGTTGGGTATTTTGCCACTGAAAAATATTTAAAAATTTTAATGAAAAAACCTCTGCGCCAAACGGATCAGATAGAGGTTGGTTCTTGAATACTTGACTGTTTCAAAAAGTCTCACACCTAAAAATATATAAACTAGAACAATGTTATAAACTGAAAACTGAAAATGAAAGCTATAGGTAGTTAACGTTTCGGAAGAGAATCTACTTCCGTTCTCAAAACTTTTTTGGCCGTGAACCATGACAGTTCTTTGTTTATGTATTTCCATTCACGTGAGACATTAAATTATATTTATCTTATTTTTACTTACTTCGTCTCTAAGGACGGGCAACAAACTATTACAAAAATCTATTGAATATAATTCGAAACGCATCTATCCTCGTTTAATAAAATAATCGCGGATTCTTTAAGTTTCCTTTTAGTTCCGTTGCTCTCTTTTTCCAAAATCTTCGCCGAGTTCCATTTAATCCTGTGATTATTATCCCTCACGTGTTCACAAATTTTGGATTTTTCAAATTATCCCCTTCTAGCGTAATTTCTATGTTCACCAAGCCTTACGTTGAAAGGTCTAGATGATTCACCTACATAATGTTTTCCGCACTCACACGGAACACTATAAATACAATTTTTTGAATTTTGAACAATATTTAGAGGTTTGGTTTTTGATAAAACCGATCTTAGCGTGGAGCCCTTTTGAAAAACCGTTCGTACGGAAAGCCTATTCCCAATTTTTCGTAATTTATCAGATAAACCATGTATATATGGAATTACTGCCATTGACCTAAATAACTCAGGTTGTGGCAGTATATTCTCCCTACTACCAATGTTCAATAACTGGCTATCAACAAAACTATCAGGATATTGATTATTTAATAAGACAGTTGTTATAAATTGCTTTTCGTTCCTCAATATAACATCATTTGAAGAAATAATTTTGGGTCTGTCATACAAACACTTAACAACACCTTTCTTAACACTAATATGTTTTTCTTACTTTTTATTGGGTATTTTGCCACTGAAAAATATTTAAAAATTTTAATGAAAAAACCTCTGCGCCAAACGGATCAGACATAGGTTGATTCTTGAGTACTTGACTGTTTCAAAAAGTCTCACACCTAAAAGTATATAAACTAGAACAATGTTATAAACTAAAAACTGAAAATCAAAGCTATAGGTAGTTAACGTTTCGGAAGAGAATCTACTTCCGTTCTCAAAACTTTTTTGGCCGTCAAAAAGTTAACATGAGTTAACATCTTTCGTTCAATATATGTAAATTCGTTTTCGTGTTTAAATAAGACTCTATATATTTTGTTTTCTAAAGAATTTGTAGGATCTTTATTTAATTTGGAATAATTTCCATCATTTATCAAGTTCGTAATTTTTGTATCATATATAGCTGTATCTAAGATTACCGTGGCATTGCCTTTATGAGCTGGTAAAATTTTAATGCTATGATCATTTTTTAGAGATGAAATGGAACGTTTTTCACCGGATGTTTAATTATCTTTAGTCTTATATTGTTTCTCTAATTCAATTTTAGAACTAATTCGGTATTCATTAGCATCATCTAATGGTAGCTTCTGTTACTGTTCGATAATTGTTATAAAAAGATAAGCAAACACAGACCAGATAAAACAATCGGCCAAAGAGCATACTATTTCATTGCACCACGTATTTATTCAAATCTGCCTCAAGAAATCCGAAATATTTCAAAAAAGTGGGTTAAAACTACTAAAACATATCTTATTCATAATATTATATAGAAATTGATATTTTGTTATTGTTATTTGGCTTGGAAAATAAACTACTGTTATTATAAATGACGAAATATAGGTATAATTTAATAATGAACTAAATACAATATACATTATAGAAATATAATTATTTTCGCTGTTGCAAGTTTCATATTAAGAGTTCAAATACGCTCACACCTGTTGCCTTTTGATACCTTTCTATTAAATATAAAAGTCAACAATAATTTTATTTAGTTGGGGATGTTTTACAGCAGATAATTTAATCATTCGACTTGATACTTCGCTGATAAATTAAACTGTGTGAATTTAACAGGGTGATATCCAGAAGAGTGCCACCAAGTTCTTGATTAAATTTAGAGATATTTAAGTTTTGAATCAAGTAAATAATTTTCATAATTTTCATACTGAAATAAATATTTTCAGGTAAATATGTAATCTGTAATAATCTGTTATGAAGAGATAGTAATTTCGAATTTTCGGAACGCAGAGGTCATGTTGCTTCAATTCAATTAGTTCAAAAATGCTTAAATAAAATTTAAAAATGATCAATTTGTTTCTTTTAACTTTTATTGTGTATATCAGTTTTTTAATGGTTAAAGAACTAGTTGAAGGTATCGCAATAGTTGTAATAATAAATATTTAACTAAACGTTATGCATAATATAAAATAACTACCACGTGGTTCTGTTTGTAAGCAAAAACGTTAAAGATTAAAAGGATTACATGAAAGCGGAACCATGGGAACTAAAATGAAAAGGGGACTGTTGTGTAAGCATCTTTCGTCGGCGTAACCTATCGCTTTCATTAGCTTAATCATTTTCTTAAATTTCAAGTTAACTTTTAAACCCCCAGAAAAAATCAAGAGCAAAATGTAACAAGGCTCAAAAATGGCATCCAAGAAGGAGACGTTGAAGTTTTACAAGCATTTGCTCCACCAATTCATATATGGTTCTTGACATTTATGATGTATGTTTCTTGTTTCTTGTATGTTGTCTTTAAAATTTATATAAGCAGAAGGGATGAAAAGTGATAGCATTTTACCAAAAAACATATCGTAATCCATTAAAAACGCTGAAAGAATTACTTCAATATCTTCAGCAGGTTTAGGAAAAACTTAAATAAGTTACTCGGTGCTCTGTAAAAACATAACGTACCACTGCATAGTTGGTCAAAACTCAAATTTCAGATTAAATACTTGAATTCGACAAAATTGTGTTACATCGCTACTTGGCCTTAGAAAAATTATCAATGGTATCACCAGTTAAGATGATAACCAAAGGAAATTCAACCAACATACGAGTAGTGACGGAGTACGGCTAACTGATCTGGTGCGTGGCTGGAATTTCGTGGATTCAGTTAATTTTTTTAAATCAGCCAGAGGGTGAGCCAACATATTTGTGATATTTAACTAAGCCAGTTTGTTCCACCACTCAGAGGTAGCTTAAAATGATGCAAATATTACGGGCGCCATCCACAGAAAAATGTAAGAGTTACTGTTACCCCTGTGATGTTGAAACCAACCGCCGTGGAAAAATTTGACCTAAGCGGACAGACAAACAGAAAAAAAAATGAGAAATGGAATTTTATGATAAAAGATTCATATTTATTAATAACATTAGAAAAATCATCAGTATATAAAAAAGTCCCATCGTGAGTTATTCGGACGCTAGTAGGGACGACGAAGGAACAGTGGGGAATAGCTGGAGTGATTGAAGGAATATCTGGTGAAGGAAGATCCTAACACTGAGCGGAGAATTTGTAAAGAAGATTGAAGATAAATGGGAACGAGCGAAAAAAGAATTCAAGCAGTGGGATAGGAATAATCTTCTCCGTTATAATTCGAAAAAAACTGAAGCAATGTTTGTGGAATGAGAGGAAAAATAAGAGAGCCACGGATTAGAACATGTGACGAGATTGTGGACATGGGACATGCAGTGAAGGTCCTGGGGAGAGTGGTGGATAGGACCTTCAAATTCATCGACCATGTAAAGAGTGTAAGAAAAAAGTGGGAGAGACCTGTACCAGGGTAATTGCGATGCTGAAAAGGAAACACGGAGCGAACGAAAATTTAATAAAAATATATATGAAAGGGTGATGCGAGTGGCAATAATGTATGGGGTTGAAATTTGGGGGAGTAAGACGAAAGACAGTAGTATAGTGAGGTATCTAAAGGCCACCCAACCAATGGTGTTTTTTGGTCTCCAGAGGGCTTATGACAACTCCTACAGCGGTTCTGGAGGTCCTAAGTGGCATACCGCTACTTGAAGTACTAGCGGAGGCCCTTCACCTCGAAAAAATAGAAGAGATGAGGAGAAAAGAATACAAGGAGCACTAATGCCACACCTTGCGGTTAGGGTGAGAACAAAGAAGGTAGGGAGGAACAAATTGAAAGTGAGAGTGAGATTGTAGGTTATTCGGATGCTAGTAGGGACGAAGAAGGGAGAGTTTGAATAGCTGGAGTGATCGAAGGAATATTTGGAGAAGGAAGATTCGAAAAGAGAATTGCGGATGGTGTCCCCGTGGGAGTGGCGGAAGCTATTTCCATGAGATGATTGAGAGAAGAATGAGTGACGAGGAAATGGGACCACGAGAGAGAATGCAGGCGTCCATCGTTACGGATAGCCTGCAGACTCTCGAGAGGTTGAAGAAAGGAGGGGCGAGAGAAAGAGAGATAGTTGAAATAAATCGATGATTGAGAGAATGAGGAGGACGGGAGTAGAATGTGTTATTATGTGGAGGAGAAAGAGTGGGAAAAATAGAAAGAATGAAATGGTGGATGAGAGTACAAAAAGGGCAAGGATGAGACAAGAAATAGGGGGTGAAGAAATTTGTATTGATAGGAGAGGGAGAAAGGCAAGAACGAAACAGAGAGTAATAGAGAAATGACAGAAAAATTGGGAAGATGGACAAACGTTAAGAACCCTTTGCGGAGTATGACCGGAAGTGGGTTACACTGCCTTGGAGTGGGCAGAGAGGGTGATGATGACTGAAGAATTGCATGTGTGAGGGTTGCCTTATAGATATTATAGATATTGTATATGTATCCAAATATATATAAAAATTTTATATGATAATAACATTGTAACATAGACTTAACTTTTGCTCAAAGCCGCACGGCGGGGGGCTAAAAAAGTACCTAAAGTAAAGCAGAATGGGCAAAATTCGCTCTAAGGTTCAATTTTTGAGATATCGATTAGTTTTAAATATTCGGAAATGAATTTGAAGTAGTGAGTCACTGCGGCTTTTTTGAAATTTTTTATATTTCTTTGCATATCCCATCCTATTAGGTCCCATATATTTGTTGGCATTATTCAAAGGTGGTCTTATGAGCTGAAATTTTCAAGATCTTAATTTTTTGGTGAAAGCAACCCTTTGACACAGGGAGGTTAAAAATAACGATTTTAAAAAAATATATATACCTACCAAGTGATTCACGTAGGCCGTTCGTTAGACGTTTTTCAACTTGCAGTTGGATTACAAACTTGAACTAGGTATGCAGCCATAATCGATCATGCACGTTTTACTTACAATATTTTCAGTTCTCCACCTATACAGGGTGTGCCAAAAGTCGGTACCAACTTGCTTATTTTAAATGGAAAACCCAAACATACCGGGTGTTAGAAAAGTATGGGAACGGTGAAAAATCTCGAACAGTTTGCATCAAATCGAAAAATAAAAAAATACATGTCAAAAAGTTTTCAAAAAACTATCTACTCATACCAAAAATGACCTCCCCACCCACCAACCAGGGGGTGGGGCGAGGGGCAACTTTAAAATTTCAAATGGAAACCGCTATTTTTTATTGCGGAATCGGATTCTACGGCAAAAAATACGTAAGTTTTATTCAGGACATTTTTTTCGATTCTTGCACGGTGTCGATGTAATCGCAAAAAATGAAAAGAATCTATCCAAAGACATTGGATTCGACTCTCCCACCCCCAAACCAGTGGGTGGGGCGGGGGACAACTTTGAAATTTGTAATGAAAAGATTCGGATTCTACTACCAAAAATACGTGAATTTTATAACGGGAATTTTTTTCGATTCTCGCAAGGTGTCGCTGCAATCACAAAAAATGTTACAACTCGTAGAAATTTCACAAAACAAATACTGTTATTAACAACACTTAAAAAAAAACATTCATAAAAATCAAGATATCACAGATATTGTTTTTCAAACTGAATGTTTTTTGTCAACACGAGTAGCTGTATTTACAAACTTATGGAGACTTCAGGTTTATTTCAATTTTTTGCGATTGCAGCGACACCTTGCAAGAATCGAAAAAAATGTCCGATATAAAATTCACGTACTTTTGGCTGTAGAATCCGAATCCGCTATAAAAAAATAGGGATTTTCATTACAAATTTCAAAGTTGTCCCCCTCCCCACCCACTGGGTTGGGGGTGGGAGAGTCGAATCCAATGTCATTGGATAGATTTCGTAAAAATAACAAATACATGTTTTTCAGTTTTTGAATTGGACTTTTTTTATGGGCACAAGACGCTACTCTTGAAACAGTCATGCAATCTTTTCATTTTTTGCGATTACAGTGACACCGTGCAAGAATCGAAAAAAATGTCCTGAATAAAACTTACGTATTTTTTTCCGTAGAATCCGATTCCGTAATAAAAAATAGGGGTTTCCATTTGAAATTTTAAAGTTGCCCCTCGCCCCACCCACTGGGGGTGTGTGGGGAGGTTATTTTTGGTATCAGTAGATAGTTTTTTGAAAACTTTTTGACGGGTATTTTTTTATTTTTCGATTTGATGCAAACTGTTCGAGGTTCTTCACCGTTCCCATACTTTTCTAACACCCTGTGTAGCACACTCTCTACCTAAACCCAGCAGTTTCGGAGATATTTGATATTTTATTAAAAAAATTACAGGTGCAACGGTTTGCAAGAGCCGTTAAAGGTGTTTTAAAATCACATGAGCTGTGACCTTCATATGTACAGAGACATAATCCCTCCAGTCGACTCAGTTAGACTTCTTAAAAATATTATATTTATTGTTTACAATTTATCACGAGCCCTTGTTCATGTATATATAGCAAGGTAGCCGCCAGTGTCTTGAAAGAAATACTTATAACGCAGAATAAACTTTGCCTTTTGCGCATTTCGCGGCTCATAAGATTCTGAAACACCTCTATAACTTTCTTCGTGCAGGAAATCCTCATTTGTTCTTTGGTACCTAGAAAGAACATAAGATGAGTCAACCTCTACAATAAAAATAAATTCTATAATAGTGTACCAAGGGTTCTATTTTTCACGTTTCATTTTGTTAAAATTCAAACCTCAAAAACTTTTTTATTTCAAATAGAACACCCTGTATTCTTTAAATAACATTATGTAAAATCAAATTCCCTTTATTCTACCATTAGATTATAGGGGTTACAACTTTTTGAAATATTGACGATTTTTTTAGATGTTAACGAATATTAAAAAAAATTGCCATCAACTTAGCCATGATTAGAAACAATCATTAATGTCAGTCACTGTCTTATGTCAAAAATTGCCAGCGCGTTTTAATTACGCTCAAGAAGACTTTTTAGATTTGTATATTATTTATGGAAAATGTAATAAGGTAATATCAAGAACATATAACACATTTGCTACTCGATACCCACAAGAACAGAAACCATCACATTACACTGTAAAACGCATTTTGGATAATTTTAGAATATTTGACTCTGTCAAGGCAGGAGAAAGGGAATTTAACTTTAGATAATTTGATGTCGAAAAATACAGGGTGTTAAATTTGAAATTAAAAAGTTTTTGAGGTTTGAATTTGACAAGATGTAACGTAAAAAATAGAACACTTGGTGAACTATTATGTAATCTTTTGTTCTTTCTTCGTACCAAAGAACAAATGAGGATCTCGTACAGGAAGAAAGTTATAACGGTTATTACAAATCGTTGCACCTGTCAAATTTTTTATAAAATGGCAAATATCTCCGAAATTGCTGACCCAGAGTTTTATGGTCATTTCAAAAAGTCGAGAATGTATAGAGTGTTCGATTTAAACTAAGCGGTTGGTACCGACTTTTGGCACACCCTGTATAGGTGGAGAACTGAAAATATTGCAAGTAGAATGCTATTATGGAATTTATTTTTCGTCGCTATGCGACGAAAGTAAAATCTGCAACCTTGCGGCGATTTTAGTTTTTTTGAAGAACTAAAATAAAAAAGTTATAAATTTAATCAAAATAGATAACATAAAAATCTAGAGATCAACTAGTGTCAAGAAATATTCTTGAAGTATTTTACAAAATATTAAGCCAAGACATCTTAGTTTGGGTTATGTTAGGTCCACATTTTTCTTTTAAAATTCCTCATAAATTTTATTTGCCAACTTAAGTGTTTGGTAATCCACAAAGTGTCCTGAAAATTTAATAAATTCCCCAAGCTCATAAGCGGCTGAAAGTTATCTCAGGCAAAAACATAGTGTATTGAATTTTCGCCGCGTGTTACACTAGTGGAAGTTTTCAGTTGAAAAGTGGAAAACTGTAAGTTTGAGCACATATCTCTCCCTTTCTCTCTCTGTTGTTTAAGGATTGTTTAATCCTGAGCGATGCTCAGATGTCGAGGATTCCGGTGCAGTTGCCATGACAACCGTATATCCGGTGATGCGGTAGCGGAATCACTTTACCGGTTTCAGCTCTCAAATGCGCGCAGAGAATCATTCCACCCCAAACAGAGAGTGCCATAATCCTGCAGCATATCTTTAAATATAACATGTATATAAACGGAAAGATCGACTGACATGTTATTTCAAAAGGTTTTTTGCGAACTTTTTAAATTTATTAAAGTGGAACGGTGGCGGGGTGCTCCTTTTATTTGGAAAACCCGACGAAATTAAACATTAAATGTGTATTAAAAAGCCCAGTATCATGTTTATTGCCTCAAGAGCTGGAATACGTAATTTACAATGCGGCTCTCAGGAGATTTATTCACCTCTGACTGTTTCATTTACTAGAGTAATTCTCAGTAAACTCTTGGAAACATGTTTACAAAAAAGTTAATTGAAGCAATTTTCTAATATTAAGGGAGCAGACGGAATGTCTTCTAGAAGTACGATAAGATTTTTTATGAAGGATAATATCTTGGATTAGTTGAGAGTTTAAAATAATTTAATTCCAAACTTAATAACTAAAAGAAAGCGGCCATGCCAATAGAAAAAAATCGGTAAAGGTATTTACACAGAACTTCCCTCTTTATTCGTACAAGATGGTCACTCTAAAAAAGTATTAACTAAGAGATGATAGATGAGAATTATAATCGCCATGTAGTTAGCCCTATTATTACAGAGAAAACTTGAAATTTTTTTCAAAATGTTTTGTTTTAATTTACAAAACATTTTTCTGTTGAAATAGGCTTAAAATACAGGGTGTTTTTAAAAAGTATGTCAATCACTTAACCACGGACTCAGCATGTCAAAAGAAGTTGATTCAGCCTAATTTACCTCTATCCAAAATCGCACCCCTATGAATATACAGCCCTCTAAAGTTGGGATTAAAAATATTTATTTTTTTAATATTGTGCAAATGGCTGTAGATATCTTTTTCAATTTCGGAACACTGAAATGTATGTCAAAGGGTAATAGTTTAAAGTAAAAACTGTTTAAAATCAAATTGTCTAAAAAGCCGATTTGGGGGTAAACTACCCTTCCCTCCTACCCCCTCTTTTAGTGGTACGCCTATGACTTTTTTGATATAGGGCATTTTATATAAAATTTAATTATAAAACTTTTCTTTATCTTGTTTTTTTTCATTTAGATAACCATTTTCAAATGAATCTGGAAATACTAAAACCATTATGAAAAGTGGAACATATGAAATAAAAAAGTTCTTCTGCGTAATTTTGGCATTTGAAGTTACTGGTGTTATAATAAAAGATGTGCATTGCTATCATAAATTGTAAAATTAAAAAAATGTTTAAATAGGTTTTTTTATTAAATAAAAATCACAGAAACTAAAACATCAATCGTTAAAGCAACAAAGTAAATTAAAATAATATTAGAAGTAAAACAACAAATAATGAAATAAATTAAAAATAAAATAAAAAAATATCGAACATTAAAATTTTATTTCAGAATGTGCTCAAAATGATTTCCATTTTGTCGTACACAATACCTTGCCCTTTTTAGAAGCGAAAATCTCACATTCTGAAACACGGCAGGAATGTTTCTAAATTCCTCGGCTGATTGTTGAATTCTTTGTCGGAGATGTTCAACGCTCTCTATTGGAACAGAATAAACTTTTTCCTTCGTAGCTCCCTAAAGACAGAAGTCAATTGGGTTTAAATCAGGGGACCGAGCAGGCCAACTGACTGGAGCATCAGCTCCTCGACCTATCCAACGTCCTGGAAAACGCCTTGATAAACATTGCCTGAATTGCAGGCTATAATGGGGTGGAGCACCATCTTGTAAATACCACATGTTTTCTCTAATATTAAGATTATCAATATCTAATTGCTCAGGCAATTAATTTTCCAGAAAATCTAGGTAGTCAGATCCATTTAAACGACGTGGAAAGAAAACAGGTCCAATTAGATGGTTATCAACAATACCTGCCCAAACATTAACAGAAAAATTACGCTGATAATGCGTTTCTATCTTTGCATTGGGATTTTCTTCAGACCAAATGTGATAATTATGATGATTTGTAATACCATTTCTATGAAATGAGGCCTCATCAGTTGACAAAATGGTGTTTACAAAACTTACATTTCTTCCATTTTTTCTGAGAAGCCAGTTACAAAATTCCATTCGAGAACCGTAATCTTGAGGTTCCAATGCCTGAACAGTCTGTATATGAAATGGAACTAGTAATTATTCTTTTAATGTTCTCCATACTGAATAATACGATACTCCTACCTGAGAAGCTATTTTACGCACACTGCTTTCAGGCCGTTCTGATACAATATCTAAAATTTCCTCTTCGACCTCTGGAACTAGCACAGTCCTAGGTCTGCCACACTTCCCAGCACGATCATTTGATAGACTTCCAGTTTCCCTTGCACGACGATCGACTGCAAAAAATGTACGTCTATCAGAATGCCGACGGTTTGGAAACTTTTCCACATAACGCCTAGCTGCACTAGAACCATTTCCATTACATTCGCCTAATATTCTAATCATATCCACCATTTCGGTATTAGAATAACTCATATTAAATGCCATTGTTAACAATTAATAACTGATATCTATTAAAGCAGTTTGACAAAAATGACAGGTGTCAACTACCTATTAAATTTTCACAGGTGCCTTTAATCATCATCTACATTAATTTTAAACATTATTTGTGTTATTCTACAAAGGCGTGGTAATGGTTTTAATATTTCCAGATTCATTTGAAAATGGTTATCTAAACGAAAAAAAAAAACAAGATAAAAAAAGTTTTATAATTAAATTTTATATAAAATGCGATATATCAAAAAAGTCATAGGCGTACCACTAAAAGAGGGGGTAGGAGGGAAGGGTAGTTTACCCCCAAATCGGCCTTTTAGAAAATTTGATTTTAAACAGTTTTTACTTTAAACTATCACCCTTTGACATACATTTCAGTGTTCCGAAATTGAAAAAGATATCTACAGCCATTTGCACAATATTAAAAAAAAAAAAATTTTAATCCCAACTTTAGGGGGCTGTATATTCATAGGGGTGCGATTTTGGATAGAGGTAAATTAGGCTGAATCAACTTCTTTTGACATGCTGAGTCCGTGGTTAAGTGATTGACATACTTTTTAAAAACACCCTGTATAATGAAACGTGCAAATTTTAAAATTGAAGAAAAAAACATTTTTTTCCATCTATTCTATTGCAGTGGTAAAAAATTAAAAAATACATGTATTTTTTTTACTTTTCAAAACAAATTTCTTTTTTTTGAAATATGTTTAGAATGCCATGGAACGTGGAAATTCTAGATTTGACCAAAACATTTTTTCCATCACCCATTTTATAATTTTTTTTTCCATTTTCTGAAAAAATTGTTTTTGAAATACGTTTTTAATGTCATGAAACGTGGAAATCTTGAATTTGAGCAAAAAACATTTTTTTTCATCGTCCATTTTATAGATACAAAATTTTCAAAATTTTCAATTTTTTTTTCCTATCTTATTTTAAGTGGGTTTAGAATGCCACGAAACATGAAAATTTTAATTTTGAACTTAACATTTTTTTCCATGACACCTTTTATAAAAAAGTGAAATTTTCTAAAAAAAATTGTTTTTGAAATGTGTTTAGAATGTCATGGAACGTAAAAATTTTAAATTTGAGCAGAAAAAAAATTTCTCATCATCCATTTTATACAAAATTTTCAAAATTTCAAAAAAAATTTCTATATTAAATTTTCAATTTTTTTTTTTAATAGATTTTGATTTTTTTTTTCTCCTAATTCTTTGGGACTTTCTGCCACATGTATTTTTTCTTCCTAAGCGGTTCTCGGGAAATCTAGAAAACATCAAAATTAACCAGTATGTTACTGGTAAATAACCTCTACGCCTGTGACTTTTACGACAAAAGATCAGTTAGAGGTTGCTTTTTTTTAATACATAGTACAAGTAAGTATAAAAACTTCAAATTAAATATCTAATCGGTTTTCTTTATGAAGGCTTTTTTTAAAACTCTTTTTTGCTGTGTATGATAAATACACAAACATGTATTTATCATACACAGAAAAAAGATTTTTCAAAAAAGCGTTAAAAATGGAAACAGATTAGATTTCCGAAACATCGGCGAAATATTTAATTTCAAGTTTTTATACTTATTTGCGTTATTTACCTATTTAAAAAATAGCAACCTTAACTGAATGATCCTTTGACGTAAAAGTCACAGGCGTAGAGGTTAACCAGTAACATAGTGGTTAATTGTGATATTTTGTAGATTCCCCGAGAACCGCTTAAAAAGAAAAAATACATGTGGCAGGAAGTCCCAAAAAATTAGGAGAGAAGAAAATTAAGATAATGCCACAAATAACATTTAGACAATATTTAGATTTCGAATGTCACGAAACATGGAAATTTTAAATTAGAGCAAAATATTTTTTTCCATCGCCCATTTTAAAAAAAAATGTTTTTGGAATGTGTGAGCACAAAAAATTTTATTTCATCATCCAGTTTATACAAAATTTTCAAAATTTCAATTTTTTTTTCTATTTTGTTATTTGGAAAAAAAATTTTTATAGTAAAATGATTACAAATTTTTTCAAAGAAATTTTCAATTTTTTTAAAAATAGGTTTAGAATGTCATCAAACGTGGAAAATTTAAATTTGAGCAAAAAAATGTTTGTCTATTCTAGTGGTAAAAATTTGTTCCAAAAATTTTTTTTTTAAATAGGTTTTGAATTCCATCAAACGGGGAAATTTTAAATTAGAGCAAAACAGAATTTTTTTTCTATCTATTCTTGTGGTAAAAGTTTTTCCAAAATGTTGGTAAAAAAAATTTAAAACATTTTTTTTTCTGAAATAGGTTTAGAATGTTATGAAACCTGGAAATTTTAAATTTGAGCAAAAAAATTGTTTTCATTTTTATTCCCTTTAGACGGTCCAGCCTGTATATTTTCCAGTCAAAGTTTAACCATTTCTTCGCTGACAGTAGTATCAGCTACCTACCAAATGTGACTGTTCTCCATCAAGTAGTTTTTTCAGTTAATGCACCAACAGACTGACGGAATTGAAAAACCTATATTTTCGTAATCTCCATGATCTGAAACAAGAAACACCGAAAAAATCTCGGAGGGTGATTTTTTCTCGAATGCAATACTTCTCTTCGGTATGCGAGGGAAGTAAAACATGGGAAGCTATTTACACAAATCTTCTTTGTTTTATTTAATAGTTACTCTTATTGGATGACCAACCTGTATATTTGTTTGACTATACAGTATATCAAGCTTCCTCACAGGAATAGTGTCAATTATACATCAGAAATTGCTACATAATAAAATGTACCGCTTGTGGTATAAGTCAACGTACTCAGAAAGACATACTAAAAATCGAGAGCATATCGCATCAACCAGATGCTAAGCTGGTACCCACGGGAGTTCCTCAAGGTAGCACCTTAGGACCTCTTGTCTTTCTTATTTTTAAAATGATCTACCAAGCCGCTTAAAAGCAATGCCTTCCATGTTCCTCAGTTTGCTGATGGTGTGGCAGTTGCACCAACGGCAAACAATATACATGAGTTGTTAAGTAATGCAATCATCGGCACCACACTAACGAATAGTTTTGAAACAAATTTGGACTAAAACTTAATGGGACAAAAAAATCAAATCTTGATGTTGGCAAATGACACACCTGATTATAGCTTATTAGTAAAAATCAATAATACATCTATAGAAAAGAGTCACTCTGTAAAACTATTAGATATAATTACTGACAGTAATTTAAACTGGTTTGAACATATTGACGACTTAACAAAATAATTTCAATTAAATAGTATGACGTCTGGCAACTTGTGTGAGTTTAGAACTACTTAAAACTTATTACTTTGCACAGGTGCAGTCATTGTTAAACTATGGCATTCTCTGCTGAGGCAACTCCAGTACAGTTAATGATCTATATATCATACAAAAATATATAATTAGGACTATGATTGTTCAATCGTTCTACCCATTAATGTAGAGATTTCTTTGTTTTGCTTGGAATACTAACGCTGCTAGCATTATATGTTTTATCATGTTGTTTGTTTGTTAAGTCCAATATTAATCGGTTTATTCTATTCGGTTTTGCCTATTAAGATATACAATCGTCTCCCTAATCATTTGAAAAAAAAAACTGGTTTAAAATTGTTTAATTTAAAATTTTAAAAATACTATTACAAAAAACAATTTAGAGTCTGTAAATTTTTTTTAGCATTTCCCTTTAAACTGGTGGCAAATACTGTGTCATTGTTTTATATATTTTTTTTTGTATGTCGAAATTGAAAAGACATTATGAATACAGGGTCTCATCGGGAATTGAATCGCTCGATACAGACTAAAGTACGCATCAGAAATATTTGAAAATTTAGATAGTTACTAATGTCGGTGTGGTCAATCCAATCCTTGGCACGGAGAAAGAACGCAAAGACAGCTACGTTCTACAACTGAAATAAATTTAATAATATCATACCAAGTGTTCCGCTTTTCGCATTACATTTTGTCAACTTCAAACCGCGAAAACTTGTTTAAGTCAAATGGAACAGCTTGTATTTTTTTACATCAAGTTGTGTAAAATTGAATTCCCTTTTTTCTGATATTGATTGAGCGTTTAAAGTTTTCAACTTTTTGAAATATTTGCGATTTTATTAGAAATTCATGAATTGTTGTAATCATTTCATCAAAATAGCCATGATTAGAAACAAAGTCAAAAAATTCCAGCACGTTTAAATTACACCCACGAATACTTTTTAAATTTGTTTATTATTTATGGAGAATGTGATAAGGTAATATCAAGAAGTTGCAGCACATTTGCTACTCGATATCCAAAAAAACAGAAACCGTCACCAAACACTGTAAAACCCATACTGGAAAATTTTAAAAATGATGGCTCTGTCAAGGCAAAAATGCAAAGAAGAAAGCCTATTGTTGATGACGAAAACATTGAAATAGTCATTCTGGGATATTTTCATGCCTTTCCAAGGATGTCATTAAGATAAGCTACTCTGGAATCGGGACTATGCAAGAATTCAATTCACAGAATCTTATTTTAATAAGTTTCACCCGTTTTCATTCATATGGTTCAAGGATTAAAAGAAACAGATTTCCTAAGAAGACAGAATTTTTGATTGATTGATTGATTGATTGATTTGCCAGCGTAAGTTGGGCATCGCTGCCGATTCCGGTGCAGGGAGATTTGTTCCACCACGCAGCCCGATCGCCCACCGATCATCCCACCATGTGCCGGAACAAGCCCCCAGTGCTTTTATATACCGCCGGACCAGCTGCATACGCTGGATTGGACATTGGACATGCTTGTTGTCAGCAGCGAGAGCCGCATGACGCATGGGGTAGGAGTATAGGATGGAGCGTGTAGGTGTTTGTGAGATGTTTCTTCTTGTTTTCCTTCTGTCTTCATCGGATGGAAAGTGTAGGCGTTAGTGAGATGCTTCTTTTAAGTTTTCGTGCTTCTTTCTACTTTCAGGTTTTTGTGATATGCTTCTTCTTAGTTTCTGTCTGTGATCATCTTCTCTCCTATTCTACTTCTGAGTTTTCTGTTTCTTCTGTTTCTGAGTCTGGCAGGGTGTATATCCTTGATATTTCTTTATTGTATTCCATTTTTTGTTGTGCCAACTTTTCCCAGTGTATATAATCCTTTCATAGCTTATTCATAATCCTCTCGATTGTTGTAATCATTTCATCAAAATAGCCATGATTAGAAACAAAGTCAAAAAATTCCAGCACGTTTAAATTACACCCACGAATACTTTTTAAATTTGTTTATTATTTATGGAGAATGTGATAAGGTAATATCAAGAAGTTGCAGCACATTTGCTACTCGATATCCAAAAAAACAGAAACCGTCACCAAACACTGTAAAACCCATACTGGAAAATTTTAAAAATGATGGCTCTGTCAAGGCAAAAATGCAAAGAAGAAAGCCTATTGTTGATGACGAAAACATTGAAATAGTCATTCTGGGATATTTTCATGCCTTTCCAAGGATGTCATTAAGATAAGCTACTCTGGAATCGGGACTATGCAAGAATTCAATTCACAGAATCTTATTTTAATAAGTTTCACCCGTTTTCATTCATATGGTTCAAGGATTAAAAGAAACAGATTTCCTAAGAAGACAGAATTTTTGATTGATTGATTGATTGATTGATTTGCCAGCGTAAGTTGGGCATCGCTGCCGATTCCGGTGCAGGGAGATTTGTTCCACCACGCAGCCCGATCGCCCACCGATCATCCCACCATGTGCCGGAACAAGCCCCCAGTGCTTTTATATACCGCCGGACCAGCTGCATACGCTGGATTGGACATTGGACATGCTTGTTGTCAGCAGCGAGAGCCGCATGACGCATGGGGTAGGAGTATAGGATGGAGCGTGTAGGTGTTTGTGAGATGTTTCTTCTTGTTTTCCTTCTGTCTTCATCGGATGGAAAGTGTAGGCGTTAGTGAGATGCTTCTTTTAAGTTTTCGTGCTTCTTTTTACTTTCAGGTTTTTGTGATATGCTTCTTCTTAGTTTCTGTCTGTGATCATCTTCTCTCCTATTCTACTTCTGAGTTTTCTGTTTCTTCTGTTTCTGAGTCTGGCAGGGTGTATATCCTTGATATTTCTTTATTGTATTCCATTTTTTGTTGTGCCAACTTTTCCCAGTGTATATAATCCTTTCATAGCTTGTTCATAATCCTCTCGATTGTTGTAATCCAAGTGTAGCATGGCCTCCCTATTTTCAGTTTGTTGCTGTTCATTCGCAGCGCTTTCTTCAGTAGGTGTGTCGTGTCCCGTCTTTGGACATGTCCCCAGTATTTCATTGCGTATGATTCTATTCTTTTGATTATTGTTCTTCCCTCTAGTAATGTTGACGTTTTCTGTCGTTTTTGTGATTTTCCTGTTTTTGCTAGCAGTTGGATGTCCCTTTCAGCTCTTCTCAGGCTTCCTCTGTTGGCCTTTGTCGTTGCTGCGCTTTTGACTCCATATATCATCATAGGCATTTTGATGGTCGTGTATACCTTTTTGGTTAGGCACCATGGTGGTTTGTTGTCCTCAATGAAGGGTAGTAGAGCTCTTGTGACTCTGTAGGCTGTTTTGACTTGGTCCAGGACTGTGGTGAATAGTCGGGGGGATAGGGGACATCCTTGTTTGACTCCTATATTCTTCATTTTTGATTCCGTCGTCTGTCTAAACCATTGTATTGCAGTGTTTTCGTGTAGGCATGCTTTTATTATTTTGTTTATTAAGTAGTGCGGTAGTCCCCTGTTGAGCAAAGTGTTGACTATAGCCTCATGCCTTATGGTACCAAATGCCTTTTGGAGGTCAATTGAGACAATATATAGTTTTGTTCCTTCTTTCCACTTTTCTTCCAGGATCCGTCTGGTGGTGTACATGTGGTCGTCTGTCGATCTACCCTTGATAAATGCCGTTTGATAATCTGGTAGTTCGCCGATGTATTTTTTCATTTCTCTGAGGAGGAATTGTGCGTAGTATTTGTACCCTACACTGCAGCCTGTTATGCTTCTGTAATCGTCCACGTTTTGTGGTGATTTGATTTTAGGGAGCGGTATCTGTATGGTGTGAGTTTATTCTAATAAGGTCTGAGAGTGATGATTCTTATTTGGGAAATATTATATGGACAGATGAAGCAAACTTTACTAAAAATGGACTTTTTAATAGACACAATTCGAATTATTGCAGTGACTCAAATTCTCATATGTTCAGAGAGCGAAACTTTCAGGAAAATTGGCAGTTCAATGTTTACTGTGCCATAAGAGACAATAGAGTGGTAAAGTAAATTTTCTCTTCTGCTAATACGCATAGGTACATTTTTGTTTTTTTTTACGTGAAAGATATCTGAATATCTTACAAAATTTGAATAATAACTACTTGTTTAGAACATTTGCCTCTCGCCGAACATAGAACAATTTTTTATCAGCGATACGGTGCTCCCCCATATAACGCATATTTAATTAATTATTATTTACAAGAAACTTTTTATGATCAATGAATTGCCAATAATGGACCTTTCTTATGGCCTCCTCGCTCGCCCGACTTATCAGCTCTGGATTATTTCATTTGGGGAACTATTACAAATAAAGTTTATGAGAGCCCATTAACAACCATTGAAGATTGTATGCAGAGAGTAAGAAATGCATTTCAAAACATGCCATATTTTCAATTCGATTAATACGCATGTTACAGTGTTAGTGTTATTTTCCATTTTTGTGAATATCGAGTAGCAAATATGCTGCAAGTTCTTGATATTACCTTATCACATTCTCCATAAATAATAAACAAATTTAAAAGTCTTCGTGGGCATAAGTTAAACGTGCTGGTATTTTTTTGCATAAGGTAATGACTGATTGTTTTTAATCATAGCTATTTTGATGAAATGATTACACCAATTCATGAATTTCTAATAATATCGCAAATATTTCAAAAACTTGAAAACTTTAACCTCTCAATGCTAATATCAGAAAAAAAGGAATTCAATTTTACACGACTTGACGTAAAAAAATACAGGGTGTTCCATTTGACCTAAACAAGTTTTCGAGGTTTGAAGTTGACAAAATGTAACGCAAAAAACGGAACACTTGGAATGATATTATTGAATTTATTTCAGTTGTAGAATGTAGTTATCCTTGTGTTCTTTCTCCGTGCCAAAGAGCAAATGAGGATGTCCTACACAGAAAAGTTTATAACGGTTATTGCAAACCGTTGCACCTGTCAATTTCTTTATAAAATGTAAAATATCTTCTAAACTGCTGGGTTTAAATACAGGGTGTGCTACATGCCTGAACTCTATTGTCATCTCGAAAAGTCGAAAACATATAGGGTGTTCCATTTATAATAAGCAAGTTGGTATCGACTTCCGGTATAACCGGAAGTACCCCATGCTTCTAATTATTTTGGTTGGATTGGCCACACCGACATAAGTAACTATCTAAATTTTCAAAAATTTCTGATGCGTACTTTTCTCTATATCGATCAATTCAGTTCCCGGTAAGACACCCTGTATATGTGTGACTCTAAGCATCATATTGTGCAGAAAGTTGAGATGGGTATGATTTTATAATAAAAACTTTAAAAGCCGCAATAGTTCAGTTTCAACTTTTCTTCAAAACTAATAATTTAGCAGAAAATGCTTCAACAAAGTTTAACAAAATTGTACATTTTCAGAATTAATTTTCTTAGTAATTAATTCATCAAATTTAAAAAACTTATACTGCTAAATAGAGAATGAAACAAAATTAATTTTCAACGAAATGTCGCGCGGCCCCTTTTTTAATTCAAAATTTTCGGAAAGGGTGGTAGTTCAGAGGGGGTGAACGCGGAGGTATTATTTTCATAGTAAAAAAAGTTCGACCTGTTTCAGGATTTTTTCCTAAAAGTTTATAATTACATTTACAACGAATTTATTCCCTACCTATGAACCACACTGAACATACATACATACATACATACATACATACATTACGTATTACGTATTTAAGTTTCAATGAAATGATTGGCTGAGGACAAAGGGTCCATTTCCACCCGACTAAACATCCAGCAAAAATGTCAGGGCCTACGTCGACCTGTACACGGCGACCTGGTTCCGATTAACAATCCTAACAGAAGATTCATTCATTCAATCAGGAATTGAGATGCTGCTCCGCTAGCAACTGACCTGCATAATTTCTGAAACGTAAATAAATAGAAATCCAATTATCCATGTTATACCAAATTAAACAAATGGTATAGCTTTTAATGACGTCTTGATTCAAAAAATTGTAGGTTTACTGCAAGCTAACTGGATTTCTCTGCGTGTTAACCTAATAGTCTTCTCTCATTGTGTGGTGGTATTTTAAGTATTTATGCTTAAGTGTTTCAACTTATTAAATTATAAATTATGATATTGTTTGTAAGATGTTTCTTTATAGTTTATTATTTAACTCGATTCTTTGATTCGTGTCAATTTACAATTTTAGTGATTTTAAAAACATTTTTTTGAAAAAATTATTATGAAAAGAAACTTAATTTCCTTGGATATTGTTTCCCTCGCCCTCTACAAGAACTGTGTTAATGTGTTCTTATAAAGGTTTTAATTAGCTTCAATATATGTTATTACGTCATATTCGATATTCTCTTTCGTTTTAGAGAAACAATTTCAAACTCTCTTTTTGACTCCAAACTGAATTCTCTTAAAATAAATTTGAAAGGAATGTAATTATCAATTTTAAGCTTTATTTGTAAAAGGCATATCATAAACAATATTTATAAAGTAACAAAACAGCAACAACAAATGAAAGGAAACATTTTTTTCTCTTTTGTGATATCGCTTGATGAACCCATTGCTAATAAGTGCATGTTTTCAAGTAATACACATTTCTTACTAATAAAATTTGATTGCTCTTCTAGTGGCTCTACAGATATTTAAATAAAAAATTTTATAATCATGATTCAGTTTCATGAACTTCTTTATTTTTATTCATTTTATTTTATTCTTTCGACTTTAAGTTGTTCAGATTAATAAATCAATGATATTAGTAATATTTCACATTTTCTAAATTAACCATGAATGTTTTAATATGTCAAATTAAAATAAATCAGAGTAGTTATTTTCTGTTGAACATGAATTCGCTCGTCAATCTACTGATAATTCGACATGGTTCAATTTTCAACTTCGGAAAAAAACAGAGTTTTTATTAATTTATTGAGAATATAAACGTAATACTAGAAAAACTTGCACAGTCTACTCTCAACGGTTTCCTGGTAGATGCTGTCCTGACCATAAAGTCATAAACTTATTAGTTGATAGCCTTAAAAGATATGGTTCTTTTACTAAACCAAAGAGAAACAGAAGTAAACCGGTGAGGAGTGATATTAATATAAATGAAATTGTCGCTGCCGCTAATGAAAATCCACAAACCTCAATATCAGCAATCAGTGCTAGGATAATTATTTCTTCGACTTTGGTCAGAAGAATCCTCAAAGATAAAAGCTATTATGCTTTTAAAATGATTTTAATACAACTTCGCCAAGGAGATTATGAACGGCGACTTCATTTTATAGCACGAATGTCCATACTGAATGAAAGATACAATTTCCTTCATAACATTGTTTGAAGCGATAAGGTGACATTCAATGAAAGCGGTAGTGTAAACAGACACAATATGCACTATTGGAGTGATAGGAATCCTAGATGGACGCGAGAATGAAATTTTCAGGTAAAATACAAAGTCAATGTGTGGTTAGGTATGCTTGGTGGCAGATTGATAGTGCCAAATTTTGAAAATAATTAAAAGCGAAATTTACCTAGATTATTTACAAATGGCTTACCTAATTATTTAGAGGATATGCAATACCGGACCTGTGCGATGGCCAGCTAGATCATCAGATTTAAATCCGCTGGATTACGTTTTGTGGGATTACCTTAAGGGATTTGTGTATAACACTCAACCTCAAAACATTGAGGATTTAAAAAATAGAATAAGAAATGGATGTAGTTAATTCTCTTCGACGGAATACTTGATTACGTACAATGAATGGCGAATTAATAAAAAGATTTAACTACTGCATTCACGTTAATGGATAAAATTTTTGTACATTATTTGTATAAAATTTTTAATTCTCTCTTTACCTGATGAAAATTTTTAAGAAAACATTAATGTTTATTGTAAAATCAACGTTGTTTTATTTTTAGTATTCTTGTTAACATAATTAATAATTATTTTGTTTTTTTAAATAATTTTGTACAACATTTTTAAATTTTAATAAAAATGTGTCTACCAGCTTATAGGGGTACATAGGGAAAAATAAGTAAAGCAAGCTGGTAAGACTACAGAAACTTGAAATTCGGTATATGTACTAGAAGCCAAGGTCTCAGATTATTTATAATACTTTTCAACCCCCAACCCCTACTTCATTATTAAAATGGTTGATAAAATAAAATTGAGACATTCATTTGAAATTTGGTACACGTATGAATTATAACGACATCTGGAACTAGATTATATTTTGAAATGATTCCGTTGAAGGGTTGGGGGTTATTTAGGGGAAATAGGGGGAAGTAAGTAAAGCAAGCTGGTAAAAGTACAGCAACTTGAAATTCGGTGTATGTCCTAGAAGCCAGAGCCTCAGACTTTTTAATAATATTTCTCAACCCTTCCACTACCCTTACTCCATTATTAAAGGTGATAAATAATTGTTGATAAACTAAAATTGAGATATTCACTTGTATTATAGCAACATCTGGAACTAGATTATATTTTGGGATGATTTCGTTGAAGGGTTCGGGTTAATAGGAGTAAATAGGGGAAAATAAGTAAATCAAGCTGGTGAGAGTACAGAAATTTGGGATTTGGTGTATATACTAGAAACCAAGGCCTCAGATTTCTTTCTAATATTTTTCAAACTCCACCACCTCCGCTCCATTATTAATGGACATGAAATTGAGATATTCACTTGAAAGTTAGTACACGTATGTATTGTAGTGACATCTGACTGAGATGACTCCATTGAAGGGGTGGGAGGTGGTAGGTTGTGAATAGGGGAAAGTAAGTAGGGTAAACTAGAAACTTCATTCTTAACGTATATCGTAGAAATCAACTCCTCAAACTTTTGTATGACATCTGCCCCAAATATTATTAAATTCTATGATCAATAATTTCCACATACTAGAGTGCAAATAGAGTCAAGATGTTTCCTTTAAAGTGACTTGGATGAAAAATCTGGATGTGGAAGTCGTGACTCCTTAGGCAGCGGTTTATTTTTATTATTTTAATAAATTTCAAATTTTTGCGAGTCCATTTTTAAAGATATTCATAGCAATTTCTTAAATTTTCACTTAGAGGATTACTTGCAAATATTTCGCAACTGTTTCACTTGTTAGTTAATATATTGTTTATTTTTAAGTTGAGTTTGATTGTTTCTACCTAGACAATACTGTCATTTATTTATTTTGTTTGGGAAATATTCCTTCTTGAATACGCTGGCGCTTCTAAATTTGTTTCTTGGCAATCAAATAAATAAAACTAAAAATAAAATTATTCTGCTCAGAACCTCTGCCCAACTGCAGAGCTAAGCTGGTTGCTACAGTCTCGCTCACCTTTTTGTTCAGCTGCCAACTGAAATGAAAAGGAGTGTTACATATGTCATTTTGTTTTGTTAGATTTTGATAATATCAACACATACATTATTGTTACTATACAATCTATCGATTAAAAAACCAGCAACCTTCTACCTCATTTTGGCGCAAACAATTTTTTGGCGTTTGATCTATTAGTGTGTTAGTCGGAAATCATCTTGGAATTAACGCCTCCTTACCCTACACAACAAACAGTGGCGCAGATTAAACTAATCCTAAGCAACTTCACAGCGTACATGCTGAATATAATGTAACCTATTTTGTATGCAGTGGTGGACAGGTCAAGTTAGCTATTTACTAAGAAAATTAGTTTAACGTGTAACTAATAGCAGTAACTTCTAACTGGTGCCGAATTAATTAACTTTACCCTCTGCGTTTATCAATTTTAGGTGCCCTTTGCGATCGCTTGGTAGTTAGAAGCCAAACAGAAAGCAAAGCCTAACAGCAGCCGGGCTAAATTAAATAAATATTAATGAGGATTATAATTTACAAATCGCTCAATCGATAGTTTCCTGGATGTAAAACAAGAAGAGAAAATGGAAAACTTTCTTAAGGCGGTTTAAAAGGTGTTTTAAGCTCTTTGTGGGATAGACATTTTTTTCCGATTTTCGAATGCTTATAAACAATTTTATTACGCTAATAGGATTATGACTAGTTTTAAGAGAAAACAGCACTACAGCGATTCGCGTCTTGCTAAATTGACGATCAGATTTAGTAAATTATAATACACTTCTTTTATTTTAAGTCTGTCTATCTATCGGTCTATCTGTCCAGAACGGTTTAAGATATTGACTTGAAATTTCTTACACTTGTATTTTGTACCAAGATCTGGAACTGGATTGTTTTTTGAACATATCCGGTGAAGGGTTGGGGAGTAAATAGGGGTAAATAGGGGGAAATAAGTAAAACAAGCATCCCCCCACCTGCCACTCCATTATTAAAGGGGTTGATAAAATAAATTTGAGACAGTTGATAGACTCGACCTTTACTTGGTGAAAATCCATTATCACTAATGAAATAAAAAAACACTAAACTGTTTTTCAGCCATATTCACCATTTTCAACTTAACAGTTTGGTAACAAAAAGAGAGATAAAGGTTAACAGCCTGACAGAGAAACACCCTATTCACCATCACATTTCAGACCACTGATAGTAAACAGGCAATTAAATGAAAGTTACCAGAAATATGCTGGTAGTTTTTGTTGTAGCTAATGTCTCCATTATTATGTAACCTAAAAAAGCTGTCACAATTCTCTCTTCTCGCTCGCAGTGCTCGGAAATCGCAAATAAATAAATAATGTGTGTGCTCTTGTAACCAGATTATTAACCATTTTAAATAGTAAGTATAAATTTTTAGGACCAGCGATCTATAAGACAATTTATATTTCATTTTTATTATAGCAAAAAGATGTACATTTTATTGAATTAATATTTTATTGAAAAACTGTATTAATCAATAAATTCCCAACAGTACAATTTTCTTCATTTTCATTATTATTATAAACAATGCCCATATCATTTTCTAGGTCGTGTTCAATTTCGTTCAATATACTTTCTAATTCATCATTTTCATCTACACAAATATTATGTAGAACCGCAGTGGCTAAAATTACCTCACATATTAACAAAATTTTCGCGAGTAACTTTAACTAACCAAATAGTTAGGTCTAGTAAGTTCCCCCACCATACCAACACTAGTAAGGCCAGATAGTCGCGAAAACGTAGAATCATCAAGTTGGTTAGTTCAGGTTAGTATTATAGTTTCATTAGGGCATTTACAAATGTAAATGTAATGGAAAATTTATTTTTTATGACGGAGAACTTAATTTTCAATATAAATACAGAGTTACATAATGCTATTGTTTTAACAGACAGTAATATGTTGTTAATATGCTTAAGGCTGTTACTGAGAAGATATCAAGTGTACCCCTTCATTTTGAAAACTAGCTAGAGAAATACACTGAAATAAAGTTCTATGAGTTTTTTAGAATGAAAAAAAAAACATAACCTTGTTAAAAGAAGTGACGTTTGGCCATCGTTTGACAACTCTTAAAAACAATCTAACTAGAAGTGACTACATCTTCAACTAGGTTACTCGAAGTATGATTTAAAATCATTTCATGACGTCATATATTGCCGTCGTACGTATTCCCCTACCTTACTATACGTTCGCGAAAACGGCAAAGTATGCTTTGGTTAGCCCGTATTGCATACTAGAACATACCAAGTTACCCGTGAAAATTTTGTTACTGTTTCCATTTTCAACCTCATGCCCTGAGATAAACACGGAAAACGTCTTTTCCATACCCCAAATAATCGTTCCGCTGGATTTCTCGTTCGAATTTGAGAAGAATTGTAATGCTGTACTGCATCTGTTTTAGTTTGGCTTATTGATGTCAATAAGTAAGTTCTACAGGGATAACCACCATCTCCGACAAGGCAATACGGTACAAATTCACCAGTTTCAAATCGTGCCCTTACGTTCGAGTCATTGAATATGGTAGTATCATGAACGGACCCAGGCCAACGAGAAATTATATCAGTAATTTTTAATTTTGAATCACAGGCAACTTGAACGTTTATGCTAAAATACCCTTTTCTATTTCTAAACACTTCTGCCTGGTTTCCACCTGGCAACTGCATTTTTATGCGCGTGCAATCTACAGCACCTATTACCCCTGGGAAATTTGCAATTTCATAGAATCCTAAAACTGTTCGTCGTTTTTCTTGATCTGTTTCAGGCATCTTAATAAACTCGGGACGTAATCTTGCTATTTGTCTGGAACATTTCGCACAATCCGGGATACCGTTGACTGGGATACATTGAAAAGATCTCCAATATTAATTTGAAATGTTCCTGTTGCGTAGAACCGTAGGCAAATTAAAAGTTGATTCAACTTCGATATTGGGATATTATTCTTGTCCAAAGGTTCAAGCACGCCATGCAACATGTTACAAATTCCTATTACAGTATCTTTGTTCATCCTAAATCTTTTTTTAAAGTCCAGGTCATCTAATTCGTTTATGAAATTATTATGTTGCTTTATAATTCTTGGCCGTCTGATTTGATCATCGCTGTCGTCTGAAGAGGAATTATATCAGTAATTTTTATTTTTTTGATATAAACAAAGATTATTTGACAGTTGACGTTTCAATATCAGTCTGTTAGGGTTTAACAGCTCGAATTTCTCCTGTTAACTTATCAGAGGATTTAACTGACTGTTAAGCCCTAATCATCTATGGTGAATGCCGAATAGTAACTTTATCAGACTGTTGGAGACTTAACTCCCTGTTACTAATTTAACAGACTATGGTGAATACGGCTGTTTAACGTTTTCACATATATTACTTCAAGATGACGATAGTTTCGCTAAAGCATTAGCTTCATCAGTTGAGCGCACTACTACGCTACTTACAAATTGAACTTATTGGACCTTAAATACATAACATTGAATTATATCTGAACACTAATTTGCATGTAATTGCCATTATTTACTGATAACATAAAATATACTACTAAGAAATGGAATTAAAATAGATTTACAAGTGGAGAATAATTTATGTCAAATTGATCCTTAAGGAAAATATTGCAGTTTTTATAACTATTAATTTCTAAACTCTCAAGTAACGACAACTTTGATTCCTTCCTAGCTGTATGAAGGATAACAAAATTGTCGTTAAATAAGTGCTTTTCCTCCAAAACGTGATTTTCAAAGGTGGAATTATTTTTATTATTCAAAAAAGATTTTTTATGTTCCATTATCCGTTTTTCATAATTTCTACCTGTTTGTCCCACATAAAAAAAATGAGATGTTCACTTGAAATTTGGTACACGCATATGCTATAATGACTTCAGGAACTAGATTATATTCTGGGATTATTCTGATGAAGGGTTGTGGGTTAAGTAGGGGAAAATAAGTAAAGCAAGCTGGTAAAAGTACAGGAACTGAAAATTTGGTGTATGTACCAGAAGCCAAGGCCTCAGGTTTTTTATAATATTTTTCAACCCCCACCACCTCTACTCCATTGAAGGGGCTGGTAAAATAAAATTGAGATATTCACTTGAAATTTTGTAGACGTATGTTCTATAACGACATCTGGAACTAGATTATATTTTGAGATGGTTCCGTAGAAGGGTTGTGGGTTAAGTAGGGGTAAATAGGGGAAAATACGTCAGCAAGTTGGTCAGAGTACAGTAACTTGAATTTCGGTGTATGTACTAGAAGCCCAAGCCTCAAGTTTTTTAAAATATTTTTCACCAAGCCAAAACGTCAGATTTTTTTACAATATTTTTTAAACCCCCACCTCTCCTACTCCGTTATTAAAGGGGTTGATAAAAGAAAATTGAGATATTCACTTTAAATTTCGTACACATCATCAACGCGGCCGGCGCGAGGCCGTGTTGTATGAAAAGGGAGTTGATCTGTACCCCTCTAAAATTGCGATTTTGATCTACGAACTCCTCCGAGGGGAGGAGGTTTTTCGGCGCGGGTCCGGCGTCGTTCGATTCGCCGCCGAATTTTACGTCGCTTAGGCCGTATCCGGGGCGGGTATTTTTCGTGGTTTTTTAATTATTAACGAGTAAAAGTCCGCTATCTCTCTCGCCTGCTTTTTTTGGGAATGAGGAGTCGAGGGGTAAAAGAGAAAATAGGAGAGGTCGTTTTGGTATTTCGTAAACGTCAAAAATGTCGGATTTCTTTTCGTTCCTGTCGGGCTCAATTTTCGATTTCGACCTCGCAGCTTGCGGCTAGCTATAACTAGAACCTCTCCCCGTTCCGCCGCGACGCCGTACGGCGCTCAAAAATATGTATTTCAAAAAATACGGACGTTTTAAGATTGCACGTTTTTGGGCTGTTTCGAATCCGAAGCGAGACTCATTTTTTCGGTTTTTCGCCTATAACTCGAAAACGGCTGGAGCTAGCTCAAAATAAAAAAATCTCAAAGGACAAGAGCGTTTCTTTCAGCTTCCTCCGGTACCTTCAAAAATTTCCTGCGACTCTTCGTTTCGGAGATAGCGGCCGAAAGGTGCGGCGGTGCAAAAAGGCGAAAAATTTGACATTTTTACCTTTAAACCTCCATAACTTCTAAACGGGGCCTCCTAGAGCAAAATACTTCGCCCTAACGAAAATGTAGAAAAATGAATTATCTAAAAGTCGTTTTTTTTGTTTTTTTCCAACTTCAAAGATTAACGAGATACGGGCGGTCAAAGTGGAAGAATTTTTCGAAATTATGTGATATTTTAAATTTAAAAGATACCAGAAAAGCTAATTTTGTCGCGCTCGCCGCGGGCCTAATTTTCCATTTTTCCGGTCAAACTTGGTATCGCCAGAAAGCTACGTTCCTCTTTTTTCCGGAGAGACGTCGAACGCCGTTCCACTCCCGATTTTTATTCACTTATGTATTTTTAAAGTACTTACGGTTTTCGATTTTTACGAAAATATCCATTCTTATTTCGCACAGAACTACACTAAATTTTTTAATTAACCCAGGGCACGTACTGCACGAATAAAATGCGAACCTTCGTGTTCAAATAGAGACTAAGATCGGGCCTCCGCGTCCAGTATTAACTAAAATATGAGTGTTTTAAGATTTCATGTTTTATAATTTTCTAGGTTACGTTTTAACACACTCAAATTTGTCACATTTGTCTCGCCTCTGCGAGGCCGAATTTTCGATTTTCCCTATACAATTTGGTATCACGGGAAAGGGCCAAGCTCCCCCTTTCCATCGAGACGCAGAACGAGCTTCTACTCCAAGTAATTGCTTAATTATGAATTTATTTGTACGTAGATGTTTTTCACTTTCTCACAAAAAACCCAACTTTCACACGCCCGTGCCGGGCCGAATTTCTGATTTGGCCCGCACACTCCACTATCACAACAAAATATCGTCCTTTCCGATTAATTTGACACCTAGAAAGCCTCTCAACTCCCATTATTTCCTGTAAAATCACCGTTTTTAAAGTCCATGTTTTGCTTCCGCCATTTTGAATAACGTACATAACAAAATTCTAGGAATTCTGTGTTACAGGGGTGGGCAAAGATTACTTTGCATTAGCTTGGTATCCAGGGATGGCCAAAGTCATCGAAAATCGCAATTAAATTAATTCGTCATCCGATTGACCTGAAATTTGGTACTCGGGGGTTATCGACCACGCCGATCACGAATCGCAAAATTCAAAATGGCGACGCCAATATGGCGGACGATACCCTAATATCCATTATTTACTATAACTTTCTTATTTTCCAACCGATTCAAATGAAACTCGGTATTATAAAGTTACTGAAGTAGCTGATTGTGAATATTACATCGACATTGAAAAATTCAAAATGGCGGCGTCTCCATAGCCTAATATCCATCATTTACTATAACTTTCTTATTTTCCAACCGATTCGAATGAAACTCGGTATGTTGAAGTTACTGAAGTAGCTGATTGTGAATGTGACGTCGAAATGGAAAAAATTCAAAATGGCGGCCGAGTTGCAGGACACATTTTGTCATTTACGGTGCTATTCGTCTGAAAATAAGTATGTATGTGTTATCGAGGTCACAGATCACGAATATCTAATCGTAACTCAAAAATTCAAAATGGCGGCCTCTCCATAGCCTAATATCCATTACTTACTATAACATTCTTATTTTCCAACCGATTCGAATGAAACTCGGTATTATAAACTTACTGAAGCAGCTGGTTGTGAATATGACATCGGAATTGAAAAATTCAAAATGGCGGCGTCCCCATAGCGTACTATCCTTTATTTACTGTAACTTTCTTATTTGCCAACCGATTCATCTGAAACTCGGTATTTAGAGGTTACTAGAGAAGCTGGTAACGAATATGATTACAGAATTGAAAAATTCAAAATGGCGGCACGAATTTCAGGACACAATCTGTCATTTAAGGTGACATTCGTCCAAAAATAGGTATGTGAGTGTTATCGAGGCTACATATCACGAATCTGGTGCCGTCGCTAAAGAATTCAAAATGGTGGCGTCCCCATAGCCATTTATTTTAACTTTTTTATTTACCGTCCGATTCAAATGAAACTCGGTACGTACAAGTTATTAGTATAGCTAATAACGAATATAACATCAGATTTACAAAATTCAATATGGCGGCAAACAAAATGGCTGACAACATGTGTCATTTATGGACCGATTCGACTGAAAATCGGTACCTAGATGTTTTTCAGGTCGCTGATGACGAATCTGATATCGAAACTGAAATCCAAGCTTTCTACAATGATTCAAGCTTTCTACAATGATTCAAGCGTTACTCAATTTGACAGCGACAGCTGTCACCCGTCCGGAGGACCTAGAAAACGCGCAGCGTTTTCTAGTCATATATATGAAAAGAGAGTTGGTATGTACCCCTTTAAAATTGCGATCTTAAGGTACATGCTGTCGAGACGCGCTTCATTTCGCCGGTCCGTGCCCGGCTCGAAAGTGTTCGGGACGGAATCCTACAGTGCTTAGGCTATACTCGGTTCCGGTATTTTTCCGGGTTTTTCCGTTACAATCGGACGAAAGTCGCCTATCTCTCTCGCCTGCTTTTTTGGGGAATGAGGAGTCGAGGGGTAAAAGAGAAAATAGGGGAAGGCGATTTGGTATTTCGTAAACGTCAAAAATGTACGTTTTCCTTTCGCTCCTGCCGGGCTTAATTTTCGATTTCGACCTCGCAGTTTGCGGCTAGCTATAACTAGAATCTCTCCCCGTTCCGCCGCGATGCCGTACGGCGCTCCAAAATATGTAGTTCGAAAAATACGGACATTTTAAGATTGCACGTATTTGCACTGTTTCGGCTCCGAAGCGCGTCTCATTTTTTCGGTTTTTCGCCTATAACTCGAAAACGGTCGGAGCTAGCTCAAAATAAAAAAATCTCAAAGGACAAGAGCGTTTCCTTCCGCTTCCTCCGGTATCTTCAAAATTTCCGTACGTCTCTTCGTTTCGGAGATATCGGCCGAAAGGTGCGGCGGTGCAAAAAGGCGGAAAATTGGACATTTTTACCTTTAAACCTCCATAACTTCTAAACGGGGCCTCCTAGAGCAAAATACTTCGCCCTAACGAAAATGTAGAAAAATGAATTATCTAAAAGTCGTTTTTTTTATTTTTCTCCAGCTCCAAAGATTAACGAGCTACGGGCGGTCAAAGTGGAAGATTTTTTCGTAAATCTGTGAAATTTTAAATTTAAAAGATCCGAGAAAAGCTACTGTTGTCGCGCTCGCCGCGGGCCTAATTTTCCATTTTTCCCGTCGAACTTGGTATCGCCGGAAAGCTACGTTCTTCTGCTTTCCAGAGAGACGTCGCACGCCGTTTCACTCCCGATATTTATTTACTTATGGATTTTTAAAGTACTTACGGTTTTCGATTTTTACGAAAATATCCATTCTTATTTCGCACAGAACTACACTAAATTTTTTAATTAACCCAGGGCACGTACTGCACGAATAAAATGTGAATCTTCGTGTTCAAATAGAGACCAAGATCGAGCCTCTATGTCCAGTATTAACTAAAATATGAGTGTTTTAAGATTTCATGTTTTACAATTTTCTAGGTTACGTTTTAACACACTCAAATTTGTCACGTTTGTCTCGCCCCTGCGAGGCCGAATTTTCGATTTTCCCTATACAATTTGGTATCACGGGAAAGGGCAAAGCTCCCCCTTTCCATCGAGATACAGAACGAGCTTCTACTCCAAGTAATTGCTTTATTATGAATTTAATTGTACGTAGATGTTTTTCACTTTCTCACAAATACCCAACATTCACACGCCCGTGCCGGGCGGAATTTCCGATTTGGCCCGCACACTTCACTATCACAACAAAATACCGTCCTTTCCGATTAATTTGACACCTAGAAAGCCTCTCAACTCCCATTATTTCCTGTAAAATCACCGTTTTTAAAGTCCATGCTTTGCTTCCGCCATTTTGAATAACGTACATAACAATATTCTAGGAATTCTGTGTTACAGGGGTGGGCAAAGATTACTTTGCATTAGCTTGGTATCCAGGGATGGCCAAAGTCATCGAAAATCGCAATTAAATTAATTCGTCATCCGATTGACCTGAAATTTGGTACTCGGGGGTTATCGACCACGCCGATCACGAATATGATGTCAGAATCGCAAAATTCAAAATGGCGACGCCAATATGGCGGACGATACCCTAATATCCATTATTTACTATAACTTTCTTATTTTCCAACCGATTCAAATGAAACTCGGTATTATAAAGTTACTGAAGTAGCTGATTGTGAATATTACATCGACATTGAAAAATTCAAAATGGCGGCGTCTCCATAGCCTAATATCCATTATTTACTATAACTTTCTTATTTTCCAACCGATTCGAATGAAACTCGGTATGTTGAAGTTACTGAAGTAGCTGATTGTGATTGTGACGTCGAAATGGAAAAAATTCAAAATGGCGGCCGAGTTGCAGGACACATTTTGTCATTTACGGTGCTATTTGTCTGAAAATAAGTATGTATGTGTTATCGAGGTCACAGATCACGAATATCTAATCGTAACTAAAAAATTCAAAATGGCGGCCTCTCCATAGCCTAATATCCATTACTTACTATAACATTCTTATTTTCCAACCGATTCGAATGAAACTCGGTATTATAAACTTACTGAAGCAGCTGATTGTGAATATGACATCGAAATTGAAAAATTCAAAATGGCGGCGTCCCTATAGCCCATTATCCATTATTTACTGTAACTTTCTTATTTACCAACCGATTCGGCTGAAACTCGGTATTTAGAGGTTATTAGAGTAGATGGTAACGAATATGATTATGGAACTGAAAAATTCAAAATGGCGGTACGAATTGTTGGATAAAATCTTTCATTTACGGTGACATTCGTCCAAAAATAGGTCGGTGACTGTTATCGAGGCTACAGATCACGAATCTGTGACCGTCGCTAAAGAATTCAAAATGGTGGCGTCCCCATAGCCATTTATTCTAACTTTTTTATTTACAGTCCGATTCAAATGAAACTCGGTACGTACAGGTTATTAGTGTAGCTGATAACGAATATAACATTAGATTTACAAAATTCAACATGGCGGCAAGCAAAATGGCTGACTACATATGTCATTTATGGACCGATTCTACTGAAAATCGGTACCTAGATGTTTTTCAGGTAGCTGATGACGAATCTGAAATTGAAACTGAAAACCAAGCTTTCTACATTGATTCAAGCTTTCTACAATGATTCAAGCGTTACCTAATCGAGTGCGGAGCACTCGCATTGACAGCTTTAGCTGTCACCCCTCCGGAGGAGCTAGAATGGGCGATAGCCCATTCTAGTCATATATATGAAAAGGGAGTTGGTATGTACCCCTTTAAAATTGCGATCTTAAGGTACATGCCGTCGAGACGCGCTTCATTTCGCCGGTCCGTGCCCGGCTCGAAAATGTTCGGGACGGAATCCTACAGTGCTTAGGCTATACCCGGTTCCGGTATTTTTCCGGGTTTTTCCGTTACGATCGGACGAAAGTCACCTATCTCTCTCGCCTGCTTTTTTTGGGAATGAGGAGTCGAGGGGTAAGAGAGAAAATAGGAGAGGTCATTTTGGTATTTCGTAAACGTCAAAAATGTTCGATTTCTTTTCGTTCCAGTCGGGCTCAATTTTCGATTTCGACCTCGCAGCTTGCGGCCAGCTATAACTAGAACCTCTCCCCGTTCCGCCGCGACGCCGTACGGCGCTCCGAAATATGTATTTCGAAAAATATGGACGTTTTAATATTGCACGTTTTTGCGCTGTTCCGAATCCGAAGCGAGACTCATTTTTTCGGTTTTTCGCCTATAACTCGAAAACGGCTGGAGCTAGCTCAAAATAAAAAAATCTCAAAGGACAAGAGCGTTTCTTTCCGCTTCCTCCGGTATCTTCAAAAATTCCGTATGACGCTTCGTTTCGGAGATATCGGCCGGAAGGTGCGGCGGTGCAAAAAGGCGAAAAATTTGACGTTTTTACCTTTAAACCTCCATAACTTCTAAACGGGGCCTCCTAGAGCAAAATACTTTGCCCTAACGAAAATGTAGAAAAATGAATTATCTAAAAGTCGTTTTTTTTGTTTTTTTCCAGATTCAAAAATTAACGAGATACGGGCGGTCAAAGTGGAAGAATTTTTCTAAATTACGTGATATTTTAAATTTAAAAGATCCCCGAAAAGCTAATTTTGTCGCGCTCGCCGCGGGCCTATTTTTCCATTTTTCCGGTCGAACTTGGTATCGCCGGAAAGCTACGTTCTTCTGCTTTCCAGAGAAACGTCGCACGCCGTTTCACTCCCGATATTTATTTACTTATGGATTTTTAAAGTACTTACGGTTTTCGATTTTTACGAAAATATCCATTCTTATTTCGCACAGAACTACACTAATTTTTTTAATTAACCCAGGACACGTACTGCACGAATAAAATGCGAATCTTCGTGTTCAAATAGAGACCAAGATCGGGCCTCTATGTCCAGTATTAACTAAAATATGAGTGTTTTAAGATTTCATGTTTTACAATTTTCTAGGTTACGTTTTCACACACTCAAATTTGTCACATTTGTCTCGCCCCTGCGAGGCCGAATTTTCGATTTTCCCTATACAATTTGGTATCACGGGAAAGGGCAAAGCTCCCCCTTTCCATCGTGACACAGAACGAGCTTCTATTCCAAGTAATTGCTTAATTATGAATTTATATGTACGTAGATGTTTTTCACTTTCTCACAAAAAAACCAACATTCACACGCCCGTGCCGGGCCGAATTTCCGATTTGGCCCGCACACTTCACTATCACAACAAAATATCGTCCTTTCCGATTAATTTGACACCTAGAAAGCCTCTCAACTCCCATTATTTCCTGTAAAATCACCGTTTTTAAAGTCCATGGTTTGCTTCCGCCATTTTGAATAAAGTACATAACAATATTCTAGGAATTCCGTGTTACAGGGGTGGGCAAAGATTACTTTGCATTAGCTTGGCATCCAGGTATGGCCAAAGTCATCGAAAATCGCAATTAAATTAATTCGTCATCCGATTGACCTGAAATTTGGTACTCGGGGGTTATCGACCACGCCGATCACGAATATGACGTCAGAATCGCAAAATTCAAAATGGCGACGCAAATATGGCGGACGATACCCTAATATCCATTATTTACTATAACTTTCTTATTTTCCAACCGATTCAAATGAAACTCGGTATTATAAAGTTACGGAAGTAGCTGATTGTGAATATTACATCGACATTGAAAAACTCAAAATGGCGGCGTCTCCATAGCCTAATATCCATTATTTACTATAACTTTCTTATTTTCCAACCGATTCGAATGAAACTCGGTATGTTGAAGTTACTGAAGTAGCTGATTGTGATTGTGATGTCGAAATGGAAAAAATTCAAAATGGCGGCCGAGTTGCAGGACACATTTTGTCATTTACGGTGCTATTTGTCTGAAAATAAGTATGTATATGTTATCGAGGTCACAGATTACGAATATCTAATCGTAACTAAAAAATTCAAAATGGCGGCCTCTCCATAGCCTAATATCCATTACTTACTATAACATTCTTATTTTCCAACCGATTCGAATGAAACTCGGTATTATAAACTTACTGAAGCAGCTGATTGTGAATATGACATCGAAATTGAAAAATTCAAAATGGCGGCGTCCCCATAGCCTATTATTCATTATTTACTGTAACTTTCTTATTTACCAACCGAATTGGCTGAAACTCGGTATTTAGAAGTTATTAAAGTAGATGGTAACGAATATGATTACGGAACTGAAAAATTCAAAATGGCGATACAAATTGTTGGATAAAATCTGTCATTTACGGTGACATTCGTCCAAAAATAGGTCGGTGAGTGTTATCGAGGCTACAGATCACGACTCTGTGACCGTTGCTAAAGAATTCAAAATGGTGGCGTCCCCATAGCCATTTATTTTCATTTTTTTGTTTACCGTCCGATTCAAATGAAACTCGGTATGTACAGGTTATTAGTATAGTTATTAATGAATATAACATCAGACTTACAAAATTCAATATGGCGGCAATCAAAATGGCTGACAACATGTGTCATTTATGAACCGAGTCGACTGAAAATCGGTATCTAGATGTTTTTCATGTAGCTGATGACGAATCTGAAATCGAAACTAACAATCAAGCTTTCTACAATGATTCAAGCTTTCTACAATGATTCAAGCGTTTCCTAATCGAGTGCGGAGCACTCGCATTGACAGCTTTAGCTGTCACCCCTCCGGAGGAGCTAGAATGGGCGATAGCCCATTCTAGTCATAATATTAAAGAGCAGTTGGTGCGAGCCCCTTCCTCTTTGCGATCTTAAGGTACATGCCGTCGAGACGCGCTTCATTTCGCCGGTCCGTGCCCGGCTCGAAAGTGTTCGGAACGGAATCCTACAGTGCTTAGGCTATACTCGGTTCCGGTATTTTTCCGGGTTTTTCCGTTACAATCGGACGAAAGTCACCTATCTCTCTCGCCTGCTTTTTTGGGGAATGAGGAGTCGAGGGGTAAAAGAGAAAATAGGGGAAGTCGATTTGGTATTTCGTAAACGTCAAAAATGTACGATTTCCTTTCGCTCCTGCCTGGCTTAATTTTCGATTTCGACCTCGCAGTTTGCGGCTAGCTATAACTAGAATCTCTCCCCGTTCCGCCGCGACGCCGTACGGTGCTCCGAAATGTGTATTTCGAAAGATACGGACGTGTTAGGATTGCGCGTTTTTTCGCTTTTTCGTTTCCGAAGCGAGACTCATTTTTTCGGTTTTTCGCCTATAACTCGAAAACGGCTGGAGCTAGCTCAAAATAAAAAAATCTCAAAGGACAAGAGCGTTTCTTTCCGCTCCCTCCGGTATATTCAGAAATTCCGTACCATTTTTCGTTTCGGAGATATCGCCCGAAATGTGCGGCGGTGCAGAATGGCGGAAAATACGACATTTTTTCCTTTAAACCTCCAAACGGGGCCTCCTAGAGCAAAATACTTCGCCCTAACGAAAATGTAGAAAAATGAATTATCCAAAAGTCTTTTTTTTTGTTTTTCTCCATCTCCAAAGATTAACGAGCTACGGGCGGTCAAAGTGGAAGAATTTTTCGTAATTACGTGATATTTTAAATTTAAAAGATCCCAGAAAAGCTACTTTTGTCGCGCTCGCCGCGGGCCTAATTTTCCATTTTTCCGGTCAAACTTAGTATCGCCAGAAAGCTACGTTCTTCTGCTTTCCAGAGAGACGTCGAACACCGTTTCACTCCCGATTTTTAATTAATTATGAATTTTTAAAGTACTTACGGTTTTCAATTTTTACGAAAATATCCATTCTTATTTCGCACAGAACTACACTAAATTTTTTATTTAACCCAGAGCACGTACTGCGTGGATAAAATGCCAATCTCCGTGTTCAAATAGAGACTAAGATCGAGCTTTTACGTCAAGTATTAACTAAAATATGAGTGTTTTAAGATTTCATGTTTTACAATTTTCTAGGTTACGTTTTAACACACTCAAATTTGTCACATTTGTCTCGCCCCTGTGAGGCCGAATTTTCGATTTTCGCTGTAAATTTTGGGATCACGGGAAAGGGCCAAGCTCCCCCTTTCCATCGATACACAGAACGAGCTTCTATTCTATGTACTTGCTTAATTATGAATTTTTTTGTACGTAGACGTTTTTCACTTTCTCACAAAAAACCCAACTTTCACACGCCCGTGTCGGGCCGAATTTCCGATTTGGCCCGCACACTCCACTATCACAACAAAATATCGTCCTTTATGATTAATTTGAGACCTAAAAAGCCTCTCAACTCCCATTATTTCCTGAAAAATCACAGTTTTTAATGTCCATGTTTTCCTTTCAGACATAAATTTTTGTCGACAATGCAGAGCACTGTAATAGGTGGTAAAAATTATGTGTGTGAAGTTAGCACGCGTTGCTGGCAACACGGCGTTGCCAGCAACGCGGAAATAAGTTTTGATGTAAAATTTTTACAAATTAAATAGAATGCCAATAGTCGGGTGCCCAAAACAAATCTCGATATAGGGTGAGCCAAGTTTATCGAATTAAATTTATTTGTCGTCCGATTGGCCTGAAATTTGGTACTCGGGGGTTATCGACCACGGTGCTCACGAATGTGACGTCGGAATCGCAAAATTCAAAATGGCGGCGCCAAAATGGCGGACGATGTTTGTCGATTATGGCGTCACACCGCTCAAAATCGGTATGTGGGGGTTTTCGAAGTCGCCGATTACGAATCCGAAATCTAAATTGAAAAATTCAAGATGGCGGCAGAGCTGCAGGACACATTTTGCCATTTACGATGCTATTCGACTGAAAATAAGTACGTATGTGTTATCGAGGTCACAGATCACGAATATGTTATCGTAACTCAAAAATTCAAAATGGCGGCGTCCCCATAGCCTAATATTCATCATTTACTTTAACTTCCTTATTTTTCAATCGATTCAAATGAAACTCGGTATGTTGAAGTTACTGAAGTAACTGATTGTGAATATGACGTCGAAATTGAAAAATTCAAAATGGCGGCGGAGTTGCAGGACCTATTTTACCATTTACGGTGCCATTCGTCTGAAAATATGTATGTATATGTTATCGAGGTCACAGATCACGAATATGTTATCGTAACTCAATAATTCAAAATGGCGGCGTCCCCGTAGCATAATATTCATCATTTACTGTAACTTCCTTATTTAAAAGTGAATTATTTATCGTCCGATTCAAATGAAACTCGATATGTTGAAGTTACTGAAGTAGTTGATTGTGAATATGACGTCGACATTGAAAATTTCAAAGTGGCGGCGTCCCCATAGCCTAATATCCGCTATTTACTGTAACTTTCTTATTTGCCGTCCGATTCAGCTGAAACTCGGAATGTGAAGGTTGCTGAAGTACCTAATCGAATATGAAAGTGAAAAACTGAAACTGAAAAATTGAAAAACTGAAAAACTAAAAATCTGAAAATCTGAAAAACTGAAATAATGAAAAACTGATAAACTTGAAAACTTGAAGACTTGAAAACTTGAAATCTTGAAAACTTGCAAACTTGAAAAATTGGGAAATTGAAAACTTGGAAACTTAAAAACTTGAAGAGTTGAAAACTTGAAATCTTGAAAACTTGCAAACTTGAAAAATTGAGAATTTGAAATCTTGGAAACTTGAAAACTTGAAAAATTGAAAACTAAAAAATCGAAAGGTGAAAAACTAGAAACTGAAAATCTGAAAACTGAAAAACCGAAAAACTGAAATAAAAGGCTGACAAATGAAAAACTGAACAATGAAAAACTGAAAAACTGAAAAACAAAAAACTGAAACACTGAAAACCTGAAAAACTTAACTTAAAAACTTCAAAACTTAAAAACTGCAAATCTTCAAAACCTAAAAACTTAAAAACCTAAAAACTTAAAAACTTAGAAACTTAAAAACTTAGAAAATTAAAAACTTCAAAACTTCGAAACTTTAAAACTTTAAAACTGAAAAACTGGAAAACTGGGAAATTGGGAAACTGAGAAACTGAAACACTGAAAGACTAAAAGACTGAAAAACTGAAAAACTGAAATACTGAAAAACTGACAAACTGAAAAATGAAACTAAAAACGGAAAACCACAAAAACTGAAAACTGAAAAATTGAAAAACTAAAAACTGAAAATTGAAAACAAAATAAAAAAATTGAAAAAGTGAAAAGTGAAAATTGAAAAATTGAAAAACTAAAAAACTAAAAACTGAAGACTGAAAAACTGAAAAAATTAAAAACTGAAAACTGAAAAACCGAAACACTGAATGATAAAAAACCGAAAAACTAAAAAACTGAAAATTAAAAAACTGAAAACTTAAAATTTAAAAAACCCAAAAAAAGTGAAAATTGAAAACTAAAAATCAATCTTTCTACAATGATTCAAGCGTTACCTAATCGAGTGCGGAGCACTCGCATTGACAGCTTTAGCTGTCACCCCTCCGGAGGAGCTAGAATGGGCGATAGCCCATTCTAGTATTTATTATAACATCTGGAACTAGATTATATTTTGAGATGATTCCGTTGAAGGGTTGGGGATTACATAAGAGTAAATAGGGGAAAATAAGTAAATCAAGCTGGTAAGAGATAGAAGTAGATGCTCGATGTCTTACTCAAGCCTAGATCTTTGGCCGTTCTCAGGAGTTTTTCATTTTTCTCTCGCTCATTGTTTAAACATGAGAAAAAAATGGTTTCTTAATGTTCACCTCACTTAAGTTTAAACTATTAACCATAACCATCGCATTCAGCGGCCCCAAAAACATGAGAACTCATGTCTGGAGTGTGTACTTTATTCGAAAATTTCACATCCGAATGAATCGAATCCGTGAAAATTAAAATGACTGAAAAAGTTCAGGAAAACTCATAATAGCGACCTCTAAATCTTAATATACTTTTATGAAATATTCGGAACTTCTTGTGGATCCAAAATAAAACCTAATCGTCATATGCGCAAGGTGTCCTCCTAATAAGTATATCTGTTATTTGAAACATTAGGTATTAGACGTAAATTATTAGATCCATATTCATTTTATTGCTTTTTAAAAATAAATGACTTAATTAATAACAGAATATCGAACAATAACCAAAAGTTATATGAAAAATCTGGATGTTTCATTTTTCAGCCCACCCTGTTGAATATGTTGAGAAGTAGGTAAATAAACATGTATTTTTGTCCATACATAAAAAGTTAGTCATGTTTTTCATTAGTTAGGCACATCTAACGCATGTTTCGTCGTAGAACCTAGGCATAACCGCTGCACTTCCTGTTGAAATAAAATATGTTTCTTTAAAAAAAAAACATTTACTGATATTTCTCTGCGACTGACTGTCAAAACATTCACCAACAAAGATAATATGACTGAAATAACGTCTAAATCCCGCAAGTAATTTATTCTCCATGAGTGTTGAAACAATATCTCTTTTTTGTTTGTTTGATAGGTAAATATTGGTTTGAGAGATTTGTCGGTCGACTTTATTCACTTAAAGAGAAGACTGAAATCCAGAGTTTTGGCATCATATTTCTTTAACTTATTATATCGCAAACTTACATAGTCAAGGACTATTTTATAAATGTTTTTCTAGATTTATCATCTTCAAGATTACTATAAATTATAGATCGTTCTATCTGAAACTTCAGCGTTTATTGTATAATTTATTTGGAACCAGAAAATGATTCTTTAAGATAATATCCAATATAGTCTTGTAGGGGGTGGTGGTGATAGGATAAGGATCCATCGACATAACCTCAATTGCTTTGCAGCTCCAATGTCCAACTTAGATCTTCTGTTGTTAGAAGATAGTATTAATAATTCTAATAGCTAATACCTATCTACGTATCTAATACGTAATATCTATAAATATGTTACCGGCTTTCGAAAATATGTTAGAAAAAGTAGTATACCTGCAAGTGTCAGATTTTATAGCAAAAGGAAAGTTGCTGGATACCTGGATAATGATAAAGGTATTTTATTATTATTATTTATTATTACCTGTTACTCGAATCCGAGTTTAAAAGAAAAAATTCACAGATCTTGCATCTTTCGTAAGTATTTTAAGCGTATTTAAAATACCAGATGCAACTATACTGCTCTTGGAGTTCAAGGATGGATGGCTAGGATGATAGGTATTTTCAGCATTTGCATTAGGTACCTTTAGCGATTAGTGACAAAATAAAAAAATTAAAAACTTTTATCAAATTTAATAATACCATTTGGGTTCGTTGTAATTGGACCCATGTTCATTGATATTTTTTTTTAGATTAACCCAGCTATCATCTGTCAAATTTTGTCATAAAGCTTGTAGAACACCCTGTATAGTGCCTTTCTACTGTGCTTTTTCATATCATACTTAGATGTGTTTGATAATTTTATTTACATAATTTTAAATATATTTGTCCATACGACCGAATTAAGCTAGTCCATGTTTCATTGGATTATTTTGTTTTTTTAATGTTAATTTGAAAGTGGCAAGAAATAACGCAAGTTATGCAAACTAAGTGACGATATGGCAGTGTCGGCATGTATCACAAGAGACCATTAAGAGTGTTTATGTTTATATTTTAATTTCGAGATACTGCTTGTATTGTTATTGAAACGTGATATCCCTAATAGCATGGCGTTAAGTGAACGGTACGGTTACAAGGCTGGCGCAGCGGCCTCAACAGAATCTGTCGCTCTCGATACGTTTTTCGGGGTCCCATATCATGCGCCCAGTAGAACATTCAATACTAAAAGAATGTTACAGTCGATAGTTGAATGAGTTAAACATACAATCAAGTTCAAACAAGTAAAATCCTTTATAGAATGTCTTTAGTTCACTTTCATCTCTGGTGTACACGACTACGGCTATAGAGGTCGATTATGGAGAGTATGTGTCGTTGATATTTAGATGATCTTTAATATGAAAAAGAATGATAAAGTTTATCGAACACATAAGTTATGCAAAACCGACGCTCGGCGTCGGGCGTCGTTGAGACGTAAACATGCAATATGAATTTAGGAATCAAAATTTATCAAATACACAAGTTTTACAAAAGCGACGCTTGGCGTCGGTCGGCGTCGACACGTACAAGTGCAAGAACATAGATTTAGATACCAAAATTTATCAAATACACAAGTTTTACAAACACAACGCTAGTCGTCGGTCAGCATCGAGGCGTAAGAATGCAAAAATATGATTCTAAGTATCAAAATTTATCAAATTCAAAATCAAGTTTGAATCATTCAAAAGGTATGCGATGTAACAGCGCCAAACGCTTTCGTGTCCAAAAAAACAACCGAATTTCCAAGCGTTACACAAAACGCTACTGGACTTCCGTATTACCGTTACATCCTCGATTTGTTAAATATTTCAATATTAAAAATGAATGCATTGGTTTCTAGCACATACGCCAAGAATGAAGTTCTGGACTCTTGCTAGCTTGCTCTACTGATTTTTCCCAATTACACACCCCACTTTGAAAAATATATAAGAAAATATGAGGCCTCGGCTTCTAGTACATACGCCGAATTTCAAGTGTTTGTACTCTTACCAGCTTGCTTTACTTATTTTCCCCTATTTAACCCCCAACCATCCAACGGAATAATCTAAAGATATAATCTAGTTTCTGATGTTATTATAATATAGTAATATACGTATACCAAATTTCAAGTAAATATCTCAATTTTATTTTATCAATCCCTTTAATAATGGAGTGGGGGGCAGTAGGGGGATGGAAAACACAAACATTTTTGAGGCCTTGGCTTCTCGTACATACACCAAATTTCAAGTTTCTGTACGCTTACCAGCTTGCTTTACTTATTTCCCCCTATTTACCCCGCAACCCATCACCGGATATGTTCAAGAAACAGTCCAGTTTCAGATCTCATTATAATTTATACGTGTACAAAATTTCAAGTCAATATCTTAAATCGTTCCGGAGAAGATGTGCGGACAAAAAAAAGTTACAGACAGACAGACAGAAATTTTTATTTCGCTCAAATTTAAAATTTCAACGTTTCATGCCATTCTAAACCTATTTCAAGAAAACAAAATTTTGAAAATTATTTTACGATTACTATACTTCCAAATCTTCCAATCCACTACGTGAATGTGGAAGTAATTAACAAACTATGGGCCGCGCCACAGTCATATACAGGCTGTCCCAGAATTGAGTTCCCGGACGTTAACCTGTGCTTCCTGAGTTCATATTGGGCCTGTATAACCCACTTACCTTAGTCGAAAGATGCATCCCCGAGGAAGTACAATCTCTGAAAGTGAGATAGAAATTTTTTTTCCAATAATTCCGTTATATTGAAGATAAAATTTTCAAGTTTTCATGGGACCTGTATTTCTATAAGTACTCTATGTAAGCTTAATAGCAACTAAATATCTTTTGTTTCTCAATCGCTACAGGTTTCCTGTTTCACAAGCACCTATGACCTACAGAGAAAAAATGATAATTCTTGATTTTTCGTTGATATTACACAAAATTTTAAAAGTAATAATTTGTGTACTGAAACAGGTGGACGTCATGAGGAGCATTCCTTATTAATGTATTTTTTAGAATGAACTGTAATTTTCTGTTATTACAACATTTTATTCTAGAATTGTAAATAATTGTTAAACACAAGTGGAGGAAAAAAATCGGTAAAGGTATTTACACAGAACTTCCCTCTTTATTTGGGCACGGTGGTCAGTCTAAAAAATTAATAATCACGAAATGACTTGAAAATAGTAATCGGAATATAGTTATCACTATTATTACAAAGAAAACCTGACAAGTTTTGATCAAAAAAATATACAGAGTGCTCATCCAACAGCAAAAGTTCAATACTAAATAACAGGTGCCAAATATGAAAGGCTTGTGCAAATACCTTTACAAATGTCCACCATGACTGAATTATTTCTTGGGATGACCACCCTGTACATGTTTCAATAAAAGTATAATAGGTGCATATGCCAAATATTATTGCCACCTGTCACATTTTCAATTCAACATTCACGTAGTGGAGTGGAAGGATAGTGGTGGTTAAAAAAGTTCATTTTTTTTTTAATTTTCAGAACTTTTTTCTTCTGAAATAGGTTTAGAATGCGATGAAACGTGAAAATTTTAAATTTGAGCAAGGAAAAAATAATTTTCCATCTATTTTAGTGGTAAAAATTTTTTCCAAAATATTGGTGAAAAACATTTTCAAAATTATTTTTTCTGAAATAGGTTTAGAATGTCGTGAAACGTGAAAATTTTAAATTTGAGCAAGAAATTTTTTTCTAGTGGTAAATCTTTTTTCCAAAGTGGTAAAAAAATTTAATTTTTTTTTCCGAAATAGGTAGGTATGGAATGCCATGAAACGTGGAAATTTTAAAGAACAAAAAAAATTCATCTGTTCTATAGTAAGCAGTCATAAGTAGATTACAAATTTTTTAAAAAAAATTTTTAAACATTTCACAAAAAAATTTAAATTTGTTTCAATAGGTTTAGAATGCCATGGAAACGTCGAAATTTTAAATTTGAACAAAGAAAACAATGTTCCATCTATCTTAGTGGTAAGATTTTTTCAAAAATGGAAAAAAAAATGTCTGTTTTTTTTAATGGGTTTAGAACGCTATGAAACGTGGAAATTTTAAATTTGAGTAAAAATAAAATTTTCCGTCTATTTTAGTGGCAAAAATTTTTCAAAAATGTTGGTAAAAAAATTTTTTTTTTTTAAATAGGTGGAAATTTTAAATTTGAACAAAGGAAAAAAGAATTCGTCTATTTATACTAAATGGCAAGTGCCAAATATGGAAGGATTGCGCAAATACCTTTACAAATGTCCAACATGACTGAATTATTTCTTGACCACCCTGTACATTTTTCAATAAAAGTATAATAGGTGTATATGCCTAATATAATTGCCGTCTGTCACATTTTCAATTTCACATTCACGTAGTGGAGTGGAGTGGTATAGCGGCGGTTAAAAAATTTCGTGTTTTGAAATTTTTAAAAAATGTTGGTAAAAAAATTTTCAAATTTTTTTTCTTCTGAAATAGGTTTAGAATATCATGAAACGTGAAAATTTTAAATACGAGCAAAGAAAAAAAATCCATATATTTTAGTGGTAATTTTTTTTTTTATTTTCAATTTTTTTTATCTTAAATAGGTTTAGAATGTCATGTCATGTCATGAAACGTGAAATTCTTTTTTTCCAACGTGGTAAAAAAATGTTGCATTTTTTTTTCCGAAATAGGTTTGGAATGTCATGAAACGTGGAAATTTGAAATTTGAGCAAAAGAAAATTTTTCGTCCATTCTATGCTTCCTCGGGAATGCATTTTTGGACTAATGTAAGTTGGATTATGCGGGCCCAATATGAAGTCAGGAATCTCAGGTTCCCGTCTGGTAACTCAATTCTGGTACACCCTGTATAAGTTATAAGACGGACAATTGGTGACTACTAAGAACAGTTCAGAAAACACTTAAAGGTGGACTATTTGTAATTGATTGATGACTGCTTATATTGGGTTAAAATTTTCAGCGAGGTTGAGTTTACTCTTAAAAATTCATGCGCTCCCTAAAAACACAATTTTTAAAAAATATGTAAATAATTTCTCGGTCGTTAGGCAATTGGAATTTCCAATAAAGCTTTATACTACTATAAATAAGTAATTTCTTTTTTGTGACTTAAAAAGGGTAAAGAGTGCTTTCGCATCTGCCCATAATATGGTTTAGTATAAGTAAATTGTTTTTATAAACATTTATCATAAATAGAAATGAATGTTTTTTTTTCAATCTGGGACATTCCCAATATGGCTGACCGTTATATTCCTCGACGGCTTGAAATAAAATGGCGACTGTATGTATAAACCCTATATGCTGTGAATAATTCTATTTCAAACATGTTTTGTCTTAAAATGCCTATTACATAACCAATTGCTCTTTTAGTATTGGTCTTAATATATTTTTTAAAACTTATAGGGTTATCTTAAAACCAATTTTATTTGAGCACGTTACACAACCGCTTTATATCTTATATAATCTATGGTGCTCAGATAATATACCCTAAAAGTCAGTTTGCTGACACGATATTTGGTATATGTCCACTAAACACCACAAAATGCCGACGAATATGTATATATCTTATCACAGTTTTAAAACTACTTATTTTAAAATATTATAATCTGGGCAAAGGTAAACCAAATCTTTTTATGTTTAACACTAATTTATTAAAGATGTTTCTTTGCTTCATTAAAACTCTAGCAAGCAGTTGATTTTATGAAGGTGCGACTTGAAACTTAGTGATTTCAGAGCATATTAGATTTACAGCCCAGCATTAACAACCACCTCACATTAATTTCATAAACCGTTGATAAAACCACAACATTTGCTTAATCTCTATAAAACTTGATCCTCCTAATTTAAACTCAACAGCTATAAAGTTTTATTGAAGGCTTGACAAACACCCTGATAAGTCAATCATAAGCCAATCGAGCATAAAATATAATTTAGTTTTAATGTAAGTTCATCAAGGTCTTTTTAAAATCTCTCTTTAATACGTCTTTACGTGCATATAGCATTTAATAAATCTGACACAAGTCAGTGGTTTATAAGGTGGCCATTATAAAATACTGATAAAACCTAAATACATCCAAAAAGCATTTAAATTGTTACTTGGGCTTCGCCCGTTAGATTAAGAAATTGTATTTCTTTTTTCTAATAAAGATAATTTATTATTATTATTATTCGAGGCACCATGTTGGAAGTCTTTAAGAGTTATCTGTCTGAAATGCACCAGGTAGTTAAAATTAGGAATAACCTGAGTGACCAATATATAATAAAAATTGGTGTACCGCAAGGGACGGTCCCTGGACCAGTATTATATATTACATATATTAACTATTGTCTAAATGTTATTTGTGGCATTATCTTAATTTTCTTTTTCCTTCTTCAATTCTTTGGGACTTCCTGCCACATGTATGTTTTCTTTTTAAGCGGTGCTAGAGGAATCTACAAAATATATCACAATTAACCAGTATGATACTGGTAAATAACCTCTACGCCTGTGACGTTTACGTCAAAGGATCAGTTAGAGGTTTTTTTTTAAATAAACAACACAAATAAGTATAAAAACTGAAATTAAATATTTCGCCGACGTTTCGGAAATCTAATCTGTTTCCTTTTTCAAGGCTTTTTTGAAAAATCTTTTTTGCTGTGTATGGCAAATACACAGCTCTAAGAATGTTTGTTATATTCAATATCCATAGATACTTACTATTTACATAGAACTGTTGATATAGTTAACAGTTTTTTAGTTTTTATACAATGTTAAGTTTGTGAAGTTCTTCTTTTAACATTGGCAGTCAAGTTGTACAGACATCTACGTCTACGGAACAATTCGACACGCAACTATCCTCATACAATAATATTATCGCGAATTCTTTAATTTTTCTTTTTTGCTATCTGCCTCTTTTGTTAAAATTTTTGCCGAGTCCCAGTTTATTCTATGTCCGTTCTCTCACGCGTGTTCGCAGATCTTGGACCTCTGAATTTCATTTTTTCTGATATAATTTTGATGTTCGCCCAATCTTACACTAAAAGGTCATTTGGCAAAATTCTTGCTTAAAATTATTAATCCATTATCTGGAAATACTGACTCGTATGTAAAAAATAGTAAACATTTTATCGAAAAAGTTTATGAAAACAAAATTCATAATACACATCTGATGGTTAGTTTTGACGTAGTTAGTCTATTCACTAGCGTCCCAGTACACAAAACTTTAAAAATAATCAAAGACAAATTGTTAAATGAAAATAATTTGGAAGCTAGAACTAAATTGATTGTAAATACCATAATGGAACTTTTAACTATGTGTATAAAAACAACTTATTTTCAATTAGAAAATGATTTCTGTCAGCAGGATTTCGGTATGGCAATGAGTTCTCCATTGTCACCGATTTTAAGCAATCTATTTATGGAGGATTTTGAGACTAGGCATGTTCAAAATTGTGCATACAAACCGGTTATCTGGTGGAGATACGTAGATGATATCTTTGCAATCTGGCCTCATGGTATTGAGCTACTAAACAGTTTTTTGAATCATTTAAATAATAAAGAACCTTCTATTAAATTCACTTTAGAAAAGGAAACTAGAAATGAATTACCATTTTTAGATGTTTTAATTAAAATAGTAAATGGTACAATTAAAACAAATGTTTATAAAAAACCAACACATACCAACAGATATTTAAATTTCAACTCAAAGCAGTCGATGCACGTTAAGAGGGGTGTTGTAAAATGTTTGTATGATAGGGCCAAAATCATTTTTTCTAATGATGAAATACTAAACAATGAGAAGCGGTTTATAAAGGAAGTTCTTATTAATAACCAATACCCTGGGGGTTTTGTCGATAAAACCTTCATAAATATTGAAAATAACAATCAGGTACGACAAAAACCTGAAAAACGTTACACAGCGTTAATTCCTTATGTATGCGGATTATCCGAAAAGTTGCGCCGCATCGGTGATAGATTTGATATTAGGACGGTATTTGAAACAAGCAACACTTAAAGATCTATTCTGACAAAGACGAAACCGAAGAACCACGAGCAAAATTCAAAAAATTGCATTTATAGTATTCCGTGTGAGTGCGACAAACAATACGTGGGTGAGTCATCCAGACCTTTTAGTGTAAGATTGGGCGAACATCGAAATTATATCAGAAAAAATGAAATTCAGAGGTCCAAGATCTGCGAACACGCGTGGGAGAACGGACATAGAATAAACTGGGACTCGGCAAAAATTTTAACAAAAGAGGCAGATAGCAAAAAAAGAAAAATTAAAGAATTCGCGATAATATTATTGAATGAGGATAGTTGCGTGTCGAATTGTTCCGTTCCTGTACAACTTGGCGGCCAATGTTAAAAGAAGAACTTCACAAACTTAACATTGTATGAAAACTAAAAAACTGTTAACTATATCAACAGTTCTATGTAAATAGTAAGTATCTATGGATATTGAATATAACAAACATTCTTCGAGCTGTGTATTTGTCATACACAGCAAAGAAGATTTTTCAAAAAAGCCTTGATAAGGAAACAGATTATATTTCCGAAACGTCGGCGAAATATTTAATTTCAAGTTTTTATGCTTATTTGTGTTGTTTATTTAAAAAAACCTCTAAAAACTCTAACTGATCCTTTGATGTAAACGTCACAGGCGTAGAGGTTATTTACCAGTATCATACTGGTTAATTGTGATATATTTTGTAGATTCCCCTAGCACCGCTTAAAAAGAAAACATACGCAGGGAGTCCCAAAGAATTGAAGAAGAAAAAAGGTATATTAATTCTTTGACGAATATTGATATACCTGGTTCAATCATTTCTTATGCTGACGATACATTTCTTCTCTTCAAAGGTAAGACTTGGGCAGATACGAAACAATCTAGTCATTGATGGTGTAAGTAGGGTAAAAAATTGGTTAGACACATACAAACTACCTCTGAATATAAATAAAACAAATTATATAACTTTTTCATTAACTAGTATAGATAGGCCAGACTTTAATACTATTAAAATAAACAACTTGGGTGATGACATTAAAGAAGCCAGTTATACTAAATACCTTGGTTTAATAGTTGATCAACATCTAAAGTGGGACCGACATGTCCTTAAAATAACTATTAATATTAGAAAACTGATACTTACATTTTATCTATTGAGAGAATTTTTAAAGAACTTACTTTTAAATACAGTATGTAGAGTCTTGGTGGAATCCTTGATTCGTTATGGAATCATAGCATGGGATGGGCTATATAACAATGCACTCAAACAACTTAATGTGGTTCAAAATTTTATTTTATATATAATTTACAGAAAAGACAAGTTCTACTCAACGAACATGCTTTACGCAGAAAATGTGCTCAATGTACGTTTACTGTATATTTTATTAATTTGTTCATATGTTCACAAAAGTAATCAATTACAAAATTATGTGACACACCAATATCAAACAAGGACAAAGACTAATAAACACCTAATAATACCTGTAAGTTATAAAACCAATAACTTAAGATTTGTTAATTATATGGCACCGAAATTTTATAATCTTTTACCTCCTTATATTAGGCAAATAAAAAATATAAAAAAATTTAACAAAATATGTAAAGCATATATTTTCGAAAATTATAATGTAACATTTTTTTGATATCTGTACACTGTACATAATTTATGTTATTTTCTCCTGTTCTATTGTTATATATGTTTATGAATAGGTTTATGTATTATTGAGAACTCTCATTATCTAGGCGTATATTATTTTATTACTTCTTTTTAAATTTACACCTCTCATGGCACATACAGGTGATTAGTCACTTAGGTGCCGAATATAAAAGTCGTTTACAATAATTATCTCAAAATTGTTATCTTATTAATAATGGGCTTTTCCCTCAATTTTTTTTTATTGTGTTATTGGAAAGAGCCTATCAAAATATTACTAAAAATGAATATTTATTTTTTTTCTGAGCGCATAAAATACCACAAAAAAAATACAAATGTTCCGTAAATGAACAGCAGTTTGAAACGATAGCTTTCGGGCGCCAATGTGACGTCATCATAAACTGCACCAATCAGTATGAGATTAAACGGCCGTCAGAATTAGCTATGAAGGTGCATTCAAAAAGAACCTCACTTCTCTGCCTTGCTTTCCACAACCTGCAATTCTATTGGTGCCTGAAGTACATTTATGAGGAACTACCAATAGAATCTCATATTGCAAAGTGGTAACGCTTAATTGAGAACGTGCGTTTATGACGCCCATTGACAGTGCCAAGAAGTATCTGTCATAAATCACGAGAGTGGAGCCCAGCGTGTTTACTTCTTGTTTGGTGTTATAGTATTAATTTCTTTTAAAAATATGAGTAAATGTGAAGACAGATTTGTAAAAGGTTCACTAAAAGAAAGAACAATATATACATACGTTAAAATGATCTTCGCAACAGAAAAATCCAAGAGCAGTATAAACAATACCTGGAACTTTTGCAACTTTCCACCATAATTTTCGAATTTCCAAATTTGTTGGAACTCGCAAAAATAACTTCGTACTATTTTCACTATTATTTGGACACACTGGTACAAAACAAACCTTTTTAAGCGGCATTTTATAATTAGAAGAGAGCAAAATTAATTTTCGTATCGAACGTAAACAATAGAAAGTGAGGTTATCGAATAAAGTTTGAACATTTCAGTACAGCGTTGCCAAATGAAACTGGCATTATACCATATGTGAATCAAATGAACAAAAATAGAGAATATAAATCTGATATATAGATTTTAGAAACTCATACAGTCAAAAGTTGATACAATTTTTGCTTTTATTTAGTGTCAGAGAAACGAAGAATACGTTGTAACGAAAAAATGCGCTATTCAAAGTAGACAATTGATAACGGAAATACGATGTTCATGTAAAAAGACATACATCTGGCAATAGAGGATCCTCATTAAGAATACGAATTTTATTGGTCTAATCAGTGTGACGTCACGCATGGCGCCTTAAAACGTACGTTTCAAATTACCTGAAATAAAACTGATTTTGTAATGTAAATATTTGGTAGAACGTAAAAAATTGGAAGAAACTAAATTAAAATAAAATTATATTGCAGTTTATTATATGGCTTGATTATAGTGAAGAGGTAAAATTCAGTCATGCGGGAAAGGCCCATTGATACGTATCTTTTATAAGCTATAAACAAAGTTAAATAAAAATTATTATTATTATTATTGTTATTTCTTTATTATTATTATTATTATTTATTAAACAGACACTTAATTATAAAAACCCAGTACATGATCGGTTTTAAAATTTCATTCCAGGTCATCAGCAGAGCTTACGGCAGTACACAATTTAAATAAATTCTCCCAAACACATATTCCATATGATTGATGTCGACGAACACCCTCTATAAATCAAGGCCCACTTCATATAGTGACCCCATCGCTGGTGATTCACCGAGTGAGACTCCATAATCGATGTATATTTGATTACGAATCCTGTATAAATGACAGGACGCTTAAATTATTGTAGTGGTCCATCACATCATGCTTTAATTTATAACGCTTAACACTAAACCTCCAATGAAAATTAAACGTCGCGATGACTGGGGTGGTTTTTGGCTTTCATAAAAACAATGTAGCCGAGCATTATGTGCAGTAATTGCATTATATTTAGCTTTATTTAAAGCCATATTTATATGTGAGTGATATAGAGTTTTATACACCCTTGAAACGTTCGAAGTTAATGGTGTGTTTATAACCCCGTTTGCTATAATACATTTATTAGAGCCGATAAATGAAAAATACGTTCACTGTGCAGCCTATTTATTTCAAAAATTCTATATTAATATTAGAATACAGGGAGTCGAATTTAATATGAATACATCCTTGTGTTTTCGCACAAACCTTATGAAAATCGTTTGAATTGTTGGTATATTGTAGCTTTTGTCATTTTGAACAAAAGTCTCCATGGCCACAATGCTACATATTCAGTATTTTGGCACCAAAGCTCCATAAAGCTCCGTAAGTTACTACTTTGAAGAGTTTTGTAACGTTTTTATAACGCATATTTTGATTATTGAAATATCTAACTTTCTATTTCTGAGGTTGTTCAATTTAAATTTAATGTCAAATAGACAATATTTATTAGCAGCTGTCAATCAGTTGTCAATAGGGTGTGTGCACTATTTTTTTTTAATCGAAAATTATAAAGTACTCGTGGTATATAGTATAACTGAAAAAAAATTTCGGCAAAAAAAATTTTTTAAGTAATTTTATAAGAAATTTAGTTTTGAATTAAATATTCGCCATCAAAAGGTACAAACCTATATCCTATATCATATGTGACGTCACTCATCATATAGATGTAGCAGTATTGAGTATACTACAGTGGTAATATATACAACTATCATGTACAATCTGTCAGAAACATGTTATACGACTTAAATGAAGTTAGCAACGCGTTGCTAGCAACGCATTACCAACTTCACCCTTTCAATTTAACTTAGCAATGGAATAAGTTTTGAGTTTGATGATGTCACTGAACTGAACTTATAATAAATAAAAATAAATAAAAACTTTGATAACCTGTTGATATTGCTAGAAAGTCTAAAAAAATGTGAGTTTGACGTAATAATATTATCCGAAACATGGAAAATTAATTTAATAGAGCTTTTCCATATTAAAGGTTACAATATATTCTATAGTAATGGGTGTCATAACCAAAATGATGGATTAGTTATATACGCAAAGGAAATATTTAATCCTATTTTCAGGACTACTACATACACAGAGAATACATTTACAAATTTACAGTTTAAAAAAAACAATACTTCAATTAATTTAATAACAGTATATCGACTACCATCAACAAATTCACAAATTTTTCTAGAAGAATTACGGTACATTCTAGAGCAAAGTAAAGAAAATGAAAGTGTACATTTTCTGATAGGTGACATTAATATTAACATTCAGAAACAAGATGAGACAAGCAATGAATATTTAAACATTATGGCAGAGCATGGTTTCTGCTCATATATAAATACATCAACAAGAGTTGAAAAAAATAGTCAAACCTGTTTAGATCATTGTTTTTTAAAAATTCCAGCTAATAAAAAAGAAAAATTAAACATAATACCAATAATATTAACAAATGACATAACTGACCATTTTCCCGTTTTAGTAAATATTTCCCATAAAAATAAACTATTAAATGACAAACTAGCACTTCCAAACTTAAACACAAAGTACAACATAAAATATGAACAACTCAATCGCTTATTAAAAAATGAAACATGGCAAAATGTATATCAAACACAGGATGTTAATGTGGCTTACGACAATTTTATAAAAAATCTCTCTGAAAAAATTCAACATACAACAACCATTTATCATGCAAAATCAACTGAAAGGAAACTTAAACCCTGGATAACCACAGGCTTAATCATTTCAATAAGAGAAAGAGACAGGTTAAAATTTGATCTGAATAAAAACAGAAATAATGAACAACTATCACAGAAATACAAAACATATAGAAATAAAACCAATAATTTGATAAAAATATTAAAGAAAGAATATTATATTAACAAAATTAATGAAAATAAAAATAATATAAAGAAAATTTGGAAAGTAATAAGAGAAAGTTTAAATGAGGATACTCATGCAAATAATAAGATAAATATAACATATAACAACGCTAATTTAACTGATGACAAGGAAATATCTGAAGCTTTTAATGATTATTTTATTAAGATAGGAAAGAAAATGAGTGAAAAAGCCCTATGTGATGAAATACTTGAGAAAAGGAATATTAATTCTAAAAGTTTATTTCTTAAACCTATAACAGAAGAGGAAGTAAAAAAAAATATAGACAAACTAAAAAATAATTCTTCTCCTGGTATAGACAATATCTCAACTAAATCGTTAAAAAATACTAAACAATATATAGCCAAGCCGTTATGTTACATTTTTAATTTAAGTATTAAAACCGGAGTATTTCCTGACCAACTAAAGACATCTGTAGTAACGCCCATTTACAAAAATGGAGAGAAATCCGAAATAAGTAATTACAGACCAATATCGGTAATAAACAACATAGCGAAACTTTTAGAATACAGCTTAAAGTCTAGACTAGTTGAACATCTAACCCATAATAAAATTTTATCTGATAGACAGTTCGGTTTTGTGGAAGGCAAAAGTACAGAAGATGCAATATTTGAAGTAACAAAAACTATACATAATTCCTTTGAAAATAATAAGAAATTAATTGCTATCTTTTTGGACTTGGCCAAAGCATTTGACACTGTGTCACATACTAAACTAGTAAACAGATTATATCAATATGGTATAAGGGGCATAGCTAACAGTTTATTTACAAGTTACCTTACCGAAAGGAAACAGTGCGTAAAAGTTAACAAAACTTTAAGTAAATTTGACTTGGTCACATGTGGAATACCTCAAGGAACTGTATTGGGGCCTATTCTATTTAATATCTATTTAAATGAGTTATTGCATATGAATACTTCAGCAAAGGTCGTAGCATATGCCGATGATACGATTCTGTTGGTAGACGGTGTCTCTTGGGACATAGCTGTCAATAAAAGTCAGATCGAATTTTCAAAAATTGTCCAATGGCTCTCCGAAAACTCACTATCAGTAAATACCACAAAAACAAAATTCATGTGTTTTAGTATATATGACAGAGATCTGCCCAACATACAAACCTTAAAAATCCACAACTTTATCTGTTTATCCCAAAATAAAATTAACTGTAACTGCAATACCGAACTTAACAACGTAAGTAGTATGAAGTATCTTGGTGTATGTATAGATCAAAATTTAAAATGGACAAAACACATAGAATTACTAAACAATAATATTCGTAAACTGATTTGGAAATTCTATCAACTCAGAAGTTTCATGCCATTTAATATTCTAAAAACACTGTATTATGCTTTGGCTGAGTCAATTATGAGATACGGAATATCTATTTGGGGCAGTGCATATCCTATAAATTTAAAAAATATTTGCACTTCGCAAAAATATCTGTTAAAAGTAATTGCTTTCAAAGATAAGCAGTACCCCACAGAAAGCCTATTCAAAGAAGTTGATGTTTTGGATATAAACCTATTGTATATAAAATCGGTACTTATATTTACTCACAAGCGTAAATCACTCTTAGATATCAGTATCAGACATAATCATAATACTAGACATAAAGCTAATTTAAACATTCAGATTCCATGTTACACCCTAACAACAACTCAGCGATTCATTACTTATTATGGATCGAAGTTTTATAATCTTCTACCTCCTCATATGAAAGAATATAATAACAAAAATTTGTTCACAAAAAAAATCTCTGTGTATATAAAGGAAAATAGGTTAGTTTTTATTAATATTTTATCTCATCACTAGTCAAGTGGATAGTTTTATTTATTAAATGAATGGGCATGTATATTGTAATTAATCTCATAAGGAATACATTTATTTGTTATATTTTTTTCTTTCTTTTGAATTGATATGTAGCTATCTTATATGTGCGAATGTGGTTAACATAATGTATTTTATTATACGATTATAAATAGCACACACACAGGTTTTTACTTAGGTGTGCTTTTGAATTTATTGTAATGTCAACCTTAAAAACATATCTAATTAGATATTACATATTAGATAAAACTGATAGAAAACTAAGATTTCTTAAAATTGATTTGTCATATATTATTATTATTATGTAATACCTAAAAAATTTGTTGAATAAATTTGATTTGATTTGATTTGATTTGAACTTGATTGAATAAAAACTTTTTTTTTATTTGGACTAATATTTTTTATTGGTGAAGTAGCAACATCTTTGGATAAGAAACATTTTCCTGTTGAGTAAGCTCTGTGTTTCACATCACTTTTAATTTTACGTGTCACATATTTGCTACGAATTTTAGTATGTATAATTTGACCTATGCCTTGTTGACAAAATTGTTCCAACACATGTTCGTCTGCATCTAAACTGACCTGATCAGTGCTCGTACTGGGTTGATCAAAATTTACAACTGGTGATAAATACTTCTGTTCATTACATATCGTTTCCATATTTTTAGCCAGCACAATTTGAATATCATCTTGTTGATAAACATGTTTCATCACATGTTCGTCTAATCTGACCTGCTCAGTGCTTTTGGATGATAGTCTGTGACGGGTGATATATCTTCTAATATAATGGAATTCGTGTCCTGTATTAAAGCCCACTTCACTAACTGCTCTCTTTGCGGTTTTAAAGGAAGAGATCATTCTGGTGCAGACGCATCTCTCTTTCTGCCTGGTTGGTAGGCAAACACGCGTGGAACTACATCCTCCTTCAGAATCATATATCCTTCCATAAGTTTGTATCGCATGTAATTTTTCATGTCTTCCTCAAGCTGAAAATAATAAAGAAGTATATCTATATCTTGTAATATATTACATAGGTGGGAGTTCATAGGGTTAAATATAACTAAGTAATTAGATTAGTTTCAAACCATTTCATTCTTCGTGAATAATTGGTTTTAGGAACACTTATAAAATTATTATTTGGGGCATTTACAAAAGTATTTCTGCATGTTGGCACAAAACACCACTTATTTGCTACTCCACTCATATTTCTGACTTATAATAATGACATTAATAATATCTGACACATATTGTTTTTAACATTGGCTCAAAACTTATTTCCGTTATCTCTGGTTGACCCCACGTGACGTCATCTTCTATATCAATGTGTGTGTGAAGTTAGAAACGTGTTGCCAGCAAAGCGTTGCTAACTTCACACATGAAATATGACGTCATATGGTGTTTTCGAAATCATTCAAATATTTGAATATTAGGTCGTTTTGTTTATTAAATATTTATTTTGATCTGATGATATGATTAATATGAATGCGTTTAGGATTTCATATTTATGTATTACTTGATATTAATGCATCATTTGAAGTGAATTATTATACAGTGCACACTCCCTATTAGCAAGGAACGGAGGGCTGCATCGCCTCGGTAACAAACCTGGTTATTAACCAAATCAAGGGATCATAATAATCTTTTTTTAGAAAAAAAAGAGAATAATCTGCAATTTTTATAAATATAGGGTGCAGCAAAAAGGATGGGTGTTTTTGGGACTGGTGGTGTACGCGACCGGATGGGAGTAGAGCGTTGTGGATAAAGTTTTTCAACTCGGGGAGATACGCAATTTGTTAGTCACAATGCTTATCTGGACGAGAGACCATTGTGCCTTCGCAGTCGAGGAGCATTTGAAATTGGGCGAATCTGTGATTGTTTTGTTGTGCAACGGCGTTTCTGCCGACATTTTAATATCCGACACTGTGGTCCGGTCTCAAAACATGACACAATCGTCATATGGGTTCGGAATTCCAGAACGACTGCAACAGTCATAGAACTCTGAATTCTGCTGCTTGTTTTCAGGCAAAGCGCTCTGGGCTGTGAAAGATCTCTTGTCTCACTCTTTGAACGATAGACAGTGTTCTTACACTTCGACTACGATCACGAGGTTTCGGATTCATTGCCGATGCATTTTATTAGATTTTAGCAGGGCTTTCAACACAATTAATTATGATTTACTACTTACTATTCTTCACAATATGGGCCTTTCTGAAAACTCTATCAACCTAGTATAAAACTATCTTAATATAGGGAATAGAGAGTCTGTATAGATGGGGTAAACTCTTCTTGTCTAAGTCTGAATTCAGGAGTACCACAAGGATCGATTTTAGGTCCCCTGCTTTTTACAATTTATACATTTAATTTAATTAATAGTTTACAGCACTACAAGCCTCATTCTTACGCAAATGATATCCAAAATCTATTACTGCTTCCCTCCTCAGTTGGTACCTAATGCATGTTTGTTAATCAATAGTGATATTGAGTCATTTGTTAAAACCGCTACAGACCACTGCTTAATTATAAATCCTATTAAATCAAACGTATTGACATTTGGAACTAAGACAAATCGCTAAGCTTTAAGTAATGTCTTTAATATTCAAATTGATAATTCTTAGCTTGAAATAGTTGTTCATGCAAGAAACTTAGGACTGTTAATGGCTAGTGAGTTAAGATTTGAAAAATATATTAATAATATTATGCAGCGTTCGTATATCCCTTTAAAATTAACTTGCGGCACCAGATTTTATTTGACACCGAAAACTGAATATTTGTGTGACTTTGGTATCATCAGAATTCAGTTATGCGGATACTATGTATGGCCCATACAGGGTGTAATCAGTTTCAAGTCATTAAAAAAAACTGGTAATGGGAACCGACTGGACAAACAAAAATCCTTTATGACTTTTCCCTCTAGGGGCACTTTGAAAAAAACTGATCTGGGTTAACATATTGAATATTATGGTAGACAACTATTGAGAACCACTGATTTTCTTGGTCGATGGACTTGTACTTCCCAATTATACAACTTTTAAATTGTCATAAAAAAAGTGCTCGCCGGCACACGCGGTATCAAAGGATCATCGACCGCCTTTGATGGACCGCCTCAACTGAACTGAGGGTATAAAGAGGTAAATAATTCGTTCCCTCTTCGTGCACAATTGCAAGCAAATACCATAGAGGTTTAAACAGAGCATTTCTTTACATGTGTGTTTTTTAATTTGGGACAAAATATTGGATTGTTATAATTTAGAAATTTTAAATGTGATTTATTAACATTTGTAACATAAATGAGTGTCCTGGGTTAAAAGAGCTTACTACCTACCTAAATGATTCAAAATCTCTGCATCTGTATCAATGCACAGTTCGGTACGTCGAATTAAGTACATACGCACTTCGTTCAACACTTAACACTAAACTATCAACTAACGTTGTCAATAAAGAAAAATAAAATAAAAACTTGGTACAAAAGCCAAAAAGGACGAGTAAGTTGTGTCTGTACGCAAACACGAATATGACAACTTGAACGGTCAATAAATTAAATCTTAACTATAAATACACAATGACGCGAAATTCAAAAATAACAAAAACAACGAACGTCTGTACGTCTGTACATAACGAAGCACCGACAGTAACTAAAATATTGCACAAGGGAGAGTTAGAGTATAGTTTTCTTCAGATCAGATCTAGATCTAAACCTACCTCAATATTCCAGCAGTTCTCAAAAGATTTTATTGAAAATTTGCGAAATTTTTGTTTATTACTTCCCTCGCATACCGAAGGGAAGTATTGTATTCGAGAAAAAATCACCCTTCGAGATTTTTTCGGATTCTGACGTTTCAGAACACGTAGATTACGAAAATATAGGTTTTTCAATTCCGTCAGTCTGTCTGTCTGTCTGTCTGTCTGTCTGTTGGTGCATTTACTAAAAAGTACTTGACGGAGAGCAGTCAAATTTGGTAGGTAGTTGACGCTACTGTCAGCGAAGAAATGGTAGAAATTTCACTGGAAAATATACAGGGTGGACCGTCTAAAGGGAATAAATAATGAAAAAAAATTTTTTTTGCTCAAATTTATAATTTCCACGTTTCATGACACGCTTAACCTATTTCAGAAAAAAAAATTTAGAAAATTTTTTTCACCAACATTTTTGAAAAATTTTTTACCAAGATGAAAAAAAATTTTTTTTGCTCAAATTTAAAATTTCTACGTTTCATGGCATTCTAAGCCTAATTAAAAAAAAAAAAAATTTGAAATTTTTTTTACCAACATTTTTGAAAAATTCTTTTCTACTAAAATAGATGAAAAAAATTTTTTTTCTTTCTTCAAATTTAAAATTTCCAAGTTTTATGGCATTCTAAGCCTGATTAAAGAAAAAAATTTGTTTGAAAATTTTCTAAATTTTTTTTTGAAAATTTTTTTACCACTAAAAATAGATGGAAATTTTTTTTTATTTCTTCAAATTTAAAATTTCCACGTTTCATAGCGTTCTAAATCTATTTAAAAGAAAAATTAGAATTTTTTTTTACAATTTTTAAATAATTTTACCACTAAGATAGAATTGTTTTTTCTTTGTTCAGATTTAAACTATCCACGTTTCCATGGCATTCTAAAACTATTCAAACAAATTTAAAAATGTTTTTGAAAAATAAAAAATAAATTGAAAATATTTTTAATCTATTTATCACTACTATAGAATAGACGAAACATTTTTTTTGCTCAAATTTAAAATTTCCACGTTTCATGACATTCCAAACCAATTTCGAAAAAAAAAAATTTTGCAACATTTTGTTACCAGTTTGGAAAAAAATTTAACACTAGAACAGAAACTTTTTTTTGCTCAAATTTAAAAGTTTCACGTTTCATGACATTCTAAACCTATTTAAAAAAAAATATTTAATTTTTAAATTTTAAACTTTTTTTACCACTAGTATAGAATAGACGGAAACTTTCCTTTTTGCTCAAATTTAAAATTTCTACGTTTGTCATTTTAAACCTATTTCAGAAGAAAAAATTTTGAAAATTTTTTTAACAACGTTTTTGAAAAATTTCAAAAAAATGGAATTTTTTAACCACCACTATACTTCCACTCCATTACGTGAATGTTGGATTGAAAATGTGACAGATGGCAATAATATCTGGCATATGCACCTATTATACTTTTATTGAAAAATGTACAGGGTGGTCATCCCAAGAAATAATTCAGTCATGGTGGACATTTGTAAAGGTATTTGCGCAAGCCTGCCATATGTGGCAGCTGCTATTTAGTATTGAACTTTTGCTGTTGGATGAGCAATCTGTATATTTTTTTGACCAAAAGTTATCAAGATTTCTTTATATTTATGGCAATAACTATATTCCGATTATTATTCTCAATGTCATTTCGTAACTATTAATTTTTTAGTGTGACCGCCATGCACAAATAACGAGGGAAGTTCTGTGTAAATACCTTTACCGATTTTTTTTTCTCCAAAACTATGAGCTTTAGACCCCATATTATATAAGGTTTTTTTGTTTGCCTTGTCGTTCCCTACTACCAGTTTTTTTTAATGACATGAAACTAATTACACCCTGTATACACTAGTCAGTATAAACGCAAAATTCAAACTGTTCAAAATTCATCTCTACGACTTATATTTGGAGTAAGAAGACGGCAAAGAATATCACATAATTTAAAAAATGCTGGCTGGTTGAATATGGAAAATCGTAGGGTTCTGCATGCTGCCACACTTTGTCATACAATTATTATTAATAGAAAGCCATCCGATTTTCGAAGAAAAATAAAATTTTGTACTGGTGTCCAGAACATTAATATAAGATTTAAAAGTATATTAACTCCACCGAAATTTAGAACAAAAGTTTTAAGAGATCCTTCACCTATTAGATTTGCAAAATGTATAATTTCATTCGACAGGTATTAGAAACTAATAATATTTACCAATTCAAAATAAATTTTAAAAATTTCTCCTCGATAAACAACAGTAAATTGAACCAATTAATTGTTATAAATTAAATTAATATAAATGCCCTTTCATTACTCATTAGTTATTTAATTTTCATTTATTGCATTTGGTATCTTAGTATAGTATATACAGGGTGATTCACGCAGGCCATTCATTAGAAGTTTTTCAACTTCCAGTTGGATTAGAAACTTAAAATTTGGTATGCAGCCATAATCTATCATGCCCGTTCTATCTAAAATATTTTCAGTCCTCTAACTATACAGGGTGTGCCAAAAATTGGTACCAACTTTCTTATTTTAAATGGAAACCTATATTTTTCTTTACATGGTTCGATTGGTCTTCTAATTCTCAGTTTAGAGAACCTAAGTTATGTTGACTGATCTATTACAATTTTTGACATATGTCCAATTTTTTGAAAAAAATTGCCGCTGTAGTAGTTTACGAACAAATTTGTATCTCGCAAACCTTTAAAAATTGTGAAACCAAATTTTGAAGCAGTTAGCTGGAAGTCCAGGCTAACTTTTGATGTCCCATCGGTGGTCCCATTTTGTACCATATGGGCGCAGTCGATTTTCAAATGTTGCAATCAAAAATTGTCAAAAAATCAATTTTTTCAAATGGCACCTACTGTTTTTTTTCACACCATTCGAAAGAAAATTGAATTTTAGGGTGAGTTACTTAAGCATTCCCTATACCTAACTTCACCCCATATCGAGTTATTCAATAAAGATCAAGAAATACCTTATCTTGCCGAGAGATTCCTTACTTCATCAAGTATGCCATGGAAACAAAAGACAGTTGTAATAATTTTTAAAGCAAAATATGGATTCTTATTTAATTACACACAACACCAACAAATTTTTATTAACGAACAAGAACAATGTTGACGAAATTCTGACGTAAATGTTCAATGTGACCACCATATTTTTGTTCAAATATTCTATTATTCTACTTTCAACAGATTGCGTAGCACATCTTTGCGCTTACCATTTGACGCCAGAAATCAATGCAAAATTATTAACATTGTGTATGTCTATCTACAGTCGTTCTTGAGTTATTGGCATTTTTTGAAAAAAATATTGTTTTTTTTCTCAAGGGTAGTAGGCTTTGGAAACAATCATTTCATTTTAATTTTTATTCAAAAATCGTATTGCAATAATGAATAATAACAACAAATAAACAGATTAACAAAATAATTATTTCAATACAAATGCTCAATGTGTGCACCGTTTTCACTGACAGAATTTCGTCAACATTGTTCTTGTTCATTAATAATAATTTGTTGGTGTTGTGTGTAATTAAATAAGAATCCATATTTTTCTTTAAAAATTATTACAACTGTCTTTTGTTTCCATGGCATACTTGATGAAGTAAGGAATCTCTCGTCAAGATAAGGTATTTCTTGATTTTTATTGAATAACTCGATATGTGGTGAAGTTAGGTATAGGGAATGCTTAAGTAACTCACCCTAAAATTCAATTTTCTTTCGAATGTTGTGAAAAAAAACAGTAGGTGCCATTTGAAAAAATTGAGTTTTTGACAATTTTTGATTGCGACATTTGAAAATCGACTGCGCCCATATGGTACAAAATGGGACCACCGATGGGACATCAAAAGTTAGCCTGGACTTCCAGCTAATTGCTTCACAAATTTAGTTTCATAATTTTGAAAGGTTTGCGAGATACAAATTTGTTCGTAAACTACTACAGTGGCAATTTTTTTCAAAAAATTGGACATATGTCAAAAATTGTAATAGATAAGTCAACATAACTTAGGTTCTCTAAACTCAGAATTAGAAAACCAATCGAACCATGTAAAGAAATATATAGGTTTCTATTTAAAATAAGAAAGTTGGTACCAATTTTTGGCACACCCTGTATAGTTGGAGGATTGAAAATACTTTAGATAGAACGGGCATGATGGATTATGGCTGCAAACCAAATTTCAAATTTCGAATCCAACTGCAAGTTGAAAAACTTCTAATGAATGTCCTACGTGAATCAGCCTGTATATATATTCCATTAAGTAATTTAAATAATGATATTTTTTTTCTTTTCGGATCAAGTGGAAGAGCAACTTGTTATTATACTCTATCAAATAAGTTGAACTTCACCCTTTATTTCCAAAAGCATATATGACATGCAGTTCTATTTTTTAAGATTTTTAATTGGAATTAATAAAGACGTTTATTATTATTATTAATACTCGGAAATATGTATGTCTATGTAGTAGCAACCGGATGTAGATAAATCACTAGTTTATTAAAAACGGAAATTAGTAGTTTAAGAAATCAATAATCATCACAACAATATAATGGGCAGACTTATGCAAAGTATAGAATTATAAGTATCAAATGGGCACCAATTAAAATTCTACTCGACACCTACAAATTTTCAATAATCACAGGGACAAAAACCTTGGGACACGTTCTACAAAACAATTGACGATACCTCGTTACCTCGTCATATATGTCACCAGTTTTGTAGGATAAATCGTTAAATGGACCGTACGTTGGGCATTTTAAATGAGGGGCACATAAAAGTAAACAAGATATCCTGCAATCAAATATTAAAATTTAATAAATGGAAGTAAGTAGTAACAATTTTGGTTCCTCAATTGTCTTCAGGCAAGCAAAAGTGTATTTAAACTATTTAGTTGTAAGAGATAAAGTAAGTTACAAGTTTACATAAATAATGAAGAATTAGGACATTATTTAATTGGTTTAAAAATTTGTCTTTTTGTGAAATTGTTGAATTAAATTTTATTATTTAATTAAATAAATAATAAATTGTTGAATTAAATTAATAAATTTTTATTATTTAATTAAATACCCACAACGTACTTACTCAAAAACTAAAGTTAATCGTCAATCAAATTTCACACCAGGATAACTCCTATAAAGTATCGATTTTAATCTATGCCTTCTCCAAATAAAATTTGAATGAGTTAAATCAAAAAAAATATAGAAAAAAGAGTGCCTAAAGAATCACTACTTCCACATCCAGATTTTCTTCAAGTCTCTTTAAAGGTAAACTTCTTGACTATATTTGCACTGTAGTATGCGGAAATAATTGGTCATGGAATTTTAATAATATTTGGGGCAGATGTCACAAATTTTTTTACAGAAGATGCAATTTAGGAAGCTTCGTTAAGATATTGAAAATGAACTTGGCTAACTTTCAAGCCCGGTACGATATTTACTAAATCTGCAAAATGTACAGGGGATAGAAATAAAGAAAACTTTTAAAAATTTTCGAACTTTTATTAAGCTGCGGATAAAAAATTTAAAAAGTTATACAACTCGGAATAATTGTAATAGGCTTTACATTAATATTCATGAATCTAGGTATCAAAATTGATTAAATACACAAGTTTTACCAAAGCGATGCTAGGCGTCGGTCGGCGTCGAGATGTAAAAACGCAAGAACATGAATTTAGGTATCAAAATTGGACAAATACACAAGTTTTACAAAATCTACGCTGGGCGTCGGACAGAGTCGAGGCGTAAAAATGCAGGATTATGAATCTGGGTATCAAAATGTATGAAATACGCAAGTTTTGCAGTAACTACGGAAGGCGTGGGTCGGCGTCGAGATGTAAAAATACAACGTGAATCTAGGTATCAAAATTTATCAAATACATAAGTTCTACTAAATCGACGCCAGGCGTCAGTCGGCGCCGAGAAATAAAAATGCAAGAACATAAGTTTAGAAATCAAAATTTATCAAAGACGCGACGCTAGGCGTCGGTCGGAATCGAGACGTAAAAATGCAGTAAATAATTTTAGATATCAAAATTAATCAAATACAAGTTTTACAGAAACGACGCAAAGCGTCGGTCGGCGTCGAGACGTAAAGATAAAAGAATATGAATCCAAATTTATCAAGTTTTACAAAAGCGACGCTAGGCTTCGGTCGGCATCGACACGTATAAATGCAAGAACATAAATTTAGATATCAAAGTTTATCAAATATAGAAGTTATAAAGAAACTACGCTGAACATCGGTCGGCGTCGAGACGTAAAAATGCAAGAATATGAATCTAGGAATCAAAATTTATCAAATACACAAGTTTTACAAAAACGACGCTAGGCGTCGATCAGCGTCGAGACGTGAAATGCAAGAATATGAATCTATTTATCAAAAATTATTAAATACACAAGTTTTAAAAAAACGACTCTAGTCGTCGCGCGTCGGTCGGCATTGAGACGTGAAAATGCAAGAATATGATTCTAGGTAACGAAATTTGTCAAATTCAAGATGAGATCTGAATCTTTCAAAAAGTATGCGATGTAACGGCACCAAAGGTCGTCCAAAAAAGCAGCCGAATTTCTAAGCGTTATACAAATCGCTACTGGACCCCACGTATTACCTACATCTTCGATTTGTTAAACATTTTCAATGTTGAAAATTAAGGCATCGCTTTCTAGCACGTCCCCCAAAAGTGAAGTTTCTGGATTGTTACTAGATTGCTCTACTGATTTTTTCCAATTACACGCCCCCCACCACCCCATCAACAAATAATACAGGAGCGAAACGGGGCGTGAAGAAATATTATAAAGAAATCTGAGGGCTTGACTTCTGGTATACGCACCAAACCTCAAGTTTTTGTACTCTACACAGCTTGCTTTAATCATTTTCCCCTATTTACCTTTACTTACATCCTCACCCCTTCAACGGAACCATCTCAAAACATAATCTAGTTCCAGATGTCGTTGTAATACATACGTGTACCAAATTTCAAGTACATATCTCAATTTTATTTTATCAATCCATTTAAAATGGAGTACGGGTGGTGGGGGTTGAACAATATTATAAGAAAATCTGAGGCCTTGGCTTTTAGTACATACAGCGAATTTCAAGTGTCTGTACTACCAGCTTGCTTTACTTATTTTCCCCTATTTACCCCTATATAACCCTCAACCCTTCAACGGACTAATCCTAAAATATAATCTAATTCCAGATATCATTATAATACATATGTATACCAAATTTCAAGTGCTTCAAAATTAGGATCAGAAAAAGCAAGAGAAGATGAAAAATCCTATAAAATACCCAGACGAGACAAAATAGGCCTGATCCTAGAATTTGGCTCGAGTAGTTCAATGTATTTTTCGACGCTGAATTCGAATCCGACCTTGGAAAACGAAAATACCCTCAAAATTTGCAGCTAGAGCTAAATAAACCACCCTTAGAATGCGATAAAATCGCCTACTCCTATGTACAATTCTAGGATTTTTGAGTTTGCTGATTTTAAATTTTAAAATTTCAACCAATTCAGAGTCACAAAATACATTAGACTACTCGGGTCAAGTTCCAGGATCAGACCTTTTTGTGTCGTCTGGATTATTTTATTGAATTTTTCACCTTCTTTTGCTTCTTCTGACCCTGATTTTGAAACTGCCACATTGAACAATAAAATTTCTGCATCTACCAAGTTTCGTGAACGTTTTTATCGAAAATTGGCTAGGTTATAGACTTATGTCGCCTGTTTTCAGAAAAAGTACCAGTGTGTGACAGATAGAAACCTGTGAAACATATTCTTTATAGGAATATGCAAACAGCGGAAAACACTATCTATGAGAACTTAACGAAAAACTGTATGTAAAAATATTAATGAAATCTTTGCATTCTTTCGATAACCTGACTTCTGGCTGTGCTAGCAAGTTAAAATCCTAAAATAGATTTGGCCAATTTCTTATTTGACGTTCTTATTGTAACACTAGCATCCAACATAGTCCCCTACGGCTATGCAGACCAAACTAGTATCTACATGACCCCCTACGGTATAGAGGGTCAGTTAAAAATGAGAACAAAGGCCTAAAATTAATTCATTTACCTACCTCGTCTTAAAATTTTTTTCATTCATTCATAATGGATTACATTTTCATAAAATCTCTCATTCAGTTTCTTGGAAATGCTTAGCCTTTTAAACGCTTTTCGCCCTTATTCTGAGCTCATCAGAAAGGCATAAAGCCACTTATAATCATGTTTCATGCAAAACCAAGGCAATATCCATGAATAAGTATGAACCATTTATATTTGACATTGACTGATAAAAACAACAGATCTTCACCTATCTATTAGCTAGCTAGTATTGGAGCCTATATGCTCTGTGCATGTTTAAAAGTGAATTATTTATTATTTGTTTGCTTATAGTAATGAAACATATTCTTTGTGGGATTTTGCAATGAGCGTAAAAAAACTATTTCCTTGGGTTTGCATGGAACATCGTTATAGGGCGGTCACTCTAAAAAATTGTTAATTAAGTAATAACATATAAGAATTATAATCACAATGTAGTTAACTCTATTATTACAGAGAAAACCTGATAAGTTTTTTTCCATCAACTACTCTATAGTGGTGGGGGGATAAAAATTTTTTTTAATTCTCAAAAAATGTTTTTGTTGAAATGGGTTTAAAATGTAATGAAACGCGGACATTTTAAAATTGAAAAAACCTTTTTTTCCGTGTGCTTGGTGGAAAAAATTTTTTTTAAAAATTTTTGTACAAAACAATTTTTTTTAATATGTTTAGAATGTCATGAAACGTGGAAATTTTAAATTTGAACAAAAACATTTTTTTACCATCATCCATTTTGTAAAACATTTTCAACATTTCAAAATTTTGTTCTATTTTAAATGAACAAAAAAAAAAAAAATTGAAATTGAAAAAAAAAGAAACATTTTTCCATTATCTATTACCTTTAGACGGTCCACCCTGTAGATTTTTCAGTTAAAGTCTAATAATTTCTTCGGTGGCAGTGGCGTCAGCTACCTACCAAATTTGACTGTTCTCCGTCTAGTAGTTTTTTAGTTATTGCACGAACAGACCGACCGACAGACAGACAGACAAACAGACAGATTCACGGAATTAAAAAACCTATATTTTCGAAATCTACGTGTTCTAATTGATTTTTTTTTACGATTACTAAACTTCTACTCCACTATGTGAATGTGGAAGCAATAAATTAAGACGGAAAAATCGTTTGTTGTATCCTGCATTTCTTGTAACAATGATCTTAAACCAATCTCAATTTGTCGAGATTCGGGAAAAATGAACATAGGAAATATATCATTTTAGAGCAACCAATAAAGTTTCAAAGCCCTTATTTGATAACCATTTTCTAAATAGGATAACAATTAAATATTAGAAAATTATAAAAACATAAGGATAAGAAGTACATACACTTGGACATTAATTAAACTACTTAAACAATAACTTCATAAAATCCAAACATACAACTGTCAGTTTCAACCGAGTAGGATATTATTCCCCAAATTTGATTTAGTCCTAGAGCTCTTCGACAGCATTTACCCTCAAATATAACACGTTATAAGTGGGGTTAGAACGGATGATGAGAATATGGCACCTCCCACAGTCACAGTTAAAATAGGGCTACAAATCATAACAACCCTCACCCTGTCATCAGAGGCGACTCGTGTTCACAAATACTGATTTGATTTCTTTGTCCTCACAGTCTTAAGAAGCTTATATAACTATGATACTGTTATTAGATGTTGAAGCCTATAAGCTCTTTGATTATATCCTATTTAAATAAGAATTTATTAGGACTCATTTCGGTTCTTTATGAGATTTGAAGCCTCTTATCCCTTTAATAAAAAGTTTCGTAATTTTGAGCCTTAAAGTAGTAATTAGTAGTTCATGAAATCAATTGTTTTAGAGTATTATTCAATTTCGTATACAGGGGATGGAGTGGACACACATTTAAAAGCAGAGGAATTTATCGATTGTTTGCATTTAGTTATTTAAATCCTTTCTCCTGGTGTATACACAAAAATTTAAAAATTACAATACTAAGAATAATGCACTGTAGTGCAGGGCGGATTATAAAATAAAAAAATACATGAGCGGGTGTACGAAATAGGTAATATGACATTTAGGAGGTCGAGAATTGGTCAAATATCAATATTCAGTCAATTCCAAAACTGGTGAGAATTTTGGGAGCATTCCAAATGTCTGCTCGGTGGGCGTGGAGAATATTATGATGTCTCGTTTACGTTTTGGAGGGGGAAATACTGCATCTACCTCAAAACGTCCTGCTATAACTAAATAATGATATTAAACTGCAAAAAAATACAATTTCTGTTATTCTCTTTCTGTTGTTTCCTACCAGACCTACAGGGTGTAATTAGTCTCATGTCATTAAAAAAACTGGTGGTAGGGAACGACAAAACAAACAAGAAAACCTTTATAACATGGGGTCTAAAGCTCATAGTTTTGGAGAAAAAAAAAAACAAAAATTTCCAAAATACTTAATAACATAGTCTGAAAACTGCTGGCATATTGGGGTAGTTTTATTGCCTCACGTCTTGTCGCACATGATACTCCGACATTCGTGCAAGTAAGTAAGTATTATGGTGAGCCTAAGAGATAATTAGGCCGCGACGGGTGTCATCGAAAAGCATGCCGACAAAGCAGTTAAAAGCGACCGACAGAGGACACCGCCATGTTTTTGCTTCTTCGTGGCCAAATTATCTTATTACGCGTGGTATACTCTCCCTTCTAATATTCTCAAGTAATAATTTCAGTTTGTGTCCTTACTTGGTAAACAACGTACACACGGCGCGACCTACCCGTTCCTTGGTTTTGTCTGTTGCTTTTCTTTTTGAATTTTGTGCCACCTATGTTAAGATTTATTTTATTGACTTATCGTTCAAGTCGTTGGTACTTGGTTACGTAAGACACTACTTCTCGTTTATGCTTTTTGTGTTCCTTTTTGGATTTTGGACCAAGTTTTTCTTTTTGTTTTCTTTATTGATAACGTTAATTCACAGTTTAGTGTGGTGTTTTAAAACGCAGATTTTGGACATTATGAGAGATTACACTTATCCAGAGCTCGCGGATATGCACTTGGTGTATGGAGAAAGTGGTGGAAATGCAGCTGATGCGGAAGAGCTTTATCGTTTAAGGTTCCCTAATCGACGTCATCTTTGGGCTCGTACATTTGCTAGTATTCACCAGCGTCTTCGAGGAACAGGTCGTCTCGATAGACATGGAGAAGAACGAGGTCCACAACGCGAGGAAACGGTAATTGACGCAGAGGTTCAAATTTTGGAACTTGTAGAAGAGGATCCAACTTTAACCCCCGATATCGCGAAGCGTGTGGGAGTATCCCATTTTGTGGTATGGAGGACATTTAGAGATATGAACTCACATCTCTATCACTATCAATGTGTCCAAGCACTAGAACCTCAAAATTTTGCAGAGCGAATGCAATTTTGTAGGTGGATTTCAAGAAAACACGCGGCAAATTAGGATTTTTTAAACGTTCTGTGTTTCTCCTATGAGTCGTATTTTACCATAAATGGAGTGTTTAATTTAAAAATATGCACTATTGGGCACGCGAAAATCCACGTGTAATAAGAAGGGCGCATTTTCAACGACGGTTCAGCGTTAATTACAATTACCCGTTAGATTAAATGGTGATGAATACTTAAATTTTTTTTAACAATCATCTGTAGAACGTTTGCACAACCGTTCGGCGAACGATCGCCAAGTCTTCCAATTTTTGCGCGAGCCTTATATACGAAATTGTTTTTTTACAACACTAGCTTTCCCTATTTTGAGTTTAATAGTACCCTTGAAGGAATAAACTCGTTTTGCCTTGGTCACTTGGGTTTAGGGTTTCCTGTCTCATTTAATTTTTTATAGAACTCGCTTTCCCTCGGTCATTTGGGTTTATAGGGTTATCGTTTAAGAGTTACTTTCCCTCGGCCATTTGGGTTTATAGGGTTATCCTTTAAGAATTTCAGCGTTCACTTTGCTTCCATTTATTGGGTTATCTATGAAAAATCCCTGCCTATCCAATAAAAACGTTGAAATTACGCCACTGCAAATACCGCGGACTGCAAGCGATGATAATTTTATTAAATAACACCAAAGAATGTAACAATCACCGTTCCAACATTGTTAGCCACTTTATTGTCCTTAATTGGGCAGAAACTTCCCGACGCCCACGTAAACCACATACGAGGCGAACACAAGAATTTTGAATTCGTTGTACAAGTTGAATGTCAGAAATACACTACATCAGTGAAATTGAAATATGAAAAAACCAATGCATCACATAGTACTTTTCTGGCTGAAGAATTCAGTATCTGTCTTTGTGCATAAATGAGTTTCAAATTTGCAAAATGCTACTTTTGTTTTATTTGATTTGTGCTTAGAAAATCTTAGAGCAGCATCTATTTCAAGTCCTGATTTTTTTGTTGAATTAACACACTCTATTTTAATGTCATTTGATGTTATATTCAAATTATTTTTTATTTTTGCACTTGTTCTCTTTCTACCAAATAGGATAATCTTAGATTTTAAAGGATTGATACTAAGACTATGTACATCTGACATTTTTATCAGTGGTCTTAAATCACGGTCCATTATAACATTTGCCTCTTCAATGTCCTTAATATCGAATGATAAGTATAATTGCGTATAATCTACAGAGCAGTTTCTTATACAGCTCATCAAATGAAAAGGGTACATTGTGAAAAACAGGGGCCCTAGAATAGAACCTTGTGTCACATCACACTCAATGTCGCTAGGAGATGTCATTTTACCATTAAGTATTACTTTTTGCTTTCTTCCGGTTAAGTAACTATTAACCAAATTTTAAAAAGAAAGAATAATAAAGGACTACCATAATTAACATTTACAAAATAATTTCTAATTTCTGTTTAAAATACAGCATCACAATAAACTCGTAGCCGCATAACTACAGCCCACCCAGGGCAATTTATAATCGCCCGCAAATTACCAGCACTACATTCAGTTGCAATATGGAGTGCAAGTGCACAGACTTATACGTACCTACACTAAAGAGACGATATACGAAGCGATCCGTGCAGCTCCGACTCGTCGCCAAACATTACTCTTCGCACAAAACTACTTGCTTACAAAACCGTCGTAAATATTCCGGAGCTTGTTTTCTCAGAAAAGGACATTATGTTATTGTAGTATTGGCTTTTGAGGCTGTAAATTTGAGAGCAGTTACAACCACTGTTCACTTCTTTAATATTTGCTGAATAGCTGGATTCTCGAGTCCTGATATGTAGTGGTATATCTAATAAACTAACAGGGTACAGTTTGTTCACATTATCTTGTTCAAACAGAGCCGCTATTACGATAAGAGTGTCTGGCTTTTACGTTTAACAGTTTTTCTTTAGGATTACAAAGCGTTTAATGAAGGAGTATTAATGGATGGAGAAATTAAAATACTTTATAGGAACGTTGAATGAATACTAAAATTTACCATAGGAAAATGTGATCTTACCAGACTTTTTATACCTACTATTAATTTAATTTAATTTATTACCTGCATGTATTACATAATTTATTAACTCTATCTCTTTTATTAACTTCGTTTATCAACTCAAAATCTAGTTTTAAATAGTCAAGAGTCGGATGGAAATCAAAATAGTTGGTGATTCCTAATAAAATATTGGAATGTTTATTGCTAATATTTTTGTATTTTGCATTACCTTGATAGCTCGGTATACAGGGTAGTGTCTGCAAATATTCTCTAGGGGTTCTTCTTTGCGCTTCCACTGTAGCATTCTTTTAAGCATGATAACCAAAGGTCGGAATTTTTCAGCGTTAGCAGAGTCGGACTTGACTTGATAATTAATTTTGCAAGAAATGTTATAACAAAAATGTGGTGTTTTGACAATTGTAAATTTATAATTGTAATTTCTCTCTTTATGTTATCCCTATTTATAACAGTAACATACTACCTTTCGTATTTCTGTTACTTTATTGACTAGAGAAATGTATTTCTGTTACTTTATTGACTAGAGAAATTTTTAATAACAAATAACAATCAGTTGGAACTGAGAAAATGTATTGGAAAAGTACTTACCCCGTGATGTTTGTCTCTTTGTGGTCAGATTTAGATGACATAAAAAAGATATCAAGAGCCAGCATCAGGTAGATACAGTACAGCATAATGGGCAGCGAATGAAAGATGTAATAGAAAATGTCTTATTCGTTTATTTTATTTACATATACGGTGCGACCCATTTTGAATGAAAACAACCCTGTAAAAAAAGGCTATTATCTGATTTTAACGGGGCTTTTTTTAAAAGATAAGCCATCGGAAGCTCCAATTTATGACAAAAATTTAGAGATATACTTCAATTTTCAAGACCTACCATGATTTTTTTTCAATGTCAAAAATTGACAAATTTGAATAGCGATTTTTTTTATAAAATATAACTATTCCACTGGATTCAGAAACATGTCGAATGTGTAAATTCAAAATTTCGTAAAAAAATATTAAATAATGACAGATTTATGACAATATTAATGTAGGTAATATTTTATAATAACTTTTACATGATTTTTTCTAAAAATCAAAGTAACCCATGAAAAATTAACAATAGATAGATAAATTAAGTGGACAGTTTTAATAAATATTGTCTTTTTATTGACTAATGACAGCTAATAATAGGGTGCCATGGAAAACAAATTTTAAAGTGTGACGTCAAATCTTTAAAATATACATATACTCAGAGTATATTGTTATTAAAATTATATAATTGATCAATAATATTATCAAGTATTAGTTAATTAGTTTAAAGTTAAAATTATGGATACTCCAAATGTAGTAGAAAAAATCGGTAAAGGTATTTACACAGAACTTCCCTCTTTGTGCATGGCGGTCACTCTAAGAAATTAATAATTACGAAGTGACATTGAAAATAATAATCAGAATATAGTTATCACTATTATTAAAAAGAAAACCTGATAAGTTTTGGTCAAAAAAATATACAGAGTACTCATCCAACAGCAAAAGTTCAATACTAAATAACAGGTGCCAAATATGAAAGGCTTGCGCAAATACCTTTATAAATGTCCAGCATGACTAAATTATTTCTTGGGATGACCACCCTGTACATTTTTCAATAAAAATATAATAGGTGCGTATGCCAAATACTATTGCCATCTGTCTAATTTTCAATTCCACATTCACGTAGTGGAGTGGAAGTATAGTGGTGGTTAAAAAATTTAATTTTTTTGAAATTTTTCAAAAACGTTGGTAAAAAAATTTTCAAAATTTTTTTCTTCTGAAACAGGTTTAGAATGCCACGAAACGTGGAAATTTTAAATTTGAGCAAAAAGGAAAGTTTTCTTCTATTATAGGTACAGTGGTAACATTTTCTTTTTTTTAATAGCTTTAGAATGCCATGAAACGTGAAAATTTTAAATTTGAGCAAAGAAAAAACATTTTTCCATCTATTTTAGTGGTAACATTTTTTTCAAAAATGCTGAAATAGGTTTAGAATGTCAATGTCATGTCAAACGTGAACATTTTAAATTTGAAGAAAAAGAAATTTTTCCATCTATTGTAATGGTAACTTTTTTTTTCCAAAATGGTACAAAAATGTTGCAAATTTTTTTCTCCGAAATAGGTTTGGAATGTCATGAAACGTGGAAATTTTAAATTTGAGCAAAAAAAGAATTTTTCGTCTATTCTATAGCAAGTAGTGATAAATAGATTAAATTCTTTTTCAAAAAACGCAAATACCTGTACAAATGTCCACCATGACTGAATTATTTCTTGGGATAACCACCCTGTACATTTTTCAATGAAAGTGTAATAGTTGTATATGCCAAATATTATTGCCATCTGTCGCATTTTCAATTCCACATTCACGTAGTGAAGTGGAAGTATAGTGGTGGTTCAAAAATTTAGGTTTCTTTGAAATTTTTCAAAAATGTTGGTAAAAATATTTTCAAAATTTTTTTCTTCTGAAATAGGTTTAGAATGGAAATTTTAAATTTGAGCAAAAAGGAAAGTTTCCTTCTATTCTATAGTAGTGGTAATTTTTGTTTAGATAGGTTTAGAATGCCATGAAATGTGTAAATTTTAAATTTGAGCAAAGAAAAAATTTCCATCAATTTTAGTGGTAAAAAATGTCTCAAAAATGTTGGTGAAAAAAATGTTCAATTTTTTTTCCCTGAAATACGTGGAAATTTTAAATTTGAGCAAAAAACACTTTTTCATCCGTTCTATAGTAAGTAGTGATAAATAGATTAAAAATTTTTTCGAGAAAATTTGTAAATATTTCAAATTTTTTTTTTTAAATTTGTTTGAATAGGGAATTCCATCAATTTTAGTGGTAAAGTTTTTTCAAAAATGGTTTAAAAAAATGTCTAAATTTTTTTTATAAATAAGTTTAGAATAACAACAATTAGTATATAATTATACGAAAAGTGCAGTAAATCGACGAAGAGTATAACGGTAAGCTTGTTGTAATTTCTATTTGCGTTTTCTATATCGGATTCTATTTTCTGCCTTAGATCATTAAAGTTTGAGAAACATTCTTCGTCGTCAAATCAATATTGCGATTGCTGTTCCAGACCTCATTCTCTAAGATACTCTATGCCGATGAGAAATAGTAATTACGAAACACCTGTAGCTACCTGCTTCTTTGTTCCTTCTTTGAGTGTATGGCCTGATTTATTTTTTGTTTTTAGAACATGTAATATCTGTTAAAGTTTCACAGCTGAAATAAATCATGATCATTTACTTATATAGATATTCAAAGTTTCATGCATCGCAAGGAGTGCCTCAAGCATCTGTACTTGGACCCCTTTTGTTTATGTTATATACCTACGATTTAAAAGATAATATCAATATAGATAATTTATATCAATACGCTGATGATAATTCCTGTGTGGCAATAGAAGAATCTGTGGGGGCTTGTACAAGTAAACTTTCCCAATATCATCAAATGTAATCAAATATTGTGCCTCGAATGGATTGAACATAAATGGAGGTAAAATTATTCTTGTTATGTTTTCTCCAACTACTCAACCAGATTATTCATTGTACGTCAAATTAAATTGTTCTTCAATTACACAACTAGAAAGTGTAACATTTCTTGGCATAACGCTAGGTAGTAGGTTAAACTGGTAATCGTACAATAATACCCTGATATCGATATTGAATTCGTCTCGTTATGTAATACGATTTATGAGAAACCAACTCTCCATGGATTGTCTATTTTGCATGTGTACAAAGTGTTCTAGAATATGCGATAATATTCTGAGGCTCTTCCATATACTGGCACAAAATATTTATCAATAAGAAACGCATAATTAGATGTATAATGAATGTGTCTTGCAGAGATTCATGTAAACCTTCATTTAAAAAATTGGAAATACTTACCATCTCGTCTTTGTATATATACAAATTAGTGTTATTCGTTAAACAAAATAGTACTGAATTACAAGAAACAACGATGTGTATCGAGTTACGACAACGAAGAACGGGCCTGATCTTAGAGTACCCTACCAGGAGAATTAAAATCTATAAATAACATCCACTCTTTTAAAAAACTTCTAAAATTGTACTTACTAAAAAATGCATTTCATTCGTTCAGTGATTATTTAAATGCATAAGAACAAATAATTTTATGAATCATAATTGTATCTGTTATATATTAGTATATTGTAGTATTTTACCATTAGTTTTAAGATAATTTTAAGTGTATGTTTTTTACCTTAAATTTTAATGTGTCTCTCGTATCTTATTTTATTTTAATAAACTTAGATATTTTGTAATCACTTCTTGAAAATGCTGATGTCTTTTCTTTGTAAGATCCATAACAATAAAGTTTATTATTATTATTATAAACATCTGATGGTATTGACAAGAAATTGGAAACTATATATAAACATTTTCACATACACTCTTAAGTATCTTTGTGTGTATTCATTTCTCAGATAAATGAATTTATTTAATTATAAAAATTGGTGTGTTGAACTAGGGAGCACAAGCGGCCACTAAATGTTTATAGAGGCTTTACCACAGAAAAATCCATATAAAACTCGTGCGACTTTACGACTTGGCAATAAAATAACAACAGGTCAAGTGGAAATCTGGGAATATGGTTTCTTTGCTATAAAAATTTAACAATCATGTCATAACCACCTTACCAAATATGAGGGAGAAAATGGCGAAGTGAGGGAGCAATTTGCCGAAATCCTATCTACAGATATTTCATTTAGTATCCGACAATACTTTAATGTCTTTTAGGTGCTAATATAATTTAATAACATCTTCAACAAGTTCAAGATATAAGTAGTCTAGAATAAAGAAACATGTCTAACTAATCAACTGAAAAGGATGGAGACAGAAAAGGGAAGAATTGAAACCTCCGCAGATAAATTCGTAGGATGGGCGAACCTCGATTTTGCAAGAATGGCATTTGAGTTTCATATTGCAGAACAATTGCCCGAAACTCCTTCACAAAAGAAAAATAAATTCTTTGATGAGAAAGCATCTGGTGAAGTTCCGGAATGTCAGAAAGAGAAATTCAGAATCGGCTTTTATGGCGTCATAATTGATACTTCAGTAGAGTCAATTACCAGGAGATTTTCAAGCAACGCTGGTTTATGTAGGGATTTGGATATTTTGGACCTAAATAATTTTGAGGAAATCGTCAAGGGAGAGCTTCCTGAAAACTCTCTGAGAAGTTTGTCACAGAAATTGTTAAAGATTGACTACTGCAACTCCTACAAAATTAATGGAAGGAATGGCAAGCTTTGTAGGTAACTGGAAAAACTTCAACTTAAGAATTGAAGATTGTATAAAATAGATTACATTGCATTTGATATCAATACACAAGACATGTTTTCATTTGAATCAGACGTTGACGAAGAAGGAACTACTACTGAAAGCAATTACGAAGTATTCCTGGAACATCAAAGATAAGTTTGAAGTCGAAATCGTGCACCAAATCTAAGTAAATGCAAATACTGCATCATCTGCTGGTATATTACTGTAATTTTGAAATACTATTTTATTTCAAGGGGCTTATTCTATATTGGCACTAACCTATCAGCATATGCTTTCATTGCCCATTTCACAAGTAGCTTGTAGCTTGTGACCAGACGTTTTCTACTTTAGAATTCATCAAAAATATGCTGCGGAATACCTCACCTGATAATCGACTAGTTATTTATGTTGATGAATATTGAAAACAAGGTGTTAATAATAAAGAATGAAAATTAAAGACACTTTATTATATTTCGTTTGTTTTATTATTGTTACAATTTTTATTTATTTTTTGTAATCACAGCTTTAGCCGGTTAAAGAAACCGCGGGGTAGCTTTGTCAACTTTTTACGGGCGAGCCAGAACCCGACTGATCGTGCTGCAGGTTGCTCAGATTGCACTTTATTGAGTTTCATAAAAGCAGATTTGAATATCACTTTTGTCCGATTCGTTGAGTAGTCAAGTCGACTATTATATTCAGATCTTCACTGCATGTAAGTACACATTATCTTATCACCGCCACTGGCTCTTGTCGACGTTTTTATATTAACACCTATAAAACTATTCTACAAAAATGTGTGTACTAAAGCAATACATTTTAAAATAATTCCCATTAAATGTATCAGAATGTAATTAATATTTTCCGACTTGGCCAAGTAAATTTCAAGTTAAATTATTATCAAAGTAGGTGCGTCCGATTTAGGACATGTTAAATTCTACCGATTTTATCCAAATAGCTACTACGTTCCAAAGAATTTCCCGAGGAAAAAATAATATAGATGATATATCGAGAGAATACCGTTTACCGTTTATATTATTTTAACTTGGACCGTTTTTCATTGCATTGAGTTAAAATAATATCTGCTGTTCTACCCAGTGGGTGGAAATTGTAATTACCGTATATTTTATTTTAACTATTTCGTACTTAAACAAATTAAAATAAAATTTGTCTTTGCAAAATAATGTTTGCAAAATTTATTATAGTGCTGTTGTTCTACTGAGTGAGTAGAAATTTTGACATACCGTTTATTTCGTTTTAAATATTTCATACTGATACAAATTAAAACAAAATTCACTACTTTGAAATAATTTTTTAGAAATTTATTATAGTCCGGGAATTGAGAACAAAATCTAGGCTACCACAATTAAATTAACTATCTTTATATTCTGATACATAGAAATCCGAATAACTCCGACAAGATACCACGTGGCCGAATCGCATTTTGTTTAATAAAGGCATTCAGCTGTTCGGCTTGAAGCACTTGGCAAACACGGCATGGAGTGTTAATGTAATTTTATCAATTTTTAACCGAACCGAAATACCACCGTTCTGATTATTTCTGTCTGTCCGTCTAGACAAAATAATCTTCGCCGTAAGATGATACCGAATCCGATAATTGTTTTATTTTTTCCGATCCTAGTGTAACTTAGGTTACACACCGCACCGAATCCGAAAACTGTTTTATTTATTTGGTATCAGTTTTATTTAGTTTTGCCAAGTTGTTCACACCTACAATTCTGACCGTTCATTTAGGCATGATTATTGCTGTAAAGAATTCTTAATTTGCCTGGTATTTGTACGCTGCCCGTTTTTATTACTTACTGTTTTTATTACTTACTGTGCTGTTGTCTTTTTTCGCTTACCGTTTTTTTTTATTGCTTCTCCGTACGTCATAAAATGGCGCCCGAGCATGGAACTAATTAAATCAAATTAAACTAAAATGACATATCTTAAGTTTTACTTCCACATCCACGTGGTGGATTGGAGGTATAGTAATCGTAAAAAAATTTCAAATATATTTTTTTCTTGAAATGGTTTTAGAATGTCATGAAACGTCGAGGTTTTAAATTTGAGCGAAAAATGATTTTCTGCCTGTCTGTCGGTCGATCTGTCTGTATGTCTATCTGTAACTTTTTTTGTTCGCACGTTTTCTCCGGAACGGTTTAAGATATTGATTTGAAATTTTGTACACGTATATATTATAACGAGATCTAGAACTGGATTGTTTTTTGAAGATATCCTGTGAAGGGTTGGGGGGTAAATAAGGTTAAATAGGGGAAAATATGTAAAGCAAGCTGGTAAGAGTACAGAAGATGTATCTAATACAAGCCAAGGCTTCAAAATTTTTTGTAATATTTTTCATCCCAATTCATTCATTCATTATTATAATAATTTTCAACCCCCCACCACGATTAGTCCATTATTAAAGGGGTTGACAAAATAAAATTAAGATATTCATTTGAAATTTGATAGATTATATTTTGAGATGATTCCGTTGAACGGTTGAGGGTTAAATAGGAGTAAATAGGGGAAAATAAGTAAAGCAAGTTGGTAAGAGTACAGAAACTTGAAATTCGGTGTATGTACTAGAAGCCAAGCTCTCAGATTATTTATAATGTTTTCCAACCCCCACCACCCCTATTCTATAATTAAAGGGTTTGATGAAATAAAATTGAGATATTCACTTGAACTTTGGTACACGTATGCACTATAACGACATCTGGAACCTGATTATATTTTGAGATGATTCCGTTGAAGGGTTGGAGGTTAAATAGGGGTAGATAAGGGAAAATAAGTAAAGCAAGCTGGTAAGAGTACAGAAACTATGGAAACTGGTGGAAAAACTGATGGAAAAAATATTCGAAGAAATTTTAAAAAATGAGACAGCTAGCAAAGGTTTACCTGTCAGCCTCTGCAAGTGCAGTTTACAGTAACCGCTTGCTCTCAGAACAAAAGGAGCCGCTTGTTAACTGATAGAGCTCAGAGCCAGGCGTTTCTGCATCATACTCTACCAATAGTGACACCGCTAACTCATATAATAAACTGTTCAATAGAAAGTAATATAGTTGAAACATCTTGGAAAGGGGCTATCATTATACCCCTACCAAAGAAGTATCCACCAGAAAGTTATGCTGATTTCAGTCCTATAAACCTTTTAAATATAATGTCAAAAGTTCTAGAAGAATCATATTAAAGCAGTTATTATCCGCTCCCACGATTTATTACCACAAAATCAGTAGGGTTTCCGAGCTCGCCACAGCCCTGTCACCACACTCGTAGACCTGACCTATGACTTTATAAAGGCTATTGATGTATCTCAAGTTACAACTACTGTAATGTTAGATTACACAAAGGCTTTTGACTGTTTACATCACGAACTGCTGCACGAATTGGGTAGACTTGCCTATTTAGGAATTAAGTCGGTAAATTGGTTCAGAAGTTATTTATCCGGCAGAACTCAACAGGTGAAATTATATTGCTCGGAAAAACCACTGATGTCTCAAAATAGCTTTTTCAAGTCCAAACGCTTAGCATCTACTGACGATTCTTGTAAGTTAAATATAATTAGTACAGAATTACTATTCGCAAAATCTGCCTAGAGTCTGGGAATTATCTTTGATAAACACTTAACGTTTGAAATTCATGTTACCAATTTACTGCAAAAATGTTACGAGAAGCTGAAATTGCTCTATGCCCTTAAATATATTTTACCAACAACTACTAAGTTAAAATTACCAGAATTTCCTATAATATCTCAACTTCAGTATGGAAACGTCATTTATGGACCATATCTTCTTACTGCCGCGAAACAACGTAGACTGCAAAAGTTGCAAAACTCATAGTTCCAAAAAATATGAATCGTCTTTCATTTATTTAGCTGCCCTCTTGTAGAACGCAATTCCGGATCACATCAAAAGTCTGTCTTAACAAGGATATAATGCCAAACAATTATTTTTAAGTAACTAATTAAAATTGTTTGAATTTGCACTTTTTGTTATATGTATATTTAAATAGTGGACTACATATTTCTATCATTTGTTTTTTATTTCTTCTTTTTATGCAATGCTAATTTTGTGCTTATCTTTTACTTTTTGTACTTAATGTAATTTTTTATTTGAGTTTCTGGTTGGGATTAATACCAGCATTTGCTGACACCCCGCCAGGTTAAATAAAGTTTATTTATTATTATTATAATTTTTTTCTTTTCGCGTTAGCGATGCTGTACAGTTCTCCCGTGTCTCCGATATTCTCACGGCGGAAGCGCCAGCGAATTATCTAAAACCACTCCCCACATCCCGCAGGGTTAGTGGTTGTAAATTCCAGAATCGTAGACGCAGAGATCCCAAGACGACTGCCTTCTGCATTTGACCTGCCAACCATTCGGCTGATTTTTGGCAGGCCGGTATGGTCTTCAATGCTGAGAGCAGCGTAGGCCTCATCCCACCGAGAACGCCGATTATCAGGACGACCATCTTGACCGAGTAGTCTGGGTATAGCGCTCGGAGCTCATACCGGAGACCTCGGTATTTAGTCCGTTTCTCCTCCTCCTTCAAGGTGATGTTTGTCTCGGCAGGTGCCGAGAACTCGACGACATACATCACCTTGGTCTGGTGGTCGAGAAGGACTATGTCAGGCTTGTTGGCTTGAATCAGCCAGACGGTCGGAAACGAGTCGTTCCAATAAATTTGGCACTTCTCGTTCTCGACAACGGACTCGATCTCTCCGGGAACATAAGGCAGCACTGGTGTTCGGTCTACCTCGTACGACTGCCGAAGATAGTAATACAGCACTCGTAAAGCCGCGTTATGTCTGTGGATGTAGGCCGAAGTCGCGTAAATCGGACATGCAGATAGTAAATGCATGAGCGACTCCGGAGCTTGATGGCAGGTCCTACAATTTAGGTCGAGGACCTCTACACCCATAACACGACTGCGGTAGACCAAGGTGTTAATAACACCATCTTGGCAGGCCACAATGAATCCCTCGGTCTCCGACTGTAGCCCTGCTGACCTTAGCAATGCGAAGGTCAGCTTTGTCGATAAACCAAGTGTCTCTATGTTGTTGTAGAACACTCCATGCATGGGTTTATCGACGTGCCGCCTGAACAGATTTCTCTGGGGATCTTACATATCCTGCTGAATGCTTCTGTGAATATGCATCATCTTGCGGGTACCCCTATCCTGGATGTGATGTTGTTGCACACCCAGGTACGTGTAGGTCTCTCCGGCATCCAGATGTCTTAGGATGCTTCCGTCTGCCAGCTGCGCATCTTCAGGGAATAGCCCGCATCGTCCTCTCTTGAGGTGGACGACTGCACATTTGTCCAACCCAAATTCCATGCCAATAGCCCGCGTGTACTCTTGGACCACCCTAAGAGAGTTTTGGAGTTCGCCCTCTCCGGAGGCATACAGTTTATTTTTATTATTATTATTATTATTATTATTATTATTATTATTATTATTGATTGCGAATATTGAATATTAATAAAAATGAAAATTTGCGTTTTGTTTTGTTTGTTAAGAGTTTGTTAAGTTACATAAATTAAATATGTAGATGTACTCTATTTAAGTATAGAAAAACTTTTTTTTTCTTTTAAACATTCAACCGTAACACTTTGGATTTTATCATTTTGATGAACAAGACCATGAAAAATTTATCAATTTTTTATTTTATCCCATTCATAAATAAACCGAACAGTCGGCCGAATACCGAATAGTGAGAAAGTGGCCGAATAGGCCGAATACCGAATAATTATTGGATTCGGTCCCATTTATAATTATTGCAAAAAAAATTAATAATTTTTATTATGTGCTTTCATTAAGCAAAAAAATGTCTAAAACGAAAACAATCCCACCCCTCTGGGGACGGTTGTTTAAAAAGTTTAGAAAGAAAAATAATTTGAAAAATGATTAGAGAACATTTCAAAATTCAGTTATGAACTACGTTGCAAAACTAGCTAATAGTCCTTAATGTTTATAAACTCGTCACAAATGCACTAAGATTATGAATAATAGTTAGTTTGTTTTGTTTCTGTTAACACTAGCGCATACCAGGGCATTTCCCTGGTTTCGCCACCACCAAAATAACTGACCAATTTGTCTACTGGGGGATAGCTAGAGGAATTCGCAATATCCGGGGATCTTACATATCCTCTATTCCTTTCTAAGACATACACTCGCTTGCGGCATATTTATGGCCAGCCGAAGTGAATGTGCGGTGGCAACACGTGATAGTATTTATATTTATTGTTCTATTCCCACGTTATAATAGCTCGCTCTTTTTTCAACTGTTGTATTCAACCATTATACGAGAGATAATTGTTTAACGTAATCTCCTGTCGAGATTTTATAGATAGAAATCTAATGAATTAAAAAATCGAATAAATTGCTTCATACTGGCTGAGCAAAATGGATCTCAAATAAAACGAGATTTACCTGTTTTTTTATCTAAGAAATTGTTAAACGGTTAGGTTTTATTGAGAAGACATTTGTTAGTACCGCCCGAGGTAACATAACCCAAAAAGGTTGATTTAGTCAAATGAAATGAATGAAATCTTCAGTTTGTGAAGTTTTGAGAAAAAGAAATAATTATTCGAAATTATATCCTTCCATTTTAAAGAACAATTTTTATGAAAGTTTTAAGAGACTGCTTCTTTTTCGAAAAATGTTCAGAGTCCTATTTTAAAGCTTATAAAAAAACCGCTGCCTAAGGAATCACTACTTCCACGTCCAGATTTTCCATCCAAGTCACAAACATCTTGATTAGATTTGCACTCTAGTATGTGAAAATTATTGGTCATAGAATTTTAATAATATTTGGGGCAGATGTCATATAAAAGTTTGGCGCGTTGGTTTCTACCATATACGTTGAAAATGAAGAATCTAGTTTACCATACTTGTGTCTCCTATTCAGAAACTACCACCTCAAACCCCTTCAATGGAATCATCTCAATAAAATGTCATTATATAACTTTCCAGTTAATATCGTAATTGTATGTTATCAATCCCATTAATAATGGAGAGGAGGTGGTGGGGTTTGAAAAATATTAGAAAGTAATCTGAGGCCTTGGCTTCTAGCATATATACCAAATCCCAAATTTCTGTACTCTTACCAGCTTGATTTACTCATTTTCCCCTATTTACTCCTATTTAATCCCCAACCATTCAACGGAATCAACTCAAAATATAATCTAGTTCCAGATGTCGTTATAATACATACGTCTACCAAATTTCAAGTGAACATCTCAATTTTATTTTATCAACCCCTTTAGTAATAAAGTAAGGGTGCTGCGGGGTTGATTCAGATATCGTTATAATACATACATACGTGTACCAAATTTCAGATGAAAATCTAAATTTAATTTTATAATTTTTTTTTAATAAGGGAGTGGGGTTCGTGGGGGGAAGGAAAATATTATTATAAAACTAGGGGCCATCGCTTCTAGTCTATACACCATATCCCACATTTCTGACCTCTTGCTTTACTTATTTTCCCCTATCTACCACTATTTAACCCCCAACCCTTCAACGGAATCATCTCAAAATATAATCTAGTTCCAGACGTCGTTATGATACATACGTGTACCAAATTTCAAGTGAACATGTCAATTTTATTTTATCAAGCCCTTTAATAATGGAGTGGGGGAATGAAAATATTATAAAAAACTTCAGTCTTTGGCTTCTAGTACATACACCGAATTTCAAGTTACTGTACTCTTACCAACTTGCTTTACTTACTTTCCTCTATTTACCCCTAGTTAACCCCCAACCCTTCAACGGAATCATCTTAAAATAAAACCTAGTTCTAGATCGTTATAATACATACGTGTACCAAATTTCAAGTGAATATCTCAATTTTGTTTTACCAACCCCTCAATAATGGGTAGGAGGTTGAAAAATATTATAAAAATCTGAGGCTTTGGCCTCTAGTACATTCACCAAATTTCAAATTTCTGTACTCTTACCAGCTTGCTTTACTTATTTTCCCCTATTTACCTCTATTTAACCCCCAACCCTTCATCAGAATAATCCCAAAATATAATATAGTTCCTGATGTCATTATAATATATGCGTGTACCAAATTTCAAGTGAATATCAATTTTATTTTATGAACCCCTTTAATAACGGAGTAGGGGGGTGATGGGGGAGTGAAAAATAACATGAAAAATTTTGAGGCATTGGTTTTTAGTACATACATCAAATTTGAAGTTTCTGTACTTTTACCAGCTGGCTTTACATATTTCCCCGTATTTGGCCCTATTTACTCCCGAATCCTTCACAGGATATCTACAAAAAACAATCCAGTTCCAGATCTTGTTATAACATATACGTGTACAAAATTTCAAGTCAATATCTTAAACCGATCCAGAGATAACGGGCGGACAAAAGTTACAGACAGACCGACATTTTTTTTCGCTCAAATTTAAAATCTCGACGTTTCATGGCATTTTAAATCTATTTCAAGAAAGTAATTTTTTGACATTTTTTTACGATTACTATACTTCTCAACCACTGCGTGAATGTGGAAGTAATTACCTGTACAATACATTTTTAGATTTTTGCTTCCCTCGTTAAACGCTGGAAAATACTGTAATTGATAAAAAATTACTTTACATATTTTCTTCAAATTTTCACGTTCTAAACTGAAGAAATTACGAAAGTTAAGGTCTTTCAATGTCATCTGTGTGCCTGTCTGTCCATCCGTCCTTCCCTTCGCCCGTTCGTCTGTCTTTCTCTCTGTCTGTCTGTTAGCGTTATATCTATAAAACTGTTTGATCTAGAAGCAAAAAATTTGGTAGGTAGTTGACGCTACTCTCAAAGAATCACACTATCCTATTATCGAAACATATTCATTGTGAACACCCTAAACAAATTATTTATCTATTTATTCCATACTTACATTGTTCAACAGGTAGAATACCCAATTACAGAATAGGGATAAAGGCGTACAAACGCATTATTTAAGTAAAATACAAAATGTACAATGAAATAGAAAGTGACATGAAACGTTTAATTAAGAATAAATATAATATTAATAATAATAATAATAGTAATAATAATCATAATTTTATTAATCTGGAAAACAGTACTGTTTATAGACAAGTCATTACAATGATATATAGTGATGATTACAATTAATTAATTATGGAATTAAAGTAATAATATGGTTAAGAAAGATAAAAATAAACAATGATAACAAGATAGCTGTCGGACGATATTCAAAAGGAACAAAATAAAGAAAGAAGGAAGAACTCACTGTTCTTCTTTCAAGTTAAAATTACACATTATTTAAAGCATAAGTGTTACAAAATGGATAAAGATCTTGTATATTGTAGAGACAGGCACTGATTAAAAGTTTCTTTAGTATTTGAATTTTTTTACACCAAGCACTTTTATATTTATGGGCAGGGTATTATAGAACTTTAGGCCACCGAACTCGTTTTTTTTTTAGTCTAGTGTATGGACAGATTAGATTTTCTTTATGCCTTGTATTGCGGTCATGTACATCACTATATGTTTGGAAACCATTTAAATGTTGTTTTACATAGTAGACATTTTCATAAATTATTAAGGAAAGAACAGTCATTATATTTAATTGTTTAAATAATGGTCTACAGGAATCACGGTGACTCTTCTTAAGTATTCCTCGAATCGCTGCTTTCTGCAGAATTAGTACTCTTTGTGGATATTCGCTGCAGTTCCTCAGGATAATGTTCCGTACTTATTGTGGATTGAAATATGGCATAATAACACATAAGTGCAGCTTAAGCGTTTATGATGGAGGTTATCCTAAGCATGAATACTATAGAGGAGAGTTTTTTACATAAATTGTCTATGTGGCTTGCCCATGTCATTGAGGCATCAATATTAACACCTAAGAATTTGGTGGATTGGTTACAGGAGTTATTTACTGGGAATGTCATAACATCTGTTTTGTTTTCATTGAGGAAAAGTTAGTTGTTGATGAACCACAATTTGGCTGTTGTGAGCACAATTTCATTGATGTCCTTGAGGTTTGAATATTTCGGTGTTCTGATACTAAAAGTAGTATCATCTGCATACACTAGGGTTGTTAAGGTAATATCGTTGACTTTCATATTGTCTGATAAGTCATTGGTGTATATGACAAAAAGAAGGGTGCCCAGAATTGATTCCTGGGGGACGCCTAGTTTTATATATAGTGGCGCGCTGTTCGTTCCATGACAGTGTACTACTTGTGGTCTATCTTTTAGGTAAGATTTAAGCAGTTGGAGCGCTGGCCCTCGGATTCCATAATATTCGGGCTTTTCTTCTAAAATTGAGTGTGACACGCAATCGAAGGCCTTTGAGAGATCGATTAAAATAGAATGGCATAATTGTTTTCCTTCAAAAGCTTCATATACATTTTCTGTAAATTTTAGTACCGCATCCGAGGTATTTTTATATATAGACATATATATGCATATACTCAAGCATACAAACCTGAAGCATATAATATTTGCTTCAGGTTGGTAATATCTTGTTTTGACTGCCGTATGGAACATCTAGTCATGCTCTTTCTTTATCGGTGTTTACTTACCATAAACTATATATGTTTGGCATTGACCTATGCTAAGTGACAGTTTTTAGATATCAGATGGTTTATAGTGCTTCAGGGGTAGCAGATAAATTTGGCAAGCATGTATTGTTGTTTTATAGAAGCAAACTCCTACAATAGGTTCCGAAATATGGGGGTGGTCAGTTAATCAAACACCCTGCATTTATTTTATTGTATTTGTTTACTAATAAGAAATACATCAAAACAAAGTGATTCAGAAGATTTAATATTTTCAAATAAAATGAAATGCTTCGATTTTGGGATATGGCTGTTATGTAATAAAATAATATTTATATAAATTTAGGTTTTTAACAAATTGTAACGTCTGGAATGCTCGATAGCATCCTTCGTTACACTGTTAATATTTATTAGAAAAATCATAAGTTATCGGAAATATTATTCCCACAAACCTTAGTACTAATAGAGTGCACTTACTCCTTATACCATGATGAACGTACGTCATCTGTCAGAGTTAACGCTCGCGAATACTAGATAGCGCTCCAGGAATGATATTTCAACTAAATAACGCCGGGTGAAACTCTTTCTCGTTGAACCATTGAACTAATAAGACGTATTTATAATTTCGTTTGACCTGTAAAGAGGATAATAGAATTTGAAAAACCTCGTGATGATCACATGAGGTAAGGTTTTAATTATTATACCGGCAAATACCGTGTAACATTTGAAATATTGTTTTAGGTTTTTCTCCTAATCATAATTATAAAAATATTTAATTTTCTCATAGTTTTCTTATGAGTTTTTCTCATAATCATAATTATAAATGTACGTAACTTTTTCATAGAGTTTTTCTCATAAAGTTTTTCTTATAATCAAATTGAGTTCCGTCTAATGCTAATGCATGTAACGTAGAAGCCTTTCAACGTTATATTATTTGCTTTAAGCAAGATTTGAGATTATGCACATTCAAATTGCGGTACCTACTACGTTTTCCACTAAGCGAACAATTTTCATATGAAGTCAACCTTGCTATACTACATTTTGGATTGGAATATATGAAAACATTCTGGGCGAAGAGATTTTCTTCATTTTGTCTGGGCGACAATCTTCTACGATTTCATAACCTCACAATGGGATTAAGGCAGCCACATGTGAATTTATATCCATAATCATCGGAGAACAGGACCGTATCTAGGAGTTCTCTCCATCAGAATAACAAAATAAAAGATAAGTACTTTTAATTGTTACCAATAAGAGGGATTATTTTCACATGATTGTTGAGCTATTAGAGCCAAAAGTGTCTAAATTTAACATATTAGATTCAAGTGAAATCTATTATATTTTTGGCTATTTGCATTTTAAATCCGTTGTTATAATTAAATCCATTGTTGTATATTAATTCGTAGTTGCTTGTATCTGGAATTCATTGTCGCAAATACTTCGCCGTAGTATTGTTTCGTAGTTGCTTTTGTCGTGATTCCTCATGATTAATATCTTATTGTAGTACTATAATGCACGTTTGTTAGTGATATCGTAAGTCGTGGTTCAATTTTTGTCGTAACGAGAGTGTTTAAGTTTATGAACTTTGAGATAAGGTTACGAGACATATCTTTTGTAATATAGTTATTTTCTCTCTCGTAAAGAATCTCAAGTTCCTAATTTTGTTGTAATATATGATTTTTAATATTGAGATAAATTTACGAGACTTATCTTCTGTAATATAGTTATTTTGTCTCTCGTAAAGGATTTCAAGTTTATCTAATTTGTGTAATATATGATTTTAGTACTGAGGTAAAGTTACGAGACGTATCTTTTGTAATATATTTTTGGTTCTCGTACACGCCTCAGATTTGCCTTGCCGTTGTGCACATTGTAATATAGAGTATCTTGTAATATAGTATATTTTCGTGATATAATTTCTTTTGCATATATTTTTGTCTGGTACTTTGCTATACAGTATCGTTGATGCTGGGATAGTACTTTTTTTTTTTGTAATATAATATTTTGTAATATAGTACTATTGTATATATGTAACTTCTGTCTTTTGTTTATCTTTATCTTTAATTTTCTTTGATTACCGTAAGTAATCAATGGCGCCCAGGCCTTGAACTCGACGCCCTTTTGCTCTCCGTATCTTTACTCTGCTAGCCAGGTGAAACACTTGAACAGTTGGGCAACATTTTAACATCGAGTAAAACCTTCTCTAAATAGCCACAAAATATGGTATACAGTGTGTCTACGGATGGACTTAACCATACTTTTAAAAATGTATTTTTCAGTTTTTTTAAAAAAAGTTGTTCTTGATCATTTCTTTTGCTTGCTATATAAATACAGCTTACTTTGAGAAACTTAAATTTCGTTCTACAGGGTTCGCTAAAAATATAAAAATGGAAATTTGCAAAATTAAAAATGTTCATATCCCACTTTAAGATGAAAGAGCTTAGAAGGGGTAATCGAAAAGCCAAATAAAGTTTTTTTTCTCGATGTTGGTATGAAACAGTACTCTATTTTTCTTTAATTCTTGTTAAACTAGAACAATATTTCTTTAATTTCATTCCGTTTTATAAATTTACGACAGTTTATTTTTCATCGTTTTCTTTTAATATCGATAATATTAACTTCGTATTGACTTTTGAAGTTTGGAGAGAATAACATTTGTTTTGTCTATATAAGAAATAGATGATGGTTGATTTTGTTTCATGTCATTAAAGCTGCAATTATAAATATGGAGGTGGCTACATAATTTGTTAGTACTGCGGATCGTAAATAAAGGTCAATTATTAAGTACGTTGGTACGCGGAGTAGGTAAATAAGAAACTTAGGGATTAAGAGAGGATAATCTGGCAACGTGAAAATTGAGCTTAATAATTATTTCAGGTGCAACAAAAATCATTGTGTAACAATTTAAACAAAAATACTTGAGAAAGGTACGTACGCCTATCCTCAAGAGTGGTCATAGAATACCTCTCAAGCAAGTTACTTTACAGAAAACCAATCACTGGATAGGTACTGTCGGAGTTATAGTTATTTAAGAAGTCTATGTTGAACTGCCTCCAAGTTATTTTTGTGAACATCATAACTGGAATACCAAATTAGCGATGCGTATTCAAGATAAAGATAATAAATAATTTTTAGAATATCAGTACTAGTGAACTCGAGTCTAGTACGAATGATGAATCCAAGGACTTTGAAAGCTTCAGAGATAGTTGTTTTTCGACATGATTAGTGAAGGGTAATTTACTACCAAAAGTTACACCGAGGTCACTAAATGTTATAGGTCTTTGAAGTATGACATCTATCTTGTAATCAAAGATAATATGTGTTTTTTCGAAAAACGTTTTTAAAGGAAAGGTTACATTTACTAGGATCCTTGAATAATTTTTTTACTGTGCCCCAAGTGTTTATTTTGTCAAGGCAAGTTTGATGTTGAAAGCAGTCATCGATTTCATTAATTACTGTAAAAATTTTTAGATCGTCGGCATATAATAGCTGAACCAAGTCAATTTCATTCACTATGTCGTTAATACATACGTCATGTGTTAGGGGCCCCAGACTAGATCCCTAGGGAACTTCAGAAATGCAAATTCTATCGATTTGAACCCATTTAGTGCAACGTACTGACTCCTATTTATTAAATAAGGTTTCAACAAAAGGAGCAGAGAAGTCGATTTTTTTCTAATTGATTAAGTAGCAACTGGTGGTCAAATCTATCAAACGCCTTGGAACAATGTGATAGATGACAATAATATTTGGCATTTAGTTAAAACAATTCTCAACAAGGAAACCTGCTATACTTGTATTAAAAAATATACATGGTGATCACCCTAAGACGTAATTAAGTGAAATGAAAATCTATAAAGGTATCTATACAAAATTTCTCTTCTTAGCACCTTTTATTTATTATTTATTTTTCTCTAGGGCAGTAGTCAATGACAAAACACTTGATATACCTTTAGTTTAAAATAGTAATAAACAGACTAGTCATCCCACAGAAGACTAACTAATAAATAAACGGTCCAAAATAGAGGGGGAAGTTTATATAAATAACGGATTTAAAAAAATATAATTCGTGTTCTTGCCCGAAATCAGAATTCCTTTGTAAAATTTGTTGTTAACTAAAATTCTTAAATGAGTGAAATCCCAAAGTTACTTATACCTTCTAGAGACAATTGAATATCCTGACATCTATAACTAATACCAGAATTTTTCATTCATCTCAGGGACTTTTGTTTGAAGTATGCAATAATTGAATTTTATACTATTACAAAAATAGAGCTCCAAAAATATGTTTAAAAAATTTCCGCCATGATGTTTTAAAATACAATACTAGATCTGAAAGATCCTGAAATCGAAAGGTTTTACTCGATTATTTTATTGAATAATAAGAACACATTTTTTTTAAATTAGGTGCTACAAATTAAAATATAAATTAGAATATACAGACTGTCTATTTTACGAGGGCCACACCAAATATCTCGCTTAATATCTATTGTAGAAGAATAAAGTTTTAGAAACAGTTATCCCATTTTTTGTGAGCTATATTTCAGTAAAAAGAAATTTGAAATCCATAACCTACTTTATGAGATATATTACAAAAACCTGAAAAATAGGAAAACCACAAACGGTTATAGCTTCCTTATTTGAGGAGATACGAAAAAAGTTAAAGGAATGAAAGTTGACGGCAAAGACAATAAGAATAATAACGTGTAACAAAAAAATCGAAAAATGCAGTTAGCTTTGACATACGCTATTGTGCAAAAATGAAAAATACATATCTCAAAGTAGGCCATGACGCCATTAATTCCGTTATTTTTTTCTCATTCCAACGATATAAAACATGTCACAGAAATTTTAACCGATAGTGTCAATATTTAATATTTTACGAATACCACAATTCATATAATTGAATCGTAACAATCAGCTGTGCCATAATAGTAAAAATTCACTTTATAATAATTATAATTCCGTAATTATTTATTACAATTTAATACAAACCAATAAATATCTCATAAATAAAAATACAAGTACAAAACGAACATCCAAAGAAAAAAACGAAAAACTATGTATAACAGTACTACCTACTACTATATTGAAAAGAAATTGTGTGTATTTATTTTTCTAACTACAAATGCTCAAATTGTGCACCATGCATTCTGACACATAAACGTGCTCTACGAGACACGTCACGCATTACATTCTGGAGCATTTCATGAGTAATTGCCTCACATGCGTTTCGAATTCTGGTTTTGATGTCCTCAATATTTTCAGGGGCAGTTTCAAATACCTTGTCTTTAATGTAACCCCAGACGAAAAAATCCAAGGGAGTAATATCTGGTGATCGAGCTGGCCATAGAATGGGTCCATAGGTGCCTATCCAGCTATCTGGCATAACTTGATTTAAATAATTTGTACATATTACAGCAGTGTGAGGTGGAGCCCTATCTTGTTGAAAATATGAATAATTTAATCTTTCTGCCACTGTTAATTCATAAAGAAAATCTTGAAATTCCTTTTGCAGGAAATTAAAGTATCTACGAGCGGTTAATTTGCCATCATAAAAATAAGGTCCAATTACTTTAGTCCCTAAAAGACCCAACCAAAAGTTCGTAGAAAATCTTTCTTGGAAAGCAGTCTCTCTGCACCAATGTGTATTTTCTCGTGTCCACTTATAATGCATATTTCTATTGAAAAATCCATTATTAAAAAAATTTGATTCGTCCGACCAAAGAATTTTGCTACATATCAGCGCGTCATTCCTTTTCTTATTTAATAACCATCTACAAAATCTTACTCTCCTTGGCTTATCTCCCTCATTTAAATGTTGAACTTTCCTCATTTTGTAGCATCGAAATCCGTTTTTTTTCAATATTTTTCTTGCACTGTCTTTTTTTATGCGACAGTTTCTCTGAATTTGTCTCAAAGAGGTTTCCTCATTTTGGTTAACATAATTCATTACTCTATTCACTTTTCTTACATTATCCGCAACATGCGCTCGCCTTACTACTTTTTTTGAAAATGAACCGTGCGTTTTTAGATTTTGAACTAACTTCCTAAACATAGTTCGATTTGGCTGCGGAGCATCTGGAAATCTATCTCCGTAAACCGTGACTGCCATCTCAGTGTCAAAATTGCACTGACAATAAATGCTAATGATATCGAATTTGTTATTATTGGTGTACACCATAATTACTGATATAAAATTTGTCTTAGAACTCGACAACGCAACATACAGCATACAACAGTGACAATCTGTCAAATTTATTAATAACTGTATACATTGTTTTTCACTAATTATGACACAGCTGATTGTTACGATTCAATTATATGAATTGTGGTATTCGTAAAATATTAAATATTGACACTATCGGTTAAAATTTCTGTGACATGTTTTATATCGTTGGAATGAGAAAAAAATAACGGAATTAATGGCGTCATGGCCTACTTTGAGATATGTATTTTTCATTTTTGCACAATAGCGTATGTCAAAGTCAACTGCATTTTTCGATTTTTTTGTTACACGTTATTATTCTTATTGTCTTTGCCGTCAACTTTCATTCCTTTAACTTTTTTCGTATCTCCTCAAATAAGGAAGCTATAACTGTTTGTGGTTTTCCTATTTTTCAGGTTTTTGTAATATATCTCATAAAGTAGGCTATGGATTTCAAATTTCTTTTTACTGAAATATAGCTCACAAAAAATGGGATAACTGTTTCTAAAACTTTATTCTTCTACAATAGATATTAAGCGAGATATTTGGTGTGGCCCTCGTAAAATAGACAGTCTGTATATTATATTGTGGCAAATTGAAAATAAATAAATAAATCAATGTAAAATAGCATCCAAAGAACCTACAGCGAAAATTCAATATTAACTAATATAAGGCAATGGTTCTCTTTAAGAAAAAATTACCCGATTATAAACTGTACGTGAAACTGAAAGACCCCAATAAAATTATATAAAATATGGAACGCCACTGTCTCGTAATATAAAAATTACTGTATCACAATACAAAAACTGCTCTTAATGGAATGTTCTGCCTCAAAGAGATCCCCTAATAAATGTTTTTGTGATTTTATTGTGGGTCAGATATGAGTAAAGAAAGCGTTTTTGTGGTAAATAAGTTTGTCTAGGTAAAAAAAGACGAGGGTTTCAACATCTTTGCAATAGTGAAGCCCATGAATGAAAGGCAAGGGCGTCCATTTTCTAGAAGTTTCTATTCTCTGGCCGGGACGCGACACAAAGGGAGCCCGGAAAGTTTGAAAAGATGAAAACGTGAGAAACGTCCGGCATGCAAGAGGAATTCCCAATGCGGTCAGATCTTCGCACTTGCCGCGTTGAAATATATTTTCTACTCGTATCGACAGAATCTTGGGATATACATAATTTTATTTTATTTTACATTTTATCAATGTATCTCCAACAAAAATGGAAAATAGTATGAACAGAATTGCAAAAAAATATGTGTATACTTAACAGTGAAGTTACAATTTCTCAGGGCGAAATATTTTTATTGTATTTACCAAGGAATATCATTGCATAAATTAAATTATATGCAATAAAAATATTTAAAAGAAAGCCTTTATTTAAAAAATACAGTTACAGTTAAATACAGTTTAATTCATACATCCGTCGCCAATTAAAAATAAAAGATTTTTTACTTTTTAGTACATTTTTTTAAATAAAAGTTTTTCTACAATTTTTTCTTATAATTATATTTTTTATTCTTTAGTCTTCGCTTAATTTACAGACAACCAGACAGACAAAACACTTTCATTTGGTATCCATGTCCGGGGGGTTGTGAAGAAAATGCTATCAGCCATCCTAGGGCGTCCGCCATATTGGATTCAGAATAATGTTAATGTAAATAATGCCACAATTACCATTTTATTTGATACAAGTATCAAGGAGTTGTAAAGAAAAAGGTAATCCGCTGTTGCGTATTTCCACCTCTCAGGAAACACCCTGCATGAATCCGTGGGTTCTAAATAATTTCAACAAAAGATAAACACTTTATTTAATAATTTACTGATTATACAAAACTTCTTAAATAACATTTACTTTATATTTAACCTCACTTTTTACCGAACGTCACTTCTATAAGCTTCTTCTTAATAGACTTCTCCTTCCGTGCTGGTAATCGCGCCTTATATACTCCGAAATTGACTCTCTAGATCCATCTAGAAATAATCAAGAATCTTCTCCTACCACACTCCAGAAAAGTCCATTTCTTTCTACTAGCTTCCAGTCACTTACTAGTAGGCATAGGCGTATCAATTTCCAGTTCCAAGGGGGTGTAATTCATAACACCGCCATCCTGTGACGTCCGCCATATTGGATTTAAAATGACGCCACATAGTTTATCGTATTCTACTCGTTGAACCTTTTCATTGGTTACCTATATCAAGGGGGTTGTGAAGATAAAGGTGATCCTGTATCCTGGGGATGTCGCGTCGACCACCGTTACAAATCCAGTTGTAACGATATTAGATATATCATATTGCATTGGCACCGGACTTATAAATGTGTGAAAAATTTCAAAGTTCTAGCTCAATTACAATTAGTCGAAATTTTGAGTACACGTCCGCCATATTTGATTTAAAAAGATGTCACATAGTTTATCGTATTTTGCTCAACTAACCCTTCTGTTTGATACTCATATTATGGGGGTTGGGAAGAAAAAGGTAATCCGCCATCTTGGGACGTCGGCCATATTGAATTTGGAAGGATCTTAGATATTCACACTGTCACCGGACTTATACACGTGTTCAACATACAATCTAACAAGGCAAGTTAAATAAAAGTGATTGATAATACAAATACTTTAGTATATAATTTTAAGTCACCAATTTTTAAAATCTATATTAAAATGTTGCAGAGAATCCGCATGGGTAGTATGACGCCTTAAACTAAAAATCATCGTTTCTGTTTCATCGGTATTTAAAACCAGTCGATTGCTTAAAGACCAATCTTGAACTAGGAATACTGTAGCGAGTTTCATTTACACCCACACATTTGTGTGGGTGTAAGCCAAAGTTGTATCATATGCCAAATGGGTGAATTTAGACATGGAACTATTCTTTGGTAAGTTGTTGGCATAAATAAGGAAAAACACTGACCCTAGAATAGAGCCTTAAGATACACCAAAATTAACGTCTATTCTGTTTGACTTGGCATACTACGTAGTAGTAAAAGGAATATATAGGTATTTTCAATGGGAGGTCATAGTGTCATCTTTGAAATGACCTTTTTAATATCATGTGCAAATTATTAAAAACAGTTATTAATAAACTTTTCTGAAATTTTACTAATGTGCTATATGAAACTTTCTAATTTTCTAATACGTATTTGTCAATTTTCTCACATTTGTAATCGCGAAATGATTATTCTCTTCACTTTCCTCTATTTTTCACGATTCAGACTATGTATATTACGAAAGTTAAGGTCTTTCAGTGCTGGCAGTTTGTTTGTCTACTTGGTGTCGGTATGTCTATTGACACTGTAATTACAAAAATATTTAAAGGACCATAATGATATTTGGTAGGTACACATTACAGACTTTAATCAATTCTATGCAGTAAAACTAAAATTTCCAGAGATTTTTTTTGCTGGAATGTGTAATCATTACAAGAAATGTAATGAAATGTTTTGAATTCAATTAATGTGGTGGACAGCTTTTGTTTAAATAGAAGTATGTTAAAAATTGTGTTTTTGCGGATTTTCTTGAATATATCTGGTTGCATAATCCGTATTGTAATAAAGAAAAAGAAACAAATTATTCGTCACGAAATTGAGAAGAAAAAGACTAGATCTGCTCTACCATTTTGGTCAATCTGTCATGGTAGAAAAGATAAATGCATTTGAGAGAGGTTCTTTTTAAACAATTGATGATGACTTGAACAACAACGCACATATTTTAACGGAGCTAAACTATCAAGCCAAACATCAAGTTAAAATTTTTATAGTAACGTCTAAGAATCAATTACAAAGTTGAAAATAAAATTGTTGATTGTTTATCCGAGTCAATAGGCCAGGCGTCAGGTAGATTAACATCGTTTTAAATCGAGCAAAAGATTTTACTGTTGGAACCACTTCATTATAGGCCTCTTTTAGACATAGGGTACAGCCCTCAATTGTTGGAACTGTCTCAATTATTGGCACTGTGACACTATTTCTTAACATATGGAGATCTTGTATTAAATCCATAGAAACTAAGTCTACGGTCAAGCTTGCGACCTGGTAGCTGCGACACGAACGCTGCGACCAGGTCGCAAAGATGTGTTACGTGGATTCTTATGTAGGTGGCCATAGTTGCGATCCGCGACAGCGACCGATTTTAAAAACGCTCTCTACCGCGTTTTCGGGTCGCCGCGACAAAGACGCTCCCCATTATTTCTTATGTAGATAGCCATACTAGCGTTCAGGTCGCAATAAGTCGGGTCATTGCAACTCAATTTTCAGTTATTCGCTGTCTGTAACAAAGACAAACGAAGATATGCTCATTCTAAGGTATGAAAAAAATCTTTCACTGTGGTTCCTGAGAACATTATATGTAATAATATAAAAATATATGAAGTATGAAATAATGAAATAATGCACGAAACTGTCCACAAGTGAGTCTCTGTGCATTAACAGAATGAACACTGTATTTCCTTTGTCTCCGCTTTTTTTTAAATAACGCTAGTAGACAGCACATCATCATTCATCGGTACTATGATTAAATTGAACAAAAACGCCCTCGGATTGTTACAATATGGCGAGGCCACAAAGTTCTACATATCTGCGATCTGGTCGCAACGTTCGTGTCGCAGCGACCAGGTCGCAAGCTTGGCCGTAGACTAAGTATTATCAGAAAATCGTTCCTTAGTATGCAATCTACTATACCTGCAGCTTTATTCTATAATGGATCATGTGAATTTAAGTGTGGTTGTATTGAAAGCATATAAGATTTTACTGTTTTTCAGTAGCTCATGCATGATTGTATAATGCGATAAGCATCAATTCTTTTATTTATGATTAGATAATTCGATTTATACCACATGAAAACGTTTTAAAGTACTGTTTACCATCGCTAAAAATGCGGTTTTGCTTAATTTACGATGATGGGTGCCAATAACAGACATAAACATTTGCATAATTTCTAATAATTGACATTACTGCCAATAATTAGTTTTAGAGGGAAAATATTAGAATTGGTAATTTGCACATGTTTCTTTTTGTTCAGCACGATGCCAAAAATAAAAAATAATGGAAAATATTCGAAGTCCTATACCGAAGAGGCAGTTCAAAACGCTTTGAAATCCATCAATAACGGACTGCCGCAAAGGCAAGCAGCTTTGACATATGGTATTCCCAGATCAACGCTCCTATTCCGTCTAAGTGAAAAATCTTTCAGAAAGTTGGATTCGAGAAAGTCAAAGAAAGGGGTTTCCTAAGCGAAAATATGACATTCAAGATAATGTACCTGGTGAACACTGATACCAGTGCTTTTTGCAACAACACAAAAATTTAACAAATCGAATTCCAGAAGCAGTTACCTATTCAAGTGGAAATGTTTCAGATAATGACATAAGAAATTGGTTTACCAACATTGAAGAGTATTTAAAAGAGAATAATTGGTTTGATATTCTTAAAGACCCTCCTAGGGTATATAACGGAGACGAAACCTACTTTATGCTCTGCCCTAAGAAAAACAAGGTGATTGCTCCAAGAGGAGCAAAGAATGTGTATCAAAAATCGAACAAGGTCCATCAAAATCTAACATCACAGTAATGTTTACGTTTTCTGCATCTGGATTGATAACACGTCCTATGGTAATATTCCCATATAAGAGGTTACCTAAAAACGTAGCAGTAAGTGTTCCAAAGGAATGGGATATTGGAACGAGTGACAACGGATGGATGAAAGCTGAACTATTTTACGAATATATTTCGATATTACATCCCCATTTAATAAAAGAAGTTAAATTTCCTATCATATTATTTGTCGATGATCACAAAATTTACGAGATCTATGAATTAAGTCAACTATGTAGTAATTTGCAGATATTATTAGTGTCACTGTATCCCGATGCCACAAGAATTATACAACTCGCAGATGTATCTAGTTTTAAGCCTTTAAAAAACTTTTGGGAAAAGGCACTTATCAACTGGAGAAGAAACCCATATGTACAGGTTACCAAAGCATATTTTGCTTCAATTCTTGATGACGCTTTATTTCAGCTCAAAACTAATACCGTTTCAAATGGATTTAGAGCTTGCGGCCTTTGCCCATGGTATCATAATACAATTGACTATACGAAGTGTCTTGGAAAACAAAAAGACAACAAAACATTTGACATAACTCTCTCTGAAGGAAATCGTGTACCATTTTCTTTTGACGAATTAAGGTCTATGCAGTCCTGAAGTTATTGCCGAGTTAGAGCAAGGAAAGCCAAATGAACAGGTCGAAGATAAGTGGAGACACTTTAACATGTTGCTGAATATTTTTAATAAATTAAAAATACTTAACAAGGAAATGAAGTTGACCAACCAGTAGCCGAAATGTCAAATATAATTCTTATTGATACTCTTGCAGAACCAGAGAATGATATTGTCCAGTCAGTAACTGTTATATCGGATATAGTTCTTGATAAGGTTCCGAGTTTCCATGGGATTAACTCAACTGAAAATATTAATATTGACATCGTTGATGATGCAGATCTGACAAATGAAGAAATAAATGATATATCAATTATTATTTTAGAAGACGATATTGAAAGTGAATATACGGATACAGACATTTTGCTCAAATTTTAGTCATTAGAAGAAACTTTCAATTATAACCAACGCGAAGGAGATGGCGCTCCATCTCAGTATTTACCGACATGAGGAAACCATATTAGGAAACTTTCATTAATCACAAAAGATACAGAACCTAATAAGGATGATTTGTTCGATGAAATGAAGGAGACCTTAACATCTACCAACTGTCTACCGAAAAACAATAAAATACTGAATCGTGGTTTATGTTTTATATGTACATCAAATTTTTCATTACTTATTTACGGTATAAAGTGCCAAAAATGTTCAAGGGCATACCATGCACGATGTCTTCATAAACATAATTTATTTACACAATTTTTTACATGTGTAAGATGCTTGAAATTGCAGAATAATAACTGATGTAAATCTGTCTACAATAAATTCATATTTGGTAATCTAAAGAGTTCAAAGAATAAATCAGTTCGTCCGCTTTCCCCTTGCTTGGTTTCATAAAATACATGTTTGAACGTGTGGATAATTCTATCATAAGGATGAAAAGATCAACGTCTCCACCAACTAAAATTACAGGATCATAATGAGGTGATGTATCTATATTGTAAAATTATGAATGAAATCATAACGGTTGTAAATACGAATTATTTTAAGTGTTCGTAGAAAGCGTGGAGGTGTAGGAATGTGTCGACAAACAGAGCTAATGCGATATGATGCTTGACTTCCCCCGTCTATCTCCCAGGATATTAATACTACATAAAAATGTGTTGGAACGATTTCAACAAGGAATTTACTTATCTTTAATTTTGATACCCATCTTTTTTTTTCGTGGGACCGTTCAGAACCGAGATATCGGCAAGGAAATGATTCTTGTGCGATATTGCCCCAAATTTGGAGGGTGTGCGGGGGGCCGGCGAGGGGGAAAAATTAGTATGTCTAAAATAGGCCTGGTTCCAACAGCCAAATCTTTTTCCCAATTGAAAACGGTATTTACAGATCCTAAACTCCCTGACGACTGGCCAACAAAACGTTCAATAAAATTTTTAATATCAAATTATAGTTTTTTTTATGTAGCAATTTTAGTTTTTTTTTAACCATTGTTTTTAAACTTCTATTTTTTCTTTTAAACAACTCATCAGTATTTTGAACTAAAATAAAATTTATTGGTGTATATTAAAAGTACACAAAAAAACGTAGAGTTTTTCAAATAAGAGTTTTATCTTCACCATTTTCTGGTATTTAAAATCTTTCATGAAGATGTTATAATTTTTCTAGTCATAGAAATTAATGTAAAATTATCGAGTTGAAGTTGTTCGACATTGTACCGAAACGTACGGCCTACTTCCTTACTTTAAGACATTTAATCATTCGCGGTACAATTTAGAAAACGTTTCGTTCTTCTACCACTCTTGTAATGTTTACAATAGGTTCTAGCAAAAAGTTGTTTAATTAGACAATTTCTTTTTAGGTAACTTAGGCCCTGTATTTACATCACTGTATCTGCAAATACCCAAAATAACATTATTGAAATATCTTCTGGACGGAAGTAGAATTTATAATCTTCACAGCAATCATCATAAAAGACTGCACTGACATAAATAATCCGGCAATTAAACAACTTAATATATAATTTTCTCGACAAAAACAAAACTTTAAGAATATAACCTTGGTATGTACTGCACTAAAAAATTTGTATACCTGCTGCAATAAAATGCATTTCCTCACAGTAGTCGCAGACCATGTCATGTAATTGCTTTATTATCTTACTAACTTGTATTTTATTGTGCTATAATTACTCAAAATTAGAGCAAAAATAAGCGGCGGTGTTTAAATTAACAGTTAACCATATCGGTCAAATAATTTCGTATAAATTAACCTCTGGATTCTTCTCTATATGGCACATACGCCACAAAATTTTCTACGTTAAAATCAAGTAGTATTAATGGCTAAATTTCGTAATTCTAAACATGTAATTTATTGGTGAATCTTGCTCATTTTATTTTATTTATTTTATTACAGCCAAAAGAATTTCTCTTTCGTCTTTCTTCAAACGCTTTTCTACTTTTCTTTTTGGGACTTTCTGCTACATGTATTACTTCCACAGCAATAGGACTAAATATGGGGAAATACGTAAAGCAAGCTGGCAAGAGTACAGAAAATTGAAATTTGATGTATGTACTACAAGTCAAGGCCTCAGATTTTTTTATTATATTTTTCAACCACTACCCCTAGTCCATTATTAAAGGGGTTCATAAAATAAAATTGGGATACTCATTTGAGATTTGGTACACGTATGTATTATAACGGCATCTCTAACTGGATTATATATTGAGATGATTCCGTTGAAGGGTTGGGGGTTAAATAGAGATAAATAGATGAACATAAGTAAAGCAAGTTGGTAAGAGTCCAGAAACTAGAAATTCGGTGTATGTACTAGAGGCTAAAGACTTTTTTTATAATATTTTTCAAGCTCCCACCACCCCTACTCCATTATAGGGGTTGATAAAATAGAATTGAGATATTCACTTGAAATTTGGTACACGCATGTATTATAACGACATCTGGAACTGGATTATATTTTGAGATGATTCCGTTAAAGGGTTGGGGGTTAAATAGTGGTAGATAGGGGAAAATAAGTAAAGCAAGCTGGTAAGAGTACAGAAATTTGGGATTTGGTGTATATACTAGAAGTGATAGCCTCAGGTTTTTTTATAACATTTTCCATCACCCCACCACCCTCACTCCCTTATTAAAAGAGTTGATAAAATTAAATTTAGATTTTCACTTGAAATTTGTTACACTTATAACGATATCTTAGATTATGTTTTGACATGATTGCGTTGAACGAGTGGGGTAATTGGTAAATAGGGAAAAATCTGCTACAGGAACTTGAAATTCGGTATAATGTCCTAGAAGCCAAGGCCTCAGATTTTTTAGTAATACTTTTCAACCCCCCACCACCCTTAATCAATTATTAAATGGGTTGATAAAATCAAATTAGGACATTCACTTGAAATTTGGGATACGTATGTATTATAACGACATCTGCAATTAGATTATATTTTGAGGTGATTCCGTTGAAGGGTTGAGGGTTAAATAGGAGTAATTAGGGGAAAGTAAGTAAATCAAGCTGGTAAGAGTACAGAAATGTGGGAGTCGGTGTATATACTAGAAACCAAGGCCTCAGATTTCTTTCTAATATTTTTCAAACGCCACCATCTCCGCTCCATTATTAATGGATTTGATAACATAAAATTGAGATATTTACTTGAAAGTTACTACACGTATGTATTGTAATGACATCAGATTGAGATGATTCCATTGAAGGGGTGAAACGTGGTAGGTTGTGAATAGAGGAAAATAAGTAGAATAAGCTAATAACTTAATTTTTAACGTATATGGTAGAAGTCAACGACCCAAACTTTTCTACGACATCTTCTTTATTAAGTCGATTATAAGAGCCCTATCTGCTGCGCCTAGTTATGTAATGAAGTTGATGTTTTTTTGAGCATCTTCACAACGCCAATATCCATCGCCTTTTAATTCCCGCATTTTAAATAACACAAAGTTCCTCTTTAATCGAGGTAATAAAAATCAGGGCACCAGCATCCAAGTAAAATGACAGTTTGCCCAAAGGTGAGGTTATACTTTCACCCTTGGTTTCGCTCCCTCACAACTTACCATGAGAAGCAAGTTCTCCGATATTTGGCGTGATGTGACCGCTCCCACAGTTACATATTACGCTAGTTTGGTTTTTAAGAGAACTGCGCCCACTTTCTGATGAAAACATGTGCTCACATCACATCACACCGATACAGAATAGCTACCCAGATGTGTTCATGCGTGAGAAAATGGCAGTATAACCTCACTTTGAAATGAACTGTTATTTCATTTGTGGCATATTTGTTTACTTTAGTTTTTTTATGTTTGGCTAAACGACGAGTGTAATAATACCTAAAGGGTAGATATTAGCGGACGATGGAATTTGCCGATATATTAATCGCCAATGAGTAATAGGTGCAGAATGCAGAAGAATGTATTGAGGAAGAACATTAACTTCTTCAAATGACTAATCCTTTCGGTTCAAAATGATGTAATATGTATTTGTATGTATGTATGTATCTCAGGTTCTAATTCCTCTTCGATTTTTCGGATATGGTTCTTACCAAGAAATTACTGGCTTAGCAGATGGGGTTTTCATAATTAAGTTAATCAAGAACTTGTTTTCTAATATACAATATATTAATCAAAATAATGAAATTATTATAATACAAATAAAATTTACTTTTGAGCCATTGCTTCAAAATTTTATTAGAATCTCCAGGGACAGCAATTAAAGTTTCCACGTTTTTTGGCAACTTGTTGTGAATTATAAGATTCTATTTCTTATATAAGGGTTTCTTGGGTCACTGATCTCAAATTTTATGTTAATAGTAGTTATCAACATGAAGATGCAAAAGATCACCACATGAATAGATATATAAGAGACAAAAATCGTCAGGTTTTTTTTAAATCGCAAAAACTGTTGATCATGGTGTTACATTAAACTTTCATTGTTAACAACTCTTGCACAAAATTTTCTTTGACAACCAAGACCGACATTACAGCTACTAAAAGAAATTATTTTACAGCGAAAAAACCACTTTCGATTTTTGGTGGCTTTGGGAGAATTTGACAGAAAACAAAAATTCAAACTGAATTAAAAGAAAACTAGCAAGCAGAAAATTTGAATAAATGCAAATTTTGACTAAGGTGCATCAATTCTACAATGTCATACAGGTTTCTTTTTGGTAATGCACATTTTTTTGTGTGCCTGTGCAATCCATTGGAAAGCAAATTAAGTTTGATCAAAATTGACCGTACACCCGAATTTTAGTACCTATATATTGCACGGAATCCTTTCAATAACGAATACTATAATAGAGATTAAGTCACTTGAACTAAGAAATAATCTAAATGAACAAACACGTTTATTTCTAACGCTGACAACCATTGTGGAAAAATATATTGTTTTTTCATGTTTGTGCATATCTACACACATATAAAAAATATCTCAAGGACCAACTATTTATCGTCAGTCCAATGCTAATTTCAACCGAAAAACAATAAATCATGAAGTGTCTAAGGTAACTTAGATATACGAACTATTAGGTAGCTAATTTGATTATTACGATGCAAAAAATGTTATATAACAGAAACAGGTAGTTGACAAATTAATTTTTACCTTGTATTTTAATTAATGTTTGTATTGATATGTCAGAACATTATTAATAATTACGGCATGAATGCCAATCATGTCAAACAGAACGCTTGCCTTATAAGCTTCGGATTCTTATGAATTTTATACAATAGAATACTTAGTCTAGATAGTCATTACGTTGTAAAATATTATTAATTACTGTATATTTTATTCTCAAGTCGCATTTTCCTTTGAATTACATACCTTAAGAAGAGCGCAAATAAAGCTACTGAGTATACATTACACCTAGAGGTAAATAAATAAGTAATGTAAAACGTAAAAAAAATAAGTTTTCAGGAATCAACAAAAAATTCACTAAAAATACGAAAATAATGTCAATAATAATAATAGTTTTGTTAATAAATGTAAAATTGTGGGGAGTTCGACTAGTAAACTGTCAAACTACAGGCCCATGGAAGTAGGTGTACCGCAGGGATCGGTACTCTCTCCCCACCTGTTCACCATCTACACCTCCGACATGCCAAGAACCGCAAGGACCTCTTTGGCGCTCTACGCAGACGACACGGCCATAATCGCAAGATCATGGAGTGCAAGACTTGCCACCCGCAACCTCCAGGAAGCAGCATCTCTTCTGGAAGAGTGGTGCAACAAGTGGAAAGTCAAAATCAACGCGGAGAAGAGCAAAGCCATCCTCTTCAAGAGAGTCAGGAAGCAAACTCCCATAGGACACGTCTCCTTGAACGGCGAGAACATTCAATGGCACGATACCGTCAAGTACCTTGGCGTTATCATGGATCGAAGCCTGACGTGGAGACCGAACACGGAAGCGATAATACAGAAACCGAGGACGAGGAGGACTCTACTTTACCCTATGATAGGTAGACAGAGCCAACTCAACCTGAGGAATAAGCTCACGCTTATCAGGACCCTCATTGCACCTATTCTGACCTACGCCTCCGTTGCCTGGGGATACCAAGCAGCCACCCATCTGAAGAGGATACAAGCCGTGGAAAACGTCGCACTCCGGTGCGCCGTGGATGCACCATGGTTTGTCAGAAACGCCGACATCTTCAGAGACCTGGAATACACCCCAGTAACTGAAGTCATCCGGGACAGAGCGAAGATCCTATACGCCCGTGCAGCAGAGCATGGGAATCCGCTGGTCAGACAGGCGACTGACTATGACCCCAACGACGCTCCGAGGCACAAGAGGCCGAAGCTCCAGATCCTGGATAATGGGTAAGTATAACTAACCCTTTATCTGTTTCAGCCCGATCTGCAAGCCACACCGCAAGGAGACAATGACCAAAAAACATCCAATACCCGATCCCGGGGGACCAAGCAAACTACCAGCTCGGTACCCTTACCCTAGCCCGTGCCGGCTTCTGACGCTAAGAAAGCGTCTCTGGCCGAACACAAATCCTGAACTACACAGTTCACACTTCCTTCCGACAAAATCGGAGCACATGATGCCAATTGGCATCCTGGGCTTCCGACTAGTCAACACCCCCAAATCCCTTTCAAACTCCGAGAGGGCTCGGTAACAGCCGTTCCCTCTAACGACAGACGAAAGACGCTCCTGGGAGCCTATACATGCCAGCGAAGAAAGAAGACCAAGACAGAAGAGTGCCAGAAGAAACGACCCAGCTGGCAGGGTCCAACAGCCAGGACCAGGGGAGGTTTGCTAACATCGCCAATACTGTCCGCATTTGCGGGGGGGGATAGGCGAAAAAGCAGGCCCACCCCTTACGAGGCCGGTCCAGGTCTACAGCGATGATTGGGGCAAAGAGCTCAAGCTCGACCCCTAATCATCCGAGACCGTCATCTTTAGTCAAGAATATTGGTGACTAGTAAAATGTTTCGGTTTCTAAGTATTTCACCGCCCTACGGTTTTACATCTATTAACCTAATTATTATTTTCTCCTTCTTAGTGCATTTTATTAACAATTTCAGCAGGTTTTTAAAGATGTGTCTTTTATTTTTTTAAATTATTTATTTATTTTCCTGATTCCTCTCACGGGGGTAATTTTAACCCATTTAGCCAAACCTTTCAGGTCATTTCCCTCATCCCCTTGTTGTCCCACCAAATAATAGGAGTTTCTGCAATAAGTTTTCCAAGGAAAACCATCCTTCACCCACTAAACTCTGAAAAACACCGTTCGGGGCGGTTTCTGACAAATATAGGGCGAAGGAAGAATTTTTCGACCCCTGGACTCATCGCAATCGATTCTCCACCCCAGAAAACAGAGAGGGGTCAACTAGCACCAAAGTGACAGTAACTGAGATAGGAACTTCGTATGAGTAACCATTACGTAATTGCGACTAAATTTACGACGTTGGTGTAGAAATAACTTCATTTGACAAGTCTACAGTCCCTGCCTCGTAATTTCTACCACTAATGATTACTTTATAGTTATGCAACTTCTACGTAGCTTTCGTGGTACATGGGAACGTGGTAGTTACCAGTGGGACGACTTTCGGGTTTTCAGAACTTGAAGGTGGTAAATTATAGTAGCAGCGACTAACTCGCATCACTGAAATGTGACTTCAAAGTTGCAATCACCTTCAAGTAACTTTAATAGTTCCCGCGACGTTCTGGGAACCTTCACTATTTCTTTAAAGTAGTGGAACTTGTAAGTAATATTCATAGGTGTTAATTACGTTACTGCTACCTACAGAACTGTGTACGGCTACTACAAAGTGCACATCATCTCTAAAATTTACCATGAAGTAAATTTCACCATCTAGTTCCCAATGTTGACCATAGATAAAGTTAATGCAACAAACCTAACCTATACATGTTTGCCTAACCTAGACTAGAAGTATATGCTGCTATATTATGCTATGCAACATTTTATGTTCAAAATAAGGCAACAAAATTTAATATTTCAACACAGTTTTATTACACCTACCTTTTCTTCTATGTTATCTCTCACTGTAATAGTATATTATACCAATAAGGTTTATGTTTATTAAGTCGTTGATATATGGCTGCATACAAGTAAATTGCGACATCAATATCGGGAAAAATGTAACCATGAAGTGGCAGCGGCAACTTTGAAGAGGTAATTTGTGGTAGTCACAACTTTGCTACGACTTTGACGTGATGCTACAGTTCCATTCGCAGATTTGTGGTAAATATAAGTTTAAAGTTACGTATTTGCAGTTTTCGTCACTATCGCCAAGTAGCAATTACTTTCAAGTACCATTTCTTGGTGAAAACGACCTTAAAGTCACATTTTCTGAAATACGCCATGTTGATGGCCAAAATTATCGGCTCCATTGTTATAACACATGAACCATAATTTCACAATTGACTAATAAATTTAATTTATCGCCATTTCTTCACCAATTACAACAAATTAATACATAAAAAGTAATGTTAAGTTCCGAAGAACAATAAAAAATAGGTTTCGGTATCTAGTGTGTCATATCTTGCATGACATTATGTATTTTAAAAACAATATTTTCATTAAAAAATACAAATTTTAAAGGCGCGTGGTTTGATTCGGACGTTTTATCATTATGTTTGTCAGTAAAATTGCATTCGTTTTAATTGTGACCCTTAGACCATTGGAAAATAGCACAAGTTTTGCTGCCTAATATTACCTTCTGATATTCTATTAAATTTCTGAGTTAGGGAAATGAACAAGAGCAACTGGAAATGTATTAAAGTGGATCAATAACTACCTCTCTAACCGATTTCAATGCACAAAAGTGGGTAATACCAAATCGTCGTTAGAAAGAAACAACTTCCGAGTTCCCCAAGGAACTGTACTTGGGCCACTTTCATTTATATTATATATATAAATGACATAAAAATTCATCTTTTTGCAGATGACACCTTAATATACTATGACCACAATAATTTCAAGGACATAAAATGTTCACCACTAAATTTAGACACAACAAACAGAAAGTAAATGAATTAAAATCAAAATGGATGTTTGTAGGTAATAATTATTGGTTTAACATATATAAAGAGTTAAATTTAAAAATAGTAATAAATAGGCAGGCTGTAGTACAAGTAGAACAAATGAAATATCTAGGTTTTGTAATTGATAGAGAACCAAAATTCGGAAGTCACATAGATTGCATTTCGAAAAAAATTAGAAAAAAGTAGGATTCTTAGGACGGGTAGCTCCCTATTTATCAACTCCAACAAAATTAACTGTTTACAATTCCTTGATATTGCCTCATTTTACTTATTGCTGCTCTGTACTATACGTTACTTGTATAAACTTTGATAGATAGAAATTGCAAAGCAAAACAATGAAAATAATATTGAAATGTGATAGATACTGAAGTATTCAGAATATGTTGAATTTGCTAAACTGACTGGACATTTTTATTTTGTTCAAACAATGATTTTCATTTCACAAGAACGATGCACTACCTGAATACTTAAAAGACCAGCTAATATTAGTTAATCAAATACATTCATATCATACCAGATCTGCCTTAAACTTTTATGTTTCACCAACTCTAAAAAACTGTGAAATGAATAGTTTGTTTCATAAAGGCATTCGTCAATACAATCTGCTTCCTCAAACCCTTAAGAATCTTAAGAGTATTCGTCCATTTAAAACACATATAAGAAAACTTGTTGACTAAATCTAGGATATTTATGTATGTACATATCGAGGTATACTAATGTAAGTATTATATATCGTATCATTTTATATTTTAAGTTTAGGTTTTAATTTGAATTTTAAGTATTTAGTCGATAAATTTTCAATTATATTTTATTATCTGTTTTCTGAAAAAATAAAGATTACTTTACTTTACTATTAGGAAGAGAAAATTTAGGGAGACAAGATTGATTTGTGAGATTTTATAGTTGGACAGAGAAATTGAGTGTGGCTAGATATGTTGCAAGAAGATGGGTAACGCTTGGTGTGGTGATTTGTTTTTTATGCGAAGTGGTGCACCATACTCTCTAATTCGCGTGATGTAGTTGGTTAGGGTCAGTTCGGATAAAAATGAGACATTTCTTTAAACCATTTTTGGCACTTTTTTGCACATTATTTAATGTTAAAAACAAGTTAAAATACTAGTCTGGTAGAAAAATTAACAATCATTATGACGAAAGTCTCCTTCTTAATTTTGTGCGCTACTGGTAAACTAGCTATACCTATAAAGGACTATATATTTACTTTCCGAAATAAGCATTTAAACATGAACGCATTGCCAATAACACTAAATAAAAATTGTATATTTTCTAGAAACATAATCTTCGATAAAAATTAGATAACATTTATTAAAGCAGACAAATGAAAACATACAATCCCACACATTTGTGTCTGAATAACAAAACGCTCCTGACTGACCGTGTTGTGACCGCAAGATTATAAATAATGACCCATATGCCTTTTCGACACAAATCGATTGTAGTACAGGGTGAATCACTCGAAAGCCCTTCAGAATAGACAATGCTAATTCACTCACTTTTAAATTTTTAGAAGAACAAATTTCCTTCTTAAGAAAGATTTTAAAATTAATAAACCTCGCAACATTTGCCTCAACTCTTTAACCTATATAAATGATAAAAGATCTCACCTCTATATCTTGGAAATGGGAAAGTTAAAAAAACCACAAACGGATATAATAGTATCTCGTCAGAACTCCAGGAGACCATTAAACGCTTTCATATTAGATATCGTGATGTCAAATACCTTATTTCCACTGATATTGTTAATTCACATACACCATATTTGATATCTCACCAAATTATAAATTAACTAATATTACCTCTATATGTCTACTTCTAATATTTTAGGATTTATCAGAGCGACTATGTGATATATTCATAATACAAAGAAAGGTTCTTGAGGGTCATCCTCGTTTTATATAAAAAGCGAATTCTTAACTGCATCCCTCTGCAATTACTGTAACGTTGTTATTAACATAAGAACGCCAAGTAAGCACTTTGCGAAATTTCTGTAGCAGGTTTTGAATTATTTCCATTTGTTTGAAGACACTATCTGTAATAAATATTAACCGCCAACTCGTCTAGAAATTACTTAATGTTAGCAGATTCGCTGTTTCATTATTCTTAATTAATTGCTTAACCTCTTGAGGTAGTAAACTACTAATCTAACTAGTCCAGAAATTATCCCTCTATACAGCCGTATAACTAAAAGTAAGCATCATCTACTACATTTGTGGAGTAAATCCTCTAATATATATGTAAATAGCTTAGTGGAATTGATCATACCTCTCGAAGGTTGAGAACATTTGCTGTGTTTCTGATTCTTTCTCACATATTGCAATAGAGATCGCCTTCGATATTTCGATTGCGTGTAGGTGCATCAGAACAGAAATGTGTCCTTAAAAGTCTTTTCTCAACTACAAATATTTGCTTGGTTATAAGTAATTTGCGTTATGAAAGGCGCCTCCACAGCGTCCATACCCAACCATCCACAGAGCAAGATCGACATACGAGGCTAACAAATAAGATAGAAGAACTTCTGCTGAATTAGGGTTGGATTACATGACACCAAAAATCACTTTGAACAAGTGTTTCAATAGAAACATTAAAGATACGAGGGATTGACCTACTTAGTATGTTACGTAAAGGATTAATTCTGGTACATTAATGGGTTTAGGATGAAAGCAGCAATGGGAGTAAAAATAGGTATAATAAAGTTAAGGGGGTATGTATATAAGCCATTGCTTGTATTCCATAGAGACATTCTGGATAAACATGAATGTGTACGCGACAATGTTAAACGATGATATGTTTACCGGCAGATTTGCATTGTATCAAACAGACGGGCAGCGGTAAAGACATTAGCCTCTAATAAAATATCATCCGGATTGGTATTGTACTGTCATGAACAGCTTAACAGAGGCAAGCTACTCTAAATGCAGGAACTTATCGGAGTAGACCGCAATGTGATCGGTTTTTCAGTTTGTTTTGGGCTTAGTCCTCTGATAATCCGTTTCCCATGTCGATTTCCTGTAATATTCCTACAGTGATTTCTGTATTTTCTTTTGCTTCAGTTTTTGTAGCCTCTCTTGAGGGTTTGGTGATTCTCATCATGAGTTATGGGCCATAGAATGCATTAACTATTCCTTGTTTGACAGGTTATTTAGATTTTTCATTGCGGTCTCCTACGATAAATTCCTGCATTCAGAGTAGCTTACTTCTGTTAAGCTGTTCATGGCAGTACAATACCAATCAGGATATTTTATTAAACGCTAATATCTTTACTGCTGCCCGACTGTTTGATTCAATGCAAATCTGCTGGTAAACATATCATCGTTTAACATTGTCGCGTACACATTCATGTTTATCCAGAATGTCTCTGTGGAATACAAGCAAGTCTTTGTACCCGACTTAGTTTCTTGGTTGCTGTTGTTTGTTACCCTATACCCCCAAACGAAGGCAGCATACCTGATGAATTGTCTTATTGTTCTGTCTAACAGCATTCCAGGTTTATCATATGATCTGCAAGTTACCAATATGATTGTCGAATTTTGTAATAATATCTAAATGTTCGTTCCAGGTTTTGGAGTTTACAATATTCTACCTCTACAGACCTCTGTAGCTGTGTATCTTGAAGAATTAGAGACCTCAACCCTTCCAAATTTCTCCTATGCAACTCGTCACTGAAATAAATATAATTGTTACTAAAACATATGCTCCTGTAAAGAATCACCGAAACATTATGATTCAGCACAGTAGTAATGCCATGATATCAGGAATTTATTAATACGAAGTCATTGAAAAAGTACGGTAACAAGAGTTAGCCGTATTTAATTCTCCCCCTTGGAACATCTTGTAACATTTGTGCAACCTCCCTTAAACGAATGTTCGTTTGCAACCACTCCAACATTACACTTTTAATAAATATTGTATTGATTAGTTTGCTATGGGAATACGAACTGAAAATGTTAAATATAGCTATTTCTCGATTGATCTTTTTGTGAATACGTTCACTTTTTATGAACCCTTCTTCCTTTATCCTCCGTGAATAATTCCTGCAAGTTTTTTATCTGTAAGTAGGAGGGGTCGCCATAATCATCAATTCAAGAGAAAAACCTAACTCGACCGTCATTTTTTCAAGATAGCGGTCATAGTCGCAACGATATCTTTATGAGAAACGAATAAATAATTATGAGAACCCCATCCTGCATTTAACTTTTAATGCAGGATGGAAGTAATATATGAGTTATTCACAGATCAATAACATTGGCTCAATTATGAAAGGAATTGCTGTTTTTGAGGAATTTTCATCATGATCATCATCGGTGACACTACAACCCTGGCTAGGTCTAAGCCCCTTCAAAGATTTTCCGCCATTCGTCCATATCTTCCAATTGACCACTGCTATGTTCCTCAAGCCCTTTTCTACCCCATCCATTCATCGTAGTTTTGGTGTACTACCTCCTCCTTGATTTCCATCAAGCCTTGCTGTTAGTATTTGTTTTGTAGGCCTTTCGTCGTTCATTCTTAGTAAATGCCCTGCACATCTTAATCATCTTAACTTTATCGTTTTTACTATATCGGCATCTTCATATAATTCGTAAAATTCGTGGTTGATTTTGCTCCTCCATACTTGACTTTCCTGAATGGGGCCAAATATTTTTTGAAATATTTTTCTTTTAAAGATTCTCAGGCGATTTTCATCTAATTTGCTTAGGGTCCACGTTTAGGAGGAGTATAATATACATTGTACTAATAAGGCCAGTATATATGTTAATACATATATACTGGTTTTATTAGTACAATGTATATTATACATTTAGATTTTCGTGGCAGGTTTGATGACTTTAATTGTTTTTCGACTCCATAGTAGCATCTACTAGTTATAAGTATTCTTCGCTTTACCTCTTCCTCGGTTTTTCTTTAGTTATTTACTTGGGAGCCTAGATGTATGAACTCTCGTACTACTTCTATATTAAATACTCGTTTATATATAAGGTTTTGTCCTACTTCATTTCTTCCGCCTGCGTCTCGTATCTACAATCATTGTCTTTGTTTGTTACAGTCTATTTTCGTATCTGTACAATTACATTTAAATATCGTAACATGTTATCGTTTTAGTCGAGTCTATATAGTATAACTGGTTGCCTACCATTCGAGCTCCATGTGAGTTACGCATGGTGTTGCTGGTCGTGGCAACGCGTTGCTAGCAACAGACACAGAAACGTACCTAATTTCTTAGGAAGCGAGTTCCGAACGTCTCGATTATAACCTTTTCAAGACTGTTATTGTGAATTAAACTTATTGTTTTGTTAATGTAATTATGGGATACAATATTATGTGTGGAATATAGACGTCGTTAGGAAGATTTATCAGATTTGTGGGTTACGTTGTATAGTGGTCATTTGGAACGTACCCAGGAAGAGTTTTAGTCATTCTCGGATTTTGACAGACGTTTCCGTCTTGGCCATTTTTGGTGATTTTTTCCGTTTGCCTGCCGAAGATAAGTTGTATCACTGAGCACGTGGATAGCAATTTCGTGAATTTGCTCCTTTAATGGGATATGGTGTTGTAGTGAAAAATTTAGCAGTATTTTATTTCGGTATTTACGTATTATTTTCTGTTGGGAAGTAGTGCTACGGAATTTTCCGGATAATTCAACTTGCTGGAAGCACATGGCAAAGGAATTCTTTAAGCCCACTCAAGGTATACCTCTGAAATCTCTTTAGAAAATAGATTTGTAATGTTCGTTATTTCTTTATTGCAGGGCTCTTTGTTCTTTTTAGTTTCATTTTCACTTTTACCTTTACGTTACTTTTATTTGGACTTTTACTGGTATGTTTGACCCTACGTCTTACCTTTTCGGTGATTTGTACATCTGTATGTGAACTTTGGTTTTACTGAAACTTGGTTGGCAAGCTGTTCGTTGAATTTGGAATCCTGAGTTGTACCGGTGAGACTCTCCTGCCTGGTTCCATTGGAAGCTACGCTCCCCTGGTAGGCCTAGTGTAGACATTATGAAACCTGCTGGAGGTAAGCGTCTTTAAATTGCATAACGAGGGACCTGATATAACATCCCACCTTTTACGTGAGGCATAGAGAGCCCGTCAGTTTTCTTGCGGTACTAAATTGCTGGCATTCGACCCACGTAACTACAGTTTTTCCACCTATGCACTTAATATTTTACGCATTAAATTTAAATTGCCAGGAAATATTTTGCACATAACCGATTAAATTTGGAGTAGTTTTGAACACCGCGCTTGCAATTTTCTCACTTTTGTCAATTTAACCTATCGTCACTTACCTAGTTCACATTATTTTGTTCATTTTACGTTATTATTCAGTATTTTAATGTAATCATCTAAGCCAGTATATTTTGGGGGTCATATTTTGCATATCATTAGTTAAGATTTTATTAGTTTTAAGTTATCGTATATTTTGTGTTAGGTTAAGTGTGGGCCACACATCTAGCTATATTGATTGTGTGTAATATTATATCTGTGGGATATGGTTGTAAGCGTACCTAAATGTGAACATTAAATCTTTTATAGTAAGACGCGTATTTGTTTTCACCAGCATACATCCAACGCTCCAATTTGTAGAATTCACTCCCCAAGGACTTGTTTAGTCGGCCGTGTGAGCCTCTTTCGCCACCAATTGAATGCAGATAGGGGACTTGCACGTAAAATATAAAAATTTTGTTCAGGGCACAGGGTGACCACCCTACCCTGCAGTATAGCTGATACATCAGCCTCTAAAGTTAAATTCTTTTTTTAGATATTCTCCTTTTATCTGGGAGTCCTGCAACATGTTTTTTGTTCGTTTATCTCCAAAGTCATTTTTTTGTCGCTTTTGCTAGTTCATTAAAAGCCTCTATGGTAGCCCTGTTGTTCTACTTATAATGTTGATGTCGTCTGCGTATGCCAAAATTTGGACCAATTTCGTGAATATTGAGGTTGAGGTATCTTCCTTACCTAAAATCTGCAAATTTAAATTCTATCAATGCTCCTGAACTTTAAAGAACAATAGATAAAACTTTAAAATTAATGAAATCTATAGCATTTTATCAAATTTTAACGAACATAGGATACAGGTAATGTAAAATAGAGGTAGATGTTATTATTGACTTAAGAGTGAGCAAGGCGGCAAGATCAGTGGGGACAAGAGGTGACGCACCAACTGAAGGAAGATCTCCCTAGCCCAATTTTAACAAAAAATATTCTTCAACAATCCTGTTGTATATACAGGGTGTAATTAGTTTCATGTCATTAAAAAAAACTGGTGGTAGGGAACGACAAGACAAACAAAAAAACCTTATATAACATGGGGTCTAAAGCTCATAGTTTTGGAGACAAAAATAAACAAAAATTTCGCAAATTTTCAATAAAATTTTTTGAGAACTGCTGGAATATTGAGGTAGGTTTAGATCTAGATCTGATCTGAAGAAAACTATAACTCTCCCTTGTGTAATATTTTAGTTACTGTGGGCATTTCGTTATGTACACACGTCCAACCCGCTGTCCGTTATTTTTGTAATTTTTGAATTTCGCGTCATTGTGTATTTATAGTTAAGATTTATTTTATTGACTTACCGTTCAAGTTGTAAAATTCTTGATTACGTACAGACACAACTTACTTGTTCGTTCTTTTTGTATTCCTTTTGGCTTTTGTACCAAGTTTCTATTTTATTTTTCTTTATTGACAACGTTAGTTAATAGTTTAGTGTTTAGTGTTGAACGAAGTGCGTATGTCCTTAATTCGACGTACCGAACTGTGTATTGATGCAGATGCAGAGATTTTGAATCATTTAGGTAGGTAGTAAGCTTTTAACCCAGGCCACTCATTTATGCTACAAATGTTAATAAACCACATTTAAATTTTCTAAATTATAAACAATCCAATATTTTGTTCCAAATTAAAAAACACACATGTAAAGAAATGCTCTGTTTAAACCTCTATGGCTATTATTTGCTTGCAATTGTGCACGAAGAGAGAACTAATTATTTACCTCTTTATACTTGTCTCAGTTCGGTTGAGGCGGTCCATCAAAGGCGCTCGATGATCCTTTGACACCGCGTGTGCCGGCGAGCACTTTTTTATGACAATTTAAAAGTTGTCTAATTGGGAACTATAAATCCATTGCGAAGAAAAGCAGTGGTTCTCAATAGTTGTCTATCATATTAAATAAATTGACCTAGATCAGTTTTTTCAAAGTGCCCCTAGAGGGAAAAGTCATAAAGGTTTTTTGTTTGTCTAGTCGGTCCCCATTGCCACTTTTTTTTAATGGCATGAAACTGATTACACCCTCTATTTGTGTGCAACTTACACTTATTTTCAGATAAATAGCATCACCCAATTTGCAAAAAACAGCTTATTGTTAATCAAATCTTTTCAGTCGACCGGAACTTTCTGAATACGCGATTATATTATATCATATTCATAAGAATATTTAATTTATTTCAAAAATTAATCTAAAAATTGTCGGTCTTTTTTTTTATCAACCAGTTGATATATACGCTACATATTAGGTAATGTTAGTTAATGTTATGTTATGTAAATTGAAGAAAATTCTAGAATACACATACCTACAATGTAAGAATATTAGATTTTGACATGTCAAAGTAATATATGCTTAATGTATATGTTTTATTATTTAATTATTTTCTAATTATAATTAATTTAAATCATTATCCCTGTAATAATTAATTGTGTCCACCCTGTTTCCTACGTTGCTCTTTATATACGATTATCGCACTCACAAATGTTAAAAGACGATGCCGGTTTTTCGGTTGTTCATTCTCTGCCACCCTAGTTCTCAGAAATTTAAACTTGGACCAAACCAGTCATTTGGGTGAAGAGCCTCTTGAACAGGGAAAATTGAAAGAATTTAAATCGGTGCCTTTTTATATATATTTTTAACACCGTATCGCAGTCGAACGTATGATGGAATTTGCCCTGAATACTTGAATACTTTTCGGCACATGTGATAATTTACTTTTCTATTAACGCATGCTGTCTATTTTTAATACGAACAATATTCAACGTTGTTACTAGATTATATCCGCATGATAGTTCGAGAAGAGGTATTTTTTATTGAACTTTGAATACAACTGGAAAATAAGTATGACCAAGTAAAAAAGAAATTATATTTATTAACTAGTCAATCGGGTGCCGACGACTACAAATAACCACTCCATTAACATTTTATTCGTATACTATTTACGAACTGAATTACAACAGCACGGAACCAGTGATGCAAAATTTCATGAAACTTAAAATTTGCGAAAATTTCAGTGACATTTTTATGAAAGTTTCGAAATTCATCTGAAATTGATGAAATTTCTGAAATATAAAATTAAGCATTAAGTATCATGAAACTTTCGTGAAATTTAAATGAGAAATTTAATTGACTAATTCCCTAACAATATGAATGTTAAGTGAAATTTCATTGAAATATTTTAAACCATGAAACTTAAGTTCTGTATAACATTCGCATTTAAACTTGCTAGAGACAATGACTAATAAATCCCATTTTTGAAACTAGTCCCATACATTTTTATTTTTCAATGTTTTTCTTTAATATAAAAAAATATATTTTGTTCTCTCTTTAATAAGATTAGAACTTACAAACATGTTTGTGAAAAGCAAAAATAATTAAATTTAAAAAAGTTTAAACAATGGTTTTCTTTTAAAACTGAATTGCACTAAAAAGTAGAAAATAATTTTTATACATTGATTAAATTACAAAATGATGATGAAAAGAAAACCACTGGATGCTCATAAAATATAATATGTTACCTTTATCAGCAATCATCATTGTGATAAAACGTTATGAATAGTATGTTGTAATATAGCAGCAACAGCAATACTTTATGAGCGTCCAATGGTTTTCTTTTTCATCATTTTGTAACTTAATCACTGAATAAAAATTATTTTCTACTTTTTAGAGCAATTCAGTTTAAAAAGCAAACCATTGTTTTAAGATTTTTTTTAAATTTATTTTTTACTTTTTAGTTTCCTGTCTGCCTCATTTTCTTTCATTCAAACACCATCATTTCGATTACTCTTGTCAAACTTTTCATTTGATATTCATATCAAGGGGGTTGTAAAGAAATAGCAGGTAATCTGCCATTTTGTGTTGGTCGCCATATTGGATTTAGAATAACGTCACCCAAGCTTATCGTATTCTACCTTATATGCCCTTTCATTTGATACCCATGTCAAGGGGGTTGTCACAAAAAGGTAATCCGCCATTTTGTGGTGGCTGCCATATTGGATCTACCATAATATTGGATATCCCATATTGCATTATCTTCAGAACCAAAGTTGTCTGCAAAATTTCAGCGTGATTCGATATAGGGAAGTGGTCAAAAATTCGATCACCAGATTTGAACATACGTACAACATTTCGAGCTAAAGAAGACCATTGAAAAAAATAATAATACATTTTTCAAAATACACGGGTAGGTAATTTGTCAATATATTTACAACTCGAAAGAATGCTCATTTTGGGACAAAGGAAAAGAAGGAAACGTAGCAACATGAAAAGAGATAAAACATTCAGTTCTTCCACCCCCTGATTCAAGAATAGGGTCCCTGTCCCTTGTAGATTCAGATTGAAATCCATATTCTAATACAGTATATTACCATTACGTCATTAATCAATGACCTCAGTTAGAAATTATATTATTCTTATATTTTTTTAATTTCTTATTAATGCAAAAATAATAGAAGCTGGGAACCTAGAAATGAACGAAAGAAATGAAAAGCAGTGGATTCTTATACTTGAAGAATAGCTAACTTAACCTCTAAAATAAATATTTTAAACCAGACTTTAATCCCCATTGGTTGAAAACAAGTTAAAAAGGCGCGCCAAATTCAAATTTCGTTTGATGTAACGGAAATACAGATTTTGCAGCTGAAACTTTCATGAAAGTTTCAAAAATGTGGTAATTTTCAGATTAATCTGAAACTTTCATAAAATTCAGATATTTCAGAAATTTATGAGGGTAAGTTGAAACTTTCAGAAATTTCAAATTGAAATTGAAACTTTCAAAATGAAATTTGAAATTTTGCGTCACTACACGGAACTAGAGGATCTTACGGGATATTGTCAATATATCGCTTTACATTGAATAAGAGAGCACAGAATTTTACAGATTTATATTCACCACTCCTCGTCTACAGTCCACGTGAACTCGGTCCGCCTGTCACATAGAAATATAGGTGGGATTAGATGCTTAGCGAATTTGATTTGTAAACACCAACCTTGTTCAGAGTTTTGCCGTGCCATAATATATAAAACAAAAAAATACATATGAAGTATTTGTATCCTATGATCTGTACGAGGTAGTGCAGTACAGCCAGGCAGCGTTATAAATTACTTAATTCTAGTGAACATTTGAACAAATTATTAGTTTTATTACTGTGTTTGAGTGATTGGTTGCAATTAATTGTTTAAAATGGAATTTTGGAGGCCTTTCGATAGTAGTGACAACGAAACGGACGATTGATACAGAGCCTATACAAGCGGAAGTTGAAAATAAAGACTTGATTACACGTTCAAACTTAAAGGGTTGTTTTTAATATTTACTCGTGTTTAAAACGCGAAAATATTGATTCTTCATATAACCAAATTGTTAAGAGGATTTGTGAATTAACCAAATTTAGCCGTACTGCAATTTTTAGGGTTATTAGAGCGGACGATGTAGTTGATCATTCTATTAAACGGAAAAGAGTTGGACAAAAACTTTTACAATAAACAGAAGGTGCCCACATTAGAAATAATTAGGGATAAGTTACGCGACTATCCAGATTATAAATCGTTAGAGGTGTTTCAAAGTCTAATGAGCTGTGACCTTCATATGCGCAGAGACATAATCCCTCTCGTGGACTCAGTTACTTAACAATATTAAATTTAGTGTCTAAAATTCATCCCGAGCTCTAGTTTATGTATACAGCAAGGCAGCCGTCAGTGTTTTCAAAATACACTTATAACTCCAGACAAACTTTGCCTTTTGCGCATCTCGCGGTTCATAAGATTCTGAAACACCTCTAGATACTGTGTGAAACGTTTTGTTCGATTGCGGTTTTAGGTACAAAAAATTGGACAAACGAATGGTAGTTATGGAATCAGCAGGCATCGTTGATCATTGATACGAGTACCTCCGTAAAATGAAAGAATACGGAGACGCAAATAGAGACATAATTTATCTTGACGAAACATGGTTTCACACCCATGATGTAGTTCAATACGGTTATTACGGTTGGGTAGATAACACCAAAAAGTGTGATTTAAGTGATCCATGTTCTAGGGGAAAAAGAATTATAATTCTACGTGCTGGAAGTAAAAACGGTTTTATTCCAAATGCGTTGTTGTTGTCTGCTAAAAATATCAAGCAATCCTCTGCCGACTACCACGAGGATATGACAGCCGAATTATTTGAGAATTGGGCAAGGGAACAGCTGTTACCAATTATTCCACCAAATTCTGTAATTGTTATGGACAATGCGTCATACCATTCGCGGCAACACAAAAATTCCGAACACCAACACAAGAAAAGGCGATATCATTGAATTTATGAAAGGTAAAAGCTGGGAAATACCAGAAAAAAATACAAAAAGACTTTATTAACTGAATGGAAAGCAAAATTTTAAAAAGGAACATGCCGTTGAAAAAATTTTAGAAGCACACGATCATAGTATTTTACGTCTGCCTCCATATTATTGCGTTTTCAATCACATTGAAATGATGTGGGCTGATGTAAAAACAAGACTACGTCAATATAATTAATCCTCACAATTAAGTGAGACTGTCTTAAAGAATATAAAGATAATAGTAGACGAAATAGGCAAAAGCGATATATGGAGGAAGTGTGTATCTCATGCGATAAAAAAGGAAAATGAATATTCTATATTACCACCTATCAATCCAATTATTATTAATGTAAATACCGATTCAAGTTCTGAAGACTCTGATAGCGACGAATGAAATATTGTTTATTTAAAGTTCATAGACAAAGCTTTTTTGAAATTTATTTATTTAACGTCGACCTATTTCCGCTACTGGGAGCAAATACCGATGCTAGGAAACGAGTTCTCCCTTTAAAATATTGCCCAGTCTTTCCTTCATAGAATATTAGAAATTTTCTACCAGCCTATCTGCAAAGTGCATAGTATCACAGCCTAACATTTAATAAACAAAACAGTCGCTGCTTTATACCCCTTCTGACGGATTATATAACATCTATGCAACTTCCGCCTAAGATTACATAATTTTGTCGCCAGAAGATAGAACGAGAGGTAGGTCACTAGACAATAGACGTAGCCTTAATATATCATTTATGTGACTTATTAAATGTGATAAACATATTTTTTCATTAACCACTTCTATTGAATGAAGGTATTATAGAAATCCCTTTATTTAACAATTAAAAAATAAATATTTAGTTTTTAAAGGATTTTTACATTTCTACCGCCGCCGCCTATGTCCCATAAGGGAGATGCCGACTTTACTCCGAGTTTGCGTTTTTATGCTATTCCAATTGAGATCATACTATACTATATATAAGATTTTTCGACATTCAATGTGTTTTTTATTTTTATTACTCAGATGCGTATTTACTATGGATAACGCTCAACTGCAGATTTCATTCTTTTCGTAATAATTAAAACACCTTAGTAACATTTTACAGTAAAATTGAAATATCGCCTAATTACACAGACACAATTTTTTTTTATTCTTTTGGCCACACCACTCTACTCTTATGTATTTTGAGCCACTGAATCCAAATTTGGCATCATAATTGTGCCTACACCCACCAGTTTTTGGTATGGTTCAAAAATAGTCCAGAGGTGGGTCAAAAAGTAAAATTTCTAAGAATTTGTTAAAGTACACAAAAAAAATTACCCAGCAATCGGGTAACTGTAAGTAAGCTATTTTTACTTCCACATCTACGTGGTGGATTGGAAGTATAGTAATCGTAAAAAAATTATCATTTTTTTTTTCTTGAAATAGGTTTAAAATGTCATGAAACGTCGAGATTTTAAATTTGAGCAAAAAAATTCTGTCTGTCTGTCGGTCTGTCTGTCGCTCTCTCTCTCTCTCTCTCTCTCTCTCTCTCTCTCTCTCTCTCTGTGTCGGTCTGTCTGCAACTTTTTTGTCCGCACGTTTTCTCCGGAGCGGTTTAAGCCATTGATTTGAAATTTTGTACACGTATATATTATAACGAGATCTGGAACTGGATTGTTTTTTTCAAGATATCCGGTGAAGGGTTGGGGCGTAAATAGGGGTAAATATGAGGAAATGTGTAAAGACAGCTGGTAAGAGTACAAAAAGTTGAAATTTGATGTATGTGCTACAAGCCAAGGCCTCAAAATTTTTGATAATATTTTTAATCCCCCCACCACCTCCCCCAGTCCATTATTAAAGGGGATGATACAATAAATTTGAGATATTCACTCGAAATTTGGTACACGCATATATATTATAATGAAATCAGGAACCAAATTATATTTTGGGATTATTCTGATGAAGGGTTGCGGGTTAAATGGGGGTAAATACAGGAAAATATGTAAAGCAAGCTGGTCAAAGTACAGAAACTTGAAATCCGGTGTATGTACTAGAAACCAGAGCCTCAGATTTTTTTATAATATTTTTTAACCCTCCACCACCCCTACTCCATTATTGAAGGGGTTAGTAAAATAAAAGTGAGACATTCACATGAAATTTGATAGACGTATGTATTATAATGACATATGGAACTAGATTATATTTTGAGATGATTTTGTTGAAGGGTTGGAAGTTAAATATGGGTAAATAAGGGAAAATAAGTAAAGCAAGTTGGTAAGAGTACAGTAATTTGAAATTCGGTGTATATACTAGAAGCTAAAGCCTCAAATTTCATTATGTTTTTCAACCCCCCACCACCCCTACTCCATTATTAAAGAGATTGATAGAATAAAATTAACATATTCACTTAAAATTTGGTACACGTATGTATCATAACGACATCTGGAACTGGATTATATTTTGAGATGATTCCGTTGAAAGGTTCAGGGTTATTAAGGGGTAAATATGGGAATATAAGTAAAGTAAGTTGTTAAGAGTACAGAAACTTGAAATTCGGTGTATGTACTAAAAGCCAAAGCCTCAGATTTTTTCAAAATATTTTTAAACCCCCCACAACCCCTACTCCATTATTAAAGGGTTGACAAAATAAAATTGATGGATATTGAGTGAAAGAAAATCTTACTTACAGTTACTCGATTGCTTGGAAATTTTATTTTGTGTACTTTGACAAAATCTTAGAAACCTTCTTTTTGACTCACTTTTGGACTATTTTTGAACCATAAAAAAACTTGTGGGTGTAGGCACAATTCTGATGCCAGATTTAGTTTCAGCGGCTTAAAATACATAAGGTATAATGGTCTGGTCAAAAGATTAGAACAATGTTTTTGTGTGTGTCGTTTGCTTATAAAATGCTTGCTACTAACACAAATCTATTTTACAGAGGAAAGCCATTTTAAAGGGCCAGAATTCGAGACGATAAATATGGCAAAATATGAAAAGTTGAAATATGAAATGATTATTAGAATTTATGCGTTTAGAAATGTGCTCATTATCAAGTTATGGTTACCAAACCAAATTAGCGTAAGTTTGCTTAGAAAGCTGAAATTCGTAAAATCGATTTTTATAAAATTTCAAAATTTTCTAGAAATCGTCAATAAACGTGAAACGCATTAAAATATATTAAGAACATAACCATAGTTCACAGTAAAATTTGCTGTGAGCGTAACAAGTCTATTAAATTATTAGCGTAGGTTATTAGGTACCTAATATTAAATCACAATGCCATATACTTATAAGGTCAAAAATACTTATTGCAACTTTTAGGATACATATAAGAAATCATTTTATTTTATTAATGTATAAAGTAGCAATTTCACAAACCGGAAATGCGTTTAATAGTGCAATTAATGAAGCTTTAAGAAAACTGCTATATAGTGATGGTAGTGAATTTACGTAATACCATTTTGTTACCTTACGCCACTGGCTAGGTCGTTCGTTGGCGTTTGAGCATATTATTTCACCGCATTATAGATTTCAAAATATTGTGATTGTGTTGGTTAATTTATAGTTGATTATTGTACAGTTAGAAAACAATATAAATGGAATTTTGCAATAATTTAATTAAAAGCAGTGTATGTCTGAAGTTGATTAAAATTAGCATGTAAATTGGCAGCTGTAAATATCAATACTTTATTAATTATTGCCTAATGGAGAATTGCAAAGTTCAGTGTGTTGTCATTTCATAAACAAAAAGTACGCTTTGGAATTCCTTACAAAACGCTTATTTCCTCATTATGAAACTAACATACATTTAAGTAGCCACCCTTTTATTTCCCCTGCATTTAGTGACAACAATACATTTGCCAAAGAATAAAATTCATCAAAACCTGAATTCATTAGCTAATCAATTTTTGCTTCCAACTATAATGAAATGAAAAATAGTTTGCTGAGATAGGTTGCAGCCTCGATATGAGAAACGTCATCATCATCATCATCTTTATCGTCATCGTCATCGTCGTCGTCGTCGTCATAGTCATCATCATCTTCATCAGCATCGGCATCGTCATCGTCATCATTATCATCATCGTTGGTGCTACAGCCCTACAAGGGCCTCGACCTTCTCAAGCGCCCGCCGCCATTCCTTCCGATTCTGTGCTCTTGCCTTCCAATTGAGGGCACCAATACTTAGCACCCTGTGTTACATCATCAACCCTTCTAAGCTTTGACTTACCTCTCTTCCAACTACCCACAGATTCTGTGCTAAACACTTTTTTAATGGAGTATATTTCATTAGCTCGGCCCGCATATCCTGCCCAGCGCAGTTTGTTTAAGTTGACAACTGTGAGGATATCTTTTCCTTTCATGTTGTCTTTATATAGATTATATAACTCAAAGTTATACCTAAGCCTCCATGTCCCATTTTCATATGCTACCCCAAATATTTCTCGCAATACTTTTCGTTTGAAATAGAGTAAGTGTTTATGACTCTAATTCATATATGGATTACTAAGGTCTTGTATATTAGCTTTGTTGCTTGTGTCAGTCGCTTATTGAAGAAATACATGGATAGACCATAGTAACCTTTACTGTGCACCGTTTAATTTCCTCCAAGATGTTGTTATTTAGGCCGTCTTGAGTATCTAGATGGGTGAATTCCCAGACTGCTTCAAAGTTGTGATTGCCAGTATTTCTATTCCCAATTTAAAAATTCAGGCTAAAGCGTTGGTACCAATTACAAAGCTTGTTTGTTATAGAATAACACCGAGACTGTGCTTAAATATTATAAGTGATACACGTATACGTATATAGTTAACCAGATATGTTATGCACGATTACAAATTCGCTATCTGCTGTTGGTTCATTCTTGGTATCGCCAGAAGTATAGCCGTATGTTAAATGATATTTATTTAGGGGGAGTTGACTGATAGAGTGGGGTCTAGTTTAAAATGACCAATATATGAATTAATATTGCGCATACGTTTTCACTATCCCTTGCACACAAACTTAAGCAATTGCCTAAAGACATTGTCAATGTATGTCTACCAAGATTCACTCCCACTTCCTTTGTGACGGAAATATGAAATGTTGTACACTGAAGAGTGAGAAAAATAGTCATAAGTTCAGCGATTCTCAAGCTGTGTGATATGATGACGAATATTATTTATTTCCTTGAACTCACACCACTCTAAATATGAAAAACGGTATTTCTAGTGGTAAATAGTGGATATTCATTCGTCAAACGAACAATGACATACCACTAAATCATATAATTTCCTATGTTACACGTTTTAGAATAGAATCAACATAGGATCGCGTAGCTCAATAGGTAAGATACTTGAGCAGCAATAAATGTAAATAGGGTGGTTGCGAGTTCGATCCTCACTGCTACTTTTTCTTATTTGATTAACTCCTACACAACGTTAATAATTTTCCTTCTAAAATTTTTATTTTATTAAACCAAAAATGTGTCTTTTATTACTACTAGCGCGTGTTTATCTTATCGTTGCTTACGTATAGTGCAGACTGATTATTTATTCGATTGTCGCACGAATATCTACGGCCTTTATTTTTTCATCTATTATACATTACATAGAATACACCTTCAACTTTTTCTATTTTCTTGTTCAATAAATATCTAGTGGAACCCACAATTCTGTGGTGGCGCGGTATGTCAAAGAAAGCTGGGCTTCTAGAGCATTTTTAACGTCTTGTTCCTATTACCTGATGATATAGGTGTGGTTTATCTATATTTTAACCAGGGCTGTCGAGGGAAAATCGGGGCCCGGCGGGAATTAACTTACGACTCCCACCAATTTTCGATATAAATTTCGAAGAGTGGGCGGGAATATTCCTTATAAATATTTTATCTTCAATTCGAAGGAACAATTTCATATTTATCTCATTATATCATTCGGAAATCATTGTCATTTACATCACATAATTTCAAAATATACCTCTCTCGTCTTACCTAATGCAAATGCAAAATCTCCAACATCAGGTGGAACCCAGACCGTTCAAAAATCACCGGGCCCGGAGGAAAACACCCCCGACCCCCCCCCCTCTCGTCGACGGGTTCTGCATCTTTAAACATAAGTCTGAATATAGTTGGCAGAATTAAGTACAAAAAAATGAATAATGTATCCTTGGCAAAAAAAATCGATAAAAGTATTTACACAGAACTTCCCTCTTTATTTGTGCATGGCGGTCACTCTAAAAAATTAATAACTGCGAAGTGACATTGAAAATAATAATCGGAATATAGTTATCACTATTACTACAAAGAACATCTGATAAGTTTTGGTCAAAAAATATACAGAGTGCTCATCCAACAGCAAAAGTTCAATACTAAATAACAGGTGCCAAATATGGAAGGCTTGGGCAAATAACTTTATAAATGTCCACCATGACTGAATTATTTCTTGGGATGACCACCCTGTACATTTTTCAATAATAGTATAATAGGTGCATATGCCTAATACTATTGCCATCTGTCACATTTTCAATTCCACATACACGTAGTGAAGTGGAAGTATAGTGGTGGTTAAAAAATTCCATTATTTTTCAATTTTTCAAAAATGTTTTTAAAAAAAAATTCAAAATTTTTTTCTTCTAAAATAGGTTTAGAATGCCATAACACGTGGAAATTTTAAATTTGAGTAAAAAGTAAAGTTTCCTTCTATTATTCTACAGTGGTATTTGTTTTTTTGAAATTGGTTTAGAATGCCATGAAACGTGAACATTTTAAATTTGAACAAAGAAAAAAAAATTTTCCATCTATTTTAGTGGTGAAAATTTTTTCAAACATGTTGGTGAAAAAAATTTTCAATTTTTTTTTCTCAAATAAGTTTAGAATGTCAGTCATGTCAAACGCGAACATCTTAAATTTGAGGAAAAAAAATCCATCCTAGTGGTAAATATTTTTCCAAAATAGTAAAAGAAATGTTGCAAATTTTCTTTTCCGAAATAGGTTTGGAATGTCATGAAACGTGGAAATTTTAAATTTGAGCAAAAAAAAATTGATAAATGTGATAGATTAAAATTTTTTGCAAAAGAAATTTTTTTTCAAAATAATTTTTAATCAAATTAATTTTTAGATTTGTTTTAATAGGTTTAGAATGCCATAAAAATGTGAAAATTTAAAATTTGAAGAAAGGAAAAAAATTTTCCATCTATTTTAGTGGTAAAAATTTTTTCAAAAATGTTGGTAAAAAAAATATTTTTTTATTTTTTTTATTTAAATAGGTTTAGAATGCCATGAAACATGGAAATTTTAAATTCGAACAAAGACAAAAAAAATTTTTCGTGGTAAAAAATTTTTCAAAAATGTTGGTGAAAAAAATTTTCAAAATTTTTTTTTTCTGAAATAAGTTTAGTGTGTCATGAAACGTGGAAATTTAAAATTTGAGCAAAAAAATTTGTTTTTCGTTATTCCGTTTAGACGATCCACCCTGTATATTTTCCAGTGAAAGTTCTACCATTTCTTCGCTGACAGTTGGGTCAACTACCTACCAAATTTGACTGCTCTCCGTCAAGCAGTTTTTTAGTAAATGCACCAACAGACAGACAGACAGACAGACAGGCAGATAGACAGACGGAATTGAAAAATCTGTATTTTCGTAATCTCCGTGATCTGAAACGTCAGAATCCGAAAAAATCTCGGAGGGTGATTTTTTTCTCGAATACAATACTTCCCTTCGGTATGCGAGGAAACTAAAAACGAATTAGAAAAAAAACAAAAACTTTGGTTGTATGTGAATGTGTTAAAATGCAGATAAGGGGTTTAGTTTATAATTTTGATGAATCGATAACCCATTTTACACTAGTTACGTTGAAGCAAACACTGAAGAATAAGGGAATCATAAACTTCAGTAAGGTAAGTCTCTTAAAACTATTAAAAGTTTCTGGATTTAGGTAGAAAAAAAATAACCGTTGCTATTTATATGAAAAAATACAAACAGTTCAACAAAAGGGCAACTTTTAAAAAAATATATGGAAAACTATAGCAGTAACCTTGTAAAATTGTGTTTATAGATGAAACATGGGTATTTGCTAATGGGAGTGTTCGAAAATCACGGCAAGATTTATCAGTAAAAAACGTAAAACAGAAAAAAATTAACTGTAGGGAGACGGTTTATTATTTTGCACGCTGGAACGTCAGAACAGGCTTTATTCCGGGAGCAAGCTTCATTTTTTCTACTACCAATAAAAGTATGGATTATCATGATAGCGTAAATTGTGACAATTTTGAAGAATGGATACAACGTCAATTACTACCAGATCTTGAAGAACCAAGTTTCATTATAATGGATAATGCTTAATATCACACCTGGCAATTAAATAAGCAACCTACTTGTCAATGGAAAAACCATGAAATTGCAGAATCGTTAACTGAAAATAATATTCCTTTTCCTTCTACAGCGTTGAAAGTGGACTTGTTAAATCTTGCTTGGAATAATAAGAAGGTACCAATGTACTTTGTTGACGAACTTCTGCGCGAGAATGAACATGAGGTTATTCGTTTACCACCTTACCACTGTCAACTTAACGCTATAGAGTTAATTTGGGCTAATACAAAACGATATTATGTTAGACATTTAAAAATGGATGGAACTTTTTATAATTAATTAGGGACACTATTGCTGTTACAGGAGGTTTGAGAACTACTGGCATTTCTTATGCATGAAATAAAATCTTAGTTCAGACGTTTTAGCGGCCATGACAGAAGTCAGCTTAAACTGTACTCGACTCTACAATGTGAACTAGTCCCCAGATGGCGTACGGCTGGGTTTAAAATATAAATTTGATATACAGGGTGTAATCAGTTTCATGTCATTAAAAAAAACTGGTAATGGGGACCGACTAGACAAACAAAAAACCTTTATGACTTTTCCCTCTAGGGGCACTTTGAAAAAAAAACTGATCTAGGTCAACATATTTAATATTATGGTAGACAATAATTGAGAACCACTGCTTTTCTTGGTCAGTGGACTTGTAGTTCCCAATTATACAACTTTTAAATTGTCATAAAAAAGTGCTCGCCGGCACACGCAAAGGCCTTGGATCATCGACCGCCTTTGATGGACCGCCTCAACTGAACTGAGGCAATTATAAAGAGGTACATAATTCGTTCTCTCCGTACACAACTGCCAGCAAATAATGGCCATAGAGGTTTAAACAGAGCATTTATTTATATTTGTGTTTTTTAATTTGGAACAAAATATTGGATTCGTTATAATTTAGAAAATTTAAATGTGGTTTATTAACATTTGTAACATAAATGAGTGTCCTGGGTTAAAAGCTTACTACCTACCTAAATGATTCAAAATCTCTGCATCTGCATCAATACACAGTTCGGTATATCGAATTACCGACATACGCACTTCGTTCAACACTAAACACTAAACTATCAACTAATGTTGTCAATAAAGAAAAATAAAATAAAAACTTGGTACAAAAGCCAAAAAGGAATACAAAAAGAACGAACAAGTAAGTTGTGTCTGTACGTAATCAAGAATTTGACTACTTGAACGGTAAGTCGATAAAATAAATCTTAACTATAAATATAAAATGACGCGAAATTCAAAAATAACAAAAACAACGACACGTGTACATAACGAAATACCCACAATAACTAAAATATTGCACAAGGGAGAGTTAGAGTATAGTTTTCTTCAGATCAGATCTAGATCTAAACTTACCTCAATATTCCAGCAGTTCTCAAAAAATTTTATTGAAAGTTTGCGAAATTTTTGTTTATGTTTTTTCTCCAAAACTATGAGATTTAGACCCCATGTTATATCAGGTTTTTTTGTTTGTCTTATCGCTCCCAACCACCAGTTTTTTTTTAATGACATAAAACTAATTACACCTTGTATTGAGTCAGGAGATATTGCAGAGAAACTGAAATTTAATATCCCCCTTTTAAGGGATATATCTCCCTTATTTTAGACTACCTTGTATAAAGTACTGGTTGCGTAAACAAATTTACTAAGCAAATTGTTTTTGTGATAAAACATGTAGAAATTGGACTAATAAAAGTCCTGAGTTGAAGAGACGGAATATGCTTTTTTAATGTTGTGCAAGCAGGTATATGACGAACGTTACGGATGGCAAACTAATTGTCGTCCAAATAACTATAATGGATTCTCTGAAAGACCAGGGCAGTTTTGCGGCACCCACCAGGAGCTCAGGCCGATGCTGTGTGTTGCCCCAACAGAGTTTGTCGTTGTGCGGTTCTTCAGTGGCCTTGCGCATCCGGTCTATGGCCTGCCGCTCTAGCTCTGCCCGATGACATCCTTGTTAGAGGCTCTACACATTGTTAGATGCTGCACTTGAAGTTTTATATTTGTTCCTTTATGAGTACTGAGTAGGCCTTGAATACTATAATCCGCCCTGCTGTCCTCAGATGCCGCATATCGGTCCAGTGGCGCACTTGAGTTCTCTTAGGGGCACGATGATTGGTAATATCAGTAGAGTAATTTCTTGGTTTAAATTAATTTAAGGTATGGCATAATAAAGCAGTCATTCTTAAATAGAGTGGAACAAGTAGGTTAGGAGAAAAACATTCAGGGTGTCTTGTAATAAAATGGAAATATTGAAATGTGGTATCCTTGTCGAAGATTAAGTTGGGTTTTATACACTTCTCTCAAAATAAACCTTCACTGTGCAACTACGTTCTGTTAAATGCAATAGAAAAAAACAAATTTGTGCACCTCAGCCTACTAAGTATTCTAAACAAATTGATTCATTCCCCTGGATTTGCATTGATTATTTTATTATTCCTAACCGTATGCGATGTGTAGTAGAACGAGTATGAATACCAGTGCCTCTGATCATCGTGATTAAGTCAATTCGAAACGCGCTACCCAAGGAATCACTACTTCCATATTCAGAATTTTCATCCAAGGCTCTTTAAAGGAAAACATCTTGACTGTATTTGCACTCTAGTGTGTGGAAATAATTGGTCATAGAATTTTAATAATGTTTGAAGAAGACTTCATAAAAAAATTTGAGGAGTTAGTTTCTAGAATATACGCCAAAAATAGTTTGCAGACTCTTATTACATTGCTCTACTTATTTTCCCCAATTTACACCCCCCCTTCAACGGAATCATCTCAATCAGATGCCATTACAGTACCTATGTCTACAAAATTTCAAGTGAATATTTCAGATTTATTTTATCAATCCTCTTAAAAATTAAGTGAAGCTGGTGGGCGGGAGGGAGAGGAGGGTGAAAAATAATGATGATCGGCTTTAGAGACCGTAGAAGAACACAACTAGAGGTATACAAGTTATTTAACCAGAGATATCCAAATCGAATTCCGTTCACCTAGTCTACAGTGAGCAAAGTTTTTAAAAATGTAACTAAAATGGTTCTGTTAAAAATGCTCCTAGAACTGGACGACCAAAATCGACAACCAATGATGATAGCACGTTGAATATTCTGTTAAGGCTCGAAGAAAATCCACAAACATTGACCAAGCAGCTAGCACTAAATGAAAATTTAAGTCATCGCAGTGTAAGTAGGATTTAGAAAAAAGAAACATTATTTCCCTACAAAGTCCATTTGGTGTAATAGTTACGATGGAAACATATTTTTGGGCACGACACATTTTATAGCCACAGGTTCGAAACATAGTCCACACTGTGTAGGATATATGCCCAAAGTGGTGATGAAAATGTGTACTAATTTGATTCCAAAATGTGCCCAAAACTGTTTCCAAAATTTGTCTTGTATGCGTCGCATGTTTACTAAATGTTGCTCTAATGAAGCTAATATGTAACTAATATGTTTCTTATTATTTCCAATATGTTACTTGAATGTGCCTTCTATCTGTAGTTACAGAATTGACACAAATAAATCTAAATTGTGCCTACTTTATGGTGTCCAAATTATTTAAAAACTGACTTAAAGTCGACTCAATGTATTATCTCTAAACATTAGGACAAACAAACACAGTTGGTATGCAGCGATTTTATGAAAATTACGTTAGACTGAAGTAATCAGTTTTCACATGTGAATAAATAAAGTTTATGACCCAAAAAAATAAAACAACCGCATTTTCTCTGCCAAATGTGATGAGATACTCACGAAAAATAAAAGCCCTTAAAAAAATTGAAATGTATCTTGAATATTTGATTAATAATGGTAATTAATAAATAACATAATTGTAATTTTTGAAAATAAAAAAATTTCTAATATATTTTGTATGTTACAAGTTACAAGACATCAAAATAAGTGTTTTTTATAACATTTTTGTGTAAAAATATGTAAATTGTCAATTTTTAAAATAGCTATTTTTCTTTAAGGTCAGTTTTTCAATATGTATGGCCATTTCTCTAAAGATAATATGGCCGATTTGTATAATGTGTATAAATGGAATCACAAATCCTCATTTGGAACGAATCTCACCCAATATTTACCTGTATGGACACATAGCTACATATTAGATAATAATCAGACTCAAATTTCGACTATTTCATTAAATGTGTACCAAAATATGCGAGTATATATCATACTCGCATATTTTGCACAATTTGTTTACTACTGGTACAAATTGTGCTCAACATATAAGAAAAAGGTTACATTTTAGGCCCAATTTGGAATTTCCAGCATCGATTTTATTTGTACATTGTAGCTGCAAAATGGCATTTCCCACTTCACAACTACCACTATCAGTACTGAGGCTGCCCAGGTCAGAGTAAATAGCAGATTTCTTGTTATTTGATGGTACTTCTGCTGATAACAAAGGCAAAAATGGCCTTTGCTTCACCTCTTTCATATAAGTTAACTTCACTTGATTTTCTTGTACATGTTTTTTACATTCGTATAGTATATTGTATGTTTTGATGGCTTCTTGACTACTTTTGGAATTTTTACAAAATAACCAGAGTATGCTGTTATCAAAAATGACCTTCTAACAGCTGGTAGTGCACACACACACACAATTTATGCACAAAATGGAAAAAACGTGTCTAAAATTGAACCTTATGGAAACATGCGTTGGTGTAGACGTATTTAAGGCATGGAGAGAAACATGTGTTCCTAAAATATAAACATGTGGACAGATAAGTGTCCTCCTGGCTAAATTTCAGGAACATGATGGGTGTGCGATTTTTAGACACATTCTAAGTACATTTTGCCCAAAGGGTGTTGGCACGACGTATCCAAATTGTATCTAATGTTCCCAAATAGGCACAAGATAGAAACATTTTGGGCACAAAAACCAAAATGTTTCACTTTGAACACAGTGCCTATTTTGACACAATATTTTCTTAATGTGTCGACACATGGCCCCAAAAATATCACCATTTGGACACAATTTCCTTCCTGACTCAAATTTCAAGCTTTGCGGCGACACAGTGCAGACACACAATATATTGTGCCCAGGTTCGGACACATTTCGGTCCTTGGATCTGTTTGTCAGTTCTGGTATACTTCTCTTCAGTTTCAGTTTCTTATGAACATATAAATTATGTAAAGATGTATGGACTATATATCAAAATGACGAATGATCACGCTACTCTAGCTACTCTTCGTCTGTATAGTCCCTTCAAATTAGTAAAAAAATCGCTGTTTTTTGGAAAAAAATCCTCAGCTATGAGACCTGTAAAAAGTAAAGCATTTGGATTGTCTAAACATGGTTTTCACCCCGCGCAGTTCTAAAAAAGGACGGTTTTTGAGAAATATATACATGTATATGAATTTTAGCTCTATTTTGTATTTTTCTCTATTTCTTAAGCAGATAGAACGCCCCTGTATTCAAATGGAAATACAGTTGTTTAGTTGACTTGTACCAATCGTGCAGGTATATTTACTGATAATTTAAAACGAATGAACTATGCCTAATTGACCATAAATCACCAGGGTTATTTACAATCGCCGGTAAGGCAACCAAAAGGCAAAAGCAGCATCTTATAAGTGCGCGGGCGGGGTAGTTGTCACAACCCGCACCCTGTCTCACCACAAACTGCCATCGACTAGTAAACAACTGCAATACAAAATTGAATCTTAGCCATGGCCATCTATTATTCTCCAAACGGGGCACCGCTTGTCACATCTGCACCTATTGTAGTGAAGATGTTTCTATAATTTCGTACCTTGCTCTTTATGTGTGCCAAACAAATTGTTGCCGACGTGCCTCCGCATTGTTGGCTATTCCAAATTTTCTATTTTAGTGCCGCACGTTTGGGTTAAAATAAAAACTAAAACTGGATGTGTTTCTAGGAATAAACGTATTGTAGCGGCAATCAGGTGCGACGAAATTCCGCTTTGTTAGAACAATGAGGTCCTGTGGGAAATTTGAGTTCTGTAAGTGTAATGCATGTGTCAAAAGTAAGGTATAGTTTTATTAGAAAAGTACAGCGTATAGATGTACACAGTGTCTGACCATAAATTTCCACTGCGATAATTGGTTCTATTTGCTCGATTTAAGGTGGCCATTCCCTAGAAAGAGACATACAGATAGGGATATATTTATTATTTTTGACCATAACTTTTTTTTCCGTATATTTAAAGAAACTGTTAGAGTACCTAAATAGAACAAGACTATTACTATGAATTTTCACTCAATAAATTCAGTGGTTTGCAAAATAGCTAGATTTAAATTTAAAAATTATTTTGCTCTTCCTATTTCGTAGATTTAAATTTAGCTATTTTGCAAACCACTGAAATTAATGAGAGAAAATTCACAGTAATAGTCTTCGTGTGGTTCTACTTAGGTACTCTTATAATTTCTACTTCCACATCCACGTAGTGGATTGGAAGTATAGTAATCGCAAAAAAATCTTCAAAAATTTTTATTCGTGAAATAGGTTTAGAATGTCATGAAACGTCGAGATTTTAAATTTGAGCGAAAAAAAAATTTCTGTCTGTCGGTCTGTCTGTCTGTCTATCTGTCTGTCTGTCTGTCTGTCTGTCTGTCTGTCTGTCTGTCTGACTGTAACTTTTTTTTGTCCGCACGTTTTCTCCGGAACGGTCTAAGACATTGACTTGAAATTTTGTACACGTATATATTATAACGAGATCTGGAACTGGATTGTTTTTTGAGGATATCCGGTGAAGGGTTGGGGGTTAAATAGGGGTAAATATGGGAAAATAAGTAAAGCAAGCTTGTAAGAGTACAGAAACTTGAAATTCGGTGTATGTACTAAAAGTTAAGGACTCAGATTTTTTCATAATATTTTTCAACCCCCCACCACCCCTACCCCATTAATGGGGTTGATAAAATAAAGTTGAGATATTCATTTGAAATTTCATACACGTATGTATTATAACAACGTCTGGAATTAGATTATATTTTGAGATGATTCCGTTGAAGGGTTGGGGGTTAATTTGGAGTAAATAGGGGAATATAAGTAAAACAAGTTGGCAAGCGTACAGAAACATGAAATTCGGTCTATGTACTGGAAGCCAAAGCGTCAGATTTTTTTATAATATTTTTCAACCCCCACCACCCCTACTACAATATAAAAAGGGTTGATAAAATAAAATTGAGATATTCATTTGAAATTTGGTACACGTATGTATTATAACGACATCTGGAACTAGATTATATTTTGAGATGATTCCGTTGAAGGGTTGGGGTTAAATAGGGGTAAATAGGGGAAAATAAGTAAAGCAAGCTGGTAAGACTACAGAAACTTGAAATTCGGTGTATGTACTAGAAGCCAAGGTCTCAGATTATTTATAATATTTTTCAACCCCCACCACCCCTATTTCATTATTAAAGGGGTTGATAAAATAAAATTGAGATATTCATTTGAAATTTGGTACACGTATGAATTAAAACGACATCTGGATTGTATTTTGAGATGATTCCGTTGAAGGGTTTGGGGGTTATTTAGGGGTAAATAGGGGGAAATAAGTAAAACAAGCTGGTATGAGTACAGCAACTTGAAATTCGGTGTATGTACTAGAAGCCAAGGCCTCAGATTTTTTAATAATATATTTCAGCCCCCCACCACCCCTACTCCAATATCAAAAGGGTTGATAAATTAAAATTGAGATATTCATTTGAAATTTAGTACGCATATGTATTATAACGACATCTGGAACTAAATTATATTTTGAGATGATCCCATTGAAGGGCTGGGGGGTAAATAGGGGAAAATAAGTAAAGCACGCTGGTAAGACTACAGAAACTTGAAGTTCGGTGTATGTACTAGAAGCCAAGGTCTCTATTTATAATATTTTTCAACCCCCACCACCCCTACTTCATTATTAAAAGGGTTGATAAAATAAAATTGAGATATTCATTTGAAATTTGGTACACGTATGAATTATAACGACATCTGGAACTAGATTATATTTTGAGATGATTCCATTGAAGGGTTGGGGGTTAAATAGGGGTATATAGGGGAAAATAAATAAAGCAAGCTGGTAAAAATAAAGAAATTTGAAATTTGGTGTATATACTAGTAGCGAAGGTCTCAGGTTTTTTATTAGTATTTTCCATCTCCCCACCACCCCCACTCACTCCCTTATTAAAAGAGTTTATAAAATTAAATTTAAATTTTCACTTGAATTGGTACATTTATGTATTATAGCTATATCTGAAACTAGATTATATTTTGACATGATTGCGTTGAAGGAGTGGGAGTAAGTAGAGGTAAATAGGGAAAAATAAGTAAAGCAAGCTGGTAAGAGTACTGCAACTTGAAATTAGGTGTAGTCCTAGATGCCAAGGCCTCAGATTTTTTGATACTATTTTTCAACACTTCCACTACCCTTACTACATTATTAAAGGGTTTGATAAAATAAAATTGAGATATTCACTTGTAATTTGGTAGACGTATGTATTATAACGACATCTGGAACTAGATTATATTTTGGGATGATTCCGTAGAAGGGTTGGGGTTAATAGAAGTAGGGAAAAATAAGTAAATCAAGCTGGTAAGAGTACAGAAATTTGGGATTCGGTGTATATACTAGAAACCAAGGCCTGAGATTTCTTTCTAATATTTTTCAAACTCCACCACCTCCGCTTCATTATTAATGGGATTGATAACATCAAATTGAGATATTCACTTGAAAGTTAGTACACGTATGTATTGTAGTGACATCCGATTGAGATGACTCCATTGAAGGGGTGGGAGGTGGTAGATTGCGAATAGTGGAAAATAAGTAGGGTAAACTAGAAATTTCATTTTTAACAAATATGGTAGAAACCAACCCCTCAAACTTTTCTATGACATCTGCCCCAAATATTATTAAAATTCTATGACCAATAATTTTCACATACTAGAGTGCAAATATAGTCAAGATATTTCCTTTAAAGTGACTTGGATGAAGAATCTGGATGTGGAAGTAGTGATTCCTAAGGCAGCGGTTTTTTAAATATACGTACTAGGAAAAAAAAGTTATAGCCAAAAATTAATAAATATTTCCCTATCGGATGTCTCTTTCTAGGGAAGAGCAACCTTAAGTGATTCATGACCTGGTTAAGTATACAGAGTACAACATATTTAAAGGGGCATCATGTAATAATACTCCTAAATTGATAATCGCTGATAACTGCATACGACAAAAAAAAAGTTTCTCCGTAGGGTAAGTAAAAATACAAAATAATGAAATAATGACGTTAGCTAGTTGACTTCAAAAGGACCCCGCTCTATTACTTCCATATCCACGTAGTGGAGTGGAAGTATAGTAATCGAACAAAATTTTTCAAAAATTTCTTTTCTTGAAATAGGCTTAAAATGCCATAAAACGTCGAGATTTTAAATTTAAGCGAAAAAAAATTTGTCTGTCCGTCTGTCGGTAACGGTTTTTTGTGTGCACGTTTTCTCAAAAACGATTTAAGATATTGACTTGCAATTTAGTACACATATGTACCATGATGAGGTCTAGAACTGGATTATACATTGCGTTAATTCCGGTGAAGGGTTGGGGGTTAAATAGGGGTAAATAAGGGAATATAAGGGAAAATAATTAAAGCCAGCTAGTAAGAGTACAGTAACTTGGAATTTGGTGAATATACTAGAAGTCAAGACCTCAGATTTTTTTATAATATTAGCAACCCCCACCCAATCACCACCTTTCCATTACTAAAGTGTTTGATAAAATAGAATTAAGATATTTACTTGATATCTGATACACGTATGTATCATAACGACATCTGCAAGTAGTAGTCCCTTCAAGTTAGGAAAAATTCAAGAAATTTTCCCGCAGCTATAAGACCTGCAAAAAGTGAAGCATCTGGGTTATCTAGGCACGATTTTCACCCCAGCAGTTCTAAAAATGGGTGGTTTTTGAAAAATATATACATATATATGAATTATATCGCTTTTTCGCCCTTCTTTGAATTTCGAGAAAAGACTATGCATTTTCGTGAAAAATATCAGGGGAGCAACGTTGTACACCATAAAATTTCCAACAAATTTTAGGTCTGCATTTTTGTAAGAATTTCGCATAGTTTCCCCGCCAGAGGGTGTGAAAGAGTTATATCCATATATGCGCCTTTTTTAGATTTTTCAGCCAAAATTATGCATTTTGGTGAATAACATCAGGAGAACAAAGTTGTAGAGCATAAAATTTCCTACAAGTGGTGTCTCTAGGTTTTTTTAGAGTTTCTTTCGAATTTCGCATAGTCTCGCAGCTAGAGGGCGCGAAATAAATATATATAAATAGACTTTTGCTCCATCTAACGGTGAAACTACGCGGAATTCGTACCAAAACGTAGGAATTTTCATGCTCCACAACTTTGCTCTTCTGATATTTTTCACCAAAATACATAATTTTGGCTGAAAATCTAAAAGAGGCGCAAAAGTGTCTTTATTTATTTCTTTCGAGCTCTCTAGCGGCGAGACTATGCGGAAATCGGACAGAAATGTAGTGACAAAATTTATGTGAAATTTTATGCTTTACAACTTTGCTCTCCTGATAACTTTCACCAAAATGCATAGTTTTTCCTCAAAATAGAGGAAAATGCTAAAAAGCCCTGAAATTCATATATATGTATATATTTTTCAAAAACCATCCTTTTTAGAACTGCGGGGGGTGAATATCATGTTTAGACAACCCAAATGCTTCACATTTTACAAGTCTCATAGCTGTAGGAATTTTTCCATAAAACGGTGATTTTTTCACTAATTTGAAGACTGTAGATTATATTTTGAGATGATTCAGTTCAAGGGTTGGGGATAAACAGTAGTAAATAAGGGAAAATAAGTAAAACAAGCTGCTAAGTGTAGAAAAGATTTGGTGTATAGACACTAGAAGCCAAGGCCTCAGATTTTTTTAATAAAATTTTTCAACTTCACCCCCACTCCATTAATGAAAGGGTTGACAAAGAAGAAAAACATTTTTATGCGAAAAATTGTACATATGTATATCATAGCGTCACCTGTAACTAGATTATATATTTTGAGATGATTCCATTGGCTGGAGGTTAAATAGGGGTAAATAGAGGAACATATGTAAAGCAAGCTGTTAAGAGTACAGAAACCATGGATATGGTGTATATACTAGAAGCCAAGGCCTTAGGTTTTTTATAATATTCCACATACTAGAATGGAAATATAGTTTTCCTTTCAAGAAACTTGGATGGAAAATCTGGATGTGGAAGTAGTGATTTCTTAGGCTGAGGTTTTCTTATAGAAAATTGGCTTCGGTAGAACTATCAAAACATCTATTACATGTTGTGGATTTTTTGCTCAAGTTAACATTAGCTTTAGGGAAATAGTTCAAAAGACAAATTAAAAAAAATATATATATGTAAATTTTTTTCAAATACGAAAAAACTTGGCACGTTTCATTTTTTCTATGTTTCCGCAAATCCTGCATATGTTGATAATCGGAAGTAATATATAGTAACGATGGATAATATCTCATTCTATGTGGAAGCTAAACAGACTGCTAAAAATAATGATAACATTTCTTTTTAAATTGAACCATCGTCTTTCAAACGGCCTCTAAAATTTATGAAATAAAATTTTACTATCGCCAGATTAACTGAACATTATTATTTAATAATAAATCGAAGTGGGTGTAGAAGTGATAAAATGGCAAGCAGATAACCACTGAATTTCATTTAAAAAATAAATAATGGATAATTACCTACCAGATCCTTAATGAAATGGGGAGAATTAGACTACTTTATCGACCACAAATATAAATATTCCTTGTTCATCAGTATATATTTATGATTATTTTACATGATACGCTTACAAAAATTTCAATGAACTAATGAAATATATTCTTTACAGGATTTTGCAAACAGCAGAACGAACTATCTATAAGAACTGAGAACAAAAACTATCTGAAGAAATATTAATGAAATTTTTGCATTCTACCGATAACCTGAATTCTGGTTATGCTGGCAATTAAAATCCTAAAATGAATTTGTCTATTTCTTATTTGACAGTTCTCATTGTAACACTAATATCCACACAGTCCCCTGCGGCTTTGCAGATTAAACTAGTATCTACATAACCCCTTATGGTCATTTAGATTTACTTAAAAATGAAAACAAATGCCTAAACTGAATTTATTTACCTAATTTGTTTTAATAATTTTCCATTCTAATGGATTACATTTTCATGAAATCTATTATTCTATTTCTTGGAAATGCTTAACTTTTGAAACGTTTTTCGCCCTTATTCATCAGAAAGACATAAAGCCACTCATAAAGATGTTTCATGCAAAACCAAGACAACTTCCAGAAATATGAAGTAATAAGACATTATATTTGACATTGATTGATAAAAACAACAGATCTTCATCTATCTTTTACCTAACTAGTATTTCCAAGAAAGAGAATGATAGATTTCATGAAAACGTAAGCCAGTTTAGGCCTTTGCTCTCATTTTTAACAGAATCTTCATGACCGTAAGGGGTTATGTAGATACTAGTTTAATCTGCATAGTCGTGGGAGACTATGTGAACAGTAGTGCTACAATAAGAATAGCTAAATACGAAATAGACAAATTCATTTCAGGATTTTAATGGCTAGCATAATCAGAATTCAGGTTATCGAAAGAATGCAAAGATTCCATTCATATTTTTTCAGATAGTTTTAGTTTTTAGTTCTTATAGATAGTTTTCTCTGCTGTTTACAAAATCCTGGAAAAAATTTTTCGTTATAATTATAAGCAAATATATAATAATTCAATTTTAAACAATTTCAACCAAAAGAATTACTTATGAACCCTTTTCCCTCTTTAGCCATAACCTACCTATAGTAGTAGAGGTATTCTTTGCAAGAAACACGAAAGATTGAGCGAAATATCCCTTTAAGTTACTTAGTAAACCATTGTAAAACATTTGTCGACATGGTTGCAAGTATTTATTGAAAAATAGGTCATAAATCTATTCACAGCTCGAGGAATTACAAAGTGCCCTTGAGAAGTCAACTTACTTTCATATTTACATTATTTTTCGTCAGCAAGTCAGGTAAACTATTTTATTACCTCACCGCTCCGTCGTGTCACCTAGAGAACATCAAGAATAATCCATATCTGCCGACCGCCCGTAGAAGGATTGGGTGGATTATAATTGTAGGGCAATTATGAATTAATTGACTATATATAATGTTTAATTGTGTTGAGTATGTGCAGGTAGGTGAATAATTTTTTCATTCTACACTCATGTATAGATATTTTTATTTTCTTTACCGCTGATATCAAATCTTGATGAATATTCCGGAATTTTTAGTTTAGTTTAAATGCTCTCATAAAGTAGTGCTGATGCGTCCAACAGTTTTCTTTTTCATCATTTTGTAATTTAATGGCTCAATAAAAATTATTTTCTACTTATAGTGCTATTCAGTTTTAAAAGAAAACCATTGTTTAAAAAAAACTACTTTTAATTTATTTTTTACTTTTTAGTTTCCCGCCTGCCTCATTTTTTATTGAATTGCCGTATAGTGTATACGAGCACAATTGAAATCGTATAAAAACTAAAAGCTGGCAAAAACAGTCGGCAACTCTTTATTGTACATGGGCGGAGTTAAATAAAAATGCTTATCATAACAAAATGTTATAATTTTTTGAAAATTGTATTAATTTTTATTATCTTTTGTTTATTAGATAGGCTGTTTTTGTTCATTTATCCAATAACGTATTTTTGAAGTATTATATCAGTTTTAGATATAAAGTCTAAATATTTAAATTTATTGGGTTTAGTTTTACAGTTATCCCATACTATATCGAAATATGTTATTGCTCAGCAAGAAACAACGAGAAGGTATGAACATATCCTTGCCGGTATGAGAGAATGGGATAGGTTAGATTGGCGAGGGGCAAGGATGTTAAATAGTAAAAATAAAATTTATGTTTCTTCTGAAATAAAAATAAAAATGTAACTTTCTTAACCAAAGCAAAGAATTAGTACAACAAAAATAAATATTTGTATAGATGAAACATAAATAAAAACAAAAGTAAAATATGTCTCTAGAATAAAGTAACTTAAATTAAAATTTCTTGTCAACTAAATAAAATATATTCCAAGAAATGTAACAATAAAAAGTAAACTTTATACCTAATATAATAGCTAAATATTTTGTTCTGAAAATGTATATTAAAAAAGTTAAATGCTAAAATTTGACGCGTCCGAATCTTCACTTTCTGAAAAGGAATCATTATCCGGTTGAATTATAATCGGCGCAATGGGGGGTAGTATTGGATGTTGATTTTCTTTTTTAATTACATGCTTAACGCAATTTTTCCATAAATCAGTATTGTCGAAGTCATTTATTACTTCTCTTGTATGATCAACTACTACCGCGCTTAGCGTTGGAGAGTCATTACATTTTCGCAAACCATCTTTTAAAGTTGCTCAAACCATCTCGATAGGATTAAATATGCATAGTACGGAGGTAACCGCAAAAGTGTATGGCCGTGTATATTTATTTGATAAGTTATCAATAACATATTCCCTTTTGAAATTCTGTTCTTTTATTCATTTCAGTAATTCGCGCTTTATTGGAACTTTTACAGGAATTTCCATATTTTTTCTCTCATGAATTTTAATATGTCTTCCTTGTACTGGTGTTTGATATTTTATTTAATATTCGCGAGTGATAAGCAGCATTATCTAATACAATTACCGAATTAGGTGGAATATTTGGTATAAACCTGTTCTGAAAACCATTTTTCGCACTGCACTGGAGAAATATCGAGTCCACGTTGACTAATGACTGATATAACTCAAACACCGACCAACCAATCGGACTGAGGAATACCTGGGTGCTAGCCAATCGTCGCCACCCATCCTCAAACCCAGGCCAATGACAGCACATCTCACAAGTCCACGTTAACTGCCGAGAAACGATTTACAACGATTTACAAGTTTTTTTTATGCTAGTGGACCTGTCCGTTTTATTATCTTTAAACCAGTGCAGTCGTAGATGGTTCATTCAGGCTGATTACATTGCCAGTCTCGGACTCGCCTGCACAGTTTCAACTACTATTCGATTCTCGATACCATTGTTAAATACATACGACAAAATATCAAGTTAAGTGCGCACGGTCCAGTGCTTTAACACTGACGAGTTTCAATTGACTTCGTAAACACTTTAATTTCGTTTACACTTGTCAAACTCTTTCATTTGATACCCATACAGCTTATTATATACTAATAATAATAACAATAATAATAATGTTTATTTTCCTCACAGACAAATGCATTTGTATGGGAATAATCACATTACTTAAACTAACTTATGCTACTTATGGTTATTTTCATAAAATTCTCCTAATGTATAAAAACACTTATCTGTCAAATATTGATTCAGTCTTATTTTAAAATATCTTAAATGTTTGGCTTCTTTTATCTTAGAGGGTAATTTGTTATAGATATATGGACCCGTGTAATCGGGTGAATCTTTTGGCAATTTATACTTGCAAAAGGGAATATATAAATTATTAACTTGTCGAGTCCCAATGTTGTGGACATCTTTTGTCAACGTAAATTTTGTTTTATTTTCAAAGACATATACACATAATCCATAAATAAATACACTTACAAGAGTTAAAATTTTAAAATCTTTAAACAATTCTCTACATGATTATGTACTGGAAACATTAGCAATGCACCTTAAAATTCGTTTTTGAACGATGAAAACCTCTGATGATAAGGTGGAGCTACCTCAAACACATATGCCATATCTTTGTCTAGATCCTACCTGTGCGTACTACTTTATATACCCTTTCATTTGATACCATATCAAGAGGGTTGTAAAAAAATAGGTGATCCGCCATTGTGTGTTGGCCGCCATATTGGATTTACAATAACGTTCCACAGCTTATTGTATTTTATTCTATATACCCTTTCATTTGATACCCATGTCGAGGGGGTTGTAAAGAATTAGCCGATTCGCCAGTTTGCGCCGCCTGCCATATTGGATTTAGAATGACGTTACACAGTTTATTGTATTCTACTTTATATTCCCTTTCATTTGATACCACTGCCGAGGGGGTTGTTAAGAAAAAGGTAATCCGTCATTTTGTGGTGGCCGCCATATTGGATCTACCATAATATTGAATATACTATATTATATTGGCATCAGAACCAAAGTCGTGTGCAAAGTTTCAGCATGATTCAATGTCAGGAAGTGGCCAGAAATTCGATCACCAGATTTGAACATACATACAACATTTCGAGCTAAAAGAAAACCATTGAAAAAAATGCTAAATCAGCTCATTGTAACTAGTCCAGTTAAAATGCGAGGGGGGGGGGGGGGGGGCGTGAAATTGGAAACCAAAACGAGCTTACCTTACCGGTACGTTTTTTGGATCGCTGAATCCGAAAATCGGGGTCCCGAGGGCTGGACTCTGTCCGTTCAACCTTAATTTGCAAAATACACCCTTTTTAGGGGGTTACTAACAAATGTATGTATTTGAGGTCTCAGATTACGTTTTTTGGGTTGCTAAATACAAATTTACGGGTCTCGAGTATTGCCAGCACCCTTAAATTTGCAAAAACTACCCTTAATTAGGGTATTTTTGCAAGATTCTTAGTAAACTGTATTTCAACAAACTTTTACACGTAGGATACGTTTTTTGGGTCGCTGATTACGAATTTCAGGGTCCCGAGTCCAAAAAACATTGCCAGCACCCTTAAATTTGCTAAAACTACCCTTAATTGGGGTATTTTTGCAAGATTCTTAGTAAACTGTATTTCAACAAACTTTTACACGTAGGATACAGTTTACTAAGAATCTTGCAAAAATACCCTAATTAAGGGTAGTTTTTGCAAATTTAAGGGTGCTGGCAATACTCGAGACCCGTAAATTTGTATTCAGCAATCCAAAAAATGTAATCTGAGACCTCAAATACATGAATTTGTTAGTATTTATGACGTAAGTGCAGAATATTTCACAAAAACACCCTAAAAAGGAGTGTATTTTGCAAATTAAGGGTGAACGGACAGAGTCCAGCCCTCGGGACCCCGATTTTCGGATTCAGCGACCCAAAAAACGTACCGGTAAGGTAAGCTCGTTTTGGTTACCAATTTCACAGCAAAACTAGCATTTTAACTGGACTAAACAACTACATTCTAAATATGACTGTCCTCCTCTGGTTTCTAATTATGTTTTAAAGCGGCACCCTGTATAATCTTCACCAAAAATGTAGCAGGTGATTCGTGGGAATTATGTCAATTATATAATAAAGTATTGTTACGGATTACACCCCTAAGAAGTGAAGACTGTTACGCCCATGATTACTACTAGCTGAAATTAAGTAGAAATGGATAGGCAACCACTAATACGCGCCATCTCTTCTGGAAGCCTGTAGATGGCTCTAGAGTTTTATACATTGTTCTAGATGTATATTCTCGAAAAAGTTTAGAATCTATGCTAAATTTTTCTGGATGTTATTGAATATATAAGGCGCGATTCACGGCGGAGGAGGAGGAAGTTAAAAAAGTGATAAAGTGAAGTTAGAAATCAGAAAATAAACAGAAAGTGTAATATTAAGTTTATTTTTAGTCCACTAAAAGTGTATTTTAATTTAAGAAAGTATTGTTAAGTTTCAGTAAGTCGTTAAATAAAGAGTTAGTGGTTATACTTTTATAATTTATTTGAAACCTACGGACATTGAAGGGGTGGTTTCCCAAAGGGGTGGAAACGCACAACAATATTATTTTCACCCGCTTAAAAAATATACAGAGCTGTCATCCAACAGAAAGAACCGCTGTCTAAGAAATCACTACTTCCTCATCCAGATTTATATCCAGGTCTCTTTATTGGAAAACTTCTTGACTATATTTGCACTCTAGTGTATGGAAATAATTGGTTTCATAAAAAAATTTGGTAAATTAGTATTCTAGAAAATAATCACAAGAAAATAACAATAATTTGACCAATGCATTTTTTTAGCAACAATTTATTTGTTACGTAAAATTAAGAAAACTAACTGCAAAACCAATATACAGACTGTCTATTTTACGAGGGCCACACCAAATATCTCGCTTAATATCTATTGTAGAAGAATAAAGTTTTAGAAACAGTTATCCCATTTTTTGTGAGCTATATTTCAGTAAAAAGAAATTTGAAATCCATAGCCTACTTTATGAGATATATTACAAAAACCTGAAAAATAGGAAAACCACAAACGGTTATAGCTTCCTTATTTGAGGAGATACGAAAAAAGTTAAAGGAATGAAAGTTGACGGCAAAGACAATAAGAATAATAACGTGTAATAAAAAAATCGAAAAATGCAGTTGGCTTTGACATACGCTATTGAGCAAAAATGAAAAATACATATCTCAAAGTAGGCCATGACGCCATTAATTCCGTTATTTTTGTCTCATTCCAACGATATAAAACATGTCACAGAAATTTTAACCGATAGTGTCAATATTTAATATTTTACGAATACCACAATTCATATAATTGAATCGTAACAATCAGCTGTGCCATAATTAGTGAAAAACAATGTATACAGTTATTAATAAATTTGACAGATTGTCACTGTTGTATGTTGTATGTTGCGTTGTCGAGTTCTAAGACAAATTTTATATCAGTAATTATGGTGTACACCAATAATGACAAATTCGATATGATTAGCATTTATTGTCAGTGCAATTTTGACGCTGAGATGGCAGTCACGGTTTACGGAGATAGATTTCCAGATGCTCCGCAGCCAAATCGAACTATGTTTAGGAAGTTAGTTCAAAATCTAAAAACGCACAGTTCATTTTTAAAAAAGTAGTAAGGCGAGCGCATGTTGCGGATAATGTAAGAAAAGTGAATAGACTAATGAATTATGTTAACCAAAATGAGGAAACCTCTTTGAGACAAATTCAGAGAAACTGTCGCATAAAAAAAGACAGTGCAAGAAAAATATTGAAAAAAAACCGATTTCGATGCTACAAAATGAGGAAAGTTCAACATTTAAATGAGGGAGATAAGCCAAGGAGAGTAAGATTTTGTAGATGGTTATTAAATAAGAAAAATAATGACGCGCTGATATGTAGCAAAATTCTTTGGTCGGACGAATCAAATTTTTCTAATAATGGATTTTTCAATAGAAATATGCATTATAAGTGGACACGAGAAAATACACCTCACACTGCTGTAATATGTACACATTATTTAAATCAAGTTATGCCAGATAGCTGGATAGGCACCTATGGACCCATTCTATGGCCAGCTCGATCACCAGATATTACTCCCTTGGATTTTTTCGTCTGGGGTTACATTAAAGACAAGGTATTTCAAACTGCCCCTGAAAATATTGAGGACATCAAAACCAGAATTCGAAACGCATGTGAGGCAATTACTCCTGAAATGCTCCAAAATGTAATGCGTGACGTGTCTCGTAGAGCACGTTTATGTGTCAGAATGCATGGTGCACAATTTGAGCATTTGTAGTTAGAAAAATAAATACACACAATTTCTTTTCAATATAGTAGTAGGTAGTACTGTTATACATAGTTTTTCGTTTTTTTCTTTGGATGTTCGTTTTGTACTTGTATTTTTATTTATGAGATATTTATTGGTTTGTATTAAATTGTAATAAATAATTACGGAATTATAATTATTATAAAGTGAATTTTTACTATTATGGCACGGCTGATTGTTACGATTCAATTATATGAATTGTGGTATTCGTAAAATATTAAATATTGACACTATCGGTTAAAATTTCTGTGACATGTTTTATATCGTTGGAATGAGAAAAAAATAACGGAATTAATGGCGTCATGGCCTACTTTGAGATATGTATTTTTCATTTTTGCACAATAGCGTATGTCAAAGCCAACTGCATTTTTCGATTTTTTTTGTTACACGTTATTATTCTTATTGTCTTTGCCGTCAACTTTCATTCCTTTAACTTTTTTCGTATCTCCTCAAATAAGGAAGCTATAACCGTTTGTGGTTTTCCTATTTTTCAGGTTTTTGTAATATATCTCATAAAGTAGGCTATGGATTTCAAATTTCTTTTTACTGAAATATAGCTCACAAAAAATGGGATAACTGTTTCTAAAACTTTATTCTTCTACAATAGATATTAAGCGAGATATTTGGTGTGGCCCTCGTAAAATAGACAGTCTGTATATCTGTTTCGTATTTTCCTTTCAAATTACTAAATAATAGATAGCAAATAGTATACCTACCACTTTGGTCTAGTTGTATTTGTAGTAATTTAAGGAGCATCCTGTATATAATATACGTTCTGAAGGAAAGCTTCTGATACTCACTGAAAAGTCACAGAGATTATGAATTATTTATGAAACGAGTTTCTGCTTAATTAACATTTAGTTGCATGCGATGTAGTGTATTTCGACCAAAATAGTAGCCGGATAATCGTGGCGGTGGCTATTTATAAACAAGGCATGGTAAATTAAACAAATTATTAAAAAACTATATCGATCTTTGCATCAAACGTCGACGGGAATTAATATTAACTCGTAAAGCTGGTTTTATGTTATGTTTACAAGATTAGAAATTGGTTTATAGGCCAACTCAATTGAATCATTTGTTAAAAACTACTACAAAAATTTAAATGAGATTGATTGATACAGATTTAAAAGTCAATAATTGTCAAAATTGACGTATGAGATATATTTTGATAAGCTTATTTAGTGATATTATTTACTGCTCGTCTTATTCTCAACTGGATTGATTAATAATTACTTCCACACCAACGTATAGTAGTAGAGTGGAAATACAGTAATCGTAACTAAATAATTTTTTTTTTCAAACAATGGTTTTCTTTTCAAACTAAATTGCACTATAATGTGGAAAATAATTTTTATTCAGTGATGAAATTACAAAATGATGATGAAAAAGAAAACCATTAGACGCACATAAAGTATAATATATTACATTTATCAACAATCAGCATTGTGATAAAATATTATGAATAGTATGTTGCAATATAACAGCTACAGCAATACTTTATGAGCGGCCGATGGTTTTCTTATTTCATCATCATTTTGTAATTTAATCAATGAATAAAAAGTATTTTCTGCTTTTTAGTGCAATTCAGCTTTAAAAGAAAACCATTGTTTTAAAAAAAAATTAATTAATTTATTTATTACCTTTTAGTTTTCCGTCTGCCTTATTATTATTATTTTTATTTAAACGCAATCGTTTCATTTACTCTTGTCAAACTCTTTCATTTGATACCTATATCAAGAGGGTTGTAAGGAAATTGGCAATCCGTCATTTTGTGTCGGCCGCCATGTTGCATTTAGAATAACGTCAGACAGCTTATTGTATTCTACTTTATTTACCCTTTCATTTGATACCCATGTCGAGGGGGTTGTAAAGAAATAGGTGATCCGCCATTTTGTGCCGGCCACCATATTGAATTTAGTATGACGACACACAGCTTATTATATTCCACTTTATATACCCTTTCATTTGATACCCATGACGAAGGGGTTGACAAGAAAAAGGCAATCGGCCATTTTGTGTTGGCCGCCATATTGGATTTAGAATAACGTCACACAACTTATTGTATTCTACTTGTCATACCCTGCTTCAATTGATACCCATGCCGAGGGGGTTGTAAGAGAATAGGTGGTCCGCCATTTTGTGCCGGCCGCCATATTGGATTTACAATCACGTCATGTAGCTTGTTGTATTCTACTTTATATACGCTTTCATTTGATACCTATGTCGAGGTGGTTGTCAAGAAAAAGATGATCCGCCATTTTGTGGTGGCCGCCATATTGTATCTAGCATAATACCGATATATTGCATTGTCATCAGAACCTAAGTTGTGTGCAATATTTCAGCATGATTGGATATCGGGAGGTGGTCAAAAATTCAATCACCAGATTTGAACATACATACATACAGTGTAAGCCATTTGTTTTCGAGTCAGCCTGTAAAATCTTTATTGTGTGCGATTTTTACAGTTTCTCTTTAATTGTAGAACTTGTTGAACTGTGTCTTTGTAGCAGAAGGTGCCAGATTCCTATAAAATCCATAGCCTACTACGTCAGTTTTTATGACTAAAATTTTAATAATTCATAGCGATTTTTTTTTTAAATTATGCATGCCACTGGATTCACCACCCCTCAAAACGGGCCTGTACGAAATTTTGTCGAAAATTTTTAAATAGTTATCTCTTTTTATTGTTTTGTTTCAGTGTTGTTCCTTTTTTTTATTTGATTTGTTAATACTGGGCATAAAAATAGTAATAATATCATGTTGCTAGAGTTTAATTAAATTTAATTCTTTTCTCATGGATAACTTAACTTTTAGAATAAATTTATGAAAATGATGCGTATTGTGCCTTTTTAATAATGTCTAAAAAAACGTTACTATTTAAAAATTATCGACAAAATTTCGTACAGGGCCGTTTTGAGGGGTGATGAATCCAGTGGCGTGCATAGATTTTTTTCTAAAAAAATCGCTAATATGAATTATTAAAATTTTACTCCTAAAAATTGATGTAGAAAGCCTTGAATTTTGTAGGATTCCGGCGCTATTTGTTCCAATACTGGGAAAATCTTACACTACATAAATACTTTACAGGGTGACCCCAAAATAAATGGGTCACACTGTATATACGTACATTTCGAGCTAAAGAAAACCATTGAACAAAATATCACTGTTTTATTGAAATAGGTTTAGAATGTCATGAAACGTCGAGATTTAAAATTTGAGCGACTAGATCACTATATCTTTGCTATTCCTGTAGTTTCAGAAAAAGAGATACACAGGGTGTTTCTTAATGATGTACTATTATGTCAAGGTGTGATATCTTAGGTCATTTTATGAAGAGAAGTTCATATATACGTATGTCCGCAACGGCTTCAATATTTTGCTACAGGGTGTTGAATTTTTTTGTTAATAGTTACTTTTTAGTATATCAGAAACTATTAGATATTATTTCCATGGTATGTGTTAGTAGGAGGTAAATCCATATATTTTAGCTGGAAAAGTAATTTTGTGACTCCTCCAGTAGCGTCCCTGCAAACCACTCCTCTGACATATTTTACCAAAAAAGTGGTACGCCACTGACAGTCTTCCATGTGCATATTTTTTCTGATTAACCTGGTCAATTCTCCATGAAAACGGTTTCTTGAATTTTTGTCGTTCTTGATTAAAACAATTACATTCATATTGAAACTAATTATTAATAACACTGATAAAGATGAATTTTGTTTTATGCAAATTGTTGGAAATGGCCATTTCACTTAAGAGACATGCTTCCACCCATCTTCTCATCGAACTGTGCTCTAGTTCAAATATTCCTGGCGTATTCCATATTGTTTTACTAGAGGCAACTGTCCGTGCTCTTAAATCTTCTAAAGTATTAACGGGTGTTTTATACACCAGGGTTTTAAGGTGGCGATTCCCTAGAAAGAGACATCCGATACGGAAGTATTTACTATTTTTGCCAGTAACTTTTTTCTCTTAGCATTCATATTTAAAAAACTATAAGAGTACCTAAGTAGAACCATAAAAAGACTATTACTATGAATTTTCACTCAATAATTTCAGTGGTTTGCAAAGTAGCTAGATTTAAAACTACGGAATAGGAAGATTAACATAATTTTTAAATTCTAATCTAGCTGTTTTGTAAACCACTGAATTATTGAGTGAAAATTCATAGTGATAGTTTTGATATGGTTCTACTTAGGTAGTCTTATAGTTTTTTAAATATTCGTACCAAGAAAAAAGAGTTATGTCCAAAAATAGTAAATAACTCCCAATGAGATGTCTCTCTCTAGGGAACGGCCACCTTAAGATGCCCAAAAAGAGGTCTTAACTATTGAGGTCGGGGGATCTTGCTGACCATTGCCGAGGTCCTCCGCGACCATGTACGTAATGCATTGTCGCAATTTCCGCATTCGTATAATTCATCATATTTACTGAAATATTCGAATGAAAACAGCGAAAAAATAACATAACTTCAATGAAACATTAAAAATCGAATAAATAATACGATGAAATGGTTTTGAACACCAACAACTTACTTTATGTCAACAAATATTGTTTTGAAAATGATCTTTGTAAAAACGTCATTTATTCTAGGATAACCAGATTTATGTGTTCAAAAATTACACAGGTTTAAAAAAAAGTGTCCGACCAATGAGATTCCATTACTGTAGGATTTCGAGAAAACTTAACCTAAAAGTGCTAAAAATACATAATTTCGGAAATGGGTGCTTTTACACTCGAAAAAGAAGAAGTTTAGACAAAATTTACAAGAGCCAAAAAGAGTTTGGGATCATCCCAGGAATATTCTCTATTTTGTTCAGAATTGTCCAATGCCCTTTGAAGAAAAAAGCATTGTGGAGTTTTCAAGTGCATCAAAAAAGGCATTGGACAATACCGAAAAAATTTGCGAATATTCCCGGGACGATTCCAAACTGTTTCTTCCTCTTGTAATTTTTGTCCAAACTTCTTTTTCGAGTAAAAAAATCGCAAATTTCTAAGATTTTTATTTTTCCTCGCCGAATATCTAAAAAAATGGCAATTTCAGAAAAAATGTTTCGAACAAAAGTAGCCTATAGAAGGCGAAAAGGGTATTTCTAGAGTCGGGTACAATTTAAGCTGACTTGTGTCATGGTCGCTAAAACGTCTGAACTAAGATTTTATTTGATGCATAAGAAATGCCAGTAGTTCTCAAACAGTTTTTTCCTGTAACAGTAATGATGTCGATAAATAATTATAAAAAAATAGGAAAGATGTTCTCATAAAGTGTTAAGATTATTCATTTACTGACTTCGTCATTTTAGTGGAATTCTGATAATATAGTGTCCGCCATAAAGTTGGCTACTTATGGGAAAGAATTGTATTATTGACATTTCTAAAAAACTCTATTTGGGGTTCGTTTATGCATGTCCGACAACAAAAATTACATTTTGACACATATCATGTGATCACCGATTTGGCAGGACTGTAGAAAATAGTTGACGGTGGTACCGAAAAATGGGTCAAATTGTTAAGATATCGATTAATTTTTATTAAGAAAAAGTGAATAGAATACAACAAGGGCCCCATGTATCAATTGAGCAGATATGACGAAAATAAAAAAGTGAAAATTTTATCACTACCATTAATTACTATATGAAAAATCATAAATTCTTCATTTCACAAATATTTGATTAGTTTCGACAAAAACTTTATGCATTTTAGTTGAATAAAGGTATTTGCATGTAAAAAAAGAAACGAACCCCCAATACAGTATTTTTTAGAAATCTCAATAATACAAATTTTTTCCATATGTAGCCAACTTTGTGGCAGACACTGTAGGTATATAGGCTCGGACACAAATGAAACTGATAACAAAAAATGAATTGTCCAATTCAGTCAATAACAATGAGTTATCAGAAAAAGAAATCAAAGACTAATATTGTTATCGTCCAGCAAGAACCACGGGGAGATATGGGCATTTCTTGCCAGGAAAGAATAGGATCGTAGTATTAGTAGGGGAAACGATGTTAGTAAAAATAAAATATTTCATGTAACAAAAAAAAAAAATCTGAAATCTATGAGAATAACGAAAAAAATTCTTTTCTTTTAGCGGTAGTAAATAAATATTCTGGTTGACAAAACATATATTAAAAAAATTAACAATAATTTTAAAACAAATAAATTAAAACAATTCTGAAAGAACAACGCATTGGTACGTTTTCATAAACAATAAAACACGTTTCACCATTCGTGTATTAATATATAACGTAAGAAAGTCGATTGTATTAGAGATGAACACGCGCTAGCAGTAATAAAAGACACATTTTTGGAGTTTTAACAAAACTCGCGGCGCGGTTTAATAAAATAAAAATTTTAGAAAGAAAATTATTAACTTTTAATAGAGCTTAAATAAAAAAAAAGAAGTGAGATAATCAAGATCGAACTCACAACCACCCCATTTACATGTATTGCTGCTCGAGTATCTTACCGAATGAACTACGCGATCCTATGTTCATTATATTCTAAAACGTGTAATGTGTACGTACTAGAAAATTTCAAGACTTAGTGGTTTGACACTGTTCATTTGACGGATGAATATCGACTATTTACCACTAAAAATAACTTAAATATTTCATATAAAGACGTTTTTCATATTTAGAGTGGTGCTAGTTCGCGGGAATAAATAATAGATAGATAAATAGATAGATAAGATAAGATTTATTTGTTCCAACATACCTACCACCCTATTAGGATATAGAACGTATCAACATTTAGTAGTTTACAACTATATCATATATTATTATATTATATAATGTCATAACGTTTAGAAATTCAAGTTAATAAAGAACACATGCCCTACTATACAAACACATACGAAACATTAAAATACATATTAAAATATAGTACATTACGTTATACATGCATACTGCCAAGACTAATTTGTTAAAATAGATTTTATAAACCCTCACATTTCCTAACACCAATATCACAATATATCACAATGATCACTGAAGAATTGTTCAGTAGTATAGAATGTTTTGTTTATGAGATATGTTTTAATTGTTTTTTTTTTGTTGGTTTATGGCAAGATTTCTCACTGTTAAGTTAAATTTGTTCCAGATTTTCATAATATTATTTTGAACATTTCTGTGTATAAAAGTATATTTGGTTTGTTCAGAGACAAGGTTCCTTCTATTTCTTGTATTTTAACTATATTCGTCGCCAAACACACAGTTTGAGAATCGCTGAGCTTATGACTATGTTTCTCACTCCTCAGTGTACATTTCATATTTCCGACTCAAAAGAAGTTGAAAATAATCTTGGTAGACATACATTGACAATTTCTTTAGGCTATTGCTTTAAGTTTGTGTGCAAGAGATAGTGAAAACATATGCGCTACATAATTCATACATCGGTCATTTTAAACTTGACCCGACTCTAGCACTTTTAGGTTAAGTTTTCTAGAAATCCTGACTTGATGGCGCAAAACGGACTAGAGCATCGTGTTCAACACGCAAAAAACTTTCGGGGTACAGTAATGGAATCCCATTGGTCGGACATTTTGTTTTGTTGTGTAAACCTGTGTTATTAGTCATTACTGCTAAATGAAACAATTCGCATTTAATTATTTCAATCAAGAACTGTGCGTCTGACGACAAAACGCAACAGACCGTTTTCATGGAGAATTGACCAGGTTTAGTTAAATATTCACATGGAAAAATGTCAGTGGCGTACCACTTTTTTTGTAAAAGGAATCAGAGGACATATTTGTAGGGACGCCACTACTGGTGGAGCTAGAATATATCTTTTCTAACTAAAATGTGTGGTCTCATATCTTATCAACACATACCAATATTAAAAATACTATCTAAAGTACTTTTTGAGATATTAAAAAGTAACAATTAAAAACATGTATATTCAACACCCTGTAGAAAAAAATTAAGCCATTGCAGGCATATATTCATATGAACTTCTCTTCATAAAGTGACCTAAGGAATCACACTCTGAAATATTAACACGTCATTAAGGAGCGCCCTCTGTATTTATAAATTATTTATCGCATTAAAACTATTTAAATTTGTTATACAAAATTATTGTGTTGATATATTTAAGTTGAATTTATCTTTATTTACACAATTCCAAAAAATATGTTAAAACACATACCTAGCAAATTCATAACATTAACACAAAATAACTTATAAATAGCTCCCTGTATCCGTAACCCAAGGTCGAGTTCTACGTGTAACTAATAATAGAGATTTGGGGGAACCTAAAAGCTGATACCGACCCGTTATAGAGATATTTGAGGTTGTAGGGCATAAAAAATGGTTCGAGGGCGGTGAATCCTTGAAGACGGGCATCGCAGAACGAATGGAAGGCACGGGAAGGCAAGTGCGAACATACGGACAGATCTAGACGTCGGCTGACGAGAAGGTAGCTGTCCCGTGTCCAGGTGCAAGTAATGCAGCTGATCGACAGGTGGCGTCGCGAAAGAACCCATCACAATTCATTAGCGCTCTATATTCGAATACGACTTTTAATTCGGTTAAGTGGTTTATTACAGTTATAAAGACGCCTCTTTTGCGAAAGCTATTTTTCAACGAAATTAATTTTGTAATGATTACGTATAAATAATGAGAAATTAAATCCAACAGCTAATGAAAATGTAAAATGTATACAGTGTATCATACTCATGTCGTCGAAGAATTCTGACTCCCTTGATTGATTGATTGATTGATTGATTGATTGATTTGCCAGCGTAAGGTGGGCATTGCTGCCGATTCCGGTGCATGGAGATTTGTTCCACCACGCAGCCCGATCGCCCCCGGCTTTCCTATAAAGATTCTAGAAAATTCTTAAAAATAGGATACACATAACAACATGAATTTTGAGCAGATTGGGCCGTTACTTGATGAAAATCCCTGATAATAATTGGGAAGGAAACTATATTAGTTTTTGATTTTCATTTTATTTCTTGTCAACATGACAATTGTTTAGCCACACAGTGGCTTCTTCGGATGTTGAGTACTGATATACCAGCATAAACCCCTATAACTTTTTCCAGACAAAATTAACCTCTCCTTTTTTGTGCTTGATCGATAATCCGATGATGTGAAGCACGATATTTTCCAGTAAATTTTTAGCAAGATAGAGGCCGCCAAAGCAAGTGGTCCAAGGATTTCGCTTCTCCAGTGACACGCACGACCCACAAATAAGTCCGGGAAATAGTCATTTGCCATGAAATAAAATACGTCTAATTCCGTGGGCTATTGAATGCACTTTTAAGGGCCGGTTTTTCAATGTCCAGTTAAAAGTGCCAGATAGGTAGCTGCTAGTTACGCTTAGCTGGCAGTTATATCTATGATAGTGTTTATCAATAGTAATTTAACTGCCAGCTACGTATTCATGAGTTGAATTATTTCTTAGCTATGTTGGCACTACTGATTCTACCTGAAGTTTCTTTCAATTGGTTTAATTCAAATTGCGCGCGTGTTTTAGTGACTTTATCTAATTTAACCTCAAAATTCATAGCGTTGTCTAACGTGTTGATTGATGTTCTGTTCTTAATTTTGTGCATTTGTGTATCAGCAGTAGAGAGTGTAAAAAGGAAAAAAGGTGCTAACTACAATTTAAGTGAGAAAAAGAACTATTTCTGCAACTTCCTCTATCATCTCAACGATATGTAAAACAGTTTCTTTATGCAGTCGAAATCTTATTAAAAAATCTTTATCATCATAATTCCCAAAATTATTTTCTCGTTCCCTTTTGGTATACGGTCTCCTTTCCAGTGGCGGTTTTACCACTGGGCACACTGGGCAAGTGCCCAGGGCGGCAAAATTTCAAGGGCGGCAGAATTTTTTTCTTTTGAATATTGCTTTAGTCGTTTTTATGATTTCGCTAATGCGACAGTTCCATTGAAGCCAAAACAAGGCATCGAGCAATATGGATGGCAGCCAGAAGCGGCTTTCTTTCATATCTAATTTATATTAGAAAATAAATACCCGCTACAAACTGTTCTGGAGAAAGGACTTTCTCGACCTTGCGACGGGTAAAGAATTGCTTACGGTCCACAATGACGCAGGAAAGGCTAAATTCACTAGCAGTATTAAATATTGAAAATGAAATTTTAAAAACTATGAAAACGGGAGATATAATCAATGATTTTGCTGTAAAAAAAGGAACAAAAGTTCGTCTTTACCTTGTATAATTTTTTTTTAGTTATTTTATTTTTAAAATTATTTTATCTCGCCTTTGTTTTTAATAAATAGGTGTTATACAGAAAAGTCATTTTATACACCACGCATCTCTAATGTGTAGTGTCCTTTGTTCTTTTAAAATAAAATAAAAATTTTCAGTATGATTTTTTTTTGTAAACATCTTTTGGGTAGCATATATATTGTTATATTTTTTAAGAGTAGGGGCGGCATCTTAAAATAGTGCCGGGGGCGGCAAGCATGTTAAAACCGCCCCTGCTCCTTTCATACTTTATAAATTATATAATATCATCGTCACTATCACTCATATCCAGAATATTATTATTATTATTCATTATTGGAAATAATATATTTAATATATGTCACAAATTAGAAACGAACATATCAATCACTCCCATTGGTTTTTAGGTTAGAATGTTTTAGAATTGTCAAAAATTTAACCAAATGCGCATGTGCAAATCCACTAATAATAAATCGTTAACTGGCACTTTCAACTCTCTGCTAAATTTACTTTCAAATAGTGAGTTTAACCCTCCGGTAAATTTTACCCCAATGGATGGATTAATTTTAATAATATAAAAATCTGGGCTCATCAGAATCCTCATATAATTCGCCCTAGGGCATTTCAACAGGAGTTTAGCGTTAATGTATGGTGTGGCGTTATAAACGGGACTTTTTGTTGGCTTCACGTCCTTCCTCCCCGTTTAAATAGACCATTATTTAATGATTTGTTAAATAACCATTTTTTTCAATATATCGAGGATATTCCTCTTAATTTAAGTAATGAATGCTGGCTTCAAATGAACGGAGCTACTGCACATTTTGCTGTTGAGAACCGTTTGTGAGTAAACAATAATTTTGGATCGGTCGAATAGGTGCAAGAGTCTGGCCACTCCGTTAACCGGATTTAAGTCCAGTTGATTTTTTTGCCTGAGGCTATTTAAAGGACAAACTCTACGCAATCCCTGTAAACACGAAAGAAAAGTTAATAGAAAAAATTCTCGAAGAATGTGAAAATTTGCGGGCTAATATTGATTTCATTCGTAAAGCTACGCACTCTGTACGCCGCAGATGTCAGAAATGCGGTGAAGCTGGCGGAATGCACTTTGAACAACTCTTGTAATTTGTAATTTACCTTACTTTAATCTAATTCATTGTTGTCTAATAAAAAAATAATGTAATCAAATTTTGTTTTACTGTCATTGTTTTTTCCGTTCTGCTAAAATTATTCATAAAAAGCTATTCCCGAATAAAGTTCAGATAAGACTTACTCAAAAACTAACAATTTTAGAGAAAAAACACAAGAGACTTTTTTTGTGTGGAAAACTTTTATGTTCTGTTCATAAATTAATTTAAAAGTGTCACACAACAAAGTTGGGACTAAATTATACCCCCCAGTTTCACCCGCCCCTGAATGATTTTCGTACATAGTTCTCATTTTTTCTTAAAAAGCATAAAAAAATAAATTCCTGTGTAAATTATCATTTGTTTATCTTTAGACGTTTCGAAAATATTCATAAAAAAACATTTTCAGAAGAATTATTTGAACATCTTGGAAACTAATCACTTACCGACCCATGTTTATTGAAACTTTTTTTCTTATTTTGAAAAGTTGCTTTACTTAGTGAAGTTTCGCCTATGAAATTCGGGACACTCTGTATAACACAACAATTTGCATCATTTGTGTCCGAAAGTATATTAGCAATAACTATTGTATAAGACAATATACCATTCGCAAATATTATATTATTATATTCTTTAAGTAGCTGAAAGCATGACTGGTTTTTTTGGCACTTGGCACATACCTGGGTACAACCGGACTCTTAATTACATTATACCTATCACATGCAGTTCAAGATGTTTCGTGGGTTAGTGTTAGTGTAGCTGCGGTGTGGCAGGTGCGGGTCACCTGGGGCTCCACGAACAGGAGGGCCAGGTGAGTCGAACACCGAGGCACGAGCCGATCCACATCTGCCACCCAGTTGTGCACCGCGCACCAGCGGACCACTTTTTGACATTTGTGTGCCGGAACCGCCACTTTTTTTTATAAAAGCAGTTATCGATATGTTTTGTTTGTGTGTTATGTATCTGTCGAGGTGAATTTGTTACGTAGCACCTTTTTTCTCGGTCTCTTCTCTTCAAGGCAATTTTTTTTTAATCACTTAGAATTTTATTGATATCCATGTTATTGGTATACCTATTTGATTTAATAAAATAGATATAACTAGACAAAAATATTTAATAATCATCGCAGAAAAAAAAGGTGGAAAAATTCGTTTCATAGCAAAGTAAACTCAAATTTCTAGTAAAAAGTGTGTTTGTCTATATCGTTGTGTCTTTGTGAGTGTGAGCATATACAGGGTGTTTCACTTAAAAGTCCCCAGGCCATTATCTCTAAAACTAATAAAGATATTTTATTTTTGTAAATGGCAGATGATTGATACCAAAGAAGGGTTTAAATAACGGTTATTAAAATTTTTCCTCAACAGCACACAGAGATGGCGCTGCGATGCAAAACTATTTTTTGATGGCTGGAACCTTGAAACATAAGTCATGTGATTAAACAATAATTTGTGAATAATTTTGATGGTATAGAGAATTTACAAAAAACAAGCCGTTTTGGAGTTACATGAGTTTCTTTCATTAATGCCAGTACACGTGAATTTGGATAAATCCCTATAATTTATTTATTATTTATTATAGAATATTGGTTACCAAACACTTTTTTTCAAGATAAGGAAAGTGATATAATACACTATCATAAAATTATGTTTACCACTTCCGGCCAAACCGGAACTAACATGATGAACCAATATCCATATGTTCCTACATATTACATTTTTTCTTCTAATAACGCTTCTAATAAAACGGCTCCCAAAACTTAAAGTAAGTAAGACAACAATGAAAATACACACTAATTTAGAATGGGCTAAATTTATATTAACAATTCAGTAAAGAACGTAAACAAAAGTTTTATAAACAAACATTTAAAAACTATCGAAATATTATTAAAAATGAAATTAAACTAATTTCTTTCTTATTAGTAGGTACTTATTATATTAAATGTTCAAAATTTCTCCCTTCTTCATGAATACACATATTGTACCGTTTCAGTAACTCTTCATTGCAAACTTTTTGTAACGTATGTCTATTTATAGCAGCAACACTTGCATATATTTTATTATACAAATCGGCCATATCCTCAATGGGTTCAATGTACACTACACTTTTTAAATACCCCCCAAAGGTAAAAATCTAATGGAGTCAAGTCAGGTGATCGTGCTGGCCATCTGACTACTCCATTAGTACCAATCCATCTCTGAGGGTACATTTCATTAAGACAATATTTGACTAGTACTGAGTTATGGGGTGGTGCACCATCTTGGTGAAACCAAATATTCTCCTGGTTATGAGGGATAGTCTCTAATAATCCTGGCAATACATTTCTCAAAAATATTTCATATTTTCTTCCATTTAAAGTCCCATGGAATAGATATGGTCCAATAATATATGAATTTAATATTCCACACCACACGTTAACTCCAAAAGTTACCTGATTTCGGGTCATTCTCATCCATCTAGGATTATTTTGTGACCAGTATCGGCAGTTATGCTTACTCACAACTCCGTTGTTGTGAAAACAGCTTTCATCGCTCCAGAGCACATTTTTTTAAAAATTTGGGCATTCTTCAGAAAGAACTGAAAATTCAGCTAGAAAATGTAATCTTCGTTCATAATCACCAGGCCTTAAATGATGGATCAATTTTAATTTGTATGGATGGTATTTATTTGATTTTAATATTCTATGGCACGAAGATATCGACAGATTAGTTTCCGATACCAATTTCCGGAGAGAACATTGAGGATTGTTGACAACACTATTTAACACCAAGGCTGTATTTTCATCGTTTCTAACTGGCCTATTTCTGTTACGAATAGTTTTCTTAAAACTACCCCAGTTTCTTAAATTTTTAAACAGCATGATAAATGTTTTTTTATCGGGTGTAGGTCTATTTGGAAATCGTAAACAAAACAATCGTTTTACTTGTCGGGAATTTCTTTTGCATTCACCGTATATTAAAATCATATTTAACTTATATTCATTGGTGTATCTAACCATTTTTTAAATTTATTTTTTTTTATTGCCTGATTTGGATTAATTTGCTTTGAATTGTTTCTAAGTACACTATTTCTGTTTGAAACTATGACTGAAATGCACCAACTACAAACTTTGTTTAATAACTGTCAAACTTAAAATTAAATCAAAGCCTACTAATATCTCTTAAGTAGATTTTTTATTACCATTCTAAATTAGTGTGTATTTTCTTTGTTGTCTTACTTACTTTAAGTTTTTTGAGCCGTTTTATTAGAAGCGTTATTAGAAAAAAAAATGTAATATGTAGGAACATATGGATATTGGTTCATCATGTTAGTTCCGGTTTGGCCGGAAGCGGTAAACATAATTTTATGATAGTGTATTATATCACTTTCCTTATCTTGAAAAAAAGTGTTTGGTAACCAATATTCTATAATAAATAATAAATAAATTATAGGGATTTATCAAAATTCACGTGTACTGGCATTAATGAAAGAAACTCATGTAACTCCAAAACGGCTTGTTTTTTGTAAATTCTCTATACCATCAAAATTATTCACAAATTATTGTTTAATCACATGACTTATGTTTCAAGGTTCCAGCCATCAAAAAATAGTTTTGCATCGCAGCGCCATCTCTGTGTGCTGTTGAGGAAAAATTCTAATCACCGTTATTTAAACCTTTCTTTGGTATCAATCATCTGCCATTTACAAAAATAAAATATCTTTATTAATTTTAGAGATAATGGCCTGGGGATTTTTAACTGAAACACCCTGTATATATTCGCCTCCTTATGTTTTACTGGAAAATTATTAAGAGCCATGTAGAAATATCCAACAGTGTCTAGCAATATTACCAGTGAAGAATGTAACCATCATTTTGTAAACGTAGCTGAAAATATAGTAAATGAATTGCCACCACACCATACACACTATTCTGATTATTTGGAAGAATTCAGTCAGCATAATAGCTTTCGCTTTACTCAAGTATCGTATCAAGGAGTAAAGATATGTATATTTCAATAGGAATCATAAAATCTATAATGAATTCTATTCTAGTTCCCCTTACCATTGTAATTAATGTATGTACAGTGTGAACCTAAAGAAACGCACAAAATTCATATCTTTGGTATGTGTCATTTGTCAAAAAATCCTCGAACAGGTTGATTTTAATTTTGTAAATGCTACACTTTGTCACTATACCAAAATTTATGACGTCATTGATTTTTGAGTTATGACGTCATCTTAATTTTTTTTAATGGAAACAGACATTTTGTTTACTGTTTTTGGTGGTATATTCCTTTGGCTTTGTGGTGATATGAAAAAAAAATGATATTACCTAAGCCATTCTTTTGGAAAAAAATATTTTTATTGATTGATACCTTACATAAATAATTGTGTGAAAAAAATCATCTCCATTGCTCAAATTACGACCCTCCAACCATTTGGCATTGACCAAGACGGGTGTAGACACTGCAGCCTGTTCTGAATCATCTCATGGGAATTCGTCTCATCTCCAAGTCAATTCTGTCTTTCAGTTCTTCTATGGTATCCAGTCTGTTAAAATACACCCTTGACTTTAAGTAACTCCAAAGAAAGAGTCTAAGGAGGTTAAATTCGGTGAAGGCGGGAGTCACTCAATCGGACCCCGACGACTTATCCACATTCCAGTAAAAGTGTCATCTAAAAACTGACACACTGCTATCCCAAAATGAGGTGGGGCCCCGTCTTGCTGAAACCAGACGTTTTCAACAGCAATATTTTTATCTTCATTGTTCGGAAACATAACTGCTAAGGCTGGCACTAACTCAACTCGCAAAAACTGTAAATATCTTGTGGCCGTAAGATTTTCTTCAAAAAAAAAAAGAAGGTCCCAATAAACGATCGCCAATCATACCTGCCCATACGTTTACTTTGCCTCGTCGCTGTGTACCTACAGTTATGCTGTACAGTCCCCTTTAAAGAAAATATAGCTTCATCAGAAAAAATAATGTTCTTTAAAAATTTTGGGTTTTCATCGCACAAGGTCTTCAACTGTTCACAACACTGTAAGCGCCGATCTGGATCGTCCTCATTCGTGGATTAATTGCACTTTGTATGGATGGCATTTTTCTTTTTTCAATAAACTACAACAAAAGTTTGACTCACGTTATGATTTGGAGCCAGCTGCCTTGTCGAAAGATGGTGGTTTTCCTCACATTCTAAAAGAATATTTAATTTGGTTTCGTTGCTTGTGCTAAGGCGACCAGATCGAGGGTCTAAATAAATCCCAAGAAATTTGATGAAATCTGGGTTGTTTATTTCTCCTAAGTTGCGCAAACTTAATACCATTATTCCTATATTTGCGCAGGATTGTTTCTAATTTGGTTACTACAGAGGAAAATTCGCTGAAGTAACTGATCTCTAGTATTTATTGGGACACTGTAGACTCCAGTTTGAGATATCCCATAGGAAATAATCGACGGGGTTGAAATCCTGTGTTCTAGTCGGCCAAGGATGAGGTTCCCCAGGTCCAATCCATCTGCATGGATACTCATTATCCAAATGCCTTCTAACCTCAATCCAAAATGAAGAGGAGCTACGTCATGCTGGAAGCATTGTCCTCTTACATTAATATCTTGAATTAAACCAGGTAAAACATTTAAAAAAAAATCTAAATAAACCTCTGTAGTTAGTCTTGCCGGAAGAATATGTGGGCCAATTATGTTGTTGTTAATCATACCACACCAAACATTTACCAAGAACTTATGTTGAGAATGGACTTCTCCTATAGAACGAGAATTGTTTTCGGCCCAGTTGTGTGAATTTCTTGAATTAAATACGCCATCCCGTGTAAATTTAGCCTGGTGAATAAAGTTGGATATGTAATCGGTCTGTGATCAATAATCCACTGGTACAATTCTAACCTATTTACATTGTCACCCTGTTGAAGCCTTTGCACTTGCTGAATATGATACGGTTGTACTTTCTTTATTTAGAGTCATCCAAACCCGCACTTGAGGAACTCCTAATTGGGCACTTATTCGTCGGGTACTTACTTCCGGATGTTCTTGAACAAAGTTAACAATATTTTCTTGTTCCTCAACATTTTAAACAATATTTCTTTCAACTTTTGATGATAGAAAACTTCCGTGCTCCCTTACATATCGATACACAGTTGAAAATGTCTGATGATTCGGTGTTCGTCTGCTAGGAAAACGAATATTGTATTCCTCTGCGGCTTGCCTACCATTACCATCACAAAATCCATAAACAAAAATAATATCGGCATATTCCTCATTTGTAAATTTATAAGGCATGATTATTTGCAGACTAAGTTAAACAAGTATACTAGTTCTACTGTTTATGACAACAAACAAGAAATGTCACACTATTAATAATTACGTAATAATACAGAGAAAACAAACTGTTTAATGATTTCTATTATAAAAAGTACCTAGCTACACTTTCTTTGGAATTAAAAAAAAATTGGTTATAAATTTTTTGTCAATATTTACATTATTTACCCAGTTTAAATTAACCAGCGTTTTTTCCGTAACTTGTTTTCATTTAATTAATTAGCTGCCAAATATCTTTAATTCAGCATCCGTACTACATAAGTTTGAATGGTTCGCGGTAAAACGCAACGCGAAATCACCACTGAGCATGCGCGAGCGGAATATCGGGCGGAGATGAGTTGACACCAATTGAAAACCGGCACTTTCCGTCTTGACGTAACTGAGGTGAGATTGTTCTAGTTTTTACTTAAAAAATTTGGAGTTATTAGAGCTATTCTATAATATTTTGCTGAAATTTTTGCTTTTATTATTAGATTATCAGAGCATTAGAATAATAACCTAGTTATTTTGGATTATTATTAAATTTTAAGCTGGCATTTAGTTGAATTATTATAGTATATTTGAGGTTAACCACGTGGTTCATAAAAACCACTTATTAGTGGATTGCCCCAGCAGTAGTTGATTGAACTGTCATTTTGGGACAGTTGCTGCTGGTTATTTTATATTTAGGTATTATATCAATAATTTTTGCCAGTAGTTTAATACTATGTTATATACTGACATATATATTTTTTGTATTTAGGATCGCTCTAAAATTCTTTATTAGATGCTCATTTTACGACTAGTATACTAATTATTGAATTTATTAAAATACGAGACGTAAAGTCAATTTCTTTAAATTAATTTTTTAATAGTACGGAGATCATCTCCAAAATTTTAAATTTTCTTATTTAATTTTTTCTTGTTTTCAATCTTAATATCTCTTTCCTTTGTGTTACTTTGAACATTTTGGTATTATTAACAATTTTTTTTTCTCTTTAGAAAATTTTGCTTCATGATAACTTAACTTTTGTCATTTATGGTAATTTTCTGGCCGAATTTTTTTTGTAATTTAGTAATCGAGTTTTTTTATCGGTCCTCAACCATTTTCTTAAATTAATGCTTAAATTTTACAAAATCCAATTTTTTTGTGTATCGTTTTTATAAAATTCGTAATCTTGGCCAATTTTTTAAAATTATTTTCAATAAGTGTTAAAGCCAATTAATAAATGTATTTAGTCATTTCAAATTTAAATCATTGTTTTTTTTTTCTTTGTGTAATTCATTTCAATTTGTATCAACTGGTTCCTGAATTATCATTATTTTTCATGTAATAATCTGGATTGACCAACCTTGGATCAAGATCACGGTGGATTTGCTATTGGCTGGATGAAAATTATAACTGGCTGGACATTTTCTCAACGCAGCGTTTCCCTGGAACATCATCGTTGACCAGGACACGATCAATCAGTCCTCACTCCCAGGTACCTGTGGCCATCTCCAGGGTACGACCTCGTTGACCTCCACTCCCACCGCCAAAGTTACGTAAGCCACAATCACCGTGTCTCTTTTCTTTTTTCTCCTTTTCGTCAGAAGATAACTATACTGTTATTGTTAAGCCAGTTGATCTTTTCAATTTTACAATTTTTTTTCACTCCAAATTAAATTTCTTTTCTTCTTAATAAAATTTTTATTGTTTGTTTTAGTTAAAGTCACTAATCATTATATTTTTATTGTAGTAAATTTTGAATTTTTCATTAATTGACATATTTAATTGTAAAGATTTTGTAAATTTTTTGGTAATTTGTTAATATATTGTCATTTTGTTTTAATTTTGCTTTTGATTGTTTCATCCTTAAACAGTTGCAGGAATATCAGTTGTATGAATACGCTGGCGCCCTCATTCTCTGTTTATTTTGTTTGTAACATTCAAATTATTTATTTAAAATAGATACATAAATAACTCTTCTCGCCACAGAGTGACCCTTGACCCAACCACTGAGCTAACTGGTAGTTACTCTTCCTTAGCTTTTTCACCTATCAGCTAGGAAGGTGTGGTTGCACCAGTTTTAATTATTTGGACTAATTGTGTTGGTAAGCAAATAAAGCTGTTTTTCTTCAAATTCCCCTTTTCGAAAAATTTAATCGCTTGTAAAAAAATCAGTAATGGTGCGACAAAAAATCTAATTATATGTTTATATTTAGTGATGTATGAACTTTTATAATTATTGGCACCTGGATGTTAAAAAAACATTACAGGATGATCTTTTTTGTAACAATCACTAAAATCAAATTAAAAAAGTCCGGCACTTGAGTTTAAAAAAAAAGTTATGATAGCAATATATCAACTGGGATATGTGTCTAAGATTTAAACTAAATCCCAACAATAGTAAGGACGTTCAGGCCAAAATAAATGTAGACCAAAATCAGTTTATCACCCCGTATCTCGGACATTAAGGGCGACAGAAAAATATCAATAGCCTTTACTGAACACCTAAGTGGTCCTCTACCGCCCCTGGAAGTATGTATAGTTCCTCATGAAACACCCTGTATAATGCATTATTAATAAATATTTTTGAGCTTGAATTTTGAATTTGTAACTGGGGCAGGGAAAGCTTTTCGTTCTGTTGGTTTTAACTGTGTATATTGCAGTTGGTACTTATCTGTCGTAGCTGATTAATTCTCAAGTTACAGCAAGTTTTTGCTACCATTATTCCTTTAATAGGAAATTTTCAAGTGGCACTTGTTGCAATATTGTAAACTTCTGTGATTTTTTGGAGGACCACTTAAGATTATTGTCTAGAGTGGTATGTTTGATCAACAAGTTGTTCATTCGTTTATGTTTGTTCTTTTATATACTAACATACATTAGCGGGTAATTAGGGACATTATACAGGGGGCCCACATTTCCTTAAAACAAAGAATTCACTAATTAATTTTAATTCTTTTAAATGAGTCTCTTCTCATGATAATTAGTTTAAGAAGAGAAAAACATGAACATTTATAGAATTCGAGTGCATGAAAATAAAGCATTTTATACGTAGCTCACGATTTCCGAGGAGTCAACCACCTGTAAAAATTTGTACACAGACTGTCGAGACTGCCTAGACTGCCGCGCCTGCGCGACTTCCAGTTACATTACTACCGTGAGTGACGACTAGTCTGACGTGACTATCGACTTGACTGCCGGGAGACCGCCTGAAATTTGTATAGCGACTGCCGACGGCATTACATATAGTTTTTCTTTTAGTTCTCATAGATAGTCTTTTTTCCGGTGTTTGCAAAATCCTATAAAGAATATGTTTCATTACTATAAGCAAACAAATAATAAATAATTCACTTTTAAACTATTATATACTCTTATATACCATATTTTTTTAGTAAAAACACGTTTTTATATGAAAATTATAAAAAATTTGGAACGAAAATCGAAAATCCGGCTGGAGGAATTGATACAGAATTTCATAATTAACATCAAAAATAATTTTTTCTAATTCTTTGGGACTTCGTGCCACATGTATTATTTTTTCTTTTTAGCCGAGGCTCGTGGAACCTACAAAAGATCACAATTAAACAACTGAGAAATAATCTCTACGCCTGTGACTTTTACGTCAAAGGATCAGTTAGAGGTTGCGTTTTTGACAAATAACACAAATAAGTATAAAAAAATTAAATATTTCGCCGATGCGCGACGTTTCGGAAATCTAATCTGTTTCCTTTTCAAGACTTTTTTGAAAAATCTTTTTTTGTTATGTATGATAAATACACCTCTCTAAGAATGTTTGTTATATTCAATATCCACATATACTTACCATTTATATAGAACTGTTGCCTTTCTGCACCAAACATGCCAACAGATGACGGAAATGAATGCAAAAATTGCTTTAGAGAGGCAATATAATATTAAAGAAAATTTATGCACAGAAGAAAAACGGTCAATATCCTATTTGAAGAGAGATAAAACCATTAAAATTGCCAGCGGACAAAGGTAATGCCACAGTCATTATAAATAAAAATACGTATGACGAAAAAAACATGACACTAATCAATAAAGGACCATACTCAAAATTAAGTAAAAACTCAACAAAATCAATTTCTACAACTTTATTTATGAATTTTATGACTTTAAACGACGGAAGCTTACACCGCATTATAGCAAGCCTCCTCATTTTTATGACTTACCAAAAATACATAAGCAGAATATCCCGTTAAGACCAATTATTGTTAGTTCCATTAATTCGCCATGCCATAGTTTGGCAAAATTTTTGCTTAAAATTGTTAAGTCCATTATCTGGAAATACTGACTAGGATATAAAAATAGTAAACATTATATCGAAAAGATGTTTTAAAACAATATTCATAATGCACATCTGATGGTTACTTTTGATGTAGTTAGTCTGTTCACTAATGACCCAGTACACAAAACTTAAAAAAAACCGCTGCCTAAGGAATCACTACTTCCACATCCAGATTCTTCATCCAAGTCGTTTTAAAGGAAACATCTTGACTATATTTGCACTCTAGTATGTGGAAATTATTGGTCATAGAATTTTAATAATATTTGGGGCAGATGTCATAGAAAAGTTTGAGGAGTTGGTTTCTACCATATACGTTAAAAATTAAGTTTTTAGTTCACCCTACTTATTTTCTACTATTCACCTCCCACCCCTTCAATGGAGGCATCTCAATCAGATGTCACTACAATACATACGTGTACTAATCTCAAGTGAATATCTCAATTTGATGTTATCAATCCCATTAATAATGAAGCGGAGGTGGTGGAGTTTGAAAAATATTAGAAAGAAATCTGAGGCCTTGGTTTCTAGTATATACACCGAATCCCAAATTTCTGTACTCTTATCACCTTGATTTACTTATTTTCCCCTAGTCACTCCTATTAACCCTAACCCTTCTACGGAATCATCCCAAAATATAATCTAGTTCCAGATGTCGTTATAATACATACGTCTACCAAATTACAAGTGAATATCTCAATTTTATTTTATCAACCCCTTTAATAATGTAGTAAGGGTAGTGGAAGGGTTGAAACATATTAAAAAATTTGAGGTCTTGGCTTCTAGGACATACACCGAATTTCAAGTTGCAATACTCTTACCAGCTTGCTTTACTTATTTTTCCCTATTTACCTCTACTTACCCCCACTCCTTCAACGCAATCATGTCAAAATATAATCTAGTTTCAGATATAATTATAATATATAAATGTACCAAATTTCAAGTGAAAATTTAAATTTAATTTTATCAACTCTTAATAAGGGAGTGGGGGTGGTGGGGAGAAATAGAAAATACTAATAAAAAAACCTGAGACCTTCGCTTCTAGTACATACACCGAATTTCAAGTTTCTGTAGTCTTACCAGCTTGCTTTACTTATTTTCCCCTGTTTACCCCTATTTAACCTCCAACCCTTCAACGGAATCATCTCAAAATATAATCTAGTTCCAGATGTCGTTATGATATATATGCGTACTAAATTTCATGTGAATATCTCAATTTTATTTTATCAACCCCTTGAATAATGGAGTAGGGGTGGTGGGGGCTGAAATAAATTATCAAAAAATCTGGGGCCTTTGCCTCTTGTACATACACCGAATTTCAAGTTTCTGTAGTCATACCTGCTTGCTTTACTTATTTCCCCCTATTTACCCCTAAATAACCCCGAACCCTTCAAAGGAATCATATCAAAGAATAATCTAGTTCCAGATGCCGTTATAATTCATACGTGTATCAAATTTCAAATGAATATCTCAATTTTATTTTATCAACCCTTGTAATAATGAAGTAGGGGTGGTGGGGGTTGAAAAATATTATAAATAATCTGAGACCTTGGCTTCTAGTATATACACCGAATTTAAAGTTTCTGTAGTCTTACCAGCTTGCTTTACTTATTTTCCCCTATTTACCCCTATTTAACCCCCAACCCTTCAACGGAATCATCTCAAATTATAATCTAGTTCCAGATGTCGTTATAATACATACGTGTACCAAATTTCAAATGAATATCTCAATTTTATTTAATCAACCCTTTTCATATTGGAGTAGGGGTGGTGGGGGTTGAAAAATATTATAAAAAAATCTGACGCTTTGGCTTCTAGTACATATACCGAATTTCAAGTTTATGTGGTCTTACCAGCTTGCTTTACTTATTTTCCCCTATTTACCCCTATTTAACCTCCAACTGTTCAACGGAATCATCTCAAATTATAATCTAGTTCCAGATGTCGTCATAATACATACGTGTACCAAATTTCAAATGAATATCTCAATTTTATTTAATCAACCCTTTTCATATTGGAGTAGGGGTGGTGGGGGTTGAAAAATATTATAAAAAAATCTGACTCCTTGGCTTCTAGTACGTATACCGAATTTCAAGTTTCTGTACTCTTACCAACTTGTTTTACTTATATTCCCCTATTTACCCCAAATTAACCCCCAACCCTTCAACGGAATCATCTTAAAATATAATCTAATTTCTGACGTCGTTATAATACATACGTGTACGAAATTTCAAATAAAAATCTCAACTTTATTTTATCAACCCCATTAATGGGGTAGGGGTGGTGGGGGGTTGAAAGATGTTATAAAAAAATCTTAGGCCTTAACTTCTAGTACATGCACCAAATTTCAAGTGTCTGTTCTATTACAAGCTTGCTTTACTTATTTTTCCCTATTTTCCCCTATTTAACCCCCAACCCTTCACCGGATTTCCTCAAAAAACAATCCAGTTCCAGATCTCGTCATAATATATACGTGTACAAAATTTCAAGTCAATATCTCAAACCGTTCCGGAGAAAACGTGCGGACAAAAAAAGTTACAGACAGACAGACCGACAGACCGACAGACAGACCGACAGACCGACAGACAGACCGACAGACCGACAGACAGACAGAAATTTTTTTTTCGCTAAAATTTAAAATCTCGACGTTTCACGACATTCTAAACCTATTTCACGAATAAAAATTTTTGAAAATTTTTTTGCGATTACTATACTTCCAATCCACTACGTCGAAGTAATAATCAAAGACAAATTGTTAAACGAAAATAATTTGGAAGCTAGAACTAAATTGAGTGGAAATTCTAACTATCTGTATCAAAACAACTTATTTTCAATTGGAAAATGGTTTCTATCAGCAGGACTTCGGTATGGAAATGGACTCTCCATTGTCACCGATTTTAAGCAAAATGTTTATGGAGGATTTTGAGACTAGGCATGTTCAAAATTGTGCATATAAAGCGGTGGAGATACGTAAACGACATCTTTGTAATTTGGCCTCACGGTATTGAGTACTAGATAGTTTTTAGAACATTTAAATATTAAGAACCTTCTATTAAATTTACTTTAGAAAACGAAACTAGAAATGAATTACCATTTTTAGATGTTTTAATTAAAAGAGTAAATGGTACGATTGAAACAAGTGTATATAGAAAACCAACACATACCAACAGATATTTAAATTTCAACTAAAATCAGTCAATGCACGTTAAGATAGGTGTTATAAAATGTTTTTATGGCAGAGCCAAAATCATTTCTTCTAATGATGGAATACTAAACAATGAGAAGCGGTTTATAAAAGAAGTTCTTATAAATAACCAATAGATAGAACCTTCATAAATTTTAAAATTAACAATCAGGTACGACAACAACCTGAAAAACGTTACACGGCGTTAATTCCTTAAGTATGCTGATTATCTGAAAAGTTGCACCGTATCAGTGATAGGTTTGATATTAGGACGATATTTCAAACAAACAACACTTTAGGATTTATTCTGACAATGACGAAACCGAAGAACTACGAGCAAAATTCAAACAACTGCATCTACAGTATTAAAATGAAATTTAGAGGTCCAAGATCTACGAACACGCTTGGGAGAACGGACATAGAATAAACTGGGACTCCGCAAAAATTTTAACAAATGAGATGGATAGATAAAAAGGGTAATTAAAGAATAAGCGATAATATTATTGAACGAGGATAGATGCGTGTCGAATTGTTCTGTAGATGTCTGTACAACCTGGTTGCCAATGTTAAAAGAAGAACGTCACAAACTTAACATTGTATAATATTTTAAAAAACTGTTAACTATATCAACAATTCTATGTAAACAGTATCTATGATTATAACAAACATTCTTAGAGCTGTCTATTTACCATACACAGGAAAAACAGATTTTTCGACAAAGCCTTGAAAAAGGACACACATGATTTTCGAAACCTCGGCGAAATATTTAATTTAAATTTTTTATACTTATGTATGTGTGTTATTTGTCAATAACGCAACCTCTAACTGATCTTTTGATGTAGAGTTTATTTCTCAGTTACATCCTGGTTAATTGTGATATTTTGTAGATTCCCTGAGCACCGGTTAAAAAGGAGAAAAAATACGGGTGGCACGAAGTCCCAAAGAATTATAAAAAACTAAGATAAGGCCATAAATAATATTTAGACAATATTAAAAACAAGCATCACGAAATCTTTAATTTTACGATATAAAAGTTAATTTTAGTGCAACACTACAGTTTTCTCCCACTGTGGAACAGTCCCCCAATATTAACACTAACAGTCTACACCAATTGGTATACTGGAAAGTTCTTTACTAGCGTACCAATCATACAATTCTTAAAGTATCTTAGGGAACAGACCCCCAATATTGACACTGTCAGTCTAGTATACAGTCGGCTCCAAGATACAGCGGGGTGTCGGAGCTGAGCTTTATAAGACAGAGTCAAAAACAAAAATTCCGACAAATCTAGGAACATGTTTACTCGTTAGAGCAAACATCAAAAGAGATTAAAAGTTCACTGTGATTTTCTGGAAAACGGCATGAAATGGCACATCTTTACTTGAAGATGTGAATTCAGCGCACATTTATTTATACATGAAACGATGAACCAATTGTGCTAGCAAATCTCAGAAAGAAAGCACTACATACATACACATCGTATATTTATAGTCTTCCAAATTATCAGTATGCATTACTTTTTTTCCCTTAAAATATTTATTTCCAAAAGTTATCTCATTTAGTCATAAGTTTGATAGAAAATACGAATACAATTTCACGTGAGTAAAACCCAACGAAGGCCTTATGGCACCATGTAATGAACAATCATTTACCTGTTGTAAGAGGATATATCGAATAAATTCCAACAATCTTTTGTGTAAACTGAATTAATTTTAAAAACAAGTTAATTTAAACCAAATGTTAAGCTGCGAAGAAGCACCTGCTTGCCGAAATTACATCGTCTTATTTACTTCTTGTATAATGACGTCCTTGTATATGCAAATTGTGTATTTAGAATAGATTGAGTTGTCTCCTTTTCACCAGAAGATAATTAAGACCTTAAAGTATCAGCAATATACATCGAAGATATTTACACAGTGGATAATTTTCTGTAATGAGCGTGATTTCTTAAATGTAATATTGGGCTATTTGTATTCTGTGTTCTAATATTTTTTACGTATTTAACAATACTCTTCGTAACTTAAGGTGGCCATTCCCTAGAAAGAGACATCCGATAGGGAAATATTTATTACTTTTGGCCATAACTTTTTTTCTCAGTATGTATATTTAAAAAAACTCTAAGAGTACCTAAGTAGAACCATAATAAGACTATTACTATGAATTTTCACTCAATAATTTCAGTGGTTTGCAAAATAACTACATTTAAATTTAATCATTATGTTAATCTTCCTATTTCACAGTTTTAAATCTAGCTATTTTGCAATCCACGGAAATTATTAAGCGAAAATTCATAGTAATAGCCTTGTTATGGTTCTACTTAGGTACTCTTATAGTTTTTTAAATATACGTACTAAGAAAAAAAAGTTATGAGCAAAAATAATAAATATTTCCCTATCGGATGTCTCTCTATAGGGAATGGCCACCTTAAGTTATTTCACAAGGCAAGTTGTAAGTTATCTCACTTACAATTGACAATGCTTTGCTTGAAACACAACAGCACGTCAACTACCCATAAGAGTAAGATGATCAAATTTTTATAGTAACTATTTTACATTAAGAGCTATGATATTATGAAAAGAAGACCCTCTCGCACCCTTCCCTTGCCAGTCTCCGCTGTGGCGTTACTATGACTAGTAGAGTGATCAGACCGGTCTATTTTGCGGTGTAAAGTAATTTCAATGTAACCAAAATGTTCAGGGGCTTATCTCTCAATAGAATTAAACATTACGACTCTTTAAGTTAGTCGAGACAGAAATGTAATATGTGAATAAATAAAATAATTATTTCGTAAGAGATAGTTGGTCAGAGAGAAATTTGGAATCAATAAAACTTTATATCTATTATTGATTATAGTAATTGCAATATGTATGCAGTTAAAATATTCAAGTCTCTCTAGATGTATTGAGTAATAGATTACAAATTTAGCTGCTTTCACACAACCTGTTGCTAATATACTAGATTGTTAGGGACAGGTAGATGTAGTTTCCACAGATTTTTCAAATGCCTTCGACAGGATAGATCATGGCATCTTACTTGGCAAACGAACAAAAGGTTTTCATTCTAACGTTATCAAATTTCTGAAATCTCATTTATAGAAAATACGGCAGTACGTTACACAAAATGGTTTTAATTCGTTTTGTTATACTTTTATCTCGGGCGTACCTCAGGGATCTAACCTCAGCCCCCTTATTTTTCTATTGTCAATTAATGAGATAAGTCGTCTTATTGATTTGAAAATATACTCCGTTATAACTTGTATTGAGGACTGCAGGAAGCTTCAAGTTGATATAGATCATGTACAGTCTTGGTGGTTAGGTAATAAATTAGGCCTTAATGTCTCGAATTTTAAGATTACGAGCTTCTCAAGAAAGCAGACAATATGTGAATATTCTGAGAATAACACATTATCTCTTAGTAATTCCAGCAAGGAATTTGGATTTGTTGATTGAATGTAAGCTTTCTTTTATGTTCATATAGCTTTAAAAGCGTTCAAGGTAATGAAATTTTATGGATATATTGTTGTGGGACTCGGAATTACCTACCCGCCGCATCGGTATTCAATTTTCAACAATAATTTAATAATTACAAGATATTTGCAAGTTTAATTTCTACAGGATTTTAAGACATTGAGAGATTCCATTATTTGCTAAAGATCGAGTTATAGTTTGACATTTAAATTTAACGGTAATTGTGCTATTTTTTTTTTAATTCTGTTATCGAACATACTATTATGCACTTTAGAGCCTCATATAAAGATTTAAGAAATGCATGCCGCCATTTTGATACAGGTTTTGTATTGAGTTTTGAGCTTTTATCTTAAACTTAATAAAAATAACCATGCATTAATACGGCACCATACTGGAAACAGATTGTATTTCATTTAAAAGAAATACTTATCGATATCTTCTAAAGAGTTTCTTGTACCATCATGAACAAATAAAGCCAAACAGTATAGTTATGCAGATACTTTCAGAACTTGACTTTCCTTTGACACATTGTACTACTTTTTAAAATATTTCAAATTGTCAACCTAAAAGCTCTGACACTGACATCTAAGTAGATGAACATAGACTGGACCGCGGATAGTAGGTTGAATCAAAAAAGCATATTTGAAATAAACATCACAAGTCAAGATAAGATAATTGACAAACTACAACTAATGTTAAAAAACTGTATTAGACCGAGATAAAAAGTTGAACATTAATCGGAATGCGATTAATGTTCAACTTTTTATCACGATCTAATACAGTTGTTTAACATTAGTTGTCGTTTAAAAAATACAAATTTTCGCTTGAGAGAACATAGTTAAGATTCATTGGTAGCTGAAAACCCATATGTCTTAGTTCACTTACAAGGATCGTTGATTTAGGGGTATGTAAAGACCAATTAAAGAAAATATGATTAATGTCCCCTTTCTGTCCACAAGCACATAGATCATTATTTAGGATTTCAGTTTCAAATAAGTGATCTGGAAATCTACCGTGATTAAGTTTCATACATGTAATAGTAGAATAAAATGGTCTTGAAACTAGAAAACCGCCAGGTCATCTATATTCAGCGATCAGGGGGTTTAAGTGATAATAATTTGTACCTCGCTACGTGTACTTCTGATCTTATTGATATTGCCATTTATTAAAGAGCTCTTTCTTGTACATATATGGTAAATAAATCAGTCGCAGGTATTTTAACTGAAAGGGGAATGCCACTTATCGTGGCTTCCTTAGCCATTTTATCTACCATTTCATTTCGATACAGATCACAATGTACTTTAATATAGACAAGGTTGACAGAAACCCCCCGTTGTGACGAGGAAGCTAGTTTTGCAAAAATATTCACAATCATAAGTGACGATTGTTCTCTACAGTTATCAATACTACTGTCAGAATAACATCCACTTTCGAAAAGTATAATAAAGTTTGTGTCAAAAGATACTAAACGTCATCCGATCTGCACCGGAACCTCTTCAACTCATGCACGATACTAATATCACTCTTGTGCCAAGTTCCATCAAAATCTGTTCGCTAGTTGCGGGCGCTATCGTGTTTCGGTGCGGTCGTGTTACCATACATACATACTTGTACACAGACATTTAAAAATCACTTCTCCGTGTTCCTAGAACCTCGAAACGTATGGATCTTTTCTTATCTCTTTTCTTTACCAATTGCATTAACCTCCATATATTTTGGTTTAATTAGTGGGGAGGTTGAAAATCATAAATTTGTGCTTTTGCGTGAAAGAAAATATCTACAGACGCGCTAAGATACAACTCTTCTCATAGCTATAATTTTAAACAGTCCTCTATACGTAAAATTAATTAGCAATTTCTCACAGGTAATTAATTTACTATTGTGCAATTTAGACAAATAGTAAGCGTAAGTGAATCTGGCCCCACGTTGGGCGCCAATTTACAACCACAACTTATCAGCTGGCTGCTGAGGAAGCTATGAAAGAGTAGCAACCGGTTAGTACAGGTCTGGTCGAGGGTCAATCTGTGGCGAGAAGAGTTATATATATTTTTTCGAACAATTATTTGATTGTCAAATTAACCAAACAAAACTTTAATAAACTACAAAGAATTTGGACGCTAGCGTATATAGTACATAACACTCTTGCAAACTTTATCAGGGGGAGAAAACAATCAAAATCAAATACATAACAAATAATATATTAACATCAGTATAAGACGGAAAATTTTACAATACTTTAAAAATGATTAAAAATATTTAATGGTGAAAATTTTGATTTGATTAGTTAACTAACAGACAAAAACAGGAATATTATTTAAACAAAGATTACCAAAAAAAAATAATACAATTTAAGAAACGATTAACTGGTTTACAATTTTTCTTCTGACCAAAAGTTTAATTTTGCACATAAATTTGGGCTACTTAGCTTAGCGGAGACGTGGAATCCCGACTAGGTTTGGTCCTGAAGATGGCTGCGGGTACCTGGGAAGGAGGACGTAATATTCAGGTTCTGACAATGCTGATTTCCAGCAGACGCTGAGTCGGAATGATATCCATTACTTTGAGGATAACTCCAAATATTCAATCTATGTCTTGTGCCTTGCTTCAATGGTGCTTTGGTTCAGGATTTTACATGAAAAGAGTAATGTAAAGAACCAGGTGATGATAGAAAAAAAAAATTAAATTGTGAGAAAAAGAAAACTTCAGATATTAGTTCCTGTCTAATAAAAAATTCAATGGCAAGAAATTTTACTTGAGGTAAAAGATACAAGAAAAACTGTAAAAAACTGTGGTGACGAAGGTCACTGCAAAATCAAACTAACAAAAAATGATAATAGAAAAAAAAAATTAAATTGTGAGAAAAAGAAAACTTCAGATATTAGTTCCTGTCTAATAAAAAAATTTAATGGCAAGAAATTTTACTTGAGGTAAAAGATACAAAAAAAAACTGTAAAAAACTGTGGTGACGAAGGTCACTGCAAAATCAAACTAACAAAAAAAAACTGAGTATTGGTAAAACTTTACTTTTGAAAATATACGAATAAGGAGCATATTCTTTATAGGATTTTGCAAACAGTGGAAAGAAAAGCTATCTATGAGAACTAAAGGAAAAACTGTATATATAAAAATATTAATGAAATCTTTGCATTCTTTCGATAACCTGACTTCTGGTTATGCTAACAAGTAAAAATACTCATTTGCCATTCTCATTTTAACACTAGCATCCAACTTAGTCCCCTACGGCTAAGCAGGCTGAACTAGTATCTACATGATCTCCTACGATATGTGAATTCAGTTAAAAATGAGAATAAAGGCCTGAAATTAATTTATTTACGTACCTTGTATTTAAAAATTTTTTCATTCTAATGAATTACATTTTCATAAAATCTCATTCAGTTTCTTGGAAATGCTTAGCCTTTGAAACGTAAATAAATTAATTTCAGGCCTTTGTTCTCATTTTTAACTGAATTTACATATCGTAGGGGATCATGTAGATACTAGTTTAGCCTGCTTAACCGTAGGGGACTAGGTTGGATGCTAGTGTTAAAATGAGAATGGCAAATGAGAATTTTTACTTGCTAGCATAACCAGAAGTCAGGTTATCGAAAGAATGCAAAGATTTCATTAATATTTTTATATATAGTTTTTCCTTTAGTTCTCATAGATAGCTTTTCTTTCCACTGTTTGCAAAATCCTATAAAGAATATGTTTCATTACTATAAGCAAACAAATAATAAATAATTCACTTTTAAATACGAATAAACTACTGATTAATATAATAATGAAGGAAACGATTAAATGAGAAAACTCTACTGTCGTGAAATCTTAGCCGTTCACAAAATGGCTGACACTGGTTATGATCAACAATTAACGCTATTATCGCATACTCACCAACAACAGAATTTCGAAGTCGTCCTTTCAGCTTGGCGTGAAAGCTGTGACAGTTAAATCATAGTCTCGGGGCACACCCGAGGACGTATGGGACAAAATCAATATGGTGAAGGACGAGACACGCGAAGATGAGTGGGTGGCATTACACCAAATAAATGGCATGGAACATAATAGATTCCGTAAGTTAGTAGAAACTATCTTCCACAAATCCACCACCAAGGTGGCGATCTACATGGGCAAACAGACGCAAGCCTCAGATGGACCCAGGAAAAGGACCCGTAACACATATGCCCTCATAGTCGAGCAGCAGGGCAAAGAATACAAGGACGTCCTCACCAGTGTTAAGGGGTGCATACAAGGGAACGTTGCCACTGAATCAATCAGGGGTATGAAGAGTACTAAGGAGGGAAAATTATTGATAACCCTTGATAAAAACGCTGAAGCTCTAGATGCCATCCAAAGGGCCATTAGGACCCCCAACGACAATATTAGCTTACGCACAATTGGCATGGACACTGATTTGGAAACGCTCCATATAAGAGGTATAGATGCAAATACAGTCAAAACCGAGGTAGTCAAGGCACTGGAGGAGAAACTCGGTAGCCTGGAAGGAAAATCATATAAACTCAGCGATCTGAGATCCAACGCTAGGGATACGCAGGCTATAACCCTGCGAATAAATAAAGAAGAAGCGACAAAGTTATTGGCAGACAGGACCATAAGAATAGGATACGTGAAATGCTCGATAGAGAGAAGGATGGCGGTGGTTAGATGCCAGAAATGCTGGGCCTACGATCACGCAACTGTGAACTACAAGGGCCCCGATAGGGCTAAACTATGCTACAAATGCGGCGAAGAGGGCCACGTGGCAAAAAATTGCGCCAATACTGAACACTGCCCTGTGTGCAACGAGCAGGGGCATAAGGCCGGGGACGGTATATGCCCGGCTTTCCGCAAAGCTCTGACACAAGCGCGAAAAGGGAATAAGCCCTTTCGGAGCCCCGGAGGGGCCACCAGCGGCAGGACACGTGCCGACAGCAATGACGGAAAAGATTACCTGCTTCCTGCAGATCAATCTGAATAGGTGCAGAGAAGCCCAGGACCTCCTTTACCATGCTAAGGAGGTCCATAAAGCAGATATCCTACTGACTACCGAACCCAACAAAAGGCACGTTGGCGACGATAGCAGATGGATTAAAGATAATAGAGTGGATACGGCGATACGAGTTTATAACAGGGGCACCTTCAATCCCGGCGGCGCCAACGGCATCTCTTGGTGCATCGTCGACGGCGTCGGGATTTTCTCCTGCTATAAAACCCCGAACTGCACCATCGAGGAATTCGCGAACTTCCTCGATGAACTCACGATGTACGTCAGGGCTCTTGGGCACACACGGGGCGTCATTATTACGGGCGATTTCAATGCAAAGAATCCTATATGGGGTTCTGCTATACAAGACGCAAGAGGCCAAATGCTAGCCGAATGGCTGGCGGGCCACGACCTCATCGTGGCAAACGTTGGCAACGAGGCTACATTCAGAAGGGGCGGTAGCGAGAGCGTAATTGACATCACTTTCACCAACGCCGAGCTGGCGGGAAAAATTCGCGACTGGCGCGTGCTGGAAGACGAAACTCTTAGTGACCATCAACTTATCACCTTTCGACTCGCTGAGGAGCATCCGCTAAACGTCCGAACACGTGAACCTCCCGCCAAGGGAACTAGGTGGCGATACAAGCCCGACAAGGAGGAGGCGATCGCTGAAAAATTACGGCTCGAACTGGGACAACTACGCGACCCAAACGCCGACAACGCAATCGAGGCCCTTACTAGGGCTTGCAAGGCCACGCTGCCGGCCGTTGGCCACCCGCGCGGTAAACCAGCATACTGGTGGAACCGCGAAATCGCGCAACTACGCCAAAAATGTCTCAAGCTAAAAAGGATCTGGACTAGATCCAAAACAGCGCGCTGTGTCGACTTAATCGCCAGGAACTATACGGCCTATCGGGAGGCCAGAAACGACCTTCGAGCCAGCATCAAAGCGTCCAAGCGCAGATGCTGGCACGAAATCATCGAGAGCGTCGATAACGATATCTGGGGAGACGGCTACAGAATCGCATGTAAAAGAACTGGCGTCCGTGAAAAACTAGTACTCAGTACGGACCGTAAATTGGAACTAGCGAGTGAGCTATTCCCAATACGCCCAACAACGAACTGGGTAAGGTCAATCGGGGACCAGCCACCACCCCCAGTTACGGCGGAGGAAATTAGCAGCGCGGCTGCAAAACTAAAACCCAATAAGGCCCCGGGGCCTGATGGAATACCCCCTGAGGTGGCTAAACTAGCGGTCACCCATCACACGGCTTACTTCGAGAACGTCTTTAACGGCATTATTGCAAACGGGGAAATCCCCCGTAGGTGGAAAAGGGCCGTACTAGTGCTTGTTCCTAAACCTGGCAAGCCGCCGGGTACTGCACCGAGGCCTATTTGCTTGATCGATACTACAGCAAAAATCCTGGAACGCGTCATCGCGACGCGCCTCACCGCGGAACTTGACCAGAGAGGGGGCCTCTCTGACAGCCAATTCGGCTTTAGAGAGGGTCTCTCCACGACCGATGCCATCCAGGAGGTCATAAGAGTCGCACACTCCGCAAACGCAGGCAACTGGAGGCAAAGAGAGATCTGCCTAGCTGTGGCGCTCGACGTGAAGAATGCCTTCAACACGGCCCCCTGGGGTCCAATTGTTGAAGCCCTGGAACTCAAAGGGGTACCAGCGTACCTGGTACAACTTGTGAAGAGCTACTTCACCGAAAGATCTTTAATCATCGACGACCACGTCCGTGATGTCACGTGCGGCGTTCCGCAGGGGTCGGTCCTGGGACCACTCCTGTGGAATGTTTTGTACGATGGCATCCTCGAGCTAAAAAGCCCCGACATCCCCGACGACTGTCGACTCGTTGCGTTCGCTGACGACCTTATCGTTATCGTCATAGACAAAACGGAGGAGCGTGCTACGACCAAGGCCGAAGCCGCCATACGTGCAATAAACCGGTGGATGGGCAACCACAACCTGGAAATTGCCCCTGAGAAATCGGAAGCAGTCGCGCTGACCGGGCACAAACATGTTAATAACATGAGCGTCAACGTCTCTGACGCGGTGGTGGCCGCTAAACCAGCTATAAAATACTTAGGGGTTTTCATTGATCAAAAGCTGTCATGGAACCGGCATGTCGAATACGCTACCGACAGAGCAGAGAAAGCGGCCATGGCCCTCCGCAAGATCATGCCACGCATTGGTGGGCCCAAGACCTACGCCCGGAAACTTTTGAGCTCCGTGGCAAATTCCATCCTACTGTATGCCGCCCCGGCGTGGGTCGACGCATTAAAGACCGCGCGCAACCGCAACCGGATACTGAAGACACAACGCCTTATGTTGATAAGGGTATGCTGCGCCTACCGGACAACCTCCGCCTCGGCTCTTCAAGTTATATCGGCGGTCCCACCCGCCGATTTGCTCGTCAAAGAGCGCGCGTACAGCCACGGAGCAGACAAAGATGCGAAGACCGTTTACAGAAACCATTTGATGGAACGCTGGCAGGAGCGATGGGACACCTCTGAACACGGCAGATGGACGTACCGCCTTATCCCAGACGTAAGAGCCTGGACTGCCCGAAAACACGGAGATTTAAATTACCACCTAACTCAAACGCTAAGTGGCCACGGCAATTTCGGCAGCTATTTACATAGAATCGGCAAGCGGGAAGCAGACACGTGTATTTACTGCCCAGCACCGGATACCCCGGAACACACAATGTTCCACTGCCCTAGGTGGAATGACGAGAGGAACACGGCAAACAGAAACGTTGGCCTGGCAATCACGCCACAAAATTTCATGACAAACATGCTTGCCACCGCTGAGAAATGGTCGGCAATTAACACCATGTGCTGCAGCATCATGAAGGCAAAAGAAGAAGAAGCACGGATATTAATCCCATAGAACTCATTAGCCTCCGAAGAAATGTTTAATTACAGTTCCGGAGAAGGAAGAGGGGGGTTTTTTAGTGAGTAGAAATCTCACATATCCCTGCACACCGGACCATCAGTGCAGGGAACCTTTTGAAGGTTTTTCCCCTCGGAAAAAAAAAAAAAAAAAAAAAAAATCATAGTCTTCGAATTGGAACCTAAGAAAAATATAGTACTTTACAGATTTATGATAACTTCCCAACTTGGTTATTTATTTCACTCCAACGCAGAACCTAGAACGGAATTTTACACATTTTTATCTTAAGTAATGTCCAAACTGCTCATATTGTTGGAAATGTCATATTTTCATGATTTATTAAAATAAATAAGCTATTGGTCACACATAATCGATAAATCATTTCAACGTTTACGACCCAGCCATCCTTCATTTTCAGCGCATAAAACGGGAATGTCACATTTTCAATAAGAATTAAACGCGATATCTGATCTTATAACTTTGCTCGATACTTCCTCATCCATCTATAATTAGAAACAAATCATTTAATTATGCTTTTATGCACATGTCTTGGCCTTGAGCGGTTCTATTAGAAGTGATTGAAATGCCAATAGTGACATACTCTCGTCTCACATTGACTTCACCATGTCTACAACGACTTAATAATTTCAAATGAATATATCAATTTTATACGGTGGAGAATAAAATATTTAAAGGTAATTATTTAACAAAATGTAAATAGTTTGGAAGTTCTATATCTGGATAAATGTTGGAATATACAGGAGAAAAGAAGGAGAAAAAGAATAAAGGGAACCCAGTATTCATCAAAACTCATAGCAGGAAATTTTAGGTTTATAATAATGATAATAATAATAATTAATCTTTTTTATTAGAGGAAAGATGTATAATGTATAGTTCCCTTAAACTAAGCGAAGTTTAGCTGAACAGTTATTCTACTACTTATACTCTCAATACCAATGAGAAAAATGTTTGTATTAAAGAAATGAAACTAACATAAATTATTCAAATGACAATAAAACTAACAAAAATAATAAAACTTTACTCACAGTATAGAATTACAGAGATAGCCCAAAATAAATCGTTCAAATAAGCAAATGGAAATATGTACCGAGTGATTGAGTAGTACGAGGAGGGGCCAACATCTCCTCAGCCACTTGAAATTTGGGAAAATATATCAGATAAGAATGTTGTAAAATCAGTAGAGATATTTTTACGCAGGAAATAGTCAAATCCGGGAAAGTAGCAAATGTTTGTATAAATAAAGCGTATTCGAACCTAGTCTAGTTAGGAATTAAAAAACAATTAAATATGTCAATGTTGAGAGTAAAACTGTTTAATGATAAAACATAAATATATATAAACATAACATTGACCGGTATAAGGGTCTGCTAAATAAACAAATATGTAAAACGAATAATCAAAACAAACGCGGTTTTCTTGGTTCTTTTCATTGATTCAGTTTCGAGGTTTTAATGTCGACAGTCAGTCTTCGTTTCGGGCCCAAATTTCTTGAGATGGGGGTTCGAGCCCTTCAGGCAGTAGCAGTGATCTCCACCCTGGAGATTAAAACTTAAGTTAAGTGAAAGTGACACTTCTTCCTCCCCACTATGTATATTGGTAAGATCGTTTAAATTGTTATGTATTCTATTTTTATTATGTGTATTATTGTTGTTTCTATTGATTGTTTGCCATTTCGTAACAAAGTGTTTTTAATAAAACCATGTAAAACCTAAAGGTGCTCCTTCTTAACACACTACTCCAGAAAACCCAAAGTCACGTAGGGCGCAGGGCCCATGGTTCCAGGCCCTCGTTTATCCATCGTGACATATGGTGGAGGCGCTCATGCAGTAGTAATATCCATTTTTATATACTTGCATTTAATTGTTAATTCTCTATCCAATTACATACTACATCTGGACTTGATATTGCGGCGTTGCTGCGTGATTCCACTTTTTCCGGAAAAAATTGCATTTACAGCGGTCAAGAGTAAGTTTACAAAAAAAATATGTTCATCTTGACAGTCGTTTCAATTTTACTGTTTTCAAAACAAGCATTACTTTAAATGGGTAAAATGATGAGTACATCACATGCAAAAAAATATTTTGCTTTAAATTTAGACAACTTTCAAACGTAACATAAAAAAAACTTACAATAAACCAGATTTGTACTCCTAACTGCTGCGAATAGGGCTGACCAATAACTGTACCCAAAGGGCTTTGAAGATGTAATACTACATATTTTAAATGGCCTTTCTAACAATTACAGGGAGTGAGTATCGAAATATCGAGTCGTCTGCTTTTATAAAACATGTGATAAGTTTAATATGAAAGTAAGTTAGACCTGACAAATGCGGATTTTCGTGTCCGACAACTCTACAGAATTTTCAATAAGGCCACGAACTGTTTATGTTCAATAAATTAAATAATGCTTTCCGTTTCAGCTAGTAGAGGCGACAATAATTTATGAAATGTTATAAATAGTAACAAGTTACTTATTTTTACACAAATAATGGTAGAATTGTTAACCTTTATAACATTAGTAAATTGCTTGTTCAAATCCAATTGTGAAACCAACTTAAATATTCCCTGCATCTGGCGCCCAACGTGGGGCAAGCAGTTATAATGACAGGTCACTTGAGAATTAAGAGATGACAAAGGCAACAAACCACATAGCTCGACTACAGTGAAATCACTAGACACCTCAGGATTTTTGCCTGTAACTGCGTTAAACTAATCAAGTGAGTTACTTTTTCCTAATTCGTTAACCAAAATTTGAAGACAAGGAAATATTGAACTTGAAAGAACCCAGTTGGCTAGAGCTGAAATCCACAGAGGTAAACAACACAATATTTCTTAAAATAATGTGCGTTTTAGAAATTTGCAAGATGCTGCTCGTGCACAGCATATAGGGGGGCGGGGTGGAGCATGAAATAATTTTATTTTTCAGTCATAGTAATGCATATTTCACAATAACGATAAAACATTGTTGTGCTCTCACTTGCTAATGGCTATGTAATATACCTAGGTATAAAATCAATTTTTTCATTTATTGTCCTATACCGCAGAAAATCTTTGTGGGGGGGGGGTTCGAGATCGCTGACGACGGACATGAAATGGAAATTGAAAAATTCAAAATGGCGGTACGAGTTGGCGGACACGTTTTTTCATTTATGGTCCGATTCGTCTGAAAATCGGTGGGTGAGTCTTATCGAGATCACAGATCACGAAATGTGACCGTTGCTCAAAATTCAAAATGGCGACGTCAGCATAGCTGAATATTAATCATTCACTATAAATTCTTTGTCGCCCGATTCCACTGAGAATCGATGTGAGAGGGTTATTGAAGTAGCAGGTTACGAATATAATATCGAAATTGAAACATTCAAGATGGTGGATGACTTTTATCATTCCGCCTATTGACAATCAGTATCTCAGGGTTTTTGAGGTCAGAGATTACAAATATGAAATTGAAACTGAAATATTCAAATTGAGGGAACAATATGGCAGGCCAATTTGATCATTTATGGTCCGATCCGACTGAAAATCGGTACCTGGCTATTTCTCTGATCACAGATCACAAAAATGTGATCGAAACTGAAAAATATTAAACACTGACAAACTAAAAACTAAATACCAAGCTCTCTACGTTGGTCCAAGCTTTACATAAATTTTGAATTTTTGAGCAACGGTCACACATTCGCGATCTGTGGTCTCAATAACACTCATCGACGATTTTCAGACGAATCGGATCATAAATGAAAAAACGTGTCAGCCAACTCATGTCGCCTTTTTTAATTTTTCAATTTAAATTTCATATCAGTCATCAGCGATCTGGAAAACCCCCGCACAAACGATCAGCGGTATAGGACTATAAATTAAAAAATTCATCCGCCATTTTGAATTTTGAAAATCCGTTGTCATATTCGTGATCATCGGCCCAAAATATAGAACTTATCAAACATCCAGAAAATTTAACGGAAGTCACTTTTACCTAAGAATTGTGCGGGATTCTTTGAGTATTTCGCAGATAACTTAACATAACATAAACTGAATATTGAACATATTATGCGAAAAAATAAAAACACTTATTTTCTTGTATACAGTGTGTCTCACTTGAGAGTGTAACAGCGTAATAATTATTTTGTTTTTGTCCAATTTGAATGAAGCTAAAAAATCCTTTAGAGCCATTTAACTAAAAATTATTTCTAAATTTATTTTTATGAAACAATTTACACAAATGAGCAACAAATACAACCAAAAGAATTAAATGATATCTTCTATCCTTCATCAGCCCTAATGCATGCCTCAATTCGCTTTCTGTTATTGTTGATAACTTTTCGGAATTTAGCTAAAATTTGGATTCAGGGTTTTTGATTGAATTCAAACAAGTTTCGTTAACAAAAATATTTGCCTACTATGATTTTCTGATTTTTTTCATTTAGTATCGTATATGGCCTTGCATTTAAAGATGGAAACTGTTTTTGTAGTCTTAAATAGACGTTGGTGACTTCTGTCTTATAAGATCTATTCAAATCGGACGAAAAACACTCTTAGGTGAGACACGATGTATATTGTAGATCTGATTCTGATCATGCCAATGTACTAATTAAGTTAATTAATGACATCAATCTGATTGCTCTGAGAATGTATCTATGGATCTCAAAAATATATAGTAGGTGGTATCTCCAGCTCCACCTACAGGATACTTCACTTTGTAATAAGATGCATCATATAGGTATACAACATTTGTTATATTCCAAAGTTAGAAATTATTAAGAAATAAAATTCCACAAATAGTCTGTCTACTGGCGAATAATTTCAAGCTGTCTAAAAGTTGTACAAGTTTTTTCATTCTCGTCTCAAATCTTTAGGATAGTATACAGGGTGTCCACTTTTTCAATGGGATTGTATTGGTAACTTCTAAACCGTAAGAGACAGAAGGTCGGTTAAATTAGAGAAAAGTTATGCATTTTAAAGCTCGTTAAGATGTCTTTTTCAGATTTGACAAATGTTCAGTAGTTTCAGAGATATCCTGAAAATAGTGAAAATCGCCATTTTTAATTTTTGCTAATAACTCGCAAATGATAGGATTTAGAAAAAAAATCTTTAGATAAAAGTTGAATGGTGTTCGGTTGTTTATTTAAAATTCTCAAATTTACATTTCTATCATTTCGACGCTAGACGTCGCGACGCCCAACTTTTGTTTTTCTTATGGACGCCTATCATTTTTTAAAGGAAATTGAATTGGCGGCATCTTACTTAATATGAAACGGTAGAAATTTCATTTTTAGCACATTCGTGCCGGGCGTCGCAACGCCAAAACTTTGAAATTTGACAACATACCATTTATGTCGATACCTAATTTCTAATTATACACTAAAATGTAAGAATACATTCTTTACTGAAACGTTTTCAGGCTATCTTGCATTTTTTTATTGAAAAATGTAACTAAGTCAAATAAAAGATAGCTTTACATTGACATTTTTATTGAAAGACAAAACAATAACTAAATACGTAACAAACGACGAAAGACATAATTACCGGCTACATTAATTGTTCAAAATGTGCACCGTTTTGTTCAATACATGTTGACGTTCGGATGTCCATTTGGTGAATAGCGACTTGAATTACCTCAGGTTCAATTGTTTCAAATGCTACTATTATTTTTTCTTGCAGTTCTTCTATGGTCTGACAAGACCTATCATACACTTTATTTTTAAGATATCCCCACAGATAATAATCCAGAGGAATAAGGTCCGGAGACCTAGCAGGCCAAGACACTGGTCCTCTTGTTCCCATCCAAGAAGCGGGAAATGTTTCGTTTAAATCATTTCTAACATATGCCGCATTGTGAGGACCAGCTCCATCCTGTTGGAACCAGACCCTGTTTTGTCGAAATTGTAATGGTAAAATGTCAATCATGTCTTCAAGGATATCAACATATTTTTGGGCATTGAGGTTGCCTTGAATGAAATAAGGACCCAATAGTTTATTGTCTATGAGACCACGCCATAGATTTAACGAAAACCGAACTTGGGGTCGTACTTCTTGTATGAGGTGAGGGTTGTTAGTTGCACAGAAATGCTTATTTCTCCGGTTAAACATCCCTTTATTTGTAAATGATGTTTCATCTCCCCATATAATCTTACATCAAAAAATATTTTCGTTCCGTAACTTGCGCCTGAACCAATTACAAAACTCCAGCCTTCTTTGTGGATCATTAGGGTGTAGGTTTTGGATCGGTTGATACTTGTAGTCATGGTACCCATATTTTCTGACTATTTGCTGAACACGACTTTTAGATAAATTACATTCAGTTGCTATTTTTCTACAAGAATTTTCTGGGGTTATGTGCATTTGCGCTAAAACATTAATATCACTTACAGGTTCTCTCCTTGTCACATAGTGATCTCTACTTCTATTGAAAGTACCGCATTCGGCCAGAGTTTGGAATAAACGACGAAATATTTTAATATCCGGATGATTCCTCTCAGGATACAATTCTACATATCGTTCTTTTGCTCGTAATGAATTTCTGGAGCATTTAATGTAGAGCTCGAACATATCCTTCCTTTCTTCTAGTGTATACCTCACCATAACTAATTTGAAAAATTTGTGTAATAGTAATAACAATTTAAATAATATTTTTTTCTATAATTTAAAACATAACTAGAACAACTTAAATTTCACAAAAAGAAAATTGACAATACTACGAGTAATGACATTTGTAGAACAGTCAATTGTTTATCATGGCATACTTTGGATTTACAAGAATATTAAAAAAGGTTGTGTGATAGTAACACCTGTACAGATCCATTTTTAAATAAATTTCTACCGTTTCATATTAAGTAAGATGCCGCCAATTCAATTTCCTTAAAAAAATGATAGGCGTCCATAGGAAAAACAAAAGTTGGGCGTCGCGACGCCTAGCGTCAAAATGATAGAAATGTAAATTTGAGAATTTTAAATAGACAACCGAACACCATTCAACTTTTATCTAAAGATTTTTTTTCTAAATCCTATCATTTGCGAGTTATTAGCAAAAATTAAAATTGGCGATTTTCACTATTTTCAGGATATCTCTGAAACTACTGAAAATTTTTCAAATCTGAAAAAGACATCTTAACGAGGTTTAAAATGCGCAACTTTTTTCTAGTTTAACCGACCTTCTGTCTCTTACGGTTTAGAAGTTACCAACCAATACAATCCCATTGAAAAAGTGGACATACTGTATAACCTATTCGAAATACCATTACTGTTATAAAATAATCTGAAAATATTTTTTTATGCAACAATGACATGAGTACATAGAATCTACCATAGAGGCATTCGCCCGTGATATTATGTATACGTAAAATTATAATTTCATTCATTTAACTAAAGGTGTCTCTAGTAGTACGCATACCTCCGTGTCGTGATTAATATTTATATCTCAATGAAAATAAACAAATTGGCAACATACACGGGGAGCAGGGCACCACGCGGAGTTTTTGAAATAATTTATCTTTAGTCAAAATAATTAGTCAACTTTCGCTTAAAATGTCAGAGCAAATATTAATTTTGATGAATTATAGGCATAGTTAAAGCAACTATAAATTATTAAACCTTGACTAAAACAAAACCGTAACGCCTTGTAAAATTTCAATATAAATGTAGCCGTTAATAGATGCGCACCCAAGGTATGTAGTGAGTATTATTGTGAATGACTAACAGTTTTTTTCTTCGCTTGAGGTCAGTTACGTCGACAGTTATTCCAGTTAGAACAGATCAGAATAAATCACAAGCTTAATGTTTATGGGGAAATTGCACACTAAGGAACATACGTTTCCAATATTATTGTTAACTAGTTAATGTGCATATTTTATCGTATCCTGGATATTTAACATAAAGGAAGGACACATTATCAGGAAAAGATATCTGTATTAAATGTCAAATAGCTGTGTACATACAACCCGAATCACCAACCTTGTAAATCGGCATTTCCTTTCACGTATCGAATTATACAATTTCTTTTTCTAACAAGATAGCATACTCCTACATGGTATTATGGCTTGGAAAATAGGAGAAAATGAAAAAGCAACCACCGAATGCACAAAACAAAAATTTCCACATGGGGAATGTACTTAGAAGGTTATACTTCTACTTGTCTATATGATAGGTAGATAAAATTTCTAAGAAGGCCGAAACTTTGCCTCTCGCTCTGAATGAGGGGCATGTGGACTCATTCGCATAATTTGAAATATGAAAATAAAATAATGATTACATTGTACGTTACCTTTATAGCGTAAAATACGCGACGAATTATATGTTATATTTCTTCTACAAGTCATTTTCAACAGTATTGTGCTTCTCGCCTATCACATAATGTAATATACAGGACGTCACACCGGGAATTGAATCAATCGATATAGAGAAAAGTACGCATCAGAAATTTTTGAAAACTTAGTTAGTTACTAATGTCGGTGTGGCCAATCCAACTAAAATAATTAGAAGCATGGGGTACTTCCGGTTATACCGGAAGTCGATACCAACTTGCTTATTTTAAATAAAACACCCTATATATTTTCAACTTCTCGAGATGACAATAAAATTCTGAGTTCAGGCATGTAGCACAACCTATATCTAAACCCAGTAGTTTCGAAGATATTTGACATTTTATAAAAAATTTGACAGGTGCAACGGTTTGCAAGAACCGTTATAACTTTTTCTGGGTAGGACATCCTTATTTACTCCTTGGCACGGAGAAAGAACACAAGGAGAACTACGTTCTTCAACTCAAATAAATTCAAAAATATCATTCCAAATGTTCCCTTTTTCGCGTTAAATTTTGTCAACTTCAAACCGCGAAAACTTGTTTAGGTCAAATGAAACACCCTGTATTTTTTTACGTCATGTTGTGTAAAATTGAATTTCCTTTTTTCTGATATTACCATTGAGGGGTTAAAGTTTTCAACTTTTTGAAATATTTGCGATTCTATTAGAAATTCATGAATTGTTGTAATCATTTCATCAAAATAGCCATGATTAGAAACAATCAGTCATTATCTTATGTCAAAAGATGAGAGCACGTTTAAATTACACCCACGAAGACTTTTTAAATTTGTTCATTATTTATGGAGAATGTGATAAGGTAATATCAAGAATTTGCAGCACATTGGCTACTCGATATCCACAAAAACGGAAAATAACACTAACACTGTAATATGCGTATTAATCGAATTGAAGATATGGCATGAACTAAAATAGCAGAGATAAGATCAATTTAAAACATGATTCCATTTTAATTTAATAATTGCTCAAAATTCCGCCCTCGAACCTCGACACATTTTTCGCACCTTCGGATTAGTTCCTCGTGGGTAGCTCTTCTAATTGAATCCTGTGATATGTTTTGAAATGCACTTCTTACTCCCTGCATACAATCTTCAATGATTGTTAATGGGCTCTCATAAACTTTATTTTTAATAGTTCCCCAAATAAAATAATCCAGAACTGATAAGTCGGGCGAGCGAGGAGGCCATAAGAAAGGTCCATTATTGGCAATCCATTGATAATAAAAAGTTTCTTGTAAATAATTATTAATTATATATGCGTTATGTGGGGGAGCACCGTCGTGCTGATAAAAAATGTTTCTATGTTCGGCGAGAGGTAAATTTTCCAAATAGTTATTATTCAAATTTTGTAAGATATTCAGATATCTTTCACCTAAAAAAAAAAACGAAAATTTGCTTATACATAAGAGAAAATATAATTTACCGTTTAAATTTTCCTCATAAAATTGTAATGCCACCACTCTATCTGTAAATTAGACTGTAAATTAACATTTAACGACCATATAAATTACACAAGCAAAAAAATATCAAAAAAACTTGGATTCGCCTATCGTGTAAGTAAACATTTAACTTCATCTACCAAGAAAACAATTTATAACACAATAATAAAGCCACATTTTGAGTATTGTTCCAGTATATTGTATATGTGTAATGATACCCATATATCTAAACTGCAGCTACTTCAAAATAGGTGTATGCGATTTATTTTAAAATGTAATATATATACTAATATAAAAACAATGCAATGTTCACTAAACTGGTTCTCGGTAAAAGATAATATAAAGTACAAGACACTGATATTCCTATATAAACTGCACAATAATTTACTACCAACATATTTGTCATCAAATATTCAACATCGTGGGGATATTCATAATTATAACACAAGGCAAAGAAATCATATAAACATTAGTTTTTCAAACTTAATGAAAACAAAATCCTCCATATACGACAACGGAGCGGCAGAATTTAATAAATTACCTGAATTTATAAAACAAGCGAAGAATGTCTTTCTGTTTAAAAAACATTTGTATAAATTCATGAACAAATAATTCTAGTTTACTTTATGCATTAGGTTGATTGTTAAATATTAAGTTAATTATAATTAATCCACAAATATTATATCCTAAACTAAATAATGAAATGTATTCCTTTTTTGTAATATGTAGTAAATGTAAATGTATTTTTAAGTATACTACATCTGTGTTTAATAGCTGATTGTGCTAAATAAAGATTGTTATTATTATTATTATTATTATTATTATCGTTTCTTATGGCACAATAAACATTGAACTGCCAACTTTCCTGAAAGTTTCGCTCTCTGAACATATGAGGATTTAAGTCACTCCAATAATGCGAATTGTGTCTATTAGAAAGTCCATTTTTAGTAAATTTTGCTTCATCTGTCCATGTAATATTTCCCAAATAAGAATCGTCACCCTCAGACCTTATTAGAATAAACTTACAAAAATTCTATCTTCTTAGGAAATCTGTTTCTTTTAATCCTTGAACCATGTGGAATGAAAACGGATGAAACTTATGTTTTAATAAGATTCTGTGAATTGAATCCTTGCATAGTCCCGATTCCAGAGCAGCTTGTTTTAATGACATCCTTGGAAAGGCATGAAAATATCCCAGAATGACCATTTCAATGTTTTCGTCATCAACAATAGGCTTTCTTCTTTGCATTTTTGCCTTGGCAGAACCATAATTTATAAAATGTTTCAGTATGCGTTTTACAGTGATGGGGGGCCCGGTTTTCGTTTTTCTGGATATCGAGTAGCATATGTGCTGCAAGTTCTTGATATTACCTTATCACATTCTCCATAAATAATAAACAAATTTAAAAAGACTTCGTGGGTGTAATTTAAACGTGCTGGCATTTTTTGACATAAGACTGATTGTTTCTAATCATGGCTATTTTGATGAAATGATTACAACAATTCATGAATTTCTAATAAAATCGCAAATATTTCAAAAAATTGAAAACTTTAACCCCTCAATGCTAATATCAGAAAAAAGGGGAATTCAATTTTACACAACTTGACGTAAAAAAATACAGGGTGTTCCATTTGACCTAAACAAATTTTCGCGGTTTGAAGTTGACAAAATGTAACGGGAAAAACGGAGCACTTGGCATGATAATATTGAATTTATTTCAGTTGTAGAACGTAGTTCTCCTTGTGTTCTTTCTCCGTGCCAAAGAGCAAGTGAGGATGTCCTACACACAAGTTATAACGGTTCTTGCAAACCGTTGCACCTGTCAAATTTTTTATAAAATGTCAAATAACTTCGAAACTACTTGGTTTAGATATAGAATATGTCTGAACTGAGAATTCTATTGTCATCTCGAAAAGTCGAAAATATATAGAGTGTTCCATTTTAAATAAGCAAGTTGGTATCGACTTCCGGTATAACCGGAAGTACCCCATGCTTCTAATTATTTTAGTTGGATTGGCCACACCGATATTAGTAGCTATCAAAATTTTCAAAAATTTCTGATGCGTGCTTTTCTCTATATCGATCGATTCAGTTCCTGGTGAGACACCCTGTATATGGCCTTGTGTGCAAACAAGCACATGCCAGCGCAGTGCAGAATCGGCTTCGTTCCGTATTATACGTGGTGGTTCATATTTGTTATTTATTTACTGTGTTTATAATTTAATCAGCATGTTTAGACCGTGGGAAACCCCATCTACAAGTAAAAGAGAAGATGTTGAAAATGTAAAAGCCACATTGTAACGGTCTATTTTCACATCTATGCATTTAAATCTAAATATCGTAATTGTTCCAATGTTATCGTTTTAGTTGAGTCTACACAGTATAACTGGTTGCCTACCGTTGTGCTCCATGTGAGCCAGGTATGGCGATGAAGTTAGGATCATCAAACATGATGCTGGCAACGCAATGCTAGCATCACGGAGAATGTTCATTAATTTTTTAGGGAAGCGAGTTGCTAACGTCTGGTTATAACATTTTCAAGACCGTTATTGTGGATTAAACTTATTGTTTTGTTAATGGAAATATGAAATGCGGTACAAAATGTGATAAGGTCCTTGAAGAACTCTCAAGCTACGGACCTATACAACCATACTGTAGACATGTATAAAGAAAACATACTAGCTCTATCTGCTCCACTAACCTACATTATTAATCTTATTCTTGAAACAGGCACATTTCCATCTAAACTAAAAAAGGTAAAAATTATCCCAATATTAAAATCAGGTGATGCTGTGGACTTATCCAATTACAGGCCCACAGCACTACTTTCAATATTAGCTAAAATATGTGAAAAGATTTATAGCTGTAAGAATAATAAGCTACTTTGAATCCAATAATATATTCACCGACTGGCAATTTGGGTTCAGGGGTAAAAATGCGTCAATGGCAGTGCTGCAACTGGTTAACTATATCTTTGAAAATGGGAATTCCACGCTGGGACTCTTCCTTGATTTGAGTAAGGCATTTGACTGTGTGTCTAAAGATATCCCACTAAATAAACTGGAATTCTACGGCCTTAGAGGTATAGCATTTAATTTGTTGAACTCTTACTTAACGGATAAATGTCAGTGTGTGTTTTACAATGACACAATTAGCAACATGCTCCCAGTTCAACACGGCGTCCCGCAGGGCAGTGTGCTGGGGCCGCTACTATTTCTAATATATGTAAATGACTTACCCGATGCCATGTCAATTTTCACTGTTCTTTTTGCGGATGATACCACTTTTGCGAGTCACATAATAGACACCGGAAGTACTATTGCTGACTCCAAAAAGGATATCATCAATAAAGCATCTGACTGGTTCAATGCAAATAGGTTATGCCTAAACACAAATAAGACAAACACTTTGCTCTTCTCCACGAAAAATAATGCCTCTGAGACTGTAAAATTCTTAGGCCTTACTTTGGATAGTAGATTGGACTGGTACTCCCATATCAGTAGTTTAACTTCAAAACTATCAAAAAAAATATACGCCATCAGACAAATTAAAAACAATGTGAATCTAGAGGCTGCACTCATGTCATATCACTGTTTCATAGTGCAATGACATATGGTCTGATTAACTGGGGTACAACAAAGCACATTCAAAACGTCTTCATTGTACAGAAGAGAGCCATAAGAACCTTGGCAGGTGTGAATCAACTTGAAAGCTGTAAACCATGGATTATCAAATTCAAGATAATGTCTCTACCATCTGAAATAATATACTGTCACTTGGTACATATAAAGTTACATTCAAGCGAATATACCAAGAATAGTGAAACGCACGATTACAATACTCGGAATCGAGACAAAATACAGACCTCCCTACAGAGATTAGCATACACAAAGCGTAATAACTTTGGAATCAGTTTGTTTAATGATCTCCCAACTAGTAGTAAAGACTTGTCTCTAACAAAATTTGAAACAAAATTGAAACTCCACCTCTTGGCAAATGCTTACTTACAGAGTTTAAATTCATGCAAACTTAGATTAATATATGTAATTAAGCATCTCATTATACTTAGACTATGACTATATCACAATGTTGTAACTAATCTGCTACATTTTATCTTATTTACTTATTGTTTATTAACCTTATGGTGACACACATTTCTTTTTATTTTATTTTGTATTTGTTGTACATAGCTTTAATTTATCCTGTATGTATATGCATATACGTTTATAGTGTCATTAATGTTGTCATCTAAGGGCTTGACCATATTGCGAGTATATACTAGCATCTATCTTAAATGTATGTACCCATATGTTTTTTATTTCTATTTTTATTTATATCATATTATTTATATTATATTATATTATTCCATATATCCACACTTGACATGTCAATAACACTACGGTGTAACTTTCTGACGAATAAATTATTATTATTATTATTATTATTATTATGTGTGGGAATTAAGCGTCGTCAGGGAAATTTATCATACTTGTAGTTTACGCTGTGTAGTGGCCACTTTGAATATACCCATGAAGATGTTTGGTCATCCTTGGTTCATTTATGTCCCATAAATAATCACGGAGTTATAACCATTCGAATGTGTTTTAACCTTTCCTAATTTGGAGATAGCCGACTTGATAATCGAGATTACTTGAGAACGTTTTGTTTTTCCAGAAAGTAAAATTCTTCCTTAAAATACAACAAATCCAATCCTTTTAAGCCATCAATCTGGAGGACATAACTTGTCTGTAAATTTTAATGATACTCGTGCATGTTGCCAATATAAGCAACATTCACGAAATAATTCACTCTTATTAATATTCCATTGTATTAGTTGAAATTTTTCGTAGAATTTTGAACTTACAGGTAACCTAAAATATGAATCAGTCATTGTTAGATGATCTGTTTAAAATTGCATCATGAGGTTTTACCAGGAATATCAAATATTTCAGATACGGTCACCAGTCATATAGCACGTAAATACGTGCAATGCTTTCGCAATAAAAATATTGTTCCTTGAATATCAGTCACATTTAAAAACGTACTCTGTAGGTCTATACTATGTTGTGCAGGGTTATTTAGTGTATGTTGACCCTTACTTAACTCTCTTCTTTATAGCTTTCTAAAAAAAAATTAAATACAAAAATTGTGAGGTAAGTGAAAAGGCAATGGCTTGCACAGGTCACGTGATACAAAAATGAAGGTGATGTTTGTAAATACAACACCATATTTATTTTTACATTTTCTTTTAGATCTTTTTTCTTTATTTCAAACATATATGATTTAATCTAGCTGTAATGTTTTTGGCATATCGGATGTTAAATATGCTCCAGATATGCACATTTATGTGCAGTCACAGCCTACTGCATAGTTGGTATTGGTAATAATCGCATTGTCATCAGTAACTATAAATGTGGCACAATATGTAAAGTAGTAATTCTGGATACGTTTGTGTAAATAATTGAGAAACTTTAGTTCAGAGCTCGGAGCATAGTGGATCATCATACAAATTTCGATACGAAGAACTTCTGTTAATTATTTTATCGATTTTTTAACTAATATTACATACGCGCTCTAAAACATATGTTGCGCTAACCATAACAAATTTTGAAAACGCATAGAGGAAGATAAAAGATGTTTTTTGAATAGGTACTAAAAATAGATCCACCTTTGCAAATCGCAAATACTCATTTGACGACGATCTGTTTCCTGCAATGAATAAGAGATCAAAATTCACGTAGCATTAGAACTTATAATAAATTAATAAATATAAAAACTCTAATATTCTACCTAATGATTAATCTAACGTACACAATTCGCTTCTTACAAATATATTTAATAATGTATAGAATATTCGGTTATCAGAAAATAATGCAATTAAATACAAAATATTTTTCAAATTATAAAATTTCATGTATAATAAGGTCAAATAGTTAAATTTGTAAGCATCTGTCTATCGGTACTTGTAATATATGGCTGTGGCTGCAAAGTCATTTGCACAACACCGATGTTTCGGAGAGGAAGTCTATAAATTCAGTAAGTACCCAATACTAAAAAATATTATCTATAAACCTATTAAAATTGTACCTATAATTAAAGTAAATTATTTCTGTTATATAATTATATTTGCCTACATCAAATAATTTACTTTCTTCCTTTTGTCCGTTTTTTCAACCTTTTGTTTTTCTCTCTTTTTTTATTTCTCTTTATTAAAACATTTTCATGTACTTTTTTAAAAATATGTCTTTCACACGTATTTTTAATTTTTATTTCACTTTTTGTTTTTCGTCTTTTTTGTCAATTTTGCTTTTTTGTTTTCTTTTCTTAAGGATATTAACGACGACCACAAGTTTGCCAAAATGCCCGTCATGGCATCTACATCACAAAACTTTACAACTTTTACACCTTTGCAACTTCACAACTTGTCTGTGTGCATATATATTATTCTCATATTATGAATGATTTTCATGTGTATATTGATGAAGATATTTGAAGATAGGCTTATTAAATTATTGATTTATTTTGAAATTAAGACCGCTTACTCATTTCTTTTCTGCACCACATTTATTACTATGAATATACAAAAGTTAATAACAGCAAAATTATATGTTTATTCTCTATAGAGTATATTTTAAAAAGGCAAATCATTAGTTATCAAATGACTATATACCTATTTTACTTCCACATCCACGTAGTGGATTGGAAGTATAGTAATCGCAAAAAAATTTTCAAAAATTTTTATTCGTGAAATAGGTTTAGAATGTCATGAAACGTCGAGATTTTAAATTTGAGCGAAAAAAAATTTTCTGTCTGTCTGTCTGTCTGTCGGTCTGTCGGTCTGTCTGTCGGTCTGTCTGTCTGTCTGTAACTTTTTTTTTTCCGCACGCTTTCTCCGGAACGGTTTAAGATATTGACCTAAAATTTTGTACACGTATATATTATAACGAGATCTGGAACTGGATTGTTTTTTGAGGAAATCCGGTGAAGGGTCGGGGGTTAAATAGGGGTAAATAGGGGGAAATAAGTAAAGCAAGCTTGTAAGAGTACAGAAACTTGAAATTCGGTGTATGTACTAGAAGCCAAAGCGTCAGATTTTTTAATAATATTTTTCAACCCCCACCACCCCTACTCCAATTTGAAAAGGGTTGATAAAATAAAATTGAGATATTCATTTGAAATTTTCTACACGTATGTATTATAACGACATCTGGAATTAGATTATATTTTGAGATAATTCCGTTGAAGGGTTGGGGGTTAAATAGGGGTAAATAGGGGAAAATAAATAAAGCAAGCTGGTAAGACTACAGAAACTTGAAATTCGGTGTATGTACTAGAAGCCAAGGTCTCAGATTGTTTATAATATTTTTCAACCCCCACCACCCCTACTTCATTATTAAAAGGGTTGATAAAATAAAATCGAGATATTCATTTGAAATTTGGTACACGTATGAATTATAACGACATCTGGAACTAGATTATACTTTGAGATGATTCCGTTGAAGGGTTGGGGGTTATTTAGGGGTCAATAGGGGGAAATAAGTAAAGCAAGCTGGTATGAGTACAGAAACTTGAAATTCGGTGTATGTACAAGAAGTTAAGGCCTCAGATTTTTTTATAATATTTTTTAACCACCCCTACCCCATTAATGGGGTTGACAAAATAAAGTTGAGATATTCATTTGAAATTTCGTACACGTATGTATTATAACGACGTCCGTTTATATTTTGAGATAATTCCGTTGAAGGGTTGGGGGTTAATTTGGGGTAAATAGAGGAATATAAGTAAAACGTTGGTAAGACTACAGAAACTTGAAATTCGGTGTATGTACTAGAAGCCACAGCGTCAGATTTTCTTATAATATTTTCCAACCCTACCACCCCTACTCTAATATGAAAAGGGTTGATAAAATAAAATTGAGATATTCATTTGAAATTTGGTACACGTATGTATTATAACGACGTCTGAAACTAGATCATAATTTGAGACGATGCCGTTGAAGGGTTGGGGGTTAAATAGGGGCAAATAGGGGAAAATAAGTAAAGCAAGCTGGTAAGACTACAGAAATTTGGGATTCGGTGTATATACTAGAAACCAAGGCCTCAGATTTCTTTCTAATATTTTTCAAACTCTACCACCTCCGCTTCATTATTAATGGGATTGATAACATCAAATTGAGATATTCACTTGAAAGTTAGTACACGTATGTATTGTAGTGACATCTGATTGAGATGACTCCATTGAGGTGGTAGGTTGTAAATAGTGGAAAATAAGTACGGTAAACTAGAAACTTCATTTTTAACGTATATGGTAGAAACCAACTCCTCAAACGTTTCTATGACATCTACCCCAAATATTATTAAAATTCTATGACCAATAATTTCCACATACTAGAGTGCAAATATAGTCAAGATGTTTCCTTTAATGTGACTTGGACGAATAATCTGGATGTGGAAGTAGTGATTCCTTAGGCAGCGGTTTTTTAAATGAATGATGAACATTTATACTCATTTTTATATAAATCGGTAGAAGATTATAAAATTTAAGACTAGGTATAATATGAAATAAATGTTTGACTGGTCGTTCTACTTAAAGAGGGAACTTTAATATTATGATTTTCGTTGCATCGTGTGCTGTAATTATGCTCGATGGGGTCATTCTGAAACAAATTATGTTTATAGGAAAATACAAGTACGGATTTTACATACATGAGATCTAGACTAAAAACTTTAAATTCTTTAAGTAATTGATTTGAGGGGTATCGCATGTTTTTAAATAGAATAACTTTTATTAAATATTTCTGGGTAATTTCTAAATTTGAAGGATATGCTCTCCACATAAGATTGAAATTCCATATCGCAGTACCGATTTGGCCAAGGCATGGTACACTGTTTTTAATATGGGTGCAGGTAAAATATTTTGCAGCTCATAGAATTTCCAAATATCTTTACGAATTTTTATATTTATATTTTTCATTTGTTCAGTTCATTTCAAATTTTGATCTATAGTAATACCTAGGTATTTCACATTATCTGTGAATTTTAGTACTTGGGTACAGTGACAATTTAAATAATCATTTGAAATACAAAGGAATGTGTGTAAATTTATTGTTTGAATATTTGGCAAAAATTTGTTGTAGAGACTAAAACACATAAATTTGGTTTTATCTAGACTTCATGTAAGTAAATTTTCAGTAAACCACTGTTGGATTTTGGAAAATTCTATTACTAACGATTCTTTTACCTGCTCCCAGTTATCTCCTTCCACTAATAGGACAGTGTCGTTAGCGTAAGATATAATTTTGCACAGTGTTTCAAAGAAAAGTAGTTCATTAATATAAATTGAAAATAATGTTGGTTCTAGCACAGGGCCTTGTGGGATTCCATATTGCTGATTGCTGATGTGCTTATATTTTTCCATTTATTGTATATTTTTTACAATTTTGTTTGTTTTATACACTTTTAATCTTATTGTACTTCATTGTATTCCATATTGTATTTCACATTTTTAAATCAACTTTCTACTTTGTAATTTTCTCTTGCTTTTAACTTGACAAAACCAATATTGTTTATGTAACAAGATTTATGGCGAATAAATTTATTCTATTCTATTCTATTGCAGTTGATTTTTGTAATTGCCTATACATTGTCCTATTTTTACACACTGTTGTCTGGAATCAAGACTAGATAACTTTGAAACAATTTGTTTACCAGTTCTTGAATACCGTATGCGGTTAGCTTTTCTATCATTTTTTTATGACACACACTGAGCCATGAGAAGAAAAAGCATAGGAGAAGAACCAATTTGTAAGTACTATTTTATTGTACTTTCATCTGAAGAAGCTAATGTCTGGCGAAATAATTTTCACGTTGACTTAAGATATTCTGAAAATTGTAAAAAATAGCCAGGGTCTTATTTCATTCAGTATTTTTTTTTATAATAAAAAAGCCTTTAAAAGAAGAATATAGCGCACTACACATTTTGAACACCTCATGCATTAAACAATTTTTAACTTAAAATGTAAATGTTTATTTTTTATCAGTTAGCCTTTGGAATATTTCGAAAATAAAAAGTGCATTGTTCTTCTTCGAAATGATGCTTCAAATGGTGTTACTTAAAATATCCTTATATTTGAAAAAGAAATAGGGATGTTTACTCGTCCGACTGAAGATAAACGATTACCACCGAAATATATAATGAGTGACGAAGTAAAACTGATGTGTTTTAGGACTTTTTGTTTGATTAGCCAGTATGTCTAGGTACGGCTTAATGTTTCTCAGAGATTTGTGTTTTCGTTTCAACATCCTGTCCCGTATCAGTGCGTCCATTTCTTTTCTCTGCCAAAATATAGCAGGAAAACGGCCATTTACAGTGAAAGTGCAAGGAAGAGCCTCGAGAGAATCTGTGAGACAACCTGTATACCGATCTGCTGGGGTAAAGCAAAATAATTGTAAAATCTAGAATAAGTAAAAAAGAGATCTAGGAGAACATTTAGGACGCTCTGTATATCAAGCAGACTCCGAACTACTTTGTTCTGAAAAATCTTTTTGAATTCGTAAAAAATCCCAATGGAACATGTGACTGCTGCCAGTCGAGACCCTCATGTTGTGGGGCCTGTTCTATATCTAAAACATTTTCAATTTGAAGATATTCAATTAAGTTCAATAACTAATAAGGGTTAATAAACTAATACACTAATAAAGTAATACTACTAATTAGAACTTACCTTTTTCGTCCATGTGTATGTTGGCAGCTTCCCTCTCTGTTCTGTAGGATTTCCACACTTCACTTTCCAAAGAAAGTTCTAGTTGGAGTTTTATTACTATTAAGTCACAACACAGCTAGTGTGTCTGTATTGCTTTATAAACGCATGTCGCACACTTGACACTCTCTTGACACTCATGTTGTGTTTTAAGACTTTTTATAGAAATATTCTAAGCTCAAATTGCAGAATTTATTGCAGTTAAAATTCCATAATGTATGCATAATTATATTTTTGTACTGTTCTACTGTATACTGTATAATCATCCATGTTTCTTTAAAATGTGCTAACATATTCTAATTATATAAATAAAGTGGGTCCCACTGGAAACACATCTATAAAAAATTTATATAATGCACGATTTTAGTAGGGTTTTAAAAATATATAGACCGTCAAAATCGTTAGTTTGTGTCAAAAATGTAAAGACTAGTTTCAGTTTCAAATGATTTTTTTCATTGTGAAAAATAAACAAATCTGGTTAGCGACTTCTGTTATTGAACATCTAACTATTTGACAAGCGTGATTCAAAGTGGATCACACACTATACCACGAATATCTTTAGACAATAAACTATTACTATTATAACTCATAATAGTAGATTCGAACGTTAAGCGTAAACCCATATCAATGATGGAATATATAGAATTTGCATATTTTATTTTGTACATTAATAAGAGAACAATAATTCAGAACAAATGAGGTTGCAGAGGCAATAATAATAATTTATTAGCAGTTAAGGACAATTTGTCGTTACTTAATGAACGCTCATAAATTGAGGACAAATATATTATTAGCATAGTTCTATATCGACTCTAGAGTATTTAAACTTCAGTGTAAAATATTGCAGAGTCACCATTTACCCTTACAAATTTTCATATTTTGCTAACATAACCTTAGAAAGAAAAACATATTTTCTATACTTATTAAAATTTTACCTTCATGTTAACAAATTTTGGTAACAAATATACTAATTTTTTTTTAGCAAGTACAGTGTTTGATGACAATCTCACAAAATGATCAAATGGACGTTTACATATGGCTAGTATAGTTTAAAATTGAGGGTAGTTTAATTATCCTTAGACATCTGCAAACATTGCAAAACCTCATGAAACTTACACTGGGTGTCAACGGAATCAAAAGACAAGCCATAGTTTCCAGAGTTTTCAAGACATAAGTTATAAATTTGACACGAGCAATATACACCAAAAACTACAAATTTTCCATAATTTGACACTTTTACATCAATTCTGGTTTCCCCAGATTTGATCCTTACTTTGATATTTCAAATGAAATATGTTTATATTTTTGGATTCCGGGGACGATTTTAAATAGGACTGCGTAGTTTTCAATTTATTTTGAGACTACCTGATTTCTTTAGGGCTGTTTATATTTTTGCATCTAGACTACAGTAAGTGGATGCACTCAAATCAATCACATGGACTAAAACAGTAAAAGAAATGGTTTAGTAGCTAGGACAAACCAAAATGTCCGAAAATTATAAATATGTCAACTTTTTCAAATGGCAACATCTTTCAAACATCCGGTAGTCAAATACTAATTCGACAAATCCATTGATAGCTTCAAATCGAAAATCGGTTTGATATCAACCCAAATACATAAGTTCTTTGATAATGATAATGATTAAAATATCGAGAAAATACGCTTATAAAATAAGTCCGAGGTAAAAATTGAGTAAAACTAGATTCAAAACAATCATTTTGTCAACAAGACAACACTGCAAATAAAAGAAGTGTGGTGTAGATACAAAAAGACGTTTGGCAGGTAATGGTACCTATGTATTAATAAGTTTACACCTTATCTTTAAATGGGTTATTGCTTTTAATTATTGTTATTATTGTTTAACATATACACAAGGGATGAAAAAGTGGACATGTAATTAATTTTTGAACAATGCCAAAAAAATACCAGAAACGCAGTAGATTGTATGCCCAAATGTATCCGAACAGATATCATTCATGTTTTCAATATTCTCCACTTGTGGAGAAACAAGTCAGGAGAGGAATTGATAACAATTCTGCAGCATTTATCGTTGATGAAGCGACAGAAATTAACGTGTTGGCTTTTGCAGAAGTGAACCCTACTGTTTCTACTAGAGAAATTTGCCACGAGGTGCAAATTAGTCGCAATGTCATGAATCAGATACAATGACTGTCAAGAAATATGGTTACCGCTGAATTTTGTTTCTTTGATATTGTTTTCTGATAAGTCGAGATCCACCAACAATGGAATGTTCAATATACAAAATAATAGGTATTGGGCGTAGGAAAATCAACATTTAATGAGGCAAGGTAATTTTCAATAAACATATGGAGTAAATGTGTGAGCCGGGGTGATTTGAACAAGAAATATTGGACCTATTTTCTTTCAAGGATCTTTGACAGGGGAGAGATATTTAGAATTCCTACAAAATGATATTGAAGAAATGTTGATTGACTTACCACTTGCAGTTTCTGAAATAAATGTATTTTCTACAAGATGGGGCTCCGTCTCATAATGCCGCTCGAGTTATGGCTCATTTTATAACGGGCGAGTAATTGCAACATATGGACCTGTACGTTGGCCTACCCGCTCACGAGATCTAAGCCTTTTAGATTTTCTTGTGTGGTGTTATCTGAAAGAACGAATTTCTTACATACCCCCTCGAACACTTCAAATTTTACAAAATCGTATCCACGAAGTTTTTGCAAGTAAGAGTCCTGATATGTTGCTAAATGTTATTCGAGGGTGTTCCATTAAAAGTAACAAAGTTTATATTATTTCCGGTTAAACCGGAAATGAAAATCAGAAGTTAGAGCAATCTAAATGTGCAACTGATACAATTACACAAATTCTAAGAATTTGAAATCGATGTCTCTTTTTACAAGAAAGTTATAGGCTGGCTAGTAATAACGTAGCAAAAAAATTTCATATCACTGTGTTGGTGATCTAATTCTGAACAACTTTCAAAATGTCCATCCGACTGTCTATCCATCTGTCTGTCCGTCTGTCTGTCTGTTCGTCTGTCTGTCCGTCAGTCTGTCACGTTTCTTGTAAACAAGACAACATAAGAATGAAAGGTGTGATCGTATTGAAACTTGGACAGTAAGTTAATTTTGGCTACAGAAAGAACTCTGTTGTTTTTTAACAGGATCAGTCAATAAACAAAAGAGTTATTAATTTATTTAAATTTTAAGAAGTATCTAGTTTTTTATATTGTGCACTTAAACAAATATTGTCTGAAACTAACATTACTTACAAGAAGACTTCGAAGAGTATCCTATATGATGAGTAATAATTTTATAAAAAGTGGAGTAAATCGGCAAAGAGGCAAAAGGTTATAGCCTGCTTCAATATCTAATTAGGACAAGAATCCACTGAATAGAGGCAATAATTCTACGTACTTTCATCACAGTATTACCCGAAATATAAGAGTATCAAATATGTATGGTGACTGAACTCTTTTTTACGGTTATAGTTATAGTGTACCTTCTTTTTATTAAGTGAACGTTTGTATTTAAATCTACAGTCACATAGCTTTTATTGAACAAATAATGCATGCTATTAATACCTTCAAGCCATCGATACATTAATATAATGACTGGCAAATTATCGTTAATTTGACTAAGTTTGAAAACCTGTAATTACCGAACTACCTGGAGGTATTCAGCGTTTTGCTGTTTTCTTAATTTCCTTTGTAAGATCTAAATAATGTCATGTTATTAGAAATAATCGAAAAAGTTTGATCTAGTAAACACGAGATTAATATCCGCATTCCACAGCACTGAAGGTATGAAAATTACGGAAATTATTTATGAAAAAGTTGGAAAAATGATATGCAGATAATAATAGTAACGATAATAATGTTTTATTGTATATTGTATTTCACAATATATAAGTATCAAAAGAAGTAAATAAATTTCAAATAATTTGCATTATGTCCCGGTTTTATGTTCCTATATGTAATAAGTTACAGGAGCTGAAAGACATGGCCATTAAGTATCACAAAAATCTTAAGAAGTTGAAAATAAACAGGAGCACTACAAATCAAAGCGGGGAAGCCTATATAGTCCTTTCCAGAAGAGTTCACAACCACTCAAGCCGATCCATTACAGGCATCAACTGAATGATGTATGCCACCGCAGCGGTGATCGGAGGAGAAATTCAAGAATCGTCAAACCTATAATAATCAAGGTAAGAAATAGCAATTCTGGAGGAATATAAAAAGTAAGTACCAGAACGAAACGTACTCAAAAAGGCTCACAGTGGACCAAAGTTCAATGAAGTGAACTTGTTGCAGAAGAACCTAAAAATGAAAAATTTAACGCGCACAATTTGTGGATTGAAGTTCTATGAGGGGAAAACCAAGTGATTCTATCCCCAAATGAGCGGTCAGCAAAGTGAAGTAGAGTCAACGCCATCGCAATCACAGGTCGCCAATTGCAACAACCATCCTACATATTTGTTTAATAAGTGGGAAGGTTAAAAAGGTCCTTTGGCTGTTTTTCTTAGAGTATGCTTTCAAAAGTGTAGACTGAATTAAGTATTGAGAAAAATGTCCACTCCTCTCTAGTACTGTATGTGACTATAAGGAGCATAAAAGTTATATTACAAATAATTTTACTGTCGAAGAAGATTTTAAAAGTATTATTAAAAGTATACTCTTCCAAAAGTTTTGACAATCTTGATAAGAGTAAAAATCACATTTTGTTCCTTCATGATATTAGCGAGTGTGATACATCAACATCTGCTGGACTAAAGGCTGTGAAATTGTCAAATCTACCGGCTACATTCCATGCACTTTGAGTTTATTTGCAAATTTGCAAGATAAAGATCTAAATCTAGAATAATGGGGGTGGAAGAACATCAATAACAATGTGTCCCTTTGTCAACTACTTCCGCTTTATTCTTCAAGAGTATTTCTTGCAATTATAGTACTGGTTGCAATGCGAGCTGTAGATGCAGAAAAATAGGTCTTCACTGTTCTGTTGTATGCGGGCACTGCCGTGGAGAAGCTTGTCTAAACAAAAAACATGAAACGGCTGAAAGCAATTTGGATGTTTACCCTGACATAGATCCCATAGCTTTCTTAGTACAAGAAATGGAAGAATCACAAATGGGAGGAAAAAGCATAGCATAGAGGAAGTAGAGGAGTCTTCAGAAGTTGAGGAAGGAGCACACTAATGTTTTAAAATTTCTTTTAATATCAGTAATAAATAATATGAATATTAACAGCAATAAAGCTAATACACTATTTATTTTGAACTAGGCCCACTATCTTCTTACTTTTTACTGGTTATTTTGCCACTGAAAAATATTTAAAGAATTGTCATAATAAATAATCAATATCTTGAGAGTTTTGTTGATGGACATTGGTAGAGAGAATATCCCATTACAACCTTAGGTCTTTAGATCTAGAGCAGTAGTTCCATATATAGATGGTTTATTGGATAAATTACGGAGAATTGAGAACAGATTTTCTGCATGAACGGTTTTTTATCGAAAACCAAACATCTAAATGTTGTTCAAAATTCTAATAATTATATTTATAATGTTCCGTGTGAGTGCGGAAAACATTATGGAGGTGAGTCATCTAGACCTTTCAACGTAAGGCTTGGTGACCATAGAAATTACTCTAGAAGTGGAGAATTTGAAAAATTCAAAAGAACCCCGCACATGTTATGAAGAAACGGTCCCTCGGTTAAATTCGCTGAAATCGATATATGTTATTCCTCTCGAGCTCCTAATCAAAATTTCTCATAGGCACAAGGTCGGAAAATGAACAGTTTTCCAGATATCGGGGGTGCAAAGGGGGTGCTCAATTCTTATGGAAAGTGGCCCTCGGGAAATTTGCTGGAATCTATATATGAATCGCTAACTTCAGAAACGGGACGTGTGCCATTTCAAGAAATGTTCAGGAAGTAAAAAGAACCTTCTACTTTCTAGAAAACCTATATTTTTCACCCAAACTCTCGGCAATACATTTCTTATAACATCAGCTATAAGTTAGCATAAGATCTATACGATTTTTTATTTGTCAATTAGCTCAAATATCAATTTTAACATAAGGACATGTCACTTTTTGCAGTAAAGGAATGCTATCAAAAGAAAGTATGAAAAAAATATTTATTTTGTAACTTTATAATTCAACAATAAAAAAAAATCTATGTATCATCGTCAATAGTCGGACAAGCAGTAATTTCTTGCCAAAATGCTGAATGAATTTTGTAATGAGCCTTATGTGAGCCATCTTTTTCTTGCTACTGGATAGTTTTTCTAGATAAACTTTCTTCGTGGATTGAGTTATATTCTTTGTAGTATTTCTCAATCGGAATGTATTTGATAAAGTCTTGGCAAACAACTTCTTGAGCGGAAGAGATGGTAATATGATGGTACGAAGAAATAGAAAATGACTTTTTTTGACTTTAGGGGACTTGTTTTCCATAAGTCATATCTCAGGCAAGTTTTTTTATAAAACTCACGGCACCAGTTCTTAAAATTATAAACTAAATCGTGAGATACTATCGCCCCCAAGAATTTTTGAGACATTTTCAAAGCTTTGCAGTTTATTTCAATGTATTCTTGAATAGTGTAGAATCTTTCAGTTGTTTAAACATTTCGTACGTTAGTTTTATTGATAGTCTGCTGTTTAAATACAAATTTCTCGGTATGTATAATGTAAAACTTTAACGGGGTAAGATTCAATTTGATTACGAATATCAGCGAAAACACATCCTTTTATAGCATTCCCGCTAATATTTTTACCACGCAAATCTCGTGGAATCTCATGATCTTTTAAGAGAAAAATGAGACGTTCGCAGCGTTTTTTAGTAACTCCATGAACTGAGAGAAACGCATTTTTGCAGACTGGGACTCTATTAAGTACAAAGTAATTGACAGTTACTGATTTAGGTTTCTTATTATCAGTATGATTCCTAGCCCTTTTTCGAGAAACGGGTTTAATCTCTATGAGTCTCTGTAAATGTAAATCTTGCTGATTCTTACTTTCCATATCACAAAATAATTGAAACATGCTAATTTTCTCGACATCACAAAACTTACTGCATTTCTGGTAGCAACTAAAAAATGTACTGTGAAAAACCTTTCTTTCGTAATTTTGGAAGTTCTACTTCACTTTCAGAACTAGAACTCATGTTTACGTCTTTACTATGAAGATAATGTAAACAATGTGCCTATTTGTACTACATGTAAAAAGCTAGTTAGGTATATAAGATATACAAGAATATGCAAAAACGTCGATTTGATGGAAAGTTGGACACGTCTCCTTTCTGAAGTTAGCGATTCATATGTTATTCCTCTGGAGCTCCTGATTTAAAGTTCTCATGGGGACAAGGTCGGAAATGGACAGTTTTTATAACGTTATAATTTCTTGAGGGGAAATAAAACGAATCATCGAATTTAACTTACTTTAATGATTTACAAAAAATACATAAACAAAGCAGAGCAATTGACATCAGAGCTGTGAGCAAACTTTACAAACACTTTCGTCAGAATTATCATATAAACAAATTGGTAAAAATCCAGCTGACATATAACAAAATACAAAGCAAAACTGTACACAATAAGAATCCGTATACGGTAAATAATAAAACTAAACTAAACACGATCTGGCCAGAGCGATAAAACAAAGAATTTTTACGATAACATAATTAAGACACACAAGATGAAAATATTACTAACTGTACGTAAAGTTAATAACAAAAAATGGCCCGACAATTAATAATTTCGACATAGACTGGTTTAGTAGTCGTACACTAGGCTTTTATGCCCAAAAAACACGGAAGATGTCTAAAAACAGGGCTATATAGTTAAGCAAACATAACGTTCACATGAAATTATTCACGCACTATTATAGTCTTCTCATGGGGTAAGAGAAGTCTTTACCGTACGGTAACACTGGATACAATAAAGAATATTACTGGCCAATCATGGAAAGAGGTATTGAAAGCCGTCAATAATTCTACATTTTCGCAATCGGCTTCAAATAGGAACATTAGCATCACGAGACGCAAACATAATAAAAAAGTCTGTACTTACAGCTAATTCGACGAAAACATTGCCTTACTATAGCTATGGCCAATGGAACACAATAACACAGAACATATAAACTATAATAACTGATTCTATTCGGAGTTATTAATCACTATATACAGATATTTACAAATATATGGCGGCTTTTAATTCTTACGGCCATACACGGCCACCAGCCTCTACGAAATCTTTCCGGCGTCTCTCTTTCCAGAGTCGGCGCGTATATCGTCTAGTGGTCACACAAGCTACTACGCTATTGGTCAAGCATTTGTCATGACTAGCAGATAAAATTTAAACACGTATAATTGAAATTTAAAATAATGAACAGAATAGTTGGGGTTTTTATGGTCGCTGATTCCAAATCATATGTCAAAAGTGATATTTGACAGTTGGCAGCTGACGGTGTTGGCGATGTTAGCGGACCTCCCCTGGTCCTGGCTGTTGGACCCTGCCAGCTGGGTCGTTCCTTTTGGCTCTCTTCAGTCTTAATTTTCTTTCTTCGCTAGCATGTCTGCTCCCAGGAGCCTCTTTCGTCTGTCGTGAGAGGGAACAGCTGTTGCCGAGCCCTTGGGGAAAAGAAAGCAACGGAACTAAAAGGAAACTTAAGCAATCCGCGATTATTTTATTAAACGAGGTTAGATGCGCTTCAAATTATTCAATAGATTTTTGTACTAGTTGGTTGCCCGTCATGTTTTGTGGCTCCTACCGCATATCGAGATAAATGCGGATAAAGCGGCAACAAAACGCCGAAATTGCACTGAATTGAAGCGTGAACAATTTTGCACTGATTGATATAAATTAGCGCGAGTATGGCTATTTCATAAAGTTGATATTTGATTAAATTATGTTGGTTGAATAAAGCAACATAAAATAGTGTATATAAACAACGCGGTAAAAGTGTACTGCTTGAGTGCTTGACTGTAAAATATATACCTGGATTCGTCCCTTCTTGAAGTGGGTGATATAAAATAAGCAACAGCCACCCAGATGTGTGAATGAAACAGATAAGTTTTTGATTATATAGCATTAGGATTGGTTTATTTATGTCTTTATTAAATTTTAAACAAGAACTGCAGATCAAAATTGAAAAGATATTAAACATAATATATAGGTAATAAACATAACATAATAGGTGATGAAATGGAAAGACTGCCCAAAATTGAAACCGATTGTTTCAAGGAAACGACATACAGGGTGAGAATACTGTCCCTTCGGACCTCTTTTCTCATAATTCTCAAAAAAAATACATTATTACCGCGAGATAGGGCCCTTCCCATCAATTTCGCCGTAGATGGATATTTACTTGTGGAGCAGCTAATAAATAAAACAAGAAAGGAAAAGGGGGAAAATACAAAAATTAAATAAAAAATAAAAGCTGCCATATTCAGAGGCACAAGGAGCAGAAAACTTAGAAGAAGACAAATAAGGAGAAGACGATAGATGGAAACTTAAATCTCTCAAACACCTACACTTTCCATCCTATATTCCCACCCCATGCGTCATGCGGCTCTCGCTGCTGACAACAAGCATGTCCAATGTCCATCCCGGCATATGCAGCCGGTCCAGCGGTATATGAAACATCCGAGATTTGGTTCCGCACGCGGTTTGGCCGTCCGTTAGGCGTATTCGACGGACAACCAAGCTGCGTGTTGGAACGGACTTCCATGGATACCTGGAATTGGCAGGAATGCCCACCATACGCTGGCAAATCAATCAGTCAATCAATCAATCACGTGACTATGGAAATACATAAACAACGAACTGTCATGGTTGACGAACAAAAAGTTTTTAGAGCGGAAGTAGATAATCTTCCTAAACGTTAACTGTCTTTAGTTTTCATATTCAGTTTTCAGTTTATAACATTGTTCTAATTTATAGGTACATTTTTAGGTAGTTTCGTAGCAATCAAGTATTCAAGAACCAACCTCTGTCTGATTCATTTGGGGCAGAGATTTTTTCATTAAAATTTTTAAATATATTTCAGTGGTAAAATACCGAATAGAAAGTAAGAAAACCTGAATCTGTCACAAATAAACAATTATAGACAATATCTTGGCCTACTATACTGCCGTGCTTAGCGAAAACGCAGTATTTACAAAAAGTTTCAACAATGAGAATTTAGCATATACTGGCTTAAAATTCAGTTTTCTATCTATAGAACTTAAACACGAACACCCTTATTGTGCCGTATCCAACGAAAATATAGGTCTATGCTTAATATCGGACATACAAATAGCACCTTTTATTTTTATTTTATTTTTTGGGGAAATTATTATTTATCCAGCAAAAGTCAACTATTTATGGCATAAAAGTTGTGCCAAAACCGCGTAAGTTGCTACGGCGGCGATAAAAAGAAAAATCTTTTTTTCTCCATATACTGCTTTTCTGTACATACTGCGTTTTTGCTAATCACGGCAGTATACTGAAAACATCACATAAAGAAGGCACGTAGTACCCGCGGTGGTCTGGACGGGAGTGCAGTTTTTCTTCGAAATAGAGCCATGCCAACTTTGGCACGCGTTTTACTCTAAAACGATTACTTATATGGAAGAGGTCAGCAGACAATTTTTATATCAAATTTTACAAGCTAAAATTTTCATAATAACCTTTTCTCTCGAAAAGTTGATAGTTTCAGAGATAACAAAACGAAGAGTATATTGCATTCGATCGGCACATTTCTAAAACCGGTAATATTGCTCGTCAGAAAAAATTTTCATATCACTCTGATGGTTATCGAATTCTGAACAACTTTCAAAATGTCCGTCTGTCTGTCTGTTTCTCTGTCTGTCTGCCTGTCTGCCCGTTATGTTTCTTGTAAGCACGATAAGTTAAGAACGAAAAGGCCGAAAATTAGTGTTAGCTAGAGGAAGAACTCTATTGTTTTTAAACAATGTCGATCAACAAATAAAAAAGTTATTAATTACTTAAATTAAAAAAAGAGAAATTGTATGTTTTGTATTTAAACAAACAATGTCTAAAACTAATATTATTTACAAAAATAAACTGCGAAGAGTATCCCTATAGAATGAGCAACAATTATATAAAAGGTGCAAATCGGCGAAGAGTATAATGGTTAGTTTGTTTCTTTATAATTTCCCCATGTATAGTCTAATATTACTGATCTCTATACCTGACTGCTGTTTCTTAAAATATTGATAACAATTTATTTTTTACAAATCAGCACCTGTTCAAAGAAATTGTGTACTCGCAAATTACTTCCTGAAATTTTATGGCTTCATATAATTTTCCTTATTATATGAATATTATATCAATCACCTTGTGGCTTGAAAATTATATATTTCGTATGCACCGTTTATGTGTAAAATATCTAAAGCAACATAGTATACATTAATGGTTACCATTTTTATTTACGACTGTCAAGTCAAAATACAGGGTGTTCTTTAATGACATGCTAATATTTCAGGATGTGATTCCTTAGGTCAGTTTATGAAGAAATATACAGGGTGTTTCAGTTAAAAGTCCCCAGGCCATTATCTCTAAAATTAATAAAGATATTTTATTTTTGTAAATGGCAGATGATTGATATCAAAGAAAGGTTTAAATAACGGTGATTAGAATTTTTCCTCAACAGCACACAGAGATGGCGCTGCGATGCAAAACTATTTTTTGATGGCTGGAACCTTGAAACATAAGTCATGTGATTAAGCAATAATTTGTGAATAATTTTGATGGTATAGAGAATTTACAAAAAACAAGCCGTTTTGGAGTTACATGAGTATCTTTCATTAATGCCAGTACACATGAATTTTGATAAATCCCTATAATTTATTTATTATTTATTATAGAATATTGGTTACCAAACACTTTTTTTCAAGATAAGGAAAGTGATATAATACACTATCATAAAATTATGTTTACCACTTCCGGCCAAACCGGAACTAACATGATGAACCAATATCCATATGTACCTACATTTTACATTTTTTTTTCTAATAACGCTTCTAATAAAACGACTCCCAAAACTTAAAGTAAGTAAGACAACAAAGAAAATACACACTAATTTAGAATGGTAGTGAAAAATCTACTTAAGAGATATTAGTAGGCTTTGATTTAATTTTAAGTTTGACAGTTATTAAACAAAGTTTGTAGTTGGTGCATTTCAATCATAGTTTCAAACAGAAATAGTGTACTTAGAAACAATTCAAAGCAAATTAATCCAAATAAGGCAATAAATTTTTTTTTTAAAAATGGTTAGATACACCAATGAAGATAAATTAAATATGATTTTAATATACGGTGAATGCAAAAGAAATTCCCGACAAGTAAAACGATTGTTTTGTTTACGATTTCCAAATAGACCTACACCCGATAAAAAAACATTTATCATGCTGTTTAAAAATTTAAGAAACTGGGGTAGTTTTAAGAAAACTATTCGTAACAGAAATAGGCCAGTTAGAAACGATGAAAATACAGCCTTGGTGTTAAATAGTGTTGTCAACAATCCTCAATGTTCTCTCCGGAAATTGGCATCGGAAACTAATCTGTCGATATCTTCGTGCCATAGAATATTAAAATCAAATAAATACCATCCATACAAATTAAAATTGATCCATCATTTAAGGCCTGGTGATTATGAACGAAGATTACATTTTCTAGCTGAATTTTCAGTTCTTTCTGAAGAATGCCCAAATTTTTAAAAAAATGTGCTCTGGAGCGATGAAACCCGTTTTCACAACAACGGAGTTGTGAGTAAGCATAATTGCAGATACTGGTCACAAAATAATCCTAGATGGATGAGAATGGCCCGAAATCAGGTAACTTTTGGAGTTAACGTGTGGTGTGGAATATTAAATTCATATATTATTGGACCATATCTATTCCATGGGACTTTAAATGGAAGAAAGTATGAGATATTTTTGAGAAATGTATTGCCAGCATTATTAGAGACTATCCCTCATAACCAGGAGAATATTTGGTTTCACCAAGATGGTGCACCACCCCATAACTCATAATGAAATGTACCCTCAGAGATGGATTGGTATTAATGGAGTAGTCAGATGGCCAGCACGATCACCTGACTTGACTCCATTAGATTTTTACCTTTGGGGGTATTTAAAAAGTGTAGTGTACATTGAACCCATTGAGGATATGGCCGATTTGTATAATAAAATATATGCAAGTGTTGCTGCTATAAATAGACATACGTTACAAAAAGTTTGCAATGAAGAGTTACTGAAACGGTACAATATGTGTATCCATGAAGAAGGGAGAAATTTTGAACATTTAATATAATAAGTACCTACTAATAAGAAAGAAATTAGTTTAATTTCATTTTTAATAATATTTCGATAGTTTTTAACTGTTTGTTTATAAAACTTTTGTTTAAGTTCTTTACTGGATTGTTAATGTCGTACTTACTTTAAGTTTTGGGAGCCGTTTTATTAGAAGCGTTATTAGAAAAAAAAATGTAATATGTAGGAACATATGGATATTGGTTCATCATGTTAGTTCCGGTTTGGCCGGAAGTGGTAAACATAATTTTATGATAGTGTATTATATCACTTTTCTTATCTTGACAAAAAGTATTTGGTAACCAATATTCTATAATAAATAATAAATAAATTATAGGGATTTATCAAAATTCACGTGTACTGGCATTAATGAAAGAAACTCATGTAACTCCAAAACGGCTTGTTTTTTGTAAATTCTCTATACCATCAAAATTATTCACAAATTATTGTTTAATCACATGACTTATGTTTCAAGGTTCCAGCCATCAAAAAATAGTTTTGCATCACAGCGCCATCTCTGTGTGCTGTTGAGGAAAAATTCTAATCACCGTTATTTAAACCTTTCTTTGGTATCAATCATCTGCCATTTACAAAAATAAAATATCTTTATTAGTTTTAGAGATAATGGCCTGGGGACTTTTAAGTGAAACGCCCTGTATATGAGCATATGCTTTTTCTCTTTTAAATCATTATTTTGTAATATCTCAGAAAGTACTATAGATATTATTTTCAATTTTAGTATGTGTTAATAGAATAAAAAAACCACATATTTTGTTGAAACATATTCTTTATAGGATTTTGCAAACAGCAGAAAAAATAACTACCTATAACTGAAAGAAAAATCTTGTGCAAAAATATTAATGAAATGTTTGCATTGTTTCGATAACCTGAATTCTGGTTATGCTAGCAAATTAAAATCCTAAAATGAATTTGTCTAATTTCCTATTTGACAATTCTCATTCTAAAACTAGCATTCACACAGTCCCCTTGCAGATTAAACTAGTATCTACATAACCCCCTACGATCATGAAGATTCAGTTAAAAATGAGAACAAAGGCCTAAAATGAAATTATTTATCTACCTTGTCTTAAAAATGTTTCATTCTAATGGATTACATTTTCATGAAATCTATCACTCTGTTCCTCGGAAATGCTTAGCCTTTGAAACGTGTTTCGCCCTTATTCTGGAGCTCGTCAGAAAGATTAATTGATAGTTATTTTTTCTGCCTTTTGCAAAATCCTATAAAGAATGTGTTTCGATGCAATTATAAGCAAACAAATAACAATTCATTTTTAAACATGCATAGAGTATATAGGCTCCAATACCAGTTAGCTAATAGATAGGTGAGGTTGTTTTTTTTATCAATCAATGTCAAATATAATTATTTCACACTTATTCATAGACATTGTCTTGGTTTTGCATGAAACATCTTTATGAGTGGCTTTATGTCTTTCTGATGAGCTTCAGCAGAATAAGAGCGAAAAACGTTTCAAAGGCTAAGCATTTGCAAGAAACAGAATGATAAATTTCATGAAAATGTAATCCATTAGAATACATTTTTTTTAAGACAAAGTAGATAAATAAATTCATTTTAGGCCCTTGATCTCATTTTTAACTAAATCTTCATGATCGTAGGAAGTTGTGTAGATACTAGTTTAATCTGCATGGACTGTGTGGATGCTAGTGTTAGAATGAGAATTGTCAAATAAGAAATTATAAAAATTCATTGCAAAGATTTCATTAATATTTTTACACAAAGTTTTTCTTTTAGTTACAGATTAGTTATTTTTTCTGCTGTTTGCAAAATCCTATAAAGAATATGTTTAATACAATTATAAGCAAATAAATAATAATTAATTTTTAAACGCATATTTTAGTTAGAAAAGTTATTTTATGGCTCTACCAGTGGCGTCTTTGCAAACATGTCTTCTGACATTTTTTACCAAAAAAGTGGTACGACACTGACATTTTTCCATGTGAAAATTTTTTCTGATTAACCTAGTCAATTCTATATGAAAACGGTTGCTTGCGTTTTTCTCGTCAGACACACAGTTCGTGATTAAGACAATTAAATTCAAATGGAAACTAATTATTATTAATATTGATAATTACTATAAATTTTGTTTTGTAAATGGCCATCTATACTTAACAGGCATGCTTCCGCCCATCTTTGCCTCTATATTAGGAATTTCTTCAGAATTATTTATTCATCATGTAAGGTGCTGCAACCATTTTTTAATACATTTTTTTTGCAAAAGTTCAACTTTCCCAAGGATTTTTGAAACAGTAATGTAACAAATATCTTCTTCATTTCCAAGGAAATTAATAATAATACGTTTTATTAACACTTAAATTGCTGAGCGTACTTCGTAACCCGTGTGCTTATTTTTTAAATTAACAATTAAAAAATATGACTTTTTTTCACGTTTTGCTTTAGATCTCCTCTCCTGCGCATTTTTCGCCACCTTATTAGTTTCCTGTTCCTCATTCCAGTTATCTAAAAAATGAGACAAGTTGAAGTCGCTAAGTGTTTTTTTCTGATTTCCAAATGGTGTTCAAAGTTGAAAAAGTGCCTCTTTTTCTACGTTGAATAACTCGGAAACGGAAACATCTCGAAGCTTGAAGCTTTAACAAATTGTTGCTTACATTGACTTTCCCAAGGATTTTTGAAACAGTAATGTAACAAATATTTTCTTCATTTCCAAGGAAATTAATAATAATACGTTTTATTAACACTTAAATTGCTGAGCGTACTTCGTAACCCGTGTGCTTATTTTTTAAATTAACAATTAAAAAATATGACTTTTTTTCACGTTTTGCTTTAGATCTCCTCTCCTGCGCATTTTTCGCCATTTATACCTTATTAGTTTCCTGTTCCTCATTCCAGTTATCTAAAAAATGAGACAAGTTGAAGTCGCTAAGTGTTTTTTTCTGATTTCCAAATGGTGTTCAAAGTTGAAAAAGTGCCTCTTTTTCTACGTTGAATAACTCGGAAACGGAAACATCTCGAAGCTTGAAGCTTTAACAAATTGTTGCTTACATTGATATAAAAGAGTGTTTTAAATTTCAGCAGTCTGTTTTTACCTTTTTAAGTAATAAACGATCGGTTTTTCTTTTTCAAGCATTAATTGCAAGTCGCGCCATTTCTTTTGTAAATAATTTAAAATCTCCAAAGCAGGTTAGAAAATTTGATAAACTATTCAAATTTAACATGCCGTTAGAATTATCTGAAAAACATTGATTTTCACCGATTCTATTACGATTTCTTTATAGTGATCATTTTTTAAGCGACATATAAAACAATACAGCTTTTTTAATTTTCAATGCAGATTATCCACTTTTTCATTACTTGATAGCGCTTGTTATAACAAACATTTTCCAAAAGAAAGCGGATAATCTACATTGAAAAATAAAAATCGGTAAAGGTATTTATACAGAACTTCCCTCTTTATTCGTACAAGACTGTCACTCTAAAAAATTACTAATTAAGAGATGACATGAGAATTATAATCGCCATGTAGTTAGCCCTATTCTTACAGAGAAAACCTGTTAACTTTTTTCCATCATCTACTGTATAGTGGTGGGGAATTTTTTTTTCAAATGTTTTTTTTTTTAATTACAAACATTTTTTTGTTGAAATAGGCTTAGAATATAACGAAACGTGAAATTTTAAATTTGAGCCAAATATTCTTTTCCATCACCCACTTTATAAAAAATGTTCATTTTTTTTTAGTTTTCTAAAAAAATTGTATTTGAAATGTGTTTAGAATGTCATGAAACGTGAAAATTTTAAATCTGAGCAATCGAAAATTTTTTTCATCATCCAGTTTATACAAAATTTTCAAAATTTCAAAATTTTTCTATTTTAAATTTTCAAAAAAAAAATTTTGTAGTAAAAGGATTTTTCCTCATTTTTTTTAATAGGTTTAGAATCATGGCATTCTAAATCTATCGGAAATTTTGAATTTGAGAAAAAAAATGTTTCCATCTATTCCAGTGGTAAAAATTTTTTTCAAAAATGTTGGTAAAAAAATGTTCAATGTTTTAAACAGAAATTTTAAATTTGCGCAAAAGAAATATTTTTCTATGTATTCTAGTGGTAAATAATTTTTCAAGGCAAACATTTTTTTTTTCTGACAGGTTTAGAATGTCATGAAACGTGAAAATTTTAAATTTTAGCAAAAAGAGATTTTTTTCCATTTATTCATTGTTTTTTTTTTAATTATTAATTTAAAAAATAAGCAAACGGTTTACGAAGTACGCATAGTGATAATCCTGTTTAGCGGCAAAAAATACATTAATCAAAAGATTGCTCCCGGCTCAAAAATGCACCTAAAAATCACTGCGTACTGGTCCAATTGTAATTGCAGCCAAGTTGGCAGAGATAAACGTAAATTCCGCTATAATAATTCGGTATTTGCTCAGTCATCTCACAAGATGTTTAACACCTAGAAATTAGCAACCGTGTAAACGGTCATTATTTAACTGCGCTTAGTATCTCAACTAAAACAATCTAGTCTATTATGATTATATGTTACATGGTCCACATTCCAAAGTGTGTTGATTAGATCACTTGGAAAGCGGAATCTCCATTTACTGATAAAATTAAGGATGCGTAATGTATCCAGTTGGGTTCCTGTACCTGTTAGTTGACAAAAAAGTTGTTTAATAGATTTCACAGGTGTTACACTATCATCCGTGGCTTCATCGTTTAGATTTAATTATGTATATTAATAATTCATAGACTGCAAAAAGTTAGCGTGCCTCAATGTGGTATGTCTTGAATTAGATCGGTAGCACGGGAAAGATTCTGGTGAACAATTAGCTAACGTCTGCGTCTCATGGAGACCTTTTTTAAGCACGTAAAATCGACTACGAGATATTTTTAATCATTGCCACTGGTGCAAAACAATTTTTAATTGATTTTTTATTTTGTAAAATAAATGCATCATTTTTATCAATTAGTTCACGTCTGCGATGTTAATATTAGTTTACTTTGGGAAAAAAACCGACCGGAAGCGCAATCGCAGACGTGTAGGTGGCGCAGTAGTCTTTGAAATCGGCAATCGCATTTGTATCGAAAATCGGCTTTTAAAAACAATCGGTTCACGTCTGCGAAAGGTGTCATCCGTTATATAACGTCTTTTTAAGTCTCCCAGACGATTTGGCTGTGTATGTGATATTTTTATACATTTTCGATTATGCTACCGATTCCGGTAATTTTTTACAATAAGCTCACTTTTCACACAAATAGATATTAAAATTTATTAATATACCGATACTTATGGACGCATTCGCAGACGTTGCGCGTGTGTATGTGTAAGTAATTAAAAAATTAATTTGTAAAAAATAACACATTTTTTACCGATCAACTCACGTCTGCGAATAACTTGTTTATTGCTATCATGGCATTACAATATTAAAATATTTTTCCCAGACGTTTAGCGTCCGCATAAATATTTTTAACATTAATATTAAGAACTTTGAAAACCGTATACACAGTGGAACGATCAGTTCACGTCAGGTGCTCACGAACATTCCGCACGTTATCATTTTAGCTGGTGTATTCCATGGGTCTTGTTTTGTCATGAAATGTATTATAATTACTGTGTATACCTATATAATTTAAGGAATTGTGTGTAAATACCGTCTACACTACACATTAATAGTTTCAAACATTTGTGTAATACATATACCGAAGAATTCGTAGCCTCTTGCCCAATTTCAATGAGAGGTCTACTGAAGACATGGAAAGTCTTTTAAAAAAAGCGCTCTCAAGTTTGACGCGTGCTTGATCCATCCGTGCTCTAGGGAATTGTTTCAACAAATTCAACGTGCAAGGTACATTGCATCTGTTTGGAAGAACGACCACCTCCCAAAATCAACTTCCAGGCTTCCAGTGGAATACGGATGGAAGTTGTCTGCAGCTGGAAAATATGAGTTTCACTGGTTTGACGGTGATGAAATGGCGGAACTCATACACGACATTGTGATTGATCCAAACACAGGTAGGAAATTTTTTTTTACAGAAATCGCCATCAAGCAATCTTCTTACACATTGGAAATTAACATAGTTATCATAAACAAAATGAAACGCCTGAAAATGAAACACTGGCATATGCGAGTAAATACATGTATTTATGTATTTATACAAATACAACTTGAATTAAAAAAATTCTGGTAACAAAGGCATCTTACTACATTTCCAACGGGGGACTCGCCCTTCTTCCCTCCCGAAAAATCTCAAAAATGAGCATCGGTCTAATGGCCCCGTTCTACGTCCAATTTAATGCCCAAAAGTTTTTATTTTTTATAAGCATTCAATGATTTTAAGCAGTCAAAACGTAGAACTTCACTATTGACCTCCCCCTTGCCGCCCCCGTAAACTTAGAATGCCCGGACAACTTTTGTTCGATACACAAAGGTCCAACTTACACAACGCCACTCAAATCATCCCGAACTGACCCTAATTTTCTTATATGGCAGTTAAACCTCGACATAATTTTATTAAAATAGGCAAAACGTAGAGCTTCACTATTGACCTCCCCTTGTCGCCCCCACACAACGCCACTCAAATCACCCCGATCTGGCCACCCCTGCATCCAGTGGTGACGCCCGAACATTTGTTTCACTTTCGATGTATATGTCCCCCTATATCTACCATTACATTCCCGATTCCTTAAACATTTCCAATGTTAAAATACTTGATTAAGAGTTGTATTTCAATGAGAATTATTAAACTATTTTATCAACTTCAATAAAATTAAACATGTGCAAGGGGCACCATTTGTCGATTGCGTGTTATTAGTATTACATTCTGTGCTTACATGAAAGTTATTGTCGAAATGTTAATACGCACATACAAGCAAACTGACTACAATTCTCAATTAATTGATTTTAATACGTATAATTACAGACGTTTCTAAGGAAGCCTAAAGTTCGACTGATCTTAAGCTCCACGTACTATAAAATAATTGCAAAATAATTAAGCAAATACAAACTATTTTCTTTTACCAACAGATGAGGAGAATAATATAATCGCTGTGGATGAGGATGAGGACAGCTGTGTTGAACTGGATGATGATGAGGAGGAGGCTCTTGCAGTTCCTGAAGATCAATTCGCTCTTAATCTCGACGCTGACGACGAATGAATATTATGTTTTACTCGTGTTCAAGATAATTTACAAATAAATGTTTTTTTGTAATACAGATATCTTTGGTTATTAACACCCATTATGGCCTAATCGTTTATTTAACAAAACCCTGGCGACAACGAAAATGCTTTCAGCAAGTGACGTGGGTGTTGCCGCGCCCATCCCCCCTTTTTACCACATCTTCATAAGAAGGGTTTTGGGTTTTTCTTGCCATTATTACGATAGTAAATAGTTAAATGTTTGTTTGACCGACTATAAAATCAAACAAAAACTCTTTCTTTGAAAGTATTTATTTAAGCGGCCGCAAATAAAGTTCATGCGATCGCACTCATATAAGTAACTATGCACAATATACACATCTGCGAATAATCTTGTGGCCTAAAAGTTATGTACTTTGGATAAAAAACCATTCGCAGATGTAAACTAATTGTTCAAAAATTATTTTTTTTTACAAAGTAAAAGCTTACAGACAAGCGTCTGGGCTTGTTCTACGCGTCTGGGAATAATTTGGTACAACAGTTCGAGCTCAAATGTTTTGATAATACACTACGCAGACGTTAGCCAATCGTACAAAATTGTCGGAATCGGCAGCATAATCGAAAATGTATAAAAATATCACATACACAGCCAAATCGTCTGGGAGACTGTTCAAGTACTTAAAAAGACATTATATAACGGGTGACGCCTTTCGCAAACGTGAACCGATTGTTTTTAAAAGTCGGTTTTCGATGCAAATGCGATTGCCGATTTCAAAGACTACTGCGCCACCTACACGTCTGCGATTGCGCTTCCGGTCGCTTTTTTTCCTAAAGTAAACTAACATTAACATCGCAGACGTGAACTAATTGATAAAAATGATGCATTTATTTTACAAAATAAAAAATCTATTAAAAATTGTTCTGCGCCAGTGGAAATGATAAAAAATATCTCGTAGTCGATTTTACGTGCTTAAGAAAGGTCTCCATGAGACGCAGACGTTAGATAATTGTTCACCACAATCTTTCCCGTGCTACCGGTCTAAATCTGAATAGTATAAGTAAGTATTAATATAGTCCACGACAATTAGCCGAAACAACGGCAAATAGAAAAAGAAATTCATTTCAGGCTTTTGTTCTCATTTTTAACTGAATCTTCATATCGTAGGAAGTCATGTAGATAGTAGTTTAATCTGCTTGGCCGTAGGGGACTATGTTGGATGTTAGTGTTATAATGAGAATGTCAAATAAGAAATTGGACATATTTATTTTAGGATCTCGATTTGCTAGCATAACCAGAGGTCAGGTTATCGAAATAATGCATAGATTTCAATAATACTTTTTACATATGGTTTTTATTTTTGTTCTCGTAGATAGTTTTTTCCACTGTTTGCAAAATTCTATAAAGAATACGTTTCATTCTAAATCTATTTCATCAAAGAAATTCTTTTAATTTTTTTTTACGATTATCTACTATATTTCCACTCTTCTACGTGGATGTGGAAGTAAAATACCGTCTCATTAAACAACACAACACGATAACTGTTTCTCGTAAGTGCATGCTTATGATGATTAAAAATATCTAGGGATCAATACAGACGTCAGCGTTAACGCAAGTGACTCCAACCTAGCCTCGATATAATTAAATAAATCATGTAAATGCATAGAAAATGTAATAAAAATAGTTAACATTTAAACAAATCAGCAAGTTGATCTAAATATTTCAGGTATTTATTTAATAATGAAAATTACGCTCTGCGAGTTTTTCTAATAAAATATCACGGTGCCCTTATATGGTATTTACTGTTTTACTTCTAAAACTGCAAGGTAAATAACTACAAGGAAAAGTAAAAGTAGGTGGCAGCCAATGTTTTATTAGTAATGAGGACAAAACAATATTCTATTGGTATCGTTATTTAAGTGTATACTTTACGCACGTTTATTATTAAATTAATTTTATTGTTTTATGTTCTACCTATTTTGAAACTTTTATTGTTGTGTTTGGTTCAGGATGAGATCAACGTATATTTTTGTGTTTTATAATTGTTTTTAACTAAGTCATGATACTTGAGGAAACTATTATAGCTAGAAAAATGAAATTTTACAGGTAGCTAGAAGCATATTAGACATCGAGAAGGGGAAAAAAATAACGCTCTTTTTAACGGACGAAAAATCATTTTCCCAGCTACCGTAATAGCACAGGCAATGAGGGCAACATGTTGTAAAAACCTCACAAAAATTAATAAAAGGATCATCTCCTGGAGTTAAGTAGGTAATAACCTGTAGAAGGAAAAGATAAATTCTTTGCACTTCCAAGTTCCGGGAAAATTAACAAAAATTTGGAAACTCTTTATGATTTTCGTTTCTTTTTGCTCTAGCGGCTAAAATAATGAAAGTACAGAAAAAAGTTTTAAACAAAACTTGTAGCTCGTCTCTTTATCTACAAAAAAGGTCCTTACAAGTTTTTGTCTTACTTAAGCCGTTTAGGAGATAAATCCAGTTTTCCACTTATAGTTTTGAGCCGCTCAGAAATGCGCGGAAAATGAGAATTCTCTAGGAGTTTCGTACGACCGAACACATCGATCGATAATTCTTACTATTCAGAGCCTCTAAAAAAATGAAAACAAGATGAAATGTAGAGAAAAGTCTCAGCTTTAATGTGGAACTAATCACAAAATTCATAAAAAATTTTATCATATAGAAAGAAGTGTTAGAAGATGGCCTAGTAAACTTTATACAGTTGATTTATTCATATCTTTGAGATTTATGCATCCTGTCTATTTCTCCCGTAACAATGGGTGCTTTTTCACTGCATGGATTCAATTCCACGAGCTTTAGCCTATATTTTGTGAAAACTTCATTGAAGAATGTGAAGAAACAAGTAAGTTGTATATTCGAAAGAATATGTTTTATAGTACCCATAATCAAAAATTAAGACTGTGCTATTATTATTAATTAAGATATAGCGAATTCAACTCCAAAATTTGGAGGTGATTGATCAGTGAGAAATATACCCTCTACTTTGATCGCAAGGCATATTTTTCCAACAAAAGTAATTGCAATAAAATGTTGATTGGATTAATATATCATTATATAAGAACATATAAGCAAACTGAATTATCATTCTAACGACTCCCGGCAAAGACATTAATAAATCTGTGGATCAACTGTACAAAGTCTACTAAGCCATCTTCTGACACTTTTTCTCTTTGATAAATTTTTTTATGAATTTTGTGATTAGTTCCACATTAAAGCTGAGACTTTTCTCTACATTTCATGTTATTTTCATTTTTCTAGGGGCTCTGAATAGTAAGAATTATCGATCGATGAGCCCGGTCGTACGAAACTCTCGGAGAATTCTAATTTTTCGCGCATTTCGAAGCGGTTTAAGACTATAAGTGGAAAACCCGATTTATCTTCTAAACGGCTTAAGTAAGACAAAAATTTGTAAAAACCTTTTTTGTAGAGAAAGAGACGAGCTAACTTTTGTTGGGAACTTTTTTCTCTATTTTCATTATTTTGGCCGCTAGAGCCAAAATACCGAAAATCGAAAAGTTTTTCCAAATTTTTTTGAATTTTCCCGGAACATGGAAATGGAAAAAATGCATCATCTCCTTCTCTAGGTTATTACCTACTTAAATTCCATTAATTTTTGTTACCCTAAATGGCTAATATGCCTGTACTATAACGTTATGGGAGTCTCTTTCAGAGGAAAATCGGTTTTGTATTGTAATAAACTATTATAACCTGGTGGTCGAAATTAGCACTAGGTGATAACAGTTGATTTTGGTTACGGGCTGCCGTACTATTAGGTTTTACGAAAATACGTCACTGGAAAAAGTTGTAGGTATTAAAAATATCTACAAAATGAGCCCAACAGCATAAGAGCCTGTTACTTAGTTTTTTACAAAATGCAAGATATTGCTAAAAACGCTTTTCTTGTACTAATCGTAAAGAACATTTCAATCTTTTTTTATCCACAATCACATTATAATTGGAGTTTTATCCACACTTATGAAGCATATAAAGTACCACTTTATCCTCCAGTGGAATAATGAAATTACTTTATTCCACTAGTGGAATAATAAAAAATACAATCTTAAATCAACTACATTTTATTTCATTTATATTAATGTTAATATTAACATTTATACAAATAGACATTTCCTGATTTGTTTTATCATATTTCACTCCATTTCCATTAATAACAAACTTGTAGTTGTCATCGATTTCAGAACGCATAGTGCTTTTCGAAGTTTTTGATAAATCTGTAAAAACAATGGATGTCTCCTCTTATGATTAACGACTAGTACCAGGAGTACCCTGGATTTTCCTTGCGATATGAAGATTATTGAATATAGAATCCTCGATATAACTTTCTGCTATAGCGAAACTTCTCTACCCTACCATAATTGTTTAGAGGTTGGCACCTTTATTAGCCAGTATAGTTGTTAAAGTGCGCCTCGTGCAATGGCCGCTGTAATCTTCTGCGTTTGCTAGAATAAAAAATGAAGTAACTCTTGAAAGAACTTTCGACAGTGTTGATTCCAATAGGTTCTGAAGTACATTTTTGATTAGCGTATCGTAAGAAGAATCTGTCGTTGGATAACTTCTTCGGATGTAAGGACATGTATTTTCTACACACTTCCACAGCATTGTCAGAGAATTCTTCTTCCATAATTACAAATTTTCGTGAGAAGCCGGTCTTGGTATCTGGTATAGAAACAAGCAGATATGCGCCCCTGTCTTCTTCATCACTGATTTTCAAATTCGTCAACTCACAGCAACGACACGCACCAGTCACCCCCATTATTAGTGCAACCTAAAATATTTATATAAGTTTATTATGAACAATGTCTAAATGGTTAAGGGATATTACCTTAATCATCAAATATTCTTTATCGCAAGCCCTTGTCAAAAATTCTTCCACGTGTGATCTTTCCAATACCGCAGCTTTCTTCGCTTTGTACCCTCTCGACTCACTCTTCAGATATACAGTGAGCTTACTATATTTTCCAATGCCTATGTTTTTATGAACTTTATAGCAGCCTTCGGCATCGAATACTTCGACCACTTGGATGAAACTGCATACTTCTTCTTCAAACTTAAGAAATACGATAGCACAACTTCCTTACTTATTGTCACTGCCCCCCGTTTTTCTTTCCATACGTTAAATTCGGAAAATACTTTTTCATAATGTTCCCTGGACAAGACGCAAGCAATAATTGGAGAGTTGCTTCTTCAGCTTCCCAAAGGATTCTCTCAGGAACAAAATCGCTTTCTTGCATTTTTCATCAACTTCACAAGTATATGGAATCGATAAACAATCAAAACTAAATAGCAACCATTCAACACCTTCCAAGTTTTTTTTATTAATTTCAATAATTTTTGACGTTACAGCCGCTGACAGCGAAATGTTAAATCATTTTTGGATGAAATCTGATTCTAAATGACCGTGACTGTGGATAAAACGTTGTATAGCATTCGTGTTTTAGTCGCGTTTTATCCGCTCAAGAAAACTTTCGAACTTCGTTCTCGAGTTTAAACTCTCTTGCGTGGATAAAACGCTACCTAAAACACTTAGACAATAAATAACTATATTTTATGTAAAAAATACTAACACATGGAGAATAAAGAGAAAAGTAAATTTCATAGGAGAAAATATTCTAATATTATTAAATCATATGTATAACAGTTAATATTACTCACACAATTCCTGTTACATTACATTTTTTATATCAGTCATTATTAAAAGCACACTTTAAGATGTATTAAATTACCATAGAACTAAATGACGTCACGCAGTTGTTAATATGAGGGCACATTCTTGGTTAACTTGAAGTCTATAGAGACTGTAGAAAATTCTAGTTTTTCGAATTTCGCTCTTAAATCAAAAGATCTTGCAGGAAATAAAATCAAAATAATATGCTAAATGAGGTCTTTGAATTATTGCTTTTTTCTATAATCAATAGCTATAATAGTTTTATTACATGATATTTTCCATTTCCTTCAAAAACATTTATTTTTATAGCAAAAAGTGTTGGCTTTTTCCTGAATAAACACAAAAAAGAATTTCATAATTCCCGATGATGCACACTCAGTTAGCGAAACGCGCATCGAGTGTTAGTATTGGAGTGTTGTGGTCAAGAGTTTTGTGTCTCTAGAGGTACCAAACAAATATTAAAACAACTACTTCAACTTTTAGCGTTTGTGCTAAATTTAATACTTCCTCTTAACGTGGCAAATGTGAAGAGGAAATAATTAATATTTGTACAACAAAATGTACATTAAATAATTCCTTAGTCAGGGATAGAATGGTATTAGCAATAAATGAGATCGTTAAATATAACTTAAGTTAACGTTTAATTTCCATAAATAATCTTCATGCAAGTTTGAATGTAATTTCCGTATCGTGTTAGGCAATAATATTTTAATTTTTATGACAGGCGTGCGTATCTATTCAGATTATGCTACTACTACTATTGTCGAAAAAATGATAATTAAAAAACTCCTGTACCTCAAAACCAATATTGTAGCATTAGTATCGTTGGTCTAGCCTTTAAATCACGATTTTTTCGGAAAACAAGGAATTTCCACAAAAACTTTTGTAATTAATATACGATTCAAATGTATTGACCCCTCACTTTAACCGCGAATATTTCAGAAACGGACAAGCAGAAAATGAAAAATAGATGTGTTTATCATGAGTCTATTCTAAATCAATCAATGAAATTTGAATAATGTACATTAGACACTTTTGAAGTTCTGCTACTAGTCCCTTCAATTTAGGAAAATTGAGGGAATTTTTTCCTACAGCTAAGCCACCCATATAGAAAGTTGTCTTGGGGTTGTGTTAACATATTTTTCACGAAGCGCATGAAAAAAAAGGGTTGCTTTTTAGATATAGATTCATATATATGTTTTCTTGCCATTTTGGCGGTTTCTTACGTTTTGCTGCAAAACTATGCATTTTTGAGAAAATCTGATTTGATATTGTAGATCAGAGATTTTGGTTCTCTTCATTTTTTTGAAATTCCGGTTAGTTGCGCCGCTAGAGCGCGCTGAAGTTTATGTAAATGTATAAATTTTGTTGTTGTTTCATTTTAAGCCAAAACTATGCATTTTATAAAAAAATATCAAGATATCAAAGTCGTAGATAAAAAAAAAATCGACAAATTTTGTTGTCTGTTTTTTTCAAAGTCACGTGGTTTTGCCGCTAGAGGGCGAAAAACATTTTTTCAATACTCTTGAGCGGATAAAAAAAATATCGGCATCGTGAACAGCTGTAGTATTTTGCCCCTCCACCTCCCTCTAATCAATATTTTTTACCGGCTAAGCTAATATAGATGACATTAAGGATGACATATGCAAAAAGGCCCATCACGACCACTACAGCTGAATGCGCGTAGTTCATACTATTAGATGCACCGTTATATGTGCAGCTGTGTAAGAAATGAACGATGGGTTTCAAAAAAAATAATTTTTTTTTGCTCTCCAAATTTTTATATAATTGACGAGTATGCTAAAAAAATGCATAGTTTTGCCTGTATATCAAAGATATATGCCCTATTTTTTTTTCCGCTCAAGAGTATTGAGAAAATGTTTTTTGCGCTCTAGCGGCAAAAGCGCGCGACGAAAAAAAAACAAAGAACAAAATTTGTCGAAATTTTTTGTATCTACAACTTGGATATCTTGATATTTTTTTTATAAAATGCATAGTTTTGGCTTAAAATCAAACACCAAAAAAATGTATACATTTACATAAATTTCAGCGCGCTCTAGCGGCGTAACTAAGCGGAATTTAAAAAAAATTAAAAGAACAAAAATTGTAGAGAATCGCTAGGTCTACAATATCAAATCAAGTCATATTTTCTCAAAAATGCATAGTTTTGCAGCAAAACGCAAAAAACCGCCAAAAAGACACATATATGTATCTATATCTAAAAAACAACCTTTTTTTTTTCATGCGCTTGGTGAAAAATATGCTAACACAACCCCAAGACAACTTTCTATATGGGTGGCTTAGCTGTAGGAAAAATTTCCCAAAATCAGTGATTTTTCTTCTAATTTGAAGGGACTATACGTTATATTGAAAAATGTCGTAGTTTTTTAGGAAATTTTGACCACACCAGTTTTAAATCCATTATATCTTCGAAAATATGCATACTATGTAAATAATACTTTAGACACCGATAAAGCAGGGCATTTTTTGTACGTGGAAATTTTTTCATAATTTTTTATTTTAAAATTTTGCAGTTATTATCAAAAACGTGACGTCATGTTTACTCGGTTATTTATCAATCTATTTAAAAATGTTTTGTTAAAATAGTTCATTATATAAAATGTAAGCATTTTCAGAAAAAAGACTTGGTATATATCAAATATGAATTTAGTTATCAAGCATAAAGGATAATACCATTGCAAATTTTTAATATTATATATTACGCTTGATAAATAAATTAATATTTGATATATACCAATTCTTTTTTTCCGAAAATGCTTACATTTCATATAATTAACTATTTTAACAAACATTTTTTAAATACATTGATAAATAACCGAAAAAATATGACGTCACGTTTTTAAAAATAACTACAAAATTTGAAAATAAAAAATTATGAAAAAACTTTCTCGTACAAAAAATACCGTGCTTTATTGGTGTCTAAAATCTTATTTACATAGTATGCATATTTTTCAAGATATAACAGATTTAAAACTGGTATGGTCAAAATTTCCTTAAAAAGTAGGTCATTTTTCAATATAACTTTTGATTGCGTGATATTGTCCGATAATTGTCATAAACAATGGTGTTCTTAAGTTAACTTATTAAACGTCTAAAGTTAAATAAAAAAATATTTTTACGTAAGTTGATGGAAAATAACAACTTTTTTCCTAGTTATTTTTTTTAAGTGTATTTTTCAAGATACAGATGATTGAAATTATCCAAAAAGGGGGAGTTGAAATGAATATAGTTAAAGAAATTTGAAAGAATTCAAGTAATTTTCAAGTATTATTTTAATGTAAATCTCTCTCCTTATCGACTTTTCCATGAAATGTAAATCTGCAAAGTTTTCTTGGAGGAACCTACAAAATCAAGAAAAACTTTGAGGAGGAAAATCATGATCAAAAAATATTTTTAAAAATCTCAAAAAAATCAGAAAAGGAGAACAAAATTTTCTTAACACTTTAATATTCCTATTATGTTCCATGCATATAATAATAATAATAATAATAATAATAATAATAATAATAATAATAATAATAATAATAATAATAATAATAATAATACACTTTATTAATAGTATAAACATACTGTACAAAACACAATTACAAATGTTTACAAAACAAACATATAAAAAATAAATACGCATGTATAAGAATAAAAAAAATAAAAAAAGTACCTACCTAAAATACAAAATGTTATACAATTAATTATTATTAATAATTTTATCTTTTATTGCAGTTTTAAACCTCTCTAAACTAGGTAAATCTCTAACATTTTTAGGGATATTATTATATTCCTTAATTCCATTAATTAATAACGACTTTTGCTCCCTCGTGGTTTTTCCGTGATTTATATACATATTACTTTTTCGCCTAGTATTATATGAATGAACATCTTTTACGTATTTAATTAAATCACACAAATAAATTGGTAACATATTATTGACAATTTTATATATAAATACCATAGTTTGTATATAAATAATACCATTAACTGAAAAAATGCCTAACACATTTAGCATTAAGTGAATAGGTGTATAGCGTTCACATTTTACCATTGTTCGCATGCATTTATTTTGAACAATTTGAAGATCGTTTTTCAAATTTTCATTTACTGAATGCAACACAGTAGTGCAATACATAAAATGTGGCAATATAATGGTTTTATATATTGTAAGTTTAGTGTAAGTGGATAGATCTTTATCTACTCGTTTCAGAAAATAATTTTTTTTGTTAATATTCTTTATTAAATATTCAACATGCTGCTTAAATGATAATTCACTATCTAATATTACTCCTAGGTATTTATGTTGGCTTACAAGTTCAATTGTTTCGTTGTCTATTGTTACTATATGATTACTAGTATTATGTATATCAACTTGATTTTTTGTTGATATTACCATACATTTCCATTTTGATGCATTAATTTTTAATTTTTTGTGTTCAAGATACCTAGACAAATTATACAAATCTTCAGTCAGTTCATTTGTTAATGTATTGTGGTTTTTACCAGTAATTGATAAAAGAGCACCATCGGCAAATAAATGTACTTTACAATTTTTTATTATTTTATGCATATCATTTATATAAATCAAAAACAGTAAAGGACCCAACACACTACCCTGCGGAACACCATAATTATTAACCATATTGTCCAAGATATGAGTGTTTGATTTTCAAAAAAAGAAAAACAATAATTTTTGTATATAAAAGCATAGAAAAACAGCCTGTTTTCCACGCAAAGATTATACAAAGTCTAAAAATTTCAACTTCTGCATGCCAAATAGGAAAGGTACGTTCTTCCTAGTTTGGAAAATTGAAAGATTTTTCTGGAAAATGAATTGTCCGGAAAATTTCTTTGAAAATTGTATAAGGATAGTTGAGAATGCTAGAAAAGTCCAGAAAAGATTTTTTCAGTCCTTTTTTTTTATGAATATACCTATTTCTTTAAATAGTAGAAGGCATATTGAATGAAAATGAGTAGAGTGGAGTGGATTGTAAACGAATAATATTTTTTATTAATGATTTTCTCCCTCAAAGTTTTCCCTGCTTTTATAGGTTTTTCCGAGAAAGCTTTGTAGATTTGGATTTCGTGGAAAAGTCGATGGGGAAAAAAATTTACTTTTCAAATTAAGTTTGTGATCTCATTTATGCATAAAAATTGGTCTGGTCACCACCTTAATTTTTTTCTGTAATGAAGTTTGAGATCTCTTTTATTCATAAAAATTGGTCTGTCAGCGAATAGCTCAATTTTTTAAGCGCTGCGAGCATATTTTGTAATTAAAAAATGTGGTTGCTGCACTTAAAGAATGAAGTCTATCGCAGTGAAAAACATTTTTTCCTTGACAGACCAATTTTTATGCGTTACAGAGATCTAAAACATCATTATAGAAAAAAAATTAAGGCTGTGTTTTGACGCGGCCATTGTAAAAGCTTATTTAAAAAATAAAAACGTTGTCAGGGCGGCGGCGCTTAAAAATTAAGTCTCACATGGTGAAAGACATTTTTTCAATAACGGACAAATTTATATGCATAGAGGAGATCTTAACATTTAGTTGGCTTTTTTTAAGAGGTGCTATGATGCCAGTCTTTGATCCTGATGCAATGATGCAGCGTATTCAAAATTAAGTCTGACAAATTAATTAACAAAAATTGTCAGCCAGACAAGTTGTAATAGATAGGAGAGATCTTAAACACTTTCAAAAAAAAAATAATTTATAACAAAAGGTCTGTCAGAAGTTAATTAACAAAAATTGTCAGCCAGACAAATTTTTTCAAAAATGTGTCATTATTTAACACAAATTGAGTCGATCGAAAGCAGGTGTTTTGGAAAGACAAATCATTTTTTAGCCAAATTCAAAAATTCATGAAAAATAACAATTAACAAGTTTTCATTAGTATGTATTACGTAACATGATTTTTACGTTTTGCAACCATTTTCACTTTTCAAATTTGAGGTGTTCGATGGGGGTTACCTTCCTTGTCATGGAAGCTCGGCCTATTATGCGCTAGGTTTGGATTTTTTATCGTCAGTTTTCCCCATCCCCATTTTTGGAAAAATTCGAACCGCTATATCTGGGAAAATATGTATTTTTTAGAAAATTTTACGAGAACAAAAAGTTATTATATTTCGTCAAATTATCTAAAAATTCGTTTTGTAATTTTTCCAGTTAACGGACTAGCAATAAAATCATTGTTTTTAATAATTGCGAGGCAACAGTGGTCAATTTTTCTATTTTTTTGAGTTTGATCTACACAACTATACAAACAGAATCCACAAGGTTTCGTAAAAATCCATTCATTCGGTAAACTTTTTCAAGTTTAGGTCGAATTTCGCCTAATTTGCCTACAGTAAGTAAAATATACTCATTATCAGGCTCTTAATGAGAGTACTTAAATTTTCACTATTGGTATATAAATGGGATTCTACTCAGCCCAATTTATCAGTACCATGGTATTTGCACTGGCCACTTGAAATAGCAATAACGATAGCCGATATACAGGTAAGCATTTTTAAAACATTTTATTATTAAAGGCTCTTATTTATATAATAGCTAAATTTGTCAGACGTAAATACTTCCATTTTGGAAAATTAAAATAAACCTAAGTTAAGTCAGCTAATAAGTAAATTGTAATGAAACAGCAGCTAATGAAAGTTGTGAAATTCATAAAATTGATATTTACACAATCTTCCCTATTTGGCACTTTTTGTTTATAATTTACTTTTCTTGTGGGGTGACTTTTTAACTAAAGTATTTTTCTTCTCGGCAATAGATAAATGAATAACGTTCAATAATCGGACAATGGTGAAATATTTCATAATTTTGAGTTAGTGCTTTTTTAAAACAGTTGAAACTTTTTTAAATAGTTTTCATTAGTTTTTGTGGCCTCTCGTGTAGTACAGTTTTTAAAAAGTAAAACATGTCCGCCGTTTTGAATTTTTAAGTTGAAGCATCAGACCTGTTATTAAAAAATCCGTTGAGGTATTTACACAGAACTTCCCTCTTTATTCATTCACTCTAAAGAATTAGGTATTATTACAAAGAAAACCTGATAACTTTTGGTCAAAAAAATATATAAAGTCGTTCTCCGATAGCAAAAATTCAATATTAAATAAAAGGTGCCAAATATGGAAGGCTTGCGTAAATACCTTCACAAAGAGTGACCGCAAAAAATGCCTAATATTCGCTTGTTCTTGCATAGTAGATAGCGGGTCAAGGGAAAGAGCAAAACAAATCCTATAGGGCTCAAACTAAACTTTGAGAAATTTTTAAAAGATAAAATAACTCTCTTATTACTCAGATTTTATATTGTATGATTTTTTTACGGATTATGTATTATTCTGTAGCGTATTTGGAAGAATTTAGGAAATTGTCCTAAAGCCTTCCAACACCTTGTAATAATTAAAATACTAACACCATAAAACGAAAAAATCCTACCCACATGATACAATCCTCATGGGATTTTTACTAAAAAACTATTTTTTTTTATGAAAGATTTAGAATGTCATGAAACGTGGAAAATTTAAATTGGAGCAAATAAATTTTCAAAAATTTTTTCGGAAATAGGTTTGAAATTTTTTTCCTTCTTCAATTCTTTGGGACTTCCTGCCACATGTATGTTTTCTTTCTAAGCGGTGCTATGGGTATCTACAAAATATATCACAATTAACCAGTATGTTACTGGTAAAAAACCTCTACGCCTGTGACGTTTACGTCAAAGGATCAGTTAAAGGTTGGTTTTTTATAAATAAACAACACAAATAAGTATAAAAACTTGAAATTAAATATTTCGCCGACGTTTCGGAAATCTAATCTGTTTCCTTTTTCAAGGCTTTTTTGAAAAATCTTTTTTTGCTGTGTATGACAAATACACAGCTCTAAGAATGTTTGTTATATTCAATATCCATAGATACTTACTATTTACACAGAACTGTTGATATAGTTAACAGTTTCTTAGTTTCTTTACAATGTTAAGTTTGTGAAGTTCTTCACAAGTTTGTGAAGAACTTCACAAACTTAACATTGTATAGAAACTAAAAAACTGTTAACTGTTCACAAGTTTGTAAAGAACTTCACAAATTTAACATTGTATAGAAACTAAAAAACTGTTAACTATATCAACAGTTCTATGTAAATAGCAAGTATCTATGGATATTGAATATAACAAACATTCTTAGAGCTGTGTATTTGTCATACACAGCAAAAAAAGATTTTTCAAAAAAGCCTTGAAAAAGGAAACAGATTAGATTTCCGAAACGTCGGCGAAATATTTAATTTCAAGTTTTTATACTTATTTGTGTTGTTTATTTATAAAAAACCAACCTTTAACTCATCCTTTGACGTAAACGTCACAGGCGTAGAGGTTTTTTACCAGTAACATACTGGTTAATTGTGATATATTTTGTAGATTCCCATAGCACCGCTTAGAAAGAAAACATATATGTGGCAGGAAGTCAGAAATAATTGAAGAAAGAAAAAAATTAAGATAATGCCACAAATAACATTTAGACAATATTTAGGTTTGAAATATCATGAAGCGTGGACATTTAAAATTTGAGCGAAAGAAAATTTTTTTCCACCATTTATTCTTGGTACAGCAGTAAAAAAATGTTCAAAAATTGTTTGCTTTTGGATTTTTTTTTTCTGAAATAAGTTTTAAAATGTCATGAAACCTAGAAATTTTAAATTTGAGCAAAAACATTTTTCCATCATATATTCTATTAATACAAATATTTTAAAATATTTTTAAACTTTTCGAAGACAAAATTTTCAAATTTTTCTTTTTGAATTTTTTTTTTATGAAATAACTTCAGAATGCCATGAAGCGTGGAAAATTCAAATTTGAGCAAAAGAAAAATTTCCATCTTTCTACTGGCAGAAAAATTTTCAAAAAGTTTCCAAATTTTTTTTTTTCTGAAATAAATTTAGAAAGTCATGAAACGTTGAAATTTTAAATTTGAGCAAAGAAAAAATTTTCCACCATGGTGTAGTAATAAAAAATGTTTGCTTTTGAATTTTTTTTTCTGAAATAAATTTGGAATATCATGAAACGTGAAAATTTTAAATTTGAGCAAAAATTTTTTTTTCGTTATTTATTCCCTTTAGCCGGTCCTTTGTTCGCTGATAGTAGTGTCAGCTACCTACCAAATTTGGCTATTATCCGTCAAGTCGTTTTTTTAGATAATACACTAACAGACAGAAAGACAGACAGACTGACGGAATTGAATTCTCATATTTCCAAATATCAAATTTCAGGTAAAGCCATTAACGTTTTGAACTTATGGCAACCTTATTGGATTTTTTATTTTGAATTTTTAGCTCTTGAAATCAGATTCTGTATCAACTACGCCGAGAATAACTAACTACTAATTTTAATATAATCCCGAAGAAAGCTACTACTAGCACATTAGCTAAATTCTTAAACAGAAGGTTCCTTATTCCAATATTTGCTCACGAAATGCTATAGATATGACTTGATGAAAATACAGCGTTTTAAAAAAAATTCACAGAAAAGCCCTTTAAGCCATTCCACATCCACAGCAATGATTGAACAAATATACAAACATATATAGTGGTCGAATCGAGAAACGGTTAACAAGTCTCAACAATATATACAAATATTGACTGGTACTAATGTTAATATATTTTTCCAGATATTCCTCAAGTGAACACCCTGTTGCTTTGCGAGACCTAGATAGACAGAACGACAATCGTTATTCATATTCACCGTCCACCAAGATCAAACATGTCTGAGATGTCACTAGAATCTGGTGACCGTTATAACTCCAATACATTTGGTATTCCAAGCCAAGAGGACATCCTTCCAATCCAACAGGATAGTGGCATAACTCCGGAAATCCACAAAAACTATTTAGTTTATAACATTGGCAGAACCGAAGTTTACGCCGAGTTACAATATGGAACGAAAGTTATGTGGCTTGGTAATGTAGATTCTGCCACCATTATGCCAGGAGAAAAAAAGATCCTTGACAATGGAGGAAGTCCTTACTATGTCACTGGATTGAGGGTGTATAATAAGACTGATGTCAGAGCAGTAGTCCATTGTGCCACATCAGATGATGAGTATCACTTATTCCATACGAAAGAACCTGGTACTTTCCACGAACTTGAAAACAAATTACTCAAAGAATTATTCGTGTTGGGTGTCAAATATATCCCGTATGTTGAATCAGGATTGTCAGGACTAGTCAGCGCATTCTGGCCCGAAGATAAGCCTAGTGTATGGGATCAAATCCTGGATAAACTTAAACTACTGGTAGATGAAAAAATTCTGGGAACAATTAGTGAAATTATTAATGGGGACCTAAATTCTTGTAAAGAGAAGATAACTACGCTGATGCAAGAAATTGAGAATGGCGGAGCTCCAGAAGATCTAAGTGTACACTATATGAGCATTGCTGAAGACTTAATTGGATTTGAGAAAAAATTTATATTCGGAGAAGATATCCGTGGTTATAAAAACGTTAACAAATATGTTCTTCCTTACTACTCTGCATTCATTTTGATGAAGATGTCATTCTACGTTATAGGAATTCAGCAAAAAGAGCAGATGGGACTCACGGATGAAAACGTGACGAATATTACAACTTATGCAGAAGAAACAATACACGGCGACCAGGGAGCCAACAAGTATATAACTGATATGTACAAGGAAAGAGTAGACCACGCTTACGCTAAGCAGTTCTCAGAGGATCTGTATGACCAAATGATGAACGTTCGTACCTACATCGCAACACAAGGGCTTGAATACATTCCGATTTGGAATAGTATGCTTGAAAATCCTACGGCTAATACCGAGGTATATAATGATGTTATTTCCTATTCGACGTTCTATGGCAGGCAAACCGCAAACCTTATTAAGGAGGCTATTCCTGAAGACCTGTCTGAACCGCTGACTCCTAGATTAATAGACGGGAAACGTAACAAAATAACAACAATAGATTTCTACATGTGTCATGTAAATGATGATGCTGATTCGCCAAAAATTGGTGGTATGAAGATTTTCTTCGAAGATGATGCTAGTTACTCGATGGGAACAGAGAGTGATGAAGTGCAGAAAATTGAATACAATGGAGCTCTACTCAACAAGTTGGAAGCATTTGGTACTGGAGCCATAGATTACCTAGTTTTTCATTTCTCTGACGGACGTAGTGAAACATGTGGTACTAAGCAATCTGAAGATAATACAGTATTCGAGCTGGATGATCACCATATTGTTTCATTATTTTTGGCTAGTGATAACTATAGTTTGGCAGGGCAGGCTGCGAATATTAGTGTAGCTTATCAATTAATTGAAAAGTCGACAGAGTGAAATCATTTATTTACTAGATAGTCACTAAGAAAACCTATATCGAGTTATAATTAAACTCGTCAGAGCATACGTTTGTATCAGTAGTTTTTTTATACATGCATCATACACACATTTATTTTTAGTACAGTAAATGTAGATTAAATTTAAGTTTTGGTCTTGATAATTTTGGGTTTGCCGTTTATTAGGTTTTTTTTCAAGGGGTGGTACACAAAAAATAAATGCACAATGTAAGGAAAAAAATTTATCGGTAACAGATATAGTTCTACCATGCTGTATATTTCCTTTTCTAGTCTTATATGCCATGTACCTTACACATAAATATATTTGTTAGTTTGTGCTTTGTGTCTCTTTGTTTATTTTATATACTTTCTTATAACACATAATATAATATATGGGCCGTTTTTTTGAAAGCAGACCCCTCCCCTCTATCCAAAAAGTGACGCACCTAAGGAGATATCTGGATACTCTAATTAAAGCTTAAATACTTCAGTTTTGAATGCTGGGTGCCCTTTTGTAAACGTTTTAAAACAAACACCTTTTTGGTTCCTCGAAGAGGACTCCGACAAAGGAAAAATTATTAATAGTGAAGTGACCACCTCGCGGGATTTTTTTGAAATCCCCACCACAACTGACAACATGTCAAAGATTTCTTGAAAATTGCAAGTATGATAAGTTTTATATCGAAATCAAGGACCCAACTTTATAGAACCTAAATGTTCTGTTTTTCGACAAGGAATGTGCGTGAACTTTTTCAGATTTTCTGGCGCCAATTCTTGAATTTCGAGTTCTTGCGCTTTTGCCTATTAGAATTCTCAAAAATTACTTGAAGAATTCTTTAGAAACTCCGCATATTCACTGTTAAAAATAGAAACTTTTAAGTTTTATGAAATTGGGTCCTAGAATGCTTTAATTTTGAGAAAAAAATTGCCAAAGTAGTAAAACATTAAACATTTTTCATTTTAGCATTCTTTTTCTCAAAATCAAAGCACTCTAGGACCTAATTTCATAGGACTTAAAAGTTTTAATTTTCAACAAGGAACGTTTTGTAAAAATATTTTAGGCGATTTTTGAAAATTCGAATTTGAAAAATTCATATATATTCCTTGTTGTTAAACAAAACTTTATGTCCTATGAAGTTGGGTCCTAGAGTAGGTACGTTGACTTCCATACAGTAACTGTCAAATTTGCAATTATCGAAAAATCTTTGACATGTTGTAACATGCGGTGGTGACCCTAAAAAAGTCGCGCGTGGGTCATCGCTTTCTTCACTTAATAATTTTTGTTATCGGAGGCCTCTTCGAGGTACCAAAAAAGATTCTCATTATAAAATTTAAAAAAAGAGCACTCGAAACTAGATTTTTTAAACTTTAATTTGAGTCTCAACATGTCTCGTTAGGTTGCGGGTTTTGGATAGAGGGGCGGGGGAGGAGAAGTTTCTGCTTTCAAAAGAATGACTCATTTATATTTTTTAATTATATGCTTTTACATACACATTACTTACATAGACTTTCGCTTTATAATTTTTGTTTTTTTTTTGACAAAACCGATAATGCTTATGTAACAAGATTTATAGTGAATAAATTGATTCTATTATATTCTAATGTAGTCCAGTCGCTAATGAAGAAATACACAAGTAGCTCGCAAAAAATGTTATCTGAGATTTTCCTTCAGTAAGTGCTAGTGGGAGGATTAAACATCACAAAACCACAAAAATCAGTTCTGGGGGTGCCGCGCAACCTCCCAAAAAACCACCCCTTCAGTGAAAAAAGCCTTATTTTACTGATAAGTCGTTAAGATATAAAAAAATTGCTCATCATAAAAAAGAAAGCTTGACTAATTGCCTAAAAAGAAGTCCTCTAGTAATTTTCTTGTATATGCCGTGATTTTCGAGAAAATCGATATTGACAGAATTGCAAAATTTGTATTTTTAATGCGCGCGAATTTTTGTTTATTTGATTTTCTTTGCGTGCGGCCTATAGAAAAAATTGAATTGCTCGAAAACCAAACAAGTTAGGAAGAAAGATTAAAATGGGTTTTAAAGGGGATATAAAATACTTTCTTGTGTTGTCGTATTTGATGGATATTGATATTTATTAGTATATAAAAATAGCAATATAATATAAGTATCTCTTGATTTTTTGTGCATCTAACTACTCACAGGCCCATAAAAATAACTGACTTTAATATAAGTCATAAATGCATTATCTCTTAACTCGAGGTAGTACTTCAATGAAGAAAAAGTTAGGAATCAAAATATTCATATTTATAAATTTACCAGCATGTTGAAGTTAGCCAAAAAAAGAAAAAATTCAAAAAAGGCTGCATATTCAATTTTTTGATTATATTTTTTATGCAATTTTTTAACTATTAAATGATTAGAAACAGTAGTTACATTATACATAAATTTAAAAAAAATTTTTGTGCTTAATTTTCAAGATGTTTGGGTCTTTTTTTATTTTTAGAATCAATAAAAAATTGGCAAAAATTTAGCTAACTTCAACATGTTGGTAAATTTGGAAATGTGAATATTTTGATTCCTAACATTTTTTGCAGTGAAGTACTACCTTGTACTAAAAGATAATGCATTTATAATTTATATTAAAGTCAGCTATTTTTTATGGGCCTGTGAATAGTTAAAAGCGCAAGAAATTAAGAGGTAACTATATTATATTGTTATTTTTATATACTTATAGATATCAATAGCCATCAAAAATGGAAACACAAGAGAGTATTTTATATCCCATTTAAAACCCATTTTGATTTTTCTTCCTAGCTTGTTTGGTTTTCGAGCGATTCAACTTTTTCTATAGGCCGCGTGCAAAAATTTCAAATAAACGAAAATTCGTACGCGTTAAAAATACAAATTTTGCAATTTGTTTCAATATCGATTTTCTCGAAAATCATGGCATATACAAGAAAATTAGAAGAGGACTTTTTTATGATGAGCGATTTTTTTATACCTTCAGCGGTTAATGAGTTATCAGTAAAATAAGACTCTTTTCATCGAAGGGGTGGTTTTTTGGGGGGTTAAACGGCACCCCCAGAACTGATTTTTGTGGTTTTCTGATGTATAATCCCCCTACTAACAGTTACTGAAGGAAAATCTCAGATAACATTTTTTGTTATGGAAGTCTTTATAATTATTGTACTAATGTCTAGCAATCAAATCATGAAATGAGTCATCTGCATGAACAGCAAGATCGCACATAGCCACTTAAGGTTTTTTTACCTAATCAAATAGGCGGGATGATCATGTGATTCCGGATAGTTTTGCTGGTTTTCAGCATGCGATTCGTGCTAACTCATTTCATTATTTTTTTAATTCACCTTAGTCTGTAACTGACGAGCTGCCAGCACGTAGGCTTTTGTGGCCATCAAGGTCCCCAGATTTGACACCAATGGACTGTTACGTATGAGGCAGGGTGAGAGAGCTTGTCTATATTAAGATAAGGTGTAACCATGTTAACTGTGTGGCCTTTTAAATAATATTTTTGTAGTGATATCCTGACCTTTGTTAAGAAAACTTCGCATATCTAAGTTTCAATGTTTTCTTTTCTTAGTATCTAACTGGTAAATCTTGATGGTATGTATGATAATACTACATAAAGATAATATAGAGGTTTTCAAAATAATTGTAACACCTACACGACTGTTTTAAACTTTTTTATGATATTGCCCTTCTAAACGGTTCGAAACAACGTTGCTATTATATGTATGGCTTCACAGAGCAAGTCATAAATGTTATATCTCGAAAATATTTGTAATGGTACTCTTTTGTGAACTTTTGATGCATAATAATAATTTCCATTTTCGAGCAGAATTTTCACCAAATTATGCAGTTGTTTAAATAAACTTTTAAAGATATGCCCAAGTGTTATTAAATCATTTTAGAATTTTTCTTTTGTTACTAAAACTGAAGAAAGCACGAGAGAAAACCTATATTCTAAAGTACACTTGGAATAATAATTGAAGACTTAATTTTCGACTTCGACGAATGTTTTTCAGGCGTTGTTATCAATAGTATACAATGCATAAATATTTCCACTTGAAACGCAGAACTTATTTCGATTGGGGCGATTTTCGTTGAAAATTCGTCGAAATAAATGCATTAACTGTTATGGTCAGTTGTTTAAACATAGATGGTCTTAATTGGTTTTATTATTTCCACTCAACAAATTGACGCAAAAGGTTCGTTGTACTAGTCTAGTTTTCTTTGTAATTTCAGAGGAAACTTTTGGATTTTTTTTATTGCGACACGAGCTATAAAACCAGAGATGTTCAAGAAAAAGGACGAGAAATACAATTTGAAACAATTTGTTTAAATAAACATATTTAGGGACTTGGATTTATCCCAATACTTTTTGCTACAATTGTTGTAATGATTAAATTTCTATTCTGTGCCCTACGAATTTTAGTTTGACTCCACTAGTGGTTCATTAAAAGAAAATGTTGAAATATTAACTCTTTACCAAGAGTGCCTACATATATATTTTATATACGTTTGCACTCAACATACCGTTTCAATATTGTGCTGGAAACATTTACAGTTTAACTAGTAGTACGCTGTCATAACACAATGTAATTATATTGTCTATAGAACAAAGCAAAGTTGACATCTGATCAAAATATTACGTTAAAATTATGAAACTGAATGTTTATAATAATAATGTGTAGATAAATAATATTGCAAAATATCTGCTACGTGCCACACAAACTACATAATAATTTAATAATAATTATTGTCCCAACTGCACGAGAAAAAACACATATTTAAAAAAAATAAATAGTGCAAGTTTCGACTATAGTAACGAATAAATACTATAACTGTTTGTAACTTAGCATTTTTTAAAGCTATGTAAAAGGCATTAAAGAAATTAAAGCCAAAGATAACCAATGGCCCTGACGATAGTTAAATAGTAGTTAAATCACTGTATCACTGTATTTGATAAACTATTATGTATACTTTCAATCTCTTTGTGCAAACCAAATTAAATTTTTTGGATAATTTAATATACAAGGAATTTTTGAGACCCATGCTCGGAGCGCGTCAGACATCCACGTTGAGAAGAAGAATTTAAAATAAAATGTAAATATTTTAATTCCTTTCATCACTATGGATGAATTAACAAAGAAATGAATGGATGAATTAACAATAGGAATTATGACACTTGGTTGCTAATAAAGATGTCGAATCCTACAACTCATACCGAATGTTCGCTTATTAGTGCACGGAAATTAGCCAAAAAAAGAAGGAAAAAATCGGTAAAGGTATTTACACAGAACTTCCCTCGTTATTTGTGCATGGCAGTCACTCTAAAAAATTAATAATTACGAAATGACATTGAGAATAATAATCGGAACAGAGCTATTACTATTATTACAAACAAAACTTGATAAGTTTTGGTCAAAAAAATATAGAGATTGTTCATCCAACAGTAAAAGTTCAATACTAAATAGCAGGTGCCACATATGGCAGGCTTGCGCAAATACACATTTTATACACACATTTTAAATTTGAGCAAAAAGGAAAGTTTCCTTCTATTCTATAGTAGTGCTAAAAAAAGTTTAAAAATTAAAAATTATGTATTTTTTAAAATAGGTTTAGAATGCTATGAAACGTGAAAATTTTAAATTTGAGCAAATAAAAAAAAATTCGATCTATTTTAGTGGTAAAAACTTTTTGAAAAATGTTGGTGAAAAAATTTTCAAATTTTTTTTCTGAAATACCTAGGTTTAGAATGTCATTTAAATTAGAGCATTCTAGTGTCAAATTTTTTCCCAAACTGGTTAACAAAATGTTGCAAATTTTTTCTTCCGAAATTGGTTTGGAATATCATGAAACGTGGAAATTTGAAATTTGAGCAAAAAAAATAGTGATACATAAATGAATTAAAAATGTTTTCAAATTTTTTTAAAAATTCTTCAAAAACATTTTTAAATTTGTTTGAATAGTTTTAGAATGTCATGAAAACGTGGATAGCTAAAATCTGAACAGAGAAAAAAAATTCTATCTTAGTGGTAAAATTTTTTAAAAATAGTAAGAAAAATTTCTAATTTTTCTTTTAAATGGATTTAGAATGCTATGAAACGTGGAAATTTGAAATTTGAAGAAGTAAAAAAAAATCTATCTATTTTAGCGGTACTTAAACAAATTTTCAAAAATGGTAAAAATTTTCAAATTTTTTTTTTGAATCAGGCTTAGAATGCCATGAAACTTGGAAATTTTAAATTTGAAGAAAGAAAAAAAAAAATTCATTTTAGTAGTAAAAATTTTTTCAAAAATATTGGTGAAAAAAATTTTCAAATTTTTTTTTCTGAAATAGGTTAAACCCCGACGAAGTCTACATATAGATATTTGCAATAAATTGTTTTTTAAACTTCAACCTAGAATATCTCGAAAAGGGAAAAATGCAAAATACCTGTCCTGTAGATAATTAAAGTTTCTACAACTTTCTTGATAACTTTATTGCTGCCTGATTATTTTGCGAGAGATATTCGCGAAGAACTTTGTTTTTGAAACTTAGACCTTGAATATCTCTAAAAGGGGGCGGAGGTTGGTAAGAAATAAAAAAGACAACTTGTAGATAACTTAATTCTCTACAGCTTTCACATTGACCTCATGGGCATTCGATGCATAGGACGCGAGATATTTGCAAAATACTTTGACCTTCAACATCTTGGGTAGCGTTGGGATTTTTGTGTGATTTTTATGGAATTGCTTTTGGAACATCTCAACGAACGTCTGTGCAAAAATTCAAATTTATATTAAATCTTGACAGATCAAATGCTAATTTCCGTGGACTGTATTGAGAGGGAGAAGAGATAAAAATCCTGTGCTTTGACTCTTGCTCTATGTGCTCTAAGCATTTTAGCGAACCTCTATTTTCCTTTGATTATATGTAGAGTAAGGTTTTCAATATGTTGCTCTTATCCTCATGTATTTGGTGTTCATCTTTAATTGTTCGTATTTATTGTATACTGATGGGTTTTCGGCGTTTTCCTCATCGCTATGTTTATTTTTTAAATCATTGTTGACGAGGTTCTTTCTCTGTTAATTGTTTGCCATTTCTCCCCAGTATTTCTTTTTTATTCCCATCCGTTGAAGTAGTCTAACATTATGATCAGCGCTGGTCTTACCACTAGGCACACTAGGCAATTGCCTAGAGTGGCGAATTTTTAGGGGCGGCAAAATTTTTGTATGTAAAACAGAAATTTTCGTGATTGATTTGTAAATTATATCGAATTAAAATGTAAACAATTCTGCATAATTGATGTATATCAATATAATATTACTTCAATTCGTTCATTCCTTAAGCAAGTGGTCAACACATGTTGACAAGGGACAACTATCTTATACCTACCTCGAAGTCCATAAAATCAGGGGGATAATAACATCTGGTAAAACAAATAGATGCTGAAATCTAACTTACGTGTAACAAATAATACAAAGTGTCAAAACAAGAATATAAATAATTGGTTTATGAGACGATTAAAGTTCAACAGCAGCCAACGCTGGCGGTGCTATCCCTTTGTATTTAAGTTGAATTATTTATTGCCTCGAGCTTCAAGAGAGACGATGTGAATTATTTTTTGGAAATAAAGTTATACTGCAATTCGGGTAATTTATTATTTTTCTACTTAGCAGAAGGCAGAGGCTGGAGGTACTAATTGTCGATCTGCGATTTGAAATATTTAAGATACAGGGTTTTATTATTTTAGTTATTGAGTTTCTCTTTTGCGTTCGTATCGCATGGTGTCACTTGTCGCTAAGTCTTAATAATTTTTTATTCAAAATGAGTGACGGTCGGGCTCGACTTAGTGGTGCTAAATATCATAAAGCTCGAGAAAAAAAAAAGAAAAATAAAGACAAGAAGTTCTTTCCCGCACTAGAGACATAGAATCGTTTTTGCTCCATGTTCTCAAGGTTAAGGTAAACCAATACCGTCAACATCAAGTACAGATTCAGAACTTCTAGACCCACGTGTATCTTCAACAGAACAACTTTTAAAAATCCATGAAAACTCTGATAGCGACAGTAGTGGCAGTGTAAAGTACACCGTTTCTGAATCTGAAAAACAGATAATAAATTCATTATACTTTATTGATACTAATGAACAGGAAATCAAAGATGTAATTTTTCAATTACGGAATAACAAGACCCCTGGTTATGATGGTATTATGGCTGAGGCTATAAAGTCAGCTGCTTGTTCATTGATTGCGCCACTAGTTTATATAATTAATCTAGTATTAAACACAGGAAAATTTCCAACAATTCTAAAACAAGCAGTTGTAATACCCTTATACAAAGGTGGTGATAAAACTGAATGTATTAGTTATCGCCCAATCTCGCTGATGTCCAGCATATCAAAAATTGTAGAAACTATAATAAAAAACAGACTTATTACATACTTTAAAAAATATGATATATTATCAGATTTTCAGTTCGGATTTAGAAAGGCTAGATCCACTCAGGATGCGATTGGTCTACTTGCAAAAAATATATACAAATGTCTGGCCAAAGCGTTTGACACGGTAGAGCATAAGAAATTATTAGATACTATGGAAAGAACTGGTGTCAGGGGGATTGCAGCTGAATTAATGAAGAGCTACCTAACAAATAGGCAACAATGTGTCAGTATAAATGAAATTTATAGTGAATTTAATTCAATTGAATATGGCGTTCCGCAAGGCATAGTTTTGGGTCCTATCCTCTTCAAGATTTATATCAATGACTTGTTTTCTCTACCTTCGCAGGGTCAGTTTATTAGTTTTGCGGACGATACAGCTATTTTTTATACAGGACCTACATGGGAGGCTGTCATAGAAACAGCACAACAAAATTTTAAAATGATAAAACAGTGGTTTGATTCTAGACTGTTGACAATTAATTTTAATAAAACCATGTACTTACCATTTCTCACGAGTAATAGTAACTCTTATGATTTCAAACCACTAGAGATTGAATGCGGTAATTCGATCTATCAGATCCCAATAAAGTATGATGCTAAATACTTGGGAATCATAGTTGATTCGCATCTAAAATGGGACGTTCATATTAATAAATTAACTCAAAAATTAAGAGGTCTCCTGGCGAAATTTAAATATTTAACCAAAATTATAGACGTTAAGCTACTTACCACAGTATATCACGCTCTCGTGGAATCACAACTTCGCTATGGTATAATTGCTTGGGGAGGTGCGTACAGCTGTCAACTAGCAAAATTAGATACAATGCAAAAATGGATCTTAAAAATTATCCATCAAAAAGAAATTACCTTCCCAACCAATTTACTCTTTGAACAAGCTAATGTGCTGGATATTAGAGAATTATTTTGTCATTCAATAATTTGCTATCAAGAAGTACACCTAAGTAATACCCAAAAAGTTGATCACGTTTACAATACAGTAGGAATGCATTAGAGATATCTCGTGCTAGGAAGACAATCGGACAACGTTGTTTTATATTTCTAGGACCAAGGGTGTATAACAAACTTCCTCCGGAAATGAAAAACTTAAACTCTACAAAACTGTTTAAAAGTAAAACAAAAAAATGGATATTATCACTCGGTAGATTGCATGTACATCAGTTAATGGACATAAAAAACACTTACCTTTTTAATACAAGATACTACTAAACTTAGCCATTCTGCTTCATGGATTTTATTGAAATTGTATGAAATTTGTGTTATATAGTTTTTATACATACTTTATATGCATCTTATGTTTAATGCGTAAAATCTAATTATATGTTTTTTATCTCATACCCTGCGTACAAATTTATTTTTGCAGGGTTTATTTTATTTGTTATCATTATACAGTAATAATAATTAGATATAGATATTGTAAGAATAGGTTATAATGTATTTAAATTTTTAACTGGAATAAATATATTATTACTATTATTATTATTAATCTGAAATTGCTACTGAAAAGTTCAGTGCCGACATTCCAAGCGACGATCCGGCACTGTGGAAAATAAATGATGAGCTTAAAGATTATATGGTAGTCAACAGTTTTCCAAAAATCAAAAATATAAATTTTGAAGATGCCAAAAGACAGTATGCAGATACTGCGAGGTATTTATCGTGCCACCTTTTTGAAAGAAATTTAAAAAACGGCGAGAAAAGAGACAGGGTGTGGTTATTGTTTTCCAAATCAACAAACTGCGTATTCTGCGGTCCTTGCTTACTTTTTAGTATAAAAGAGTCTCTATTTACAACTGGTTTTAATGACTGGAAAAATGGAACGTCAGTTGAAGGTTCGCATGAAAATTCTCTTGCCCACACAACCTGCTTGATGGAATTAAGAACAAGTAGCAATACCAAAATGCGTGTAGATTACGCTGTTCTTCAGCAGTTGCAAGAAGAGAAGGATTACTGGAGGAATGTTTTAATAAGAGTCGCAGCTACAATAAAATTTTTAACTATCCGAGGATTGCCTTTACGTGAATCAGATGAACAAATAGGTTCACTACGTAATGGTAATTTTCTTGGAATTTTGGAGTTGATAGCGGAATTTGATCCCTTCTTAAATGAACACTTAAAGCGTTAAAAAAATATTGGATCTGGTGGCACGTCTTATCTTTCGAAAATAATTTTCAATGAATTGAAAATTGAAAACAGTGGTTTTGGAAACAATTAGAACAGCTAAATATTTTTCCATTAGTGTCGATTCTACTCCTGACCTTAACCATATTGATCAGTATCGTCCTGCCCGCTTACGTTAGGTCTATAGAAATTTATGTTTTCGTTTTAACGACCTGTATTAGTGTGTTCATTTTATTTACTTTGAAAGACCCATATTAGTTTGCTGTAAGAGACTCTTGTTATTAACTATTCCACAATATACGGTTGCCTGAGAGAATATTTGATCTGCCAATGTAAAGTAAAATCTGCAAGTGAAAAAGGAGATCTTGGAGAATATTTGGGACTCTTAAGCAGACTTTAATTATTTTGGCCTGAGAAACGTTTTTGTATTTGTAAATAATTTTAATTTAGGAGCCACGTGAGACATTTATGAACCAAGTGAGATATTTATGTAGATCCTATATTTAATGGATAAGTAAAAATTTCAAAATTAGGAACAACTGATCTCCGTTTTAGTCGTCGTTATTCTATCATTGCCTCGTTTCCTTGACCAATAGTTTATTTACTTGAGTTGATTTTCACTTTAGATAAATTGCGGATCAAAAAATAATACTCTATAATAATGAACTACTGATTAGCAAAAGGTCTATTGATTCTTTCGAGATGGGTGTCCAGCGACGTTTGTTAGGAGTTACCTGGAAAACTTCCAAGCAACTCTCTAGATAGCATCTTATTATCTCTAGCCTTCTCATTTTTTGGCCACATTAACCAGAAAGAGAACAATGTAGAATGGTTGATAATTCAGGTAATGGTTTTACCTGGAGCAAGAGACTAAGAAAACGTCCTCCAAAAAGTTAGGCTGCTTTCATCAATGAACTAATGGAAAAGAGAGTTGGCGAAGTAATGTATTTAACAAGCAACTGGGATAAATGGTGTGATTCTGTCAGATGTGCCATACAGTACAGGGAGGCCAATTAGTGTGATGATCACACATCTGGCACAACGTTGTGAATACGCAGATTAGCAAAAGTATTCAAAAGTAGATTAGATTGAGATTTAGGAGGAGCTGGATGATTGGTCTGGACCACCGCGACCCCCCTGGATCTATTGTGATGCTCTTACTCGTTTTTTTAGAACTCCTTATCTAGCTTCGTTCTTTGTATCAGACTCCATAGCCTTGATAAGGACCTCCTAGTATAACTATCAGATAGCCCTAGAAGACCCACTATTATTTTAATGGCCTTTCTGTTTTGGCATCTGTGAATTTGGCAGATCGTTCCTTTATCAACTGTTTGGCCTGTCTGTCATGGGAAACTTTTCAACCATTCTAAGGATTTAGTTTGCACCCAGTTGTCAATGAATGCTCGTATGCATAGCTTGGTGACACCGCAAAAAGTTTCGTGTTCTATAAGGGCCTTACTCGCGCCTTCCCTGGCCAGTTCATCAGCCTTTTCTGTTCCCTTGTGTCCTGGTACCCAGGCTACGGTTACTTTATTCTCACTTCCTAAGTCTATAAGGATATTTGTGCAGTCTCAAACAAGTCTCGATTCGACTTGCATCGAACCGATTGCGTTTAGTGCAGCTTGACTATCGGAAAAAATGGCAATCGACTAACTAACAATTCCTTTATAATTTCCTTTATGCACTACTGTATTGCGGCAACTTCAGCAGGGACCACTGTGACGTATTTTCCTAGACTTATTGATATTTTCATTTTTGACCTTATCCCATCTCCGACTCACCGTTCAAATTATGAATTAACCAAATTCTATTTCATTCATAACAGGGTAACGCCCCGTATTTTTGGGAGTCAAATGAATGCGATTAGAAAACGTGTTCAATAAACTGTATACTGTATACAAACCAGGCAAATTATACAAGAGATGAGAAAAAATGATTGTGATTATAGTTGATAAATCAGACTGTTCAGTGTTCACTCATACATATGCTTATTTTAAAGGGCAAGTGGCGTCAAGCGGCTAGACCGTCCTCATTCAAGGTTGTTGTCGGGAACGGAGGTAATATATATATTTTTAATCCTGCTGCAGTGATGTGTGTTGATTTCATGGAAATAACTCGGTTTGATTTTTGGGAAAACTAAGATTCATCCTACAATGTCATTACTGCATGTGTATACTCATTGTAAGCCTCGATATTCATATTACTTTAGCATTCTTCGATAAAAGGTCAAGGCCTTAATTTGTTTTAATACAGTAAATAAATTGAAAATCTATTTTCAATCTGGGTATAATATAATTCAACACAAGGGTCACTAATATTCATATGTAATACTACCTAGCAGTTCGCTTATACTGGGGCGGTTGAAAATTTAATGTTAGAAATGCCCAAAGAAATTTCCAAATTAAAATTCAAGCGGTTCATATTATAATAATGGAGCTGAGTGGCTGTTTTGGCATATCATCTTCGTATGCTTCACCAGATATTTGTATCGCTTTGACAATGACCAACTACTCTAAATTGGAGAGGAATTTTACATTTTCCTCTAACTTGGGTTTCTACCGCATCTCAAATGTTTTGTATCCTTATAAAAGGCCATTCTTATTTAAATTTTTTGTAGGTTTCCTAAATAAATAATATGTATCTCAAGACAAAAATCTTATCATCGTAATTTGTTCCCGTATTTTAAAACAACAAAATAGATAGAAACACGTATATCTTAAACTATGGCCAATCTGATGAGAGGAGATCTCATATAATTCTTTTTCTGGAAAATTTGGAAAGTGTTTTCGTCCATTTGCAATAGAATCCTGAAAATTTAGTGAAATAAAGGGGCACGCAAGTTTAATTTTTAAAATGGTCCAGAGAATATGAATTAAAGATACCTTTTCTTATTAAAATTAAAACTTATAATATTCTCAAAAATCTCACAAGAGCAAAACTAAAGTATCGAGAATTTATGACAATTGTTATTGTTTATTAGAGGTCTTTTTGCTCAAATTAATATTAATTTATTATATTCTATACAGGAATGACGGACATATCACGAGAAAAATAGTAAAAAAATTAAATAAATCTGGGGTGGGTTTTAAGGGGTGGTTATTTGGCAGTGGCTATTCACACATATTTTTTCATGCAAATTATTCAAAATGATTCATGAAATATGAAAGAAATAATAATAAAATATCAAACTCAGGGGTGGCTTTGTAGGGGGTAGTTTTTGACAAAGTGAATATATGAATATTTTTTTGCATGCATTTTATTTAAAATGACTGATAAAATACGAGAAAAATAATGAAAAAATATCAAACGCAGGGTGGCTTCGTAGGAGTGGTTTTTGGACAAAGTGACCATTTATATGCTCTTATGCATGCATTCTATGAAAACAGAATACGAGATAAATAATGAAAAAAAAAGTTAAATTCGGGGGTGGCTTTTAAGGTGGTGGGCAACATCAAAATTAGTGACAAGCCATTTTCCATGCTTCTGAAGGAATTTTTCTCGATTGCGATTGCATTTGTCCAGTCTTGAAAAAACTTTATTTGCAAAAGTCAAATGCAGCGTTTCCTATGCGAACGATTGCTTGCGCATCCCCTTTCCATAGTGGTAGACTAGATACCATCACATGAGTCTTCTGTGCTACACGCATTTCACCAGATTGTTCTGACAAAACGTTAAGCAGTTCTCTTCTTGCAGGCCTTCTAAAATAAAAAAAATTTAATTTGGTGGTTGCTTAAACTAGGGTAGTTTAGGGTGGGGGCGATGCAATCGCTTCAATATATACTAAAGCTTTTAGTCTCCATAGTATAACGTTTGCCATACTACTGACGCAACGACACTGTCTTAGTTTGGTTTGAAAATAACGTGAAGCGTCCTGTATTGAAATAAAAAAACGCGAATTTTTTCTAATGGAACAACTTCGAACAAAAATGTATTTAACAGCTGCATAAAGGGATACCTAGAGTATATTTTAGAATAAAAATCTTCGTGGCTTCTAGTGGCAAACTCTCTTTAGGTCTAATAGAATTTATAAAATGCCAAAGAAATTACGTTTATAAAAAACAATAAAATCAGCCGCCTCAATCTTACAAATCAAATTACTTGCCTTAAAGTTTTTGTTGTAAAAATTATAAGCCAAAAGCACAAATATTTGAAGCACGGTCATACGTTAAAGTCTGCCAACAAACTGAAGTAAAATCATAGTTTTACAATCATTCTTGTTTGAAGGGTTATCGCAGGTAGGTTTCTCGAACAAATGGGTCGATATTCCGCGAAAAATTACCTGAGATGTACCCTAATGTACTCCTGGAACGTGAAAGCTGTATATCACACTTATGAAATTTAAATTTTGTCAACTTTTTGTTTATTTCGGACCACAGTGGGGTGTAGAGAACATGGTCGTGTAAAGAATTTTTGACTTCAGGGCTGTATTTGGAGTAGTTAGGAGTTAAATATACTAGAAATCCCCGGACGTACAAGGTGAGCGTAGTGCAGTGGGGCACTTATGTTTTTTCGCTTCTGTCTCGAAAATAGTGCATCGTAGCGAACTGCTTATTCTATTCGAAGGGAAAGTTGACAAAATTTTCTATAAGACTGTTCCTTGTAATTTTTCTTCTATTTCCAATAGCTTTCGAGATATTCGCTGGCGAAAGACACACATTTTCGAGAAACGCTTCTTTACCTCATGCTTCTTGACGAACTTTGCCTTCTAGTGCCTCAGCCCTTAGTTTTACAGCAACGTCCTCACAGTAGGGCATCAGGTGTTGAGCATTAAGTTTCCTTCAGTTGTTATTTGTTATTTTATATTCAAATGATCAATAGTTATAGCAATTGGAATTTCAGAAAATTTCAATATTTCAATAGAAACCGTATATTGCACTCTCTTTTTATTTCAGGCCTACATCTTGTATATAAGCTGAATATTGTGAATTTTCAACATGAAATCTGGGGAGAAGGTAATTGTAGGATAAATAACCATTTATTTAAAGTGCGTTTATTAAAAATCCAAACGTATAAAGACAGTACAGTATAGTACATGTAATGCAAAGCCATTATTCGACTACACCACTGTTATTCTATATATTATAATGAACATGTAAAGAAATGACAAATAAAATGGTTTTAAAGCGTAACTATTGATTTTTTCAAAACTAATGATATGAAAATGTTGCTGTTTTGGCTCTCTTGGGACAGATCCTCGCACACAAGAAAATTCCGACGAATCTGAGTCAGATGCACCTTCAGAATACAGTGAACACAATACAAATTCTAAGCAGTCTGCAGAAGATACTTCAGAATCAGAAGATACTTTAGAATCAGAAGATGAAAATTTGCCCGCAAGACTATAAAATATTGGCAAAGATAAAACCAGAGTATGGTCAATGCATCCACCTCAAATGCGTCCTAATGTTCGAACAGAAAGGCAAAATATTGTGACAAGGCTTCCGGGTCCAACAGTAGTAGCCAAAACTGCGAAGACAATAGTAGATGCTTGGAAGATGTTTGTTCCTGATGAGTCAATTTTGCAAATATTTAATTACATTAATATTTACCTTCAAAAGATGCGTCAAAAGTATGCGCGCGAAAGAGACTGTCTAGATACGACTCCTCAAGAAATAACCGCTCTAATAAGGTCTTCCCTACATGATAGGCGTGAAAAAAGCATCTCATATAAATATTGAAGAACTTTGGACAGACGACGGCACATCTCTTGAATGTTTTCGTGCTGTTTGATGATATCAACGACAGGATTCAGAGATTCAGACAACCTGGCACCCATTAGGCAAATTTTTTAAGATTTTGTGGCCAAGTACAGAAATAACTACCACGTGGGAAATGTTGTTACAATTGATGAAATGCTACCTGCGTTTCGAGGTAGATGCAACTTTCGCCAATATATCAAAAATAAGCCGTCAAAATACGGTACAAAAATGTATGCCATAGTAGATTCCAAAATGTTTTATGTTTCAAACTTGGCAATATACCCTGGTAAACAACCGAAAGGCCCCCATAACCATCTTGATAATAAAGCAGATAGTGTGGTGAAGAGTAGGAGAATTGTGGGCACTGTACGTAAAAACAGAATGGAAGTATCGCCACCGTTCGTTCAAGTAAAAGAAAAGAAAATATATAGTAGTGTGTTTGAGTTTTTGGAAACTGGAGTTCTAGTTTAAAAATGAATTATTATTTGTTTACTTATAATTGCTTGAAACATATTCTTTACAGGATTTTGCAAACAGCAGAAAAAATAACTGTTTATAACTAAAAGAAAAACTTTGTGTATTTCATTAATATTTTTACACACAGTTTTTCTTTTAGTTATAGATAGTTATTTTTTCTGCTGTTCGCAAAATCCTATAAAGGAAATGGAGTTCTAGTATCGTACGTGCCTAAAATAAGAAAAAACGTGCTACTTTTTGCAACTATGCATGCTGGTGATAAAATTGATAAGGATAGTGGTGAAATCTATAAACCGGAAATAATAACATTTTATAACCAAACAAAAGTTGGTGTTGATGTAGCAGATGAGCTGATATCTCAATATACTGTGTCCCGAGCCAGCTGCAGATGGCCACTGACGGTGTTTTATTGTTTTTTGAATATTAGGGGAATCAATTCACAAGTCGCTTATTCAGCTGACACAGAAGATAAACTAGAACGCCGCATTTTCCTAAAAAAATTGGCTTTGGAGCTTGTGAAGCCACATGCAATAACAATGTTGTCTGTGCCGTACTTGCCAATGAACCTGAAGACATCTATACAAAAATTTGTGGGATCTGAAAATGTGCCACAACCTGACGCTAGTAATGTGACTGGTATGTGTTCACTTTGTCTTCGCCGTAAGAACAGGAAAACGAACAAAATATGCTACAGGTGGAATAAAGATTTATGTAATGAATACTCAAAGTTCACATGCCAAAAATGTCTTGATCCAACGGAGTCTTCAGAATCTTCTTAAATGTGTTTCTTTTACATTTATATATTTTTTTGCCACTCCTTTGCCATGTTACTTTGTATTTTTACTTTTAGTTAAATATTTACCTACATGGACTTGATTTCTTAATTAATTTCGGAGGAATACCCATAAACATGCTAAGAATCACATGTGAGCAAAATGCTCACGCGCGACAAAGGACGTTACAATTTAGGTAGCGACAAATGACGGGTTTTAAAGCAGTACTAACATACTATTTTCGACATCAATTAGGGCTATATCATTTCATCATTTAAAATAATTATTTTAAGGCAGCAGTCTTAAAATGTTCTGAATTTCATTCTACTCTATTAGCTAAGAAAATTAGAAATTTTCTAAATTACCCAGTTTTTGCAACTTTATACAGTTATTCATTAGTGAGTTATGTGAACTGCATAAAAGTCTACTCATTGTATTTTGTTGTTAATAATAACATCCGTATTACACATACAGAAACATGTGACGACATTGTTAAAGATAATTGCAAATTTAATCGAGTTTTTACTTTATAATGTATACGCGAATTAAACAATGATATCATGGTATTCATCACGTTATTATTAGTTGTTGGATTTTACATTATACTTCCTTATTCGGTTAATTAACAATTTTATAACATAAATCAAGCAACAAATTGATTGATTCAAGCTAATTGATGCTATTTGCTATCATTGTGAATGCTCAATCGTCACTAATTTTTTTATTGTTCCTTATTATGATCTCTTGTTAATATGGTTATCTGTGTCAAGGTGTTCATGGTAAAATTACATTTAAAGTGTATTAAGGGAACTTGAGAATCGAGTCTTTTTAGAGATTTTAGGAACAGAACTATTCTAACTCTTGTTAGAAATTGTAATAAAACTAGTACTTTAGAAAAACAATATATTTCGCAAAGTGAAGAATAATACAATTTGAATAGAAAATATAGTACATGCGTATCTATTGACAGTTTGGAACCAAGTGCATATCTAATGGTGCCTGCCATTGTTCGAGTGCTGCCGATTCTTTAACACGGCCTTTCCTGACGACCAGCGTCCTCGCGTGGGCATGACGATTGGAAAGATGGTTGTACTTTTCTACAAAAGAGAGCACAGAATATTTAGTTACTCATAATTATTGTCTTGTGATTATTTTCATTCAAGTGGAAGTACTCATGCATGGATTCCACTTAAATCAAAATCATAATGGCTACCTATATACTTAAAACTAACTTAATTATGGTACCCAACACGGCACATGTGGAGATACAGATCCACAAGACAAATTGATTCGCGCTCAGGTCCGCGGACTCCGACTGATCAGGCCGTCGAGCCCCTTAAAGCTACCGACACTCTGTTTGCTTGATCAGGACAAACATGGTCTCACACCTGGCAGGACTAACCAGACCAAGGTGTCCTTCTGGACAAACCAGACCTACCTTACTTGACAGACAAGATCAAGGTATCCTGCTGGACAAACCAGACCATTTTCCTCACCTTACTGGGCAAACGAGTCCAAGGCATTCTATTTTTTAATCACCATTAATAAAATTAATCCATCGCATCATATTTTTGAACCATTACTCCACAGTAGGGAACTTACGACCTTTACATTCTTTTTATGTCATTAACCTCATATTGCTTGTGCTCTACAATTTTCGTGACCATAAATTTACCCATTTATCACTACCAATATTTTTTCAGCAGTCACCATATAGGTTATTAGCTCCCATCCTTTCCAAAGAGCATTCGGTCCTTTACTCTAAATTAAAATTGACTGGTGATGCATAATTTTGTATCTGACGAAGTCCTCGATGAGTTTCCATGTCAATAAATCACAGAAAATGATGACGGAAAGCTTGTTGTCACAGGCATCATAAGCTTTTCACGCAAGTTCCTTTCGTTGAGACGAACAAAAGATATATTAACAATGTATTGGGAAGGATTACAACACACTAGTCTAAGTATCTTATTGAGCATATACCCTAGTCAATTTATACACAAACGTAGTGCTCGACCATGCAAAGATTTCTAATTTGTTGAAATGTTGTTAGCACCTTTGCCAATAGTAAGAAACCGAGTTTGCAGCATCGAAATATCTGTGCGAACTGCGAAGTCCCAAAATACAGCGAAATTTTTGCACTTGTTTCTGTTTTTTTAAACTATGCATCTACAGAAAAGCCTATTACTTCATTCTCAAAGTAGATTACATTTGCTACAATTAAAGCCAAAACCGAGTTCCGTACGTCCAGAACTTTTTGAGATACAGCTCTTCAAAAATCGGCAATTGTCTCCAAATAGTAAAAGAAATTCGTTTAGATCATGTATTTTTCAAATATCGGGAGTAGTACTCATACTACGAGGAAACACCATAGATAATGTTCATCTTCACCAATACCGAAGACACTGCCAAATATTAGACGTTTAGATGATGCTGTGGCAATGATGTCTCGATCTGCACTTCGGCAAGTGTCACTGCTACTCAAATGCATCACGAAGTAGTGCGATAGGCGCCTCTTGTTGTTATCATTGACCAATAATTATTCCTAAGGTACTTGGATTATGGTGGACTATTCAAACGGTATATTGCTGCAGGAGTGTGTAGCAGAGCACTATTGGTATTTTCGTTGGCTGTGTGGCTCAGCACTATGTAAATTTCGCTCTGACAAATCATGCCAAAACGTAATTGAGGAGCTCTCTACACCTACTCAGGGAATCACTGAGGATTTTTCAAAGCCAGAGTCATCGAAACAAATGAGACTAACGTAACAGATTACTTCTTTAGCATTTGAACCGTGTGATGTTTGTTGTGTTGAAAACTGCTTACATCGATTTCTCCCAAAATCCAAGGTGGCTGAAATTTTGGTTTTATGCCATTTTCGAACGAACTATTGGGCCTACGGGTGTTCTCCTGAGCTCAAATCAAATCTAAGTAAATTTACTATAGATTCATTACCCATGACTTTCCTCGTAGGATGAGTACTATTCGCGATATTTAACAAGACACATGACCAAACCGAAATTTTTTTCACCTTTTGGAGATGATTGGTAATTTTTGAAGAACTGTTTCTCGAAAAGATTTGGACGTAGGGAACTCGGCTTGGGCATAGTTTAGGAGATATTGAGGAAAAGCCGAAACAAGTGCAAAAATTTCGTTGCTTTTGGGTACTGCGGAGCTCGCACAGATCTTTGGAAGCTTATGTTGTTCATTTTTATTTTACTTCCACATCCACGTAGTGTGGATTGCGGAAGTATAGTAATCGTAAAAAAAATTTCAAAATTTCTTTTTCTTGAAATAAGTTTAGAATGTCATGAAACGTCGAGATTTTAAATTTGAGTGAAAAAAAATATTGCCTGTCTGTCGGTCTGTCTGTCGGTCTGCCCGTTTGTCTGTAACTTTTCTTTTTGTCTGCACGTTTTCTCCGGAACGGTTTACGATATTGACTTGAAATTTTGTACACGTGTATATTATAACGAAATCTGGAACTGGATTGTTTTTTGAACATATCCAGTGAAGGGTTGCGGGGTAAATAGGGAGAAATAAGTAAAGCAAGCAATTGAATATACGAGATGTAAGAAGGTATAATGTTAATCTAACTAATTGTAAAACAAGAAACAATTACTAACAATAGATTAATAAGGTTTAAAAATTATAACAAGTAATAAGTGTCCAAAACATAACAATGTTTACAATTTTTTTATTATTCGACGTAGCTACCACCCACATCCACACACATTTCGATCCTTCGCCTGAAGTGCTTAAAACTGTTTCGATATGATCTAACGGTATGGAGTTTACGGCATTTGTAATTCTCTGCTTCAATACTGCTACATCGTTAGGAAGTGGTTCAGCGTAAACCGACTGCTTGCTGGCGACCCCATAAAAAGAAATCCAATATTGATAGGTTTGGGGATCTCGCTGGCCACTTGATCGGTCCATTCCTGGCAATCCAATTTTCTCCAAAATTTAAATTCAACCACCATTAACCATTTCTGTGGAGTGGCCAGGGCAACCATCATGTTGAAAATTAACTAAAGGAATATCTCTTAAATTATTTAAATGTCCTTCAGAAAAATTTTCAAGAAGCTGTAAATAAGTATGCTGGTTTAACCTTCCCTCAATGAAATAAGGTCCAATAACTCCAACGTGATAAGAAACGGCATACCCTCCATTCACTTTTTTATAATACTGTCTTCTACAATGAATTCTAATATTTGATTTTCAGAAGCCCAAAACCGACAATTTTGAGATGAAACAACACCATTGGTTGTGAATGTGGATTCATCTGAGAAAATTATGAAATGATGAAAAAATCTGTCTTCCATGATTTTTTCTCCAATGGTCAGGCAAAAATCCAACCTACGGCCGTCATCTCCCTCTTCAAGCGTATGTTTATAATTTGCTTTATATGCCCTAATTTTCTTTGCCGTGTAATTCTTTGGAGTTCAGACTTGCTAATATTAATAAGAGCTGACCTCTCTCTTAGTGGCATCCTAGTATTTTCTATTACAGAGGCATGAGCTATAATAGCCCCAACATTGTCTTCATCATATGCTTTTATTTTTATTTCATGTTAAGAACGCTACCAGTAGCCAGAAACTTTTTAATTATTATCATAGCCTGAGTACGTGACAAAGCAGTGTTTGGAAATTTTAAATTAAATTGGCTTACCACTTCCCTTAGCGAGTTTTCACCTCCAATTCCGTAGCATTGCATCATATAAATTTTTTCACGCAGTGTGACTACCATTTTTACTTAATTTTTTATGCTTGGTTCGTTAATTTGAAACAGAAATTAAGGATAATATTGACTACGTTTGACAGATATGTCAATAATAAATGATAAATGTGTATCCACTGCTTTTCTCATAGCCTACTTTTAGCTTCTACCTAACTTTAAATATTAATTCACAAAAAATAATTTCTATGCAATTTTAAGTGGGTTCAAAATAAAATACTAATTTATTGAAAAAATGGGAAGTTTCAAAAAAATAATTTTATATTCTGAAATTTGGTATATAGGTATAACATTCTAAACAACATAACATTCTAAACAACTTTTCTTAGTGGAATTTTTTCATATTTTGAAAAATAAAGGTACTTACTTTATTAGTGGTGATTTTTACAACTTTGCTTATAACACCCTGTGGAACACCAAATCAAGTCATTTTTGGTATACTGTAGTTTTACAACAAGCGGGACTCAATCCCCAAATACCATTCCAAAATTCCAGTAGTTAAGTTTAGTTTAGAATTATTTTGTGTATTTATGTTTTATACAATAAAAACAGTATTCTCCTAACATGTAATTTTCTTACCTATGTACATGCTTAATTTTTGCCTGTCTGTGTTACAGGGAATGCATATATACTTTTATCTACAATATGAATACATATGTGTTAAATTTATCGTTTTAAAGTATATTTTAGATAATTTTGAAAAGTTGTAAAATGTAAAACGCATTTTTTGTATTTAGTCATCCTTAGAGATGGTTAAATACAAAAAACTGGTATCTTCATTTTATAGCAACACTTACCTAAATTAGATTTAAAAGCCATGAATTTCAGCCAATGAAAATTTCACGCGATCCCTCTGGAATTTGTAAAATCACATTGTAACGCCAACAAAACTCAGAAACTCGTGTGAAATCACGTTGTATGATTACGAACTCCATGTAAAATTACGCCGAAGAATTACAAGAGGTTACATAAAATCACATCACTTTGCACATATATACTTACATCGGTGGTGAAATTTTACATCCAGTCTGTAAAATTTTAGTCATTATCACTGGTCATAGAACTACATGAAGAAGCCTGTAAAATTACAGGAGTACTTTTTTCAGTGTAGGTTGTGAATAGCGCAAAATAAGTACACCAAGCTAGATACTTCATTTTTAATGTATATGGTAGAAACCAACACCTCAATTTTTTCTATGATATCTGCCCAAAATATTATTAAAATTCTATGACCAATAATTTCCACATACGAGAGTGCAAATATAGTCAAGATGTTTCCTTTAAAGTGATTTAGACGAGAAATCTGGATGTGGAAGTAGTGATTCCTTAGGCAGCGGTTTTTTACAACTAATGTCATAATCTTCTTCAGCATAAAACTTTCTGTAATTATTTTTTTAATGTTTAAGATTGCGGCCAAAGAAACGCATTTGGCACACTCAGAATTTTCTAGACTTTTAGTATGTCAAGAAGATGCCAACAGCGAACTAAAAAATTCAAACCCCGTCCTTGTAGGAATTAGTTTCACCCTAAAACCTACAACTACTGTACTATTAGAAAACCTCTACTTCAGTAGTAATATCGTCATTTAATAGGAATCCCTCCATTAAACATAAATTCTGACAAGAATTTCGGATTAAGCGCATCTAGTCTGACCTATGAGTTTGTGCTTCTGTTATCCACGAGGGCCCTGTACTACTTCTGCTATATTATAGTAAAGTGAAGGAGAAAACATAAATGTACTCAATTTGAATAATAAAATAACATTTGCAATAAAATAATTCCTCTCAAAGTGTCCTTCAAATAATTCCATTTTATTGACGACTTATCGGTAAATATGCATTGTATAGCAGCAACACTATTTGTTATATTATGCTGAACAATGCAGATATTCTTGTACAGTTTCATAGGGAATTCAGGTAATGCTGTGTCGTTATTTTAAACAACTCTTGCCATCCATGTTTCTCATGAAAGTCATGTAGAATCTCAGCCATAGCAAAGAGGCACGTTTAAAAGCAAATCTCCATAACCGACCGTGGTTTAGTGATTGCACATTATGGTGGCCGGATAACGTTGTGTATAGGAAGATAACTGATACCTGAGAATATGGTGCGCGACTATCAACTACCACGTAGCGGTCCTTTTTGACGTTTCCGCGTTCGTTCACTGACTGTCGCATTGAATAACGTTATTTAATAGTAATATACGAATACACTTTGCGGAATGCGTAATTATCAGAGTCAAAGCACTCGCCTACTCGCAGAATAGCCGATAATCTTCTGTAATGCCCACTTGTACGCCTGTAACACACGTAGTCCTATTATTAATATTTATAACCAACCTCCCCACTAGTTAAATAAATAGGGAGATTGCTGCAATTGATAAAAAAGGATATTGAGATAAGACCAAATCTGTACATTTTGAGGTCCTAGAAACACGAAGAAGTGGTTTTTAAAAATGTCTCACAGAGAAAAATGTGTGTGATATTTTACCACAATTGTAGAAAATTGTACTCCAAATTGGTCTTAAAATGGTGACAGGAACAATTTGTGCAAATAAATAATACATTTTTGGGGCAATGATTTTGTACACTTTATGCATTAACATTGTTTGAAATTTTTGTACAAACTCAAAAATCGCATAAATTGAATTCTATACAAATTTGAATTATGGTTGCATAAAAATACATAATTTTATTCCACTTGTGGAACAAATCTCTGAACAGATTAAGTTAGTTTCTACAATTTGTGTGAAATTTTTAAATATATTCTGAAGGTTTCCTAAACAAACATTCACATCTAAACCTCTTCATTTGTAAAACATATTTACAAAAAATTGTGCTCTTAAGTGACACAATGTTTACAGTTTTTTAAGAGAATGTGTTTTTAGTTTTCCACAATTTCTAAATGAGAAATCCACAAATTGTATGTTTATTTTGTCAACTTTGTAATTCATTTTGCACAATATATACACTTAATTCAAAGAAGCTGTTCAATAATGTATGAACTGGGGTTAGTTTTGCACAATTCATTACTCTATAATCTAAAAATTATGTATATATTTTTGGTTCACCGTGCACTCATTTCACACACTATACTTATCCACTTCATTTTAATTGTATTATTCTGTAACACAGATTGTGAAATATTATTTCCAAAATTGGAGGTATTCCTAAAGGATTTCAATAAAAAAAATTAAAGAATAAATATTTTATTTTAACAGAACAATACATAATAGAGCATGCATTTATATATTATCATATTGTAAATGAAAACATTTCTATTTTTTAAATACAAATAAATTTTATATGCATAAAGTTCTAGTTGAAAAGCCGTAGGTGACTTACATTTAATAATTCTAATTTGGAGGGCTTCCAGTGCTTTTTCTTTTTAGCTTCTATTAACGCAGTTTGTAGTAATAAAGCTTATGTCGTAGTCACGCCATATTCTTAAAAAAAATAACATTTATCAGTTCGTCACCAAAATCAAATGTATTGCTTACCATCAGAAGGGTTATCTTCGTTTTGAAGCAGTTCTTTTACAAGTTTGCCTTTTGGGTTTAGTAGTTTAGGAACAGCTTTCGGTCGCTTCGCATAAGAAAACGAAATTACTCTCAAGCTGTAAACGAAATCAAGTATTAGAAAATAGGTATCACGCATTCTTCGCATATAAACAAGACATCATTTTTATATTTATATGTTAACGAAGTTAATTTAAGAGAACGTATATGCAAATCTGTAACTCTGTGTGAAGTACTTACCTCTGTGAATGCTGGAATTAGATCTAGGAAGCCCCACTCGGTTAATAAGTTTTCAACAAATTCCATCACAAATGTAAGTACTTGTATAATTCGGAAGTGTACGTATTCACTTAACGAAATATCACCTAGATCTGATGTGTAATTGCCTGGGGGTATATGCGTAGCATGGCCGGCGCAGTCAGTACAATTTTTAGCCAATAAACTTTATGTGAAACAAATGAAACAATTATACAAAATTTTAAAACAATATCACCAAACTGATTGTGAACAGCATGTCATTAAATTGTGCAGTTTGTGCGGGCGGCATAGATTACTATTATTGTTCAGCGGAGATAAATATACTGGGACTCCTACTTTCACAAGTTTGTCAACAACCGTTTATAAAATAAAATCACAATTTTATTTTACACAAGTTGTGCAAATCCTTTAAACAATTACTTAAAACTAATTGTAAATAGAATGGCAATAAAATACACAGTTTGAGGATACTATTAACAATTAATTAAGTAAAATTAAAATAAATAAATTTAACTCTAAATTTCGCCAATTTGTTGGTCGAAGTTTCCAATAAATTCATCGTAACTAAATCTTTATATTGAATAAATAAAACGCACAAGAATTATGCACAATTAAAATGTATAAAACTATATAACATTGTGCCTTAAAATTTTACAATTGTTTAAAAAAATGCAACAAGACGTTGTTCCATAACATTGTGCAAAATGTTCCAAAGCGATTTCTCTCTGTGCTGTGTGTATGTATGTGTTATTTTTGAGAATAATTATTGAAAGAAAAGCTTGCATTTTACAATTTGACAAGTAAGTTTTAAGTAGGTTCAAAATTATTATACCCTGACATTTTTATGACATTTGCTAACTTTGTTTGTTTTTATTAACAAAATTCTAATATGATGTTTAACATTTCCAACATACTCCCACCCTTGCAATTTTAAACAATATAAATTGCAAACAAACATTTTAGCAAACTGATTTGATGATACTGAAAGTGTTTATTTTATAACCCTAAACGAGTCGGCATTTTTAACTAAACTTTCCACTCGTATTAAATTCCATCTTAAACCCAACACAGACGCAACATCTTCAGAGGAATTGCATAGTTGCTTAACCTCCTTATTAACTTCTTTTGGTTCGTTGAACTTCCAACCTCTGAAGTCAAATTGAGATGTTGACTTCAAATATTTTGACTTACCAAAAAATTCTCGTATATCTGCTGTATTTTCTACACTAGTAAAGCAATTGTCGACATAAATATATTTCCTTAAGTTTTCAGCTGTATCTTTTATGCTAGCTCTACACGTTGGGCCAAGTCTTGCAAAGTTCGGCCACAGCCAACGTGTGGATGGTAAGTTTGCCTTGATTGGCCGCAAATGGGCCAAGTTTGCCTGAAATCGCCGCGATGTCAGTAAATAGTAAACAAATCAAAGGAATTGTGGACGTGCTCGAGTCAGATACCACAAAAAATATATTTTTTTTAACTTACGAAAAGCACATTTTTTTTTATTGAAAAAAGATTTTTTTAAATAAGTTTAGAATGTCACAAAACGTGGAAATTTAACATTTGAGCAAAAAAAAATTTTCTCCCACTATCCATTTTATAACAGTTAACAAATTTTCGATTTTCTTTTTTTTGTAATTGACCTAGGTCATGAAATGTGGAAATTTTAAACGAGAGTAAAACAATTTTTCCATTATCTACTCTATGGTAGAGGTATTTTTTTTTATTTCCAGCAATTTTTACTTTCCTCGCGTAAGTACCGAAGGGAAGTATTGCATTCGAGAAAAAAAATCACAATCCGAGATGGTGGTACATTACGAAAATACAGGTTTTTCAATTTCGTCAGTATGTCTGTTGGTGCATTAATTAAAAACTACTAGACTTTCACGGAAAAATGAACAGGGTAGAGCGTCTAAAGGGAACAGATAATGAAAAAACATTTTTTTCGCTGAAATTTAAAATTTCCACGTTTTATCACAATCTAAACCTACTTTTAAAAAACATTTTGAAAATTTTCTCACTAGAATAGATGAAAAAGAATGTTTGTGCTCAAATTTAAAAATTCCACTCTAAACCTTTAAAAAAAAAAACCGCTGTCTAAGGAATCACTACTTCCACATCCAGATTCTTCATTCAAGTCACTTTAAAGGAAACATCTTGACTATATTTGCCCTCTAGTATGTGGAAATTATTAGTCATAGAATTTTAATAATATTTGGGGCAGATGTCATAGAAAAGTTTGAGGAGTTGGTTTCTACCATATATGTTAAAAATGAAGTTTCTGGTTCACCCTACTTATTTTCTACTATTCACAACTTATCACCTCCCACCCTTTCAATGGAGTCATCTCAATCAAATGTCACTACAATACATACGTGTACTAATTTTCAAGTGAATGTCTCAATTTAATGTTATCACTCCCATTGATAATGAAGCGGAGGTGGTGGAGTTTGAAAAATATTAGAAAGAAATCTGAGGCCTTGGTTTCTAGTATATACACCGAATCCCAAATTTCTGTACTCTTATCAGCTTGATTTACTTATTTTCCCCTAGTCACTCCTATTAACCCCAACCCTTCTACGGAATCATCCCAAAATATAATCTAGTTTCAGATGTCGTTATAATACATACGTCTACCAAATTACAAGTGAATATCTCAATTTTATTTTATCAACCCGTTTAATAATGTAGTAAGGGTAGTGGAAGGGTTGAAAAATATTATTAAAAAATTTGAGGCCTTGGCTTCTACGACATATACCGAATTTCATGTTGCGATACTCTTACCAGCTTGCTTTACTTATTTTTCCCAATTTACCTCTACTTACCCCCACTCTATCAACGCAATCATGTCAAAATATAATCTAGTTTCAAATATAGTTATAATACATGTAAATGTACCAAATTTCAAGTAAAAAAAATTTAATTGTATCAACTCTTTTAATAAGGGAGTGGGGGTGGTGGGGGGATGGAAAATACTAATAAAAAAACCCGAGACCTTCGCTTCTAGTATATACACCAAATCTCAAATTTCTGTACTTTTACCAGCTTGTTTTTCTTACTTTTTATTGGGTATTTTGCCACTGAAAAATATTTTAAAATTTTATTGAAAAAACCTCTGCGCCAAACGGATCAGACAGAGGTTGGTTCTTGAGTACTTGACTGTTTCAAAAAGTCTCACACCTAAAAATATATAAACTAGAACAATGTTATAAACTAAAAACTCAAAATCAAAGCTATATATATTATATATTTTTAGGTGTGAGACTTTTTGAAACAGTCAAGTACTCAAGAACCAACCTCTGTCTGATCCGTTTGGCGCAGAGGTTTTTTCAATAAAATTTTTAAATATTTTTCAGTGGCAAAATACCCAATAAAAAGTAAGAAAATCTGAATATGCCACAAATAAACAATTACAGAAAATATTTTACGAGCTTGATTTACTTATTTTCCCTTATATACCCCTATTTAACCCCCAACCCTTCAAAGGAATCATCTCAAAATATAATCTAGTTCCAGATGTCGTTATAATACATATGCGTACTAAATTTCATGTGAATATCTCAATATAATTTTATCAACCCCTTGAATAATGGAGTAGGGGTGGTGAGGGGCTGAAATATATTATCAAAAAATCTGAGGTCTTGGCTTCTAGTACATACACCGAATTTCAAGTTTCTGTACTCATACCAGCTTGCTTTACTTATTTCCCCCTATTTACCCCTAAATAACCCCCAACCCTTCAACGAAATCATCTCAAAGTATAATCTAGTTCCAGATGTTATAATTCATACGTGTACCAAATTTCAAATGAATATCTCAATTTTATTATATTTTATCAGCCCTTCTAATAATGAAGTAGGGGGGGTGTGGTGGGGGTTGAAAAATATTATAAATAATCTGAGACCTTGGCTTCTAGTACATACACCGAATTTCAAGTTTCAGTAGTCTTCCAGCTTGCTTTACTTATTTTCCCCTATTTACCCCTATTTAACCCCCAACCCTTCAACGGAATTATCTCAAAATATAATTTAGTTCCAGATGTCGTTATAATAATGTACCAAATTTCAAATGAATATCTCAATTTTATTTTATCAACCCTTTCCATATTGGAGTAGTGGTGGGGGCTAAAAAATATTACAAAAAAATCTGACGCTTTGGCTTCTAGTACATACACCGAATTTCAAGTTTCTGTAGTCTTACCAGCTTGCTTTACTTATTTTCCCCTATTTACCCCTATTTAACCCCCAACCCTTCAACGGAAACATCTTAAATTATAATCTAGTTCCAAATGTCGTTATAATACATATGTGTACCAAATTTCAAATGAATATCTCAATTTTATTTTATCAACCCTTTTCATATTGGAGTAGGGGTGGTGGGGGTTGAAAAATATTGTAAAAAAATCTGACGCTTTGGTTTCTATTACATACGCCGAATTTCAAGTTTCTGTACTCTTACAAGCTTACTTTACTTATTTTCCCGTACTTACCCCTATTTAACCCCCAACCCTTCACCGGATATCCACAAAAAACAATCCAGTTCCAAATCTCGTTATAATATATACGTGTACAAAATTCAATATCTTAAACCGTTCCGGAGGAAACGTGCGGACAAATAAAAGTTACAGACAGACAGACAGACAGACAGAAATTTTTTTTTTCGCTCAAATTTAAAATCTCGACGTTTCATGGCATTCTAAACCTATTTCACGAATAAAAATTTTTGAAAATTTTTTTGCGATTACTATACTTCCAATCCACTACGTGGATGTGGAAGTAAAATGTAATCGCTGCTATACTTCCAATCCACTACGTGGATGTGGAAGTAATTTGTAATCGCTGCTATACTTCCACTCCACTACGTGGATGTGGAACTAAAAATATGACAGATGGCAATAATATTTGGCATATAGTTAACACACTTGGCAAGAGCGGCCCCTATTACAGTTTTATTGAAAAACATACAGAGTGATTATCCTAAGAAATAATTCAACCATGGGTATTTACACAAGCCTTCCATATTATTCAATTAATAATTTTTTATAGTGACCTCCCTGTATCAAAAAAAAGGGAAGTTATGTGTAAATACCTTTACCGACTTTTTTTATTTTCGAAATTTTCTTTTTATTTTCAGACATATTTTAAAAAATGGGTTTAGAATGCCATAAAACGCGTAAATTTTAAATTTGAGCGAATACAATTTTTTCCATTATCTATTCCCTCTAGGCGGCCATCCCTGTTTATTTTTCAGTGAAAGTCTAGAATCATTTCTTTGGTGTCAGTAGCGTCAGCTACCTACCAAATTGGACTGTTCTCTCTCAAGTCGTTTTTTAGTTAATGCACCAACAGACCAACAGACAGACAGGCAGACTGACGGAAGTGAAAAACCGATATTTTCGTAATCTACATAATCTGAAAGGTGAAAATCCGAAGAAATCTCGGATGGTGATTGTTTCTCGAATATAATACTTCCCTTCGGTATATGCGAGGGAAGTAAAAATCGTAGAGAAATTTGCAAGAGATTAAAAAAATTACTTTGTTCTATTTTTATGTACCGTTGTCATCCACCATCTACTTTTCCGTCGAGGTTTTTTTTTTTTATTTAACAAATAATCGCATTAACCTCTTGGGTTATGAGCCAGGTACAGTGAAAGATAAATTATATAATCCTATAGTAAGTTACAATGAAGATATTAAATTCTTGACATAACATTAATATCAGACAAAAATAATAATAAGTTTTTTAAGTCACTGCTATCAGCTAATATTTTGTTTAGTTCTTCCGGGATTTGTCTGTTTGATCTATGGAACTGGTATTTAGGGCACTCCACTAAAATATGTTTAACTGTCACCTTTGTTTGGCACACTTCACACTTAGGTTCTTCACTACGATTGATGAGGTACTCATGTGTAAGTTTAGTGTGGCCTATTCGTAACCGCGTCAAGATTATTTGGTTTCGTCTACCTTTAGGGGCTAGGGACCATGGTTTGACTGAAGCTTTGACTTCGTTTAGCTTAGTTCTTTTCTGTTCCCATTCATATTGCCACTGTTTTTGTAGTAATTTCTTTACTTGTTGCTTCAAGTCTGTATGTAGAGATGTGGTCACAACCGTAGAGTTTACACTTGAAGTAGCGTCTCGTGCAGATCTATCGGCTTGCTCATTACCTTGTATCCCAATGTGAGAAGGTACCCACATAAATGTGACAGATTTATTGCTCTCCTGCAAGAGGAATAGTTCCTCTTTAATTAATTTCAGTAAAGGGTTATTGGGATACAGTTGTTTAATCCCATAGATGGCACTCAAGGAATCTGTTATTACTAAAGTTTTCGGACTGTCATGAATGTTAATGTACTTTAGTGCTTCTAAAATGGCATATATTTCACCTGTAAATGTGCTGCTGTTTGCTGGTAGCTTAAATTGATGTATTGAGTTGGTGGTTATAAATTCTGCGCCGACAGCTTCTTCCGTTTTAGATGCATCAGTGAAAACTTGGCTGTATTCTTGGTACTGGTTAATTATGTTGTAGAATTGTCTTTTTATGATCTCGTGATTGGTGTCCTGTTTATTGTATTGTGTTAGTTTGGTGTCACATATGGGTAAGGGTATTGTCCATGGAGGGTGTATTTTGATATTCAAGGGATAGGTGTTGGGAATAGTTACGTTCAGGTTAGCCAGGTATTTGTTTATTCGTTGGTAAAATGGGGGTTTTATTTTTCTTCTGCTCTCATATATGGTTCTGAAACGATTTGAGAAAGTGTTTTTGTATGTGGGATTTTCTCCGTTGGCTGACATAACTGCTGCATATGATAAACTGAGGTACTGTCTCTTCATTGTAAGGGAAGGTTCTCTAGATTCACAATACAAAGATTCAGTCGGGCTTGTACAATATGCTCCAAGGGCAATTCTTATTCCTGCATTGTGGATGGTGTCGATTGACTTCAATATAGAAGTGTTTGCAGTGGAATATGCGATAGCGCCATAGTCGATCTTGGATCTAATAAGGGTACGGTATATACGGAGTAAAGTCGTGCTGTCTGCACCCCAATTGTCGAGGTTTTTGTTAGTTGCGACATTTGGTTGTAATAAATAATTGAATGCACTTAAAGCAGCCATTGCCGTCGCAGCAGCAATTTCCACGTCTTTCATCTTCCAGGTTCTAACAAGCACTGAAGCACTGCTGTATTGGCCAATGTTGCCACAGCCATTCCGACAACTTCGGTAGAATAGGTTGAAATTTTTCGGTACATTTCGTATCGATGCGGGGTACAGGGAATTTTAAAAAACAAATTTCACTCTCTTTGTAATCACCTTTCTTTTTATTTTAGTGATACTGACTTAAGAAAAGTGTTCGACACAATTTCATAACAATTCAGTATTTCCGTAGACTTCATCCACATCGGTATATAACTGTTTCTTGTGTAGGTTACCGTAGATTTTCATAATCGCACAGAGAGAAATCGCTTTGGAACATTTTGCACAATGTTGTGGAACAACGTCTTGTTGCATTTTTTAAAACAATTGTAAAATTTTAAGGCACAACGTTATATAGTTTTATACATTTTAATTGTGCATAATTCTTGTGGGTTTTATTTATCCAATATAAAGATTTAGTTACGATGAATTTATTGGAAACTTCGACCAACAAATTGACGAAATTTAGAGTTAAATATTTATTTTTTCTCAACAAATCATAGCAAATTTAACTTAATTAATTGTTAATAATATCCTCAAACTATGTATTATGTTGCCATTCTATTTACAATTAGTTTTAAGTAATTGTTTAAAGGATTTGCACAACTTGTGTAACATAAAAATGTGATTTTATTTTATAAACGGTTGTGAAAGTAGGAGTCCCAATATATTTATTTCCGCTGAACAATAATAGTAATCTATGCCGCCCGCACAAACTGCACAATTTAATGACATACTATTCACAATCAGTTTGGTGATATTGTTTTAAAATTTTGTATAATTGTTTAATTTGTTTCACGTAAAGTTTATTGGTTCAAAATTGTACTGACCGCGCCGGCCACGCTACGCATATACGCGCAGGCAATTACGCATCAGATCCAGGTGGTATTTCGTTAAGTGAAGACGTACACTTCCGAATTATACAAGTACTTACATTTGTGATGGAATTTGTTAAAAACTTATTAACCGAGTGGGGTTTCCTAGATCTAATTCCAGCATTCACATAGGTAAGTACTTCACACAGAGTTACAGATTTGCATATATGTTCCCTTAAATTAACTTCGTTAACATATAAATATAAAAATGGTTTCTTGTTTATATGCAAAGAATGCATGATCTTGCATGCACCTATCTTCTAATACTTGATTTCGTTTACAGCTAGAGAGTAAATTCGTTTTCTTATGCGAAGCGACAGAAAGCTGTTCCTAAACAACTAAACCCAAAAGGCAAACTTGTAAAAGAACTGCTTCCAAATGAAGATAACGCTTCTGATGGTAAGCAATACATCTGATTTTGGTGATGAACTGATAAGTGTTATTTTTTTTTAGAATATGACGTGACTACGACATAAGCTTTATTACTACAAACTGCGTTAATAGAAGCTAAAAACACAGCATAGTAGATTATTTACTATGCTGTGCTAAAAAGAAGAAGCACTGGAAGCCTTCCAATTTAGAATTATTAAATGGATTTATTTTAAGCATAAATGTAAGTCACCTACTTCTTTTCAACTAGAACTTTATGCATATAAAATTTATTTGTATTTAAAAAAATAGAAATGTTTTCATTTATCATATGATAATATATAAATGCATGCTCTTTTATGTATTGTTGTTCCGTTAAAATAAAATATTTATTCTTTAACTTTTTTATTGAAATCCTTTAGGAATACCTCCAATTTTGGAAATAATATTTCACAATCTGTGTTACAGAATAATACAATTAAAATGAAGTGGGTACATATAGTGTGTGAAATGAGTGCACGGTGAACCAAAAAATATATACATAATTTGGAGATTATAGAGTAATAAATTGTGCAAAACTAACCCCAGTTCATACATACTGAACAGCTTCTTTGAATTAAGTGTGTATATTGTGCAAAATGAATTACAAAGTTGACAAAATAAACATACAATTTGTGGATTTCTCATTTAGAAATTGTGAAAAACTAAAAACACATTCTCTTAAAAAACTATAAACATTGTGTCACTTAAGTGCGCAATTTTTTGTAAATATGTTTTACAAATGAAGAGGTGTAGATGTGAATGTTTGTTTGGGAAACCTTCAGAATATATTTAAAAATTTCACACAAATTGTAGAAACTAACTTAATCTGTTCAGAGATTTGTTCCACAAGTGGAATAAAATTATGTATTTTTATGCAACCATAATTCAAATTTGTAAAGAATTCAATTTATGTGATTTTTAAGTTTGTACAAAAATTTCAAACAATGTTAATTCATAAACTGTACAAAATCATTGCCCCAAAAATGTATTATTTATTTGAACAAATTGTTCCTGTCACCATTTTAAGACCAATTTGGAGTACAATTTTCTACAATTGTGGTAAAATATCACACACATTTTTCTCTGTGCGGTAGTGTCTCCTGATCTGATTTCAGCAAAAAAACCGCTTTCGTAATATATTTGAAACTCTATAAAGACTAATTAGTAATTATTGCACATTTGTTGTAAAAGTAAAGATGTTTACGATATAAAAAACCTCGTAAATATCCATTCAATTCATTAACACTTTGCACTTGTCAACAGAAGGCGATGACTCCACGACCACACTATTAGCATGCAAAATAAATATAAATATTAAACCAATAAATATTATCACATATCATATAAAACGTTTAAATTAATGTCTCAATTGCCGCTGATATCCACAAAACCAACGCACTTAGGTATTTATCAACGTCGTTATGAGTTTTCTGGAATTTATGTTCACATATAAGACACAAGACATACATAGCGATGACATATCATTGAACAATTTAAATAGCGTATTTGCATTCGTGACATTTTAAATAGTAAAACCTTGGCTATCGATTATTTAAATTTGAAATTGAATGGACGGAATTAAGGATTGTTCTACCTGCCACTTTCATATTTCAATTGTATAAGCAAGATGAAATTGATATCCAATGCTTTTATTCAGAATAGGTCAAACCCAAATGCGACTTATAATTAGCTAACTTTAGTTGCTGAAATATTACGCAAATAGACTGTGAATGTGACTTGCTAATGTAATTTTTTGCGTGAGTTAGTTACCTGGATATGTGTCACTGCCGTAATATCGAATTAGATATCCTTACGTAAGCAGGTATCCGCCGAGTAAGAATTGTCTTAAAAATTAATGCCAAAGGAGGTTGGTTGGAAACATTTGTTGTGATTTTTTTCCTTCATCAATTCTTTGGGACTTCCCGCCACATGTATGTTTTCTTTTTAAGCGGTGCTCGGGGAATCTACAAAATATCACAATTAAATAGTATGATACTGGTAAATAACCCTACGCCTGACTTTTACCTCAAACGATCAGTTAGAGGTTGCTTTTTACTTCCCTCGCATACCTTAGGCAAGTATTGTATTCGAGAAAAAATCACCCTCCGAGATTTTTTCGGATTTTGACGTTTCAGATCACGTAGATTACGAAAATATAGGGTTTTCAATTCCGTCAGTCTGTCTGTCTGTTGGTGCATTAACTAAAAAACTACTTGACGGAGAGCAGTCAAATTTGGTAGGTAGTTGACCCTAGTGTAAGCAAAGCAATAGTTAAACTTTCAATGGAAAATATACAGGGTGGACCGTCTAAAAAAAAAATTAAATTTCCCCGTTTCATGACACGCTAAACTTATTTTAGAAAAAAAAATTATGAATTTTTTTTTTTAACGTTTTTGAAAAATCTTTTACCACTAAAATTGATGAAATAATTTGTTTCATTTGCTCAAATTTAAAATTTCCAAGTTTCATGGCATTCTAAACCTATTTCAAACATTGTTGAAAAAAAAAATTTACTACTAAAATAGATGGAAAATTTTTTTCTTTGTTCAATTTTGAAATTTCCACGTTTCATGGCGTTCTAAACCTATTCGAAAAAAGTTGAAATTTTTTTTAACCAAAATTAAAAATAATTCCACTGAAATATATGATTTTTTTTCTTTCTTCAGATTTAAAATTTCCACATTTCCATGGCATACTAAACCTATTGAAACAAATTTAAAAACATTTTTGGTTTTTTTATGGAATGGATGAAAAGTTCTTTTTTGCTCAAATTTAAAATATCCACGTTTCATGATATTCCAAACCTATTGCGGAAAAGAAACTTGCAACATGTTTTTACCATTTTGGAAAACAGTTACAACTAGAATAGATGGAGAAATTTATTTTTGCTCAAATTTAAAATTTTCACGTTTCACGACATTCTAAACCTATTTCAGAACAAAAAAAATAGAAAATTTTTTTCACCAACATTTTTGAAAAATTTTTACCTCTATAATAGACGGAAAAAATTTTTTCTTTGCCCAAATTTAAATTTTCCCCTTTCATGGCATTCTCTAACTTATTTCAAAAAAATAAAAAAATTTTACCACTACTATAGTATAGAAGGAAACTTTCCCTTTTGCTCAAATATAAAATTTCCACGTTTCATGACGTTCTAAACCTATTTCAGAAGAAAAAAAATTGGAAAGTTTTTTTACCATTTTGGAAAAATTTCAAAAAAAAAGAAATTTTTTAACCACCACTCTACTACGTGAATGTAGAATTGAAAATGTGACAGATGGCAATAATATTTGGCATATGCACCTATTATGCTTATATTGAAAAATGTACAAGGTGGTCATCCCAACAAATAATTCGGTCATGGTGGACATTTGTAAAGATATTTGCGCAAGCCTTCCATATGTGGAACCTATCAGGTTTTCTTTGTAATAATAGTGATAAATATATTCCGATTATTATTTTCAATGTTATTTCGTAATTACTAATTTTTCAGAGTGACCGCCATGCACAAATAAAGAGGGAAGTTCTGTGTAAATACCTTTACCGATTTTTTTATCAAATAAACAGCACAAATAATTATAAAAACTTGGAATTAAATATTTCGCCGACGTTTCAGAAATCTATTCTGTTTCCTTTTCAAGGCTTTCTTTGAAAAATCTTCTTTGCTGTGTATGATAAATACACAGCTCTAAGACTATTTGTTATATTCAATATCCATAGATGCTTACTATTTACATAGAACTGTTGATATAGTTAACAGTTTTTTTAGTTTTTATACAATTTTAAATTTATGCATTTCTTCTTTTAACATTGGCAACAAAGTTGTACAGACATTTGCGGAACAATTCGACACGCATCTATCCTCATTCAATAATATTACCGCAGATTCTTTAATTTTTAATTTTTTGCTATCTGCCTCTTTTGTTAAAATTTGTGTCGCTGATGCCTTGGTTTCTAGTATACAGGGTGATTCACGTACGCCATTCATTAGAAGTTTTTCAACTTGCAGTTGGATTAGAAACTTGAAATTTGGTATGCAGCCATAATCGATCATGCCCGTTCTATCTAAAATATTTTCAGTCCTCCAACTATATAGGGTGTGCCAAAAATTGGTACCAACTTTCTTATTTTAAATAGGAACCTATATTTTTCTTTACATGGTTCGATTGGTCTTCTAATTCTGAGTTTAGGGAACCTAAGTTATGTTAACTTATCTATTACAATTTTTGACATATGTCCGATTTTTTGAAAAAAATTGTCGCTGTGGTAGTTTACGAACAAATTTGTATCTCGCAAACCTTTCAAAATTATGAAACCAAATTTGTGAAGCAGTTAGCTGGAAGTCCAGGCTAACTTTTGATGTCCCATCGGTGGTCCCATTTTGTACCATATGGGCGCAGTTGATTTTCAAATGTCGCAATCAAAAATTGTCAAAAAGTCAATTTTTTCAAATGGCACCTACTATTTTTTTCACACCATTCGAAATAAAATTGAATTTTAGAGTTACTTAAGCATTCCCTATACCTAATTTCACCCCGTATCGAGTTATTCAGTAAAAATCGAGAGATTCCTTACTTCATCAAGTATGCCATGGAAACAAAAGACAGTTGTAATAATTTTTAAAGAAAAATATGGATTCTTGTTTAATTACGCACAACACCAACAAATTATTATTAACGAACAAGAACAATATTGACGAAATTCTGACGTAAATGTTCAATGTGACCACCATATTTTTGTTCAAATATTCTATTATTCTACTTTCAACAGATGCGTAGCACATCTTTGCGCCTACCATTTCTGACGCCAGAAATCAATGCAAAATTGAATTTTAGGGCCACTTTTATTAACATTATGTATGTCTATCTACAGTCGTTTTTGGGTTATTGGCATTTTTTGAAAAAAATATTGTTTTTTTTCTCAAGGCTTTGGAAATAATCATTTCATTTTAATTTTTATTTAAAAATCGTATTACAATAATAAATAATAACAACAAAATAACAACAAATAAACAGATTAACAAAATAATTATTTCAATGCAAATGCTCAATGCGTGCACCGTTTTCACTGACAGAATTTCGTCAAAATTGTTCTTGTTCGTTAATAATAATTTGTTGGTGTTGTGTGTAATTAAATAAGAATCCATATTTTTCTTTAAAAATTATTACAACTGTCTTTTGTTTCCATGGCATACTTGATGAAGTAAGGAATCTCTCGGCAAGATAAGGTATTTCTTGATTTTTATTGAATAACTCGATATGTGGTGAAGTTAGGTATAGGGAATGCTTAAGTAACTCACCCTAAAATTCAATTTCCTTTCGAATGGTGTGAAAAAAAATAGTAGGTGCCATTTGAAAAAATTGACTTTTTGACCATTTTTTATTGCGACATTTGAAAATCGACTTCGCCCATATGGTAGAAAATGGGACCACCGATGGGACATCAAAAGTTAGCCTGGACTTCCAGCTGACTGCATCACAAATTTGGTTTCATAATTTTGAAAGGTTTGCGAGATACAAATTTGTTCGTAAACTACTACAGCGGCAATTTTTTTCAAAAAATTGGACATATGTCAAAAATTGTAATAGATAAGTTAACATAACTTATGTTCTCTAAACTTAGAATTAAAAGACCAATCGAACCATGTAAAGAAAAATATAGGTTTCCATTTAAAATAAGAAAGTTGGTACCAGTTTTTGGCACACCCTGTATAGTTGGAGGACTGGAAATATTTTAGATAGAACGAACATGATCGATTATGGCTGCATACCAAATTTCAAGTTTGGAATCCAACTGCAAGTTGAAAAACTTCTAATGAATGGCCTACGTGAATCACCCTGTATACACCAAATCCCAAGTTTCTGTACTCTTACCAGCTTGCTTTACTTATTTTCCCTTGTTTAACCCGCAACCCTGCAACGGAATCATCTCAAAATATCATCCACTTCCAGACGTCGTTATAATACATACGTGTACCAACTTTCAAGTGAATATATCAATATTATTTTAACAACCTCTTTAATAATGGTGTAAGGGTGGTGGGGGTGAAAAATATTACAAATAATCTGAGACCTTGGCTTCTAGTACATACATCGAATTTCAACCCTTCGATGGAATCATCTCAAAATATAATCTAATACCAGATCTCATCATAATACATACACGTAACAGATTTCAAGTGAATATCTCAATTTCATTTTACCAACCCCTTCAATAATGGAGTAGGGGTGGTGGGGGGTTGAAAAATATCATAACAAAATCTGAAACCTTTGCTTCTAGTGCATACATTTCATGTTTCTGTATTCTTATCAGCTTTCTTTACTTATTTTCCCCTATTTTCCCCTATTTGCCCCTATTTAATCCCCAACCCTTCATCAAAATAATCCCAAAATAAAATCTAGTTTCTGAAGCCATTATAATATATTCGTGTACCACATTCCAAGTGAATATCTCAATTTTATTTTATGAACCCTTTTAGTAATTGGGCGGGGGCGGGGTGGTATGAAAAATATTGTAAACAATTTTGAGGCCTTTGCTTTTAGTACGTATGCATTTTATCAACCCCTTTAATAATGGAGTGGGGTGGTGGTGAGGGAAAAATTTTTGAGATCTTCGCTTGTAGTACATACACCGAATTTCAAGTTTCAGTACTCTTACCAGTTTGCTTTGCATATTTTCCCCCATTTACCCCTATTTACCCCACAACCCTTCACCGGATATCTTCAAAAAACAATCCAGTACAAAATTTCAAGTCAATATCTTAAACCGTTCCGGAGAAATCGTGCGGACAAAAAAGAAGTTACAGACGGACAGACAGACAGACAGAAAATAATTTTTTCGCTAAAATTTAAAATCTCGACGTTTCATGATATTCTAAACCTATTTCAAGAAAATAAAAATTGAAATTTTTCCACTACGTGGATGTGGATGTAATTAATTTACTACAAGAGCCAGTAGCATCCAAAAGTTTCTTGCATGTAACTGATTTTATATATCGATTCAGAAAGGTATTAAGATACTCTGAAAATTATAAAATGTTTCCTATCGCGTTTTCTTGTAATGTAAGTTATTTAAAAGTCTACTTTTTATACATACCCCAACTGATTATCATTTGTGAAATATCTCCAAGTAAGGGAATACAAGAATTTCGGTAAAATTGCCTGCATGCCTGTTACGCCAAATCAAGCGCCTGCTCCATCCGTTATCTTTTTGTATATTTATTCCTCATATTATGCGATGATAAATAATATTTTAATTTTGTTTTAAGATTTTTTAAAAATTTGAAAAATGCACATTAGAACTCCAAAATTTGGATACATGTTGGTGAGAGGTGGGAAACGAGAATTTTCAAGTGCCTTACCCATAACCCCGCAGGGTGCTATTAAAAAAGGACCCAAGTGGGCCCATATGTATTTCCACAGGTATTTAATTTTATTTCGACATGTTGCACTGTATCACTTTGACTAGTGAAACTTGGTACGTGTTTAGATGACATGTGAACGAATATTCAGTAATTTTTGTGTAGTGATTCGATAGAAACTATTGCGGAAATCGGTCATAAAAATTTTTGTGTGCACTTTAATGATATTCTTACTGATACTTGGCTTGGATCTTCCATTATCTCCATGACATATCAACTTGGAGGGAAAATACTTACATGCATCAGTTACTAGCAACCCCTTTTATATTGCAATACAGACCACGATATAGTTTCCTATTGGGAGGCAATTCCACCGTGGCAGTATGGCTAGACCCTTTAGACAGAGAAACAATATACAGGGTGTAATTAGTTTCATGTCATTAAAAAAACTGGTGGTAGGGAACGACAAGACAAACAAAAAAACCTTATATAACATGGGGTCTGAAACTCATAGTTTTGGAGAAAAAAAAAATAAACAAAAATTTCGCAAATTTTCAATAAAAATTTTTGAGAACTTTTGAGGTAAGTTTAGATCTAGATCTGATGTGAAGAAAACTATACTCTAACTCTCCCTTGTGCAATATTTTAGTTACTGCCGGTGTTTTGTTATGTACACACGTCCAACCCGCCGTTCGTTGTTTTTGTTATTTTTTAATTTGTCGTCATTGTGTATTTATAGTTAAGATTTATTTTATTGAGTTACCGTTCAAGTTGTCAAATTCTTGATTACGTACAGACACAACATACTTGTTAGTTCTTTTTGTATTCCTTTTTGGCTTTTGTACCAAGTTTTTATTTTATTTTTCTTTATTGACAACGTTAGTTGATAGTTTAGTGTTTAGTGTTGAACGAAGTGCGTATGTATTTAATTCGACGTACCGAACTGTGTATTGATACAGATGCAGAGATTTTGAATCATTTAGGTAGGTAGTAAGCTTTTAACTCAGGACACTCATTTATGTTACAAATATTAATAAACCACATTTAAATTTTCTAAATTATAAACAATCCAATATTTTGTTCCAAATTAAAAAACACACATGTAAAGAAATGGCACGAAGAGAGAACGAATTAGTTACCTTTTTATACTTGCCTCAGTTCAGTTGAGGCGGTACATCAAAGGCGGTCGGTGATTCTTTGTGACAGTTTAAAAGTTGTATAATTGGGAAGTACAAGTCCATCGACCAAGAAAAGCAGTGGTTATCAATAGTTGTCTACCATAATATTAAATATGTTAACCTAGATCAGTGTTTTTCAACGCGCCCCTAGAGGGAAAAGTCATAAAGGTTTTTTGTTTGTCTAGTCGGTCCCCATTACCAGTTTTTTTTAATGACATGAAACTGATTACACCCTGTATTTTGTGTTATGTTAAATTTTATTCATAGCCTTTTATAGTAGTGATTATTTCATTGTTATTCTAAATTTTTCAGAAACTGTTTATAATAAATATATGTATATGAGATTTAATGAAATCGTGTTTTTGTCCCATGCACTAACAGTGCCTGGAAATTTGACCAATGTATACATTATTGGCACATGTAGAAACTAAATACATAATTTCTATATTCAATTTGCAATACTTGTCTTTGTAAATTATGCAAATTTATTCTAATAAAGCTGAAAATGATGGTTGTGATTGATATATTATGTATTATAAATAAATAATAACTGTAATTAAACGTTTTTCATTAAAGATCAATAATGTCAAAATGTCTAAGCGCATGTAAATATAATAAGATCTATTATAACTGGTATTTTGATCAAGGTAATTGTATTATACCACTATCACTTGTTGATTGTGGGTGATCGTATAAATCGTATAAATAAAAAATTAACCTCTTCTGGCTAGCCGGATGTTTCAGTTACATTCTAATTATTTATAATTAGCACAGGAAAAATAGTTTTGAATTACATAAAAATACTTGGCCGGCTAAAACTCTGTAGTAGGATAGGAAATAATTTTACAAAACTAAAAATAAATGTGAAGCTTCAATATCCGATAAATCAAAAGTTATTACAACTAGACCTATCAAATTATATATATTTGAAATCAGGGAAAAATATATAAAAGAAAATATAAAAATAAAGTGACCATTGTAAAAAAATATATATAAAAGAATTTTATTTTAAAAAACTGTACTAAAAAGTAAAACATATTTTTTTTAATTCGTACATTTGGAAAACAAAAGCTTTAGTCATATGGCACTATTGCATGGATACTTTTCTCAGCTGACCGCCTCCAAAGATTTTGGTTTCCAGGTGTATGAATTTTAAAAGATTATTTTTTATTTTTAGTAGTTTTTTAAAATAAAATCTCTTTCTTAAAAATATTTTTTATTCGAATGTGTCAAAAAATGACGTTTCTCGGTTAGAAAACAAAAGCGAAAGGTAGAACTTTTCTATCTACTCCAAGTAAGCGGCCTGAAAGGACTTTTCCGACCTAGGCCGGAAAAGTGACAGAGAAAAAGATTAAGTGTTTTTAGTTACCTTCTTTCCTACTATAAAATGGTAATGCACATGCAAATATATTTCAATTCAGGCAATTTCTAATTACAAATTTCAAGCAAACTGATATGACAGCAGTTGTGCAGTTGTTATGTATTATATCTGGCCTTAATTCACATCCGTCTGTTACCAGAAAACTTGAAAATTGTATCATTTGCGGGGTAGCAAGTACATCTTAAGAACATAATATTTTAATTTTCCCTATAATTTTAATGACCATAAGCACATTCGAATAAAAAGTATTGTATGACACACGTCCGAAAAACTGTTTTTCGGACTGCTACGGACTGCTATGCTACGGACCGCTATTTTGTAGTCGCCCGAAAAACTAGATTTTTCGTCCTTGTGACATAAACCACTATCTTTATTGGTACCCTATTTTGCTTATTTAAAGTACGCCTCAGAGTATTTAAATTCAAGTTTTAAAAACGCGTTACCATGGCGACATCATTAACCCGAGAAACATGAAGTCAAAATGTCAACTTTTTAATTATTGATCTGACAGGAGTACCTTGTAACTAAAATAAAATATTACTAACAAATATTTCAAAAGTTTTATTCAAATATTTAACAATCAGTAACAACTGTAGTGACAATACTTAATCCTATGTGACAGACTGCAAATTAACTTTTGTTTTTCTCATTTCCATGACACTGACAGGTATCCTGATGTCACATCACGAATTCAACCATTTTACATTCTTAATTCTTATTTCCATTTTTTGTAGTAATTATACCAGTATTTATGATTGCAAAGTGTACCAAAAAAAAAAAAAATTGCGGAAAGTATTCGTGGATAACTGGTCGTTAAAACACGTGCTCTGTTTCGAGCACTTCGGATGCGTCGTCGTACTCGAAATATCGCGCGTGTTTTAAAGACTTTAATATCCACTTTTACTTTAATACACTATTTTATATTTTTCTTTTCCGATATAAGCACACTTTCCACTTGAACGATTTTAATATTTTTTGCCCTACCCTGTATACTATTTAACTTGAAGCCATTCTAAATGCACCTGAAATGGTTATCGGACATGCAATAACTTTTGGCGATATTTGATCTTTGGTTGTGTAATTAAAAAAAAATGTATTCCAATTGTTGCACATTTAATCGACCACACAGTATATCCTGGGTGTAGAATCAGGTCATACCTATCATAAAAATGCATTGTCATCAAAACTGAATCAACGTGTAAAATTTCAACTCCGTAGGATAAGAGGCAGTGGTTCTAATTCAGCTTGCAAGATTTGACCTAAACAAACTAACACACTAACATTGCAAGATATATTTAAAAGCTTTTAAAAGTTACCGTCATTTGTATATCACGTAATCTATGGCGATGACTCCACAACCACAACTTCATGTAGGCTATTGTTTTTTTAGTCACGTTTTAAAAAATATAGATGAAAGCCTAACAACTTTTGTATTTAACTTTTTTTTTGAACGCTAAAAACAAAAGAGCTAAAAGGGGATCAAATTATAATGAATACGTATACACACATTTATCCGTACACAACTTGTTGACAGTATTTTTCATTGGGCGAACATCAAAATTATATCACAAAAAATGAAATTCAGAGGTCCAAGATCTGCGAACACGCGTGGGAGAACGGACATAGAATAAACTGGGACTCGGCAAAAATTTTAACAAAAGAGGCAGATAGCAAAAAAAGAAAAATAAAAGAATCCGCGATAATATTATTGAATGAGGATAATTGCGTGTCGAATTGTTCCGTAGATGTCTGTACAACATGGCTGCCAATGTTAAAAGAAGAACTTCACAAACTTAACATTGTATAGAAACTAAAAAACTGTTAACTATATCAACAGTTCTATGTAAATAGTAAGTATCTATGGATATTGAATATAACAAACATTATTAGAGCTGTGTATTTGTCATACACAGCAAAAAAGATTTTTCAAAAAAAGCCTTGAGAAAGGAAACAGATTAGATTTCCGAAACGTCGGCGAAATATTTAATTTCAAGTTTTTATACTTATTTGTGTTGTTTATTTATCAAAACCAACCTTTAACTGATCCTTTGACGTAAACGTCACGGGCGTAGAGGTTTTTTTACCAGTAACATACTGGTTAATTGTGATATATTTTGTAGATTCCCCTAACACCGCTTAGAAAGAAAACATACATGTGGCAGTGAAATTCCCAAAGAATTGAAGAAGGAAAAAAATTAAGATAATGCCACAAATAACATTTAGACAGTATTTTTCAATATTGAGAGCTGTTAAACGTCAAACTGTTAATTCGATTTTATAAATGGAACATTTATTAAATATGAGAGATAATACTTTGTTTAAAAATGTAATGAACTAGATTTGTTTATTATGTATTATTTAAACTACTTACATCCATTTATTAACCATATGCCCAAGATTTACCAGAAAAATAAAAAACGAATTAAATGTAAATTCAAAAGATTTCAAAAACTAGAAGAAATATTGTTTTACTTTTGGAGATACTTAACTACAAGTACCATATCGTTAACGAGCTATATATTTGTATGTAACATTTGTCATTTTCGAGTTAAGAACGTCAAGTTATATGGGTGTTAAACTTTGTTTCCAGAAAGTTTCAAGAATGTATCACAAATGTGGTAATGTATACAATTCATTACTTTCCATTGACATCTTATTACGTATTATGTGAACTGGTATAGCTGGTAAACTCATTGTCCATGTAGATCCATATTTTAATGTCAGGCTTCCTTCCTCATCCTTTGTGATCGAAAGTTAATTTGTAGTGACTAGTACATTTTCAAAAGGACAATTTAAAAAAAATTAAATGACCACGTTAATATCATGAAAAAAACTACAATCTGAAAAATTACATGACTTGGTGCGATTAAAAAATCGACGATTCAACTTTCTATACTTATCTTTATTACAAGCAAAGGTTCCTAAAGATTTGTTAAAAGACATATACAGGGTGTCCCGAAACTCCCGCCGTCCCCTTTAGGTGCTAATTCTCCATGCGAAAATAGTAAGAAAAGTACCTATAAACATGTGCCCGGAAATGCTTCCTAAGGGAGCTACGACCTTCAAAGAATGGCGCAAAAATAGGAGTTTTTACTAATTATCTCTGAAATAATTTAGCACAACTTTATGAAACTTAGTTAACTATTTTCGATCATTAAAGGTTATTATTTTACGGTATTATCCAAAATTAATTTTATCCAGGGGCAGAGAAACGAGTGATCCGTGTCCTTTGTTTCTACATATTAATGTTTCAAGTTAACATTTTTGCAATTTTAATCTCTGATTATGATTTCCTGATTAATTCTGCACAAAAAAGCTCCTCTTTGCAATTATCCACATGGCAAGCCGTCTTCGAGTAAAAGTGGTCTAAACGAAATGTTGCGTATTCGTTTGCTAAATACGCATTATTTATTTTTCAAAGTAGGCGTATGTCATTCAGTATCAAAAATGGCAAAGTACACCTCACAGGAGTATCTCGATATGATTATCTGTTATGGTATGGCTCATCAACAAGCTGTACCAGCGGCACGACTGTACGCGAACCGATTCCTGTAACGAGAAGGACGGTTTCCCGACGCAAAAGTTATCACGCGCTGACTCAGTCGTGTACGGGAAAGTGGAGATTTCAATAGCTGAAGAGAAGATGATTCTTGATACATTTGCTGCTCAGCCAAGGTTGAATACTAAGCGAGCTGCTAGACTACTGGGGACTACAAGAACACGTATTCATCGAACTCTTCGACGTGAAAATCAACATTGTTATCGTTATCGTCGGGTTCAGCAACTCTTGTCGCGGGACCATGAACCTCGAATGATCTTCTGTACAAGTAAGCAGAATTTTGTACGCAGTATCTACATGAAATAAAAAACAAATTTTAAACAAATGTGATAAATTTGTAATTCAAAGTATTCTACCACTTAAACCGACCATTTTTTTTTTATTTCATAGATTTGTTGGAAAATGATTTGGCCAATCCTTCATTTCTTAATCAGATATTGTGGACTGATGAAGCGATGAATTTTGTTTACGGAGCCCAGGAAAATCCTCATTTAATTCGACAGACACATTTTCAATACCGATTTTCAGTTAATGTTTGGGCGGGACAAATAGGGAATCTAATGGTAAGTACATTTACATTGGGTAAGTAATAAGTTAAGTTAAACTTGAAAATAATATTTACCACCAATTTTGCAGATTGGTCCCATATTTCTTCCCGCACGACTCAATGGACCGAATTATGTACGATTTCTCCGGAGACAACTACCCGGTTTACTGGATGAAATCCCTCTGCTTTCTCGCTTGAATCTGATTTTTATGCACGATGGGCCTCCGGCGCACTTTAGTAGGGTAGCAAGGCGTCATTTGGACCGAATTTCTCGAGGGCGCTGGATAGGAAGAAGTGGCCCAATAAGTTGGCCTCCTCGATCGCCGGATTTAAATCCGATGGATTATTTTGTATGGGGCAATATAAAAAATTTGGTTGATTTTAATGAGACATTTAGTGAGGATGGCATGCGAGCCGACATAATTGCAGCATTTGACACTATTACCAGGGAAATGGCGCAAAGAGCTACACATAATATTGTTCGCCGTGCAAAGACCTGCATTGAGCAGAAAGGAAGGCACTTTGAGCACATTTTGTAATAATCATAATGTTAATTTTGGTTGTTTTTTAAATCACAAATGTTCGTTAAACTTTTGCACAATGTTTCTTTTAACCCTATCACGAAATACTTGAAAATAGTTCCTTTAGGAAATCATACCATAACACATAATCATATCGGGATCCTCCTGTGAGGTGCACTCTGCCATTTCTGTTACTGAATGACATACGCCTACTTTGAAAAATAAATAATGCACATTTAGCATCGAATACGCAACATTTCGTTTAGACCGCTTTTACTCGAAAACGGCTTGCCATATGGGCAAATGTAAAGAGGATCTTTTTTATGCAGAATTAACCAGGGAATCTTGATCAGGGATTAAAATACTAAAAATGTCAATTTGAAATATTAATATGTAGAAACAAAGGACACCTCGTTTTTCATCCCCTGTATAAACTTAATTTTGGATAATGCTGTAAAACAATAACCTTTAATGATCGAAAATAGTTAACCAAGTTTCATAAAGTAGTCCCAAATTATTTCCGAGATAATTAGCAAAAACACCTATTTTTGCGTCATCCTTAGAAGGTCTTAGCTCCCTTAGGAAGCATTTCCGGTCACATGTTTATAGGAACTTTTCTTACTATTTTTACATGGAAAATTAGCACCTAAAGGGGAAGGCGGGAGTTTCGGGACACCCTGTATACATTACTGTTTAAGGTATTGGCAATCGTTGAAAAATGGTCATTCTCAAGTGTTCCTAAAATTTGCAATTTAATGAGTTGACCAAAGAGGAATTTAGTTTTCTTCACAATTTCAATATGATCAATTTGCTTTTTTCATTGCGATATAAGATGCACAACACAATTTCGTACATCCCTTTTTTAGACAAATGCTTTCCAGAATTTGGATTTAACAGAAAACTTCTTGCGACATTTCCTGTAATGTTAACAAGTGTCCACTAAAAAAAAAATGACGTAAGGCAATTGTTTTTTAGGTGAATTAAACTCTTATCTTCACTATATTTAACACGTTGATTGGATATTGAAATACGCAACTTTTATTTAATTTCGCTGACATTATGCTCTTTACCGTTTCTAATAATTATAATAATAGTATCTACTAAAAGATAATGGCATCCTACATGGACATAACATATAGCAAAAATTATTTTGCGTGGTTTTAGTATGTCGTTATATAATAACTTTCAATATCCTGTCGGGCACTAATACGTCTATTGTCATCAAACAATCTAAAGATATAAAGCATAATAATTACAATCGCTTTTCTCTCATTGCTAATATGAAAGTCCATTTAAAATGATTGCCGAAGAATGCCTACCTACGCAGTTGAGTGATATGAAAAACTTTCATGTTAGACATAGTATAGAAAGAATGATACATATTTAATGCGATTTCTGAAAGTAAACCGCAACGGACATAAACAGTATAATTTATTGATTTTTCCTATTGATATAGCAGCCAATGAGATTAATTATTTTGATAAACCCGAATATTATAAAATTCATTAAAAATTAGCCAATCTTACACTGTTTGTATTGCTGTCAAGTGAAAGAGTTTAGAATGGACTTATTGCAGACTCTTCCTTAGGTAACTAATCAAATAGTTGGCTGGTGTATTTATAGAGGGGAGCGGGACGCATTTATATATCTATAATACTTAATTAATATAAAAACCACTGGAGCATGTCGAGGTAGCTGTTAATTGTAAAAACGTGGTAGAGATTTAAATGAATGTATGTAAAAAGTGTTTGCTAACAACTCTGATAACACTGGCAGGCAAAATAAAAGTCAATTCGCTGAGGTTTCACATGTACAGGGTGTAATTAGTTTAATGTCATTAAAAAAAACTGGTGGTAGGGAACGACAAGACAAACAAAAAACCTTATATAACATGGGGTCTAAAGCTCATAGTTTTGGAGAAAAAGCGTAAACAAAAATTTCCAAAATAATTAATAACACAGTTTGAGAACTGCTGGTATACTCTGAAATTCGTGCAAATAAGTATGTCGCGCCTAAGAGATCATCGAAAAGCATGACGACAAAGCAGTTAAAAGAGACCGACAGAGGACACCGCCATGCTTTTTGCTTCTTCGCGGCCAAATTATCTTATTACGCGTGGTATATTCTCCCTTGTAATATTCCCAAGTAATAATTTCAGTTTGTGTCCTTACTTGGTAAATAACGTAGCACACGACGCAACCTACCCGTTCCTTGGTTTTGTCTGTTGCTTCTGTTCTTTTTGAATTTTGTGCCACTTATGTTAAGATTTATTTTATTGACTTATCGCTCAAGTCGTTAGTACTTGGCTACGTAAGACACTACTTCTCGTTCGTGCTTTTTGCTACCTTTTGGATTTTGGACCAAGTTTTCCTTTTTGTTTTATTTATTGATAACGTTAATTCACAGTTTGGTGTGGTGTTTTAAAATGCAGATTTTGGACAATATGGGAGATTACACTTATCCAGAGCTCATGGATATGCACTTGATGTGTGGAGAAAGTGGTCAGAATGCAGCTGGTGCGGAAGAGCTTTAGAACAATTGCAACAACGTATTTTAATGTGCATAGAAGCCATAAAACATGATCCTAATTTACCAAATGTGTTGAACGGAGCCGAAATGTGTATACGTGGAGATGGAGGTCATTTTGAATAATTTTTGTGAAAAATTCAAAAGAATTGTTCAGTTATTGGATGTTAACTATTGGGCATTAAAGGTATGATTATTATTATTAGTACTCGCTGTCTTGTTTTGATCTGTTTATTATTGCTTACATTGATTTTCATAGAGACCAAAGACTCGATTTTTAGTTTTCGATACCCGATTGGGAAAAATTATGCGCTCATATTCCCATGTATTCTTGACCGTTGAATACGATCCCGATGTAAATTTTACAAAATTAGGTCACGACACTTTGTTATCCACGGAGAACAGGTGAACACAGGCCATAATAGTGTTTAAAATATAAATCAAAGATATTAAATAAGCAGACCATGTATTCAATATATTTTTGACCGCTTAACACGATCCCCATGTCAGTTTTACAAAATTAGGTCATAACTTCTTATTTATCCTGTCCTACAGTAGCCTTTTGGCTTTAAATGGTCTTCGTAATGGTTTTCTTTTTCGTCTCATTCCTTCCGTTTTCACGCCTCTTTTGAATGTCCAACAGTATTCTGGCATCATATTAACATCCCATCAACATTGATATCTACGCTCCATTCCCTTTATGTCTTGGTGAAAACGTTCACCATGCTCTTCGCTTTCCTTCAATTTGGCATTTTTAATGGTCCACAAATATGGAAAATTTTAAGAAATACGAAATTCACCACTACAATGTCACATACGGAAGGAGTCGTTGATAAATTTTTAGAAAATAATAAGAGCGAAGACTACAAAGAAATAGTAACCAACATGGTAGAGAAATTTGGAACGTTAGGCTGTCTAATGAATCTGAAACTACATCTCCTGCATTCTCATATAGAGCAGTTTCCAGAAAACTTCGGTGATTGTAGTGAAGAGCATATAGGATAGGAAGTGAAGGTGGTTGTGAAATGCTTCTTTTAATTTTCCATCTATGATCGTCTCCTTGCCTATCCTCTTCTGACCCTTCTGTTTCTAAATCTTCTTACCAAAACTTTATTCTACCACAGATTTTCTTACTCCGCAGCGTTATACTGTATCTATGCTTTCCTCTTTCTGTTTGTTTGTTATATGTTTGTCATTTTGTCCTTTTTTGTTCTAACTTCATTTTAGATCGAGAAATCTTTTAAAAATTATAACTATCAAAAATTTTAACCATTCAATTCTCATACCATCCTAACAGCGCGGCGGGCAGACCTTTGGGACCCTCGAACGGGTTTTCTCACTGAGCTTTTTCTCGTGCCAGCAATCAAAATGAAATTAGTGCTTCGTCTCTAACTTATATCATAATGTTAGTTTTAAGTATTTTAAACCTGTATATTTTTAATGTTAGTTTTGTGCCTCCACAGACGGCAGGAGTTCTGAATGTTTTTTAGGTTTAATTTATTGTGCTGAACCGATCGCGATCCACCCAACCATCGTACACCACGATGCTGCGCGCTATGATAGTATGGTTTGCTCCGGATTCCAACTCGGAGAGGCAATGACTGTATATTAAATTCATAATTAAGTTTGTTATGATGATTATGATGATGTTTCTGAATTTAGTGGTATGTATACCTTTGATATCTCTCAATTGTACTCATTCTTTTGCTTTTCCATTTTTTCCCAGTGCGTATCATTCTTTCCTGGTTTCTTCATGATCCTCTCGATTACTTTTATCTATGTGCAGCCTGCGTCTAATTTGGCAGATGCTTGTTACCAACAGCGAGAACCACAAGTCGCATGGTGTGGGTATAACCTCGCCTTTTGTTACATTAAATCCTCAATCATAATTAAAATTCAAAACAGAGCTTAGGACCTCGGGGGTGCAGGTTCTCCTGATAGCTTGGCTTTTACTTATCACTTACCTTGGCAAATGCTAACAGAAAATTCAGAAAAGATGATATAGGGTTCTGAAAACTCAACAAAAAATAGTTGGACGCCACCTTATTTTGCGTACGTGAAAGCAACTAAAACAAATATTACCTACAACTTCAAACTATGCAGAGACGTCTTAGACAGAATGGTGTTATGGCGTAATTTTTGAGTCACGTTTATGTTTTGGGTATTGTATAAATACATATAAACGGTCAAATAACTTTTTTTATATTTTCATCTTTTCTAATAGTTACTTCTATATCCTAGCTGTATTGATTAGCATTGAATCAGAATAACTCCTATGTTCTTGCTCTATCGCGTATGTAGGTACCACAGCTACATGTAAAATGTGTACCGCATATATGCCATGTAATTTTTATTCTACTTTTATTAGGTGTTTATGACATTGAAATTCAAACCATACTGCGTCTCTATCACAACTACAGTATACATCTTTATCGCTGCCATATTGGAAATAGGTGTAACAACCGGTAGTTGACCGTTGACCTATATTTCCCTCAACCTTAACATACCTATTATATATACATATGTATATATGTATTTCAAAGCGCAGAGCGAATTAAACCAAAAACGATTATTAAAATGGCACTCTATCACCACTATAGCAAATGTTAGAAAATTAACTATTATCTTTGACCATAATGCAAAATAGGAGTGCTGCCATCTACATTAAATGAAAACTCACTTTTTCTTTTTATTTTGAAACATTCAACTCTCTTTCATGAATAAGGAATATTTTCAAATAATTTTAAACCCCCATATGACATAATATCTATTGCTTAATTGAACAACATTCACTATTCACACAACGTAAGTAGGTATTTTATAGAAATTTGTCATTGCACTTGATTTTATTAATGCACAAATTGTACATGGTTAAGGCTAAAAGGGAATATTATGTTTAAACCGGGTGAATTGCAAGTAATAAATACACTCTAAAGTAAAATTTACATGAAGGACAATAGCTCAGGGGAAGCGCACTGGACTACAAAGCTAACCCACCAACCTCCATATCCCATACACTTCCACGCCCCCTGAACAGCCGAAACAATAAATTTTCTTACGTAATCACGCAAACGCCAAATTTTTACTTTCTGACAATCGTTAAACAGGTTTTTCTTATTATTTGCCTGTATAGCCAAAAAGAGTTATTTCCGTTCTGCACCTCCAATCCAGGACTATAAGCATTATCTCTATACCAACGGTAAAAAATTAAAGATAACAGACATGAATTTTAAAGAAGTGTTTGATAGCCGCTCATAAATTAAAAATAAAGCTCTATCAAGGTCCCCAGCCTTCTGTACGAATTAATACTTAATAAATAATTTTAATGGTTTAATGGTTAATGGAGTACAAAGCGAGAGGCCGACGGTTCAAATCCCACAGCCGGATGATTTTAAGGTAAGTGTTTAAAATTCTGTTACAGTGTTATTTATAATAATATGTGTATATTCAAACCATTCCTAATTAATAAAAACGTAAAATAAATAAAAATTGAAAGATTAGATAATATTCTCAAGTGAAAAAAGATTTTTATTTGGTCCCGTATTCGTCAAATCAAGATCCTATTAAACGTTATATTGACGTCAGCATTGAACCTTGATCGTACGTCAAAATAACGTATGAACAGGGTTCTTATTTGCGGCCATATTCGTCAAATTAAGGTTATATTGAACGTGATTATGACGTCAGGATATGACGTCATTTGAATGTGACATTAGACCGTGATTTAGACGTACATTGAACCTCGTTATATTAGAACTTTTAACATACATTATGACAAATAAATGACGGTAAATGGACGTCAGTGTGCTAACTGGTGTTACAATTGGGCACAAGTAATATTGTTTAGGTTAAACACTTATAAAACATGAACATTACTAACATTAAAATGTATTTTGGTTAATTATTAAAATAACAAATATGCGTTAAATGATACATTATGTATTGAGGAAGAAATGAGATGGAAAATTGGCAAATCTGATTGACTTACCTGTAGGACGATCAATTTAAATTTTCTTATTTCGAAGATAACTAATTACACCCTCCCCCCTCCGATAGAATGCCCCGTGTAATTTTATCACAAAATAAAAGACGATGTGAGGATTGGCTATCCAATATATGTTTACGCGGGACGTTCTAATTAATTTTATTTGCTTTGAAGACATGTACCTCGATACTTAACTATTTTTAATTTTCCGAACCTTCTTCCCAAGATAATTGCGCAAAGTAGTATAACCCATCTAAGTCGATGGGTCACGAAAAAGCGATACTAGTTTGTGTAATTGTCAAAGAAGAAAAGATATGGAAAATTAATTATAGTTATTATTGCAGTCATCTGTTTAGATTTTTTTTAAATAGTGTATTTTCAGAACAATATTTTCATTTTAATGAAAATTAACAAATATCAATTGAAGAACAAAATTACATTAGATTGAGAAAATTGTAATTTATTATTACGTTGTTCATCTGGTATGAATTACGTCGCAATGTTGTTTTAAAACATAAATGCGCAAAATAAGCAACAGAGCAAATAATTCTCGATGTCCACTAGACATATAGACTAAACTAACTGTAACTCTTTGAAAAGCGTTATTATTTACAGTGGAATGAATATTTACTGTTTATCTTAATATACGTGATTCTAAAGGTTGTGACCTAACTGCGGGGCCTTGTTGTAGAGGTCACCTAGAGTAAAGAATAATTTGTACATCTGACATGCATTCCTATTCAGATGTGGTCCAGTCCACATTTTAAAAGTTAGTCATATAGTGATGTTTCTAGTTAATTAATAATAAATAAATATTTGCAGTACCGTTCTTGTAAATGAAAGAAAAGTTGTTTTATATTTTCACTTTTATTTTGTATCGTTAACCAAAACCGCTTATTTGTATTGTTTTGGTCCCAGCTACGTCTAACAGAGTCCTAAAAAAATTTGTTGGCTCTAAAAAATTTAATAACTCACCTAACTCTCATATTATGGTATAATTTTAATAAAAAAAGCAATTGATTACATCATCCGAAAAAATATTTACCATTTTGATAAACAGACTGTCTATTTTACGAGGGACACACCAAATATCTCGCTTAATATCTATTGTAGAAGAATAAAGTTTTAGAAACAGTTATCCCATTTTTTGTGAGCTATATTTCAGTAAAAAGAAATTTGAAATCCATAGCCTACTTTATGAGATATATTACAAAAACCTGAAAAATAGGAAAACCACAAATTTCCAGCTTTCATGACATTCCAAACCAATTTCGGAAAAGAAAATTTGCAACATTTTTTTTGCCATATTGGAAAAAAATTTACCACTAAAATAGACAACATTTTTTTTTTCCTCAAATTTAAAATTTTTACGTTTGACATGACTGACATTCTAAACCTATTTGAGAAAAAAAATGTTGAAAATTATTTTCACCAACATTTTTGAAAAAAATTTTACCACTAAATAGATGGAATTTTTTTTTTCTTTGCTCAAATTTAAAATTTCCACGTTTCATGGCATTCTAAACCAATTTAAAAAAAAATACCACTGTAGAATAGAAGGAAACTTTCCTTTTTGCTCAAATTTAAAATTTCCACGTGTCATGGCATTCTAAACCTATTTCAGAAGAAAAAAATTTGAATTTTTTTTAAAACATATTTGAAAAAATGAGAAAAAAAATGAAATTTTTTAACCACCACTATACTTCCACTCCACTACGTGTATGTGGAATTGAAAATGTGACAGATTGCAATAATATTAGGCATATGCACCTATTATACTATTATTGAAAAATGTACAGGCTGGTCATCCTAAGAAATAATTCAGTCATGGTGGACATTTATAAAGGTATTTGCCCAAGCCTTCCATATTTTGCACCTGTTATTTAGTATTGAACTTTTGCTGTTGGATGAGCACTCTGTATATTTTTTTGACCAAAACTTATCAGGTGTTCTTTGTAATAATAGTGATAACTATATTGCGATTACTATTTTCAATGTCACTTCGTAATTATTAATTTTTTAGAGTGACCGCCATGCACAAATAAAGAGGGAAGTTCTGTGTAAATAACTTTACCGATTTTTTAAATTTGTTAACAACACCCCAGAGGGGTGGGATTGTTTTCAGTCAGAATTGGGATATTTAATTTAGATTTCTTGCTGTATCGATGGTAGTGTGCTAATTATGTGCAGATGTCTACCAAACGCCAGTTACACAAGGATGTCAAAGATGGTGTCTCAGGGTGTGCTGCTACAGCACGTGTTCCACCTGAAAGAAACGAATTGTGTTTGGCAGGTGAGTTGAAGCCTGGTACCCCGCAGAATGGCACAGAGTTACAAAGTATGTTGCTAGAGTAGAAATGATAGCATTAAAAAACTATCTTGTAAGTACAGTAAACGAAATACATATAGTGACAAGAAGTACAAAAACAGCAGCGGTGTTCTTTGTCGGTCGTTTTGTTCGCTTCAACTGCTTTATCGGCATGCTTTTCGATGGCTTTACTATATCTCTTACGCCTACTATACATAAAATAATTTTATCTGTAAGCATGAATGGTGTTTGAACACCAGAAACATGTATGACGCCGTAAGCCGTCCGTAAGCATGAATGGTGTTTGAACACCCGATACTTGTATGATGCAGTATTTCACGCATAATGTGTATCATATTGAAATGCAAATTTCAGATTCACGCAAAAGATTTATAACTTTTTTATTTACTGATCAATTTTGTTCAAATCAATAGGCTTCTTCCCCTAGCTAACACTAACTTACTGTCCAAATTTCAATACAATCGGACTTTTCGTTCTTAAGTTGTCGTGCTTACAAGAAACGTGACGGATGAACAGACAAACAGACGGACAGACGGTGTGGTTCAGTATTCGATCACCAACACAGTGATATGAAAATATTTTCTCTACGAGCAATATTACCGGTTTTAGAAATATGCCGATCGAATGCAATATACCCTTCGTTTTGTATTTACGAAGAGTATAATAAAGAAAGAAAAAAGTTCTGTATGCCTTTCTAAAAATAGAGTCAATTAGCTGATGAACAGAAAATTGTAGCGCCACTAAAAAAAAATGCAAAAAACTCGGAACAGAATTCAATAACTAAAGCAATTCATTCAAATTTGTACGCGACTATGTTAACGGACTCATTTACTTGACAAATCCTCTTAATTAACTTAAATAGCTACCATAATAACATATCATTAATCATCTTAATAAAACTTTAAAATCCATAACGTTCGGAACATTTTAAATGTGGGAAGAATGCCAAAGTTATAATTGTTTTGAATATTCCACTAATTTTGTTATGGTCCAATCATTCCTTTAGCGAACATTCATTATAGAGCATCTGATTCGTCTGACAAATCTATCTAAACGAAAATATTTTATTTTTCATCGTTTTTCATGCATGAGATTTCGATTGGTTTTTTTAAAGAAATTTTGGTAATAAGTGTTATGGAAGAAACTAGGTTGGTGTAGCGGTCGGCTAGATTGCCGGATCTAAATCCACTTGATTATACCTTATAGGTTATTTGAGACGTATTTTAAAAAACGCGGAAATGTTTACCTGCAATTTCGTTAAGTCAATTTTGAGATGTTTTGTACAAATTGTATATTTTAATCAAAATTTATTTACTACAACTATACAGTGTGAACCTAATGAAACGCACAAAATTTGTGTCTTTGGTATGTGTCATTTGTCAAAAAATCCTCGAACGGGTCGATTTTAGTTTTGTAAATATTACATTTAGTCACTATACCAAAATTTATGACGTCATTGGTTTTTGAGTTACGACGTCATCATAAATTTTACTGTTTTACTGTTTTTGGTGGTATATTCCTTTAGCTTTCTGGTGATATGAAAAAAATTAATATTATCTAAACCATAAAATATTTTTATTGATTGATACCTTACATAAGTAATTGTGAGAAAAAAATCATCTCCATTGCTCAAATTGCGACCCTCCAACCATTTGGCATTGACCAAGACGATGTAGACACTTTGCACGCTGTTCTGAATCATCTCATGGGCAATTCGTCTCATCTCCAAGCCAATTCTTTCATCTCTGCTATCCGCTCTGTTAAAATATACAATTGACTTTAAGTAACTCCAAAGAAAAAAATCCAAGGGGGTTAAATCCGGTGAACGCGGGGGCCACTCAATCGGACCTCCACGACCTATCCACCTTCCAGTAAAAGTGTCATCTAAAAACTGACGCACTGCTATCCCAAAATAAGGAGGGGTCCCGTCTTGCTGAAACCAGACGTTTTCAGCAGAAATATATTCATCTTCATTATTCGGAAACGTAACTGCTAAGGCTGGCACTAACTTAACTCGCAAAAACTGTAAATATCTTGCGGCCTTAAGATTTTCTTAAAAAAAAAGTCCCAATAAACGATCACCAATCATACCTGCCCACACGTTTACTTTGCCTCGTCGCTGTGTATGGGCTTCTTGAGTCCAATGAGGATTTTCGCGTGACCAATACCTACAGTTATGCCGATGTACAGTCCTCTTTAAAGAAAATGTAGCTTCATCAGAAAAAACAATGTTCGTTAAAAAATAGGGATTTCATCGCACAAGATCATCAACTGTTCACAAAACTGTAAGCGCCGATCTGGATCGTCCACATTCAATTCGTGGATTAATTGCACTTATGGATGGTATTTTTTTTATTTCAATAGACGTACAACAGAAGTTTGACTCACGTTATGATTTAAAGCCAGCCACGCGGATGACTGGGCAATCGCAACCAGACATACTCTGGTGGAGAGCACAGAAGAGATCCTTATTGACGACCTCACAAAGTTGGGAGAGTGTTTCAGGTGATGGAGACTTAAACTAAACTCAAACAAAACCGAAGTGTGCTGCTTCCATCTAAACAACAAGATGGCCAACAGGAAACTCCAGGTGTACATAGATCATCAATTATTGAGGCATAACAGTAACCCAAAGTATTTGGGTGTCATCCTGGACAGAACACTCTCCTATAAGAAGCACCTTAAACATGCTGCGGCGAAACTAAGAACTCGCAATAACATTATTCACAAGCTCTGCGGAAAAACATGCCCTCCGAAGCTCAGCACTCGGAATTGTGTACTCAGCCGCTGAATACTGTGCCCCTGTCTGGATAAACAGCTCCCATACAAAAATAATCAATATACAACTAAACACCACGATGCGTTTGATTTCCGGCATAATAAAGTCTACCCCAACACAATGGTTACCATTGCTAAGCCATATACCTCCCCCGGACCTCCGCCGCCAAAATGCCTTACTTAGAGAGTTCCAGAAAATATTGAACAATTAGCAATTGCCGATACACGGAGACATTGCGGAACACGGAACTGCAACGGCCCTGAGAACAGACAACTTCCAAATAATCCCACAGTGGCAAAACGTGCGCAACGACATGAATAATCCAGTCCTGGGAGATATGCCACGTATAACTAAAACTCCTCCAGGCTTTAACCTCCCCCGCAAGACTTCGGCCACCCTAAATAGAATAAGAACAGGCCATGGTAACTGCGCTGATTTACACTATAAATGGAATAGAACTCCGTCTGCCGAATGTGACCGCGGAGCCATTAAACAAACCATCACACATTATCATCGAGCACCCACTTAGGAAGTACAAAGGAAGCATGAGCGACGTCACCTGTATGACGCCAGCGTTGATCGAATACATAAGTAAACTGGACATTAAACTTTAAATAACTATGTTGCGTATACATATGCCATAGGCTAAATAAATAAAATTAAAGTCAGCTGCCTTGTCGAAAGATGGTGGTATTCCTCACTTTCTAGAAGAATATTTAATTTGGTTTCGTTGCTTGTGCTAGGGCGACCAGATCGAGGGAGGTTAACTTCACTGCTAGATTTATCATATCTAGCCACCAATCTACTTACAGCGTATCTAGAAATTTGCTTGCTGGTATACTTCTCATTGAAAACATCACATGCTTTCTGATGAGTTCTCAGCCTATCACCATATCCAACCATCATCAAAAGTTCTACGCGTTCTCTTTGACTTAAACATGGCATTGCATTCACTAGTTTTAAACTGTCTCAGAAGTGTCACAAAACTGAGGTTCCACACGTGCTAGGAATAAAAAGTTATCAATACTTTACACAAAAAGGCCCGTATCTCTCTGTTGTTAAGATGATTGTTTTTCTATTATTTTCTTTGTTTTGTTTTTATGTCAAATGTTTTCATGTTAGTTAAAATAAAAATGTAGGCAACAAGATTATCAGTCCATAAGAAAGTGAAACATTACTCGTGAATTTGCGAAAGGTAAACTATTTCTACATAAAATGTAATTTTTCCAAAACAATGGCTCAGGCAATATGATTTTTTTTTATCTCACCAGAAATATATCACCAAAAACAGTAAACTAAAATGTCTGTTTCCAATAAAAAAATTTAGGATGGCGTCATAACTCAAAAACCAATGACGTCATAAATTTTGGTATATTGACAAAATGTAGCATTTACAAAACTAAAATCGACCTGTTCGAGGATTTTTTCGAAAAATGACATACCAAAGATATGACTTTTGTACGTTTCTGTTGGAGTATACAACCAGATATACATTATAAAAAGAAGACGATAGGTGTCAAATTAATTTAATGAATGTCAGTGAGTTTTATACTTAATAAAACTTTGTGTATTTAGTTTCTGTTTTTACTGGAGTATAATATTCATCTACGATCTACGAGACGTCCCAATAGTTTCTTTAGATTCACACTGTATTCTCAAACAATAAGTACGTCTAAAAGAAAAGCGGAATAGCATGGTGTATATTTTACTAAAAATAGCAATCATCAACATATTATCTAGAATGTTTTCGTGGAAAGTTGTGGCAGAAATCCTTGAGAATAAATTGATATTAGATGTATTATATGCTCGCTAAAAATACCGTAAACGTTAAACTCACGTATCAGAATCCTGTACTGAAAGTAACGGTAGTAACATTGGTAAATATTCTGCATTTAATTTAATTTAGCTTCCGCTAATTTTGTAATGCATTTCACATAAGTATAAATCAAAACTGACAATAGAATCTGCAAGTCCTATGAAGTCAAGTCAGGTATTCCAAACTTTGTCTTCCGTGGTCAATAATAAATAGATGAAGATCTATCAAATGCTAGCCATTTATATATTTATATATGCATGTATTTTGTTGCTGATATAATTGGTTAAAAATGTATGCAAGCACATCCTGCATAATTATTTGGCTAACTTAATTTTTCTCTCATAAATCAATATATTTTATCGTACTTATAACAGTAGGGCAGAGAGCGTTGCTCTTTGGTAGTGTTTTCGTACCCATTGATTTCTTTTTTGACTAACTAGCATATGTGCCACATTTTTTTAGCAATAAGGGCGACATCCTAAAATAATACGTGGAGCAGCAAAAGTCAAAACTGCCACTGAACAACTACCAATAACTACTCTGTAAAATGTAATAAAATTTAATACTGTTTACTTTTATGAGAGTGGTTAATTTAATTCTCTTTTTATTTACTTATCAACACTTAGAATAACAAAGCTTTAAGTGTAAATTGTATATTAGATGGACATCAGTTAATAATCAATCATCAAACTTTAACATATGATAGCATCGGAGCAACAAATTATGATTTTTAACTAACAGAAACTTCCCAGTAAGAAAGCAAATCGTTTGGATTCAGAGCGTAGTTGAATAGTCTAATTCACAAGTTCAAAAAGGTGTTAATTCTTGAAATAGCTCCTAAAAATATGAGCGATAGCTCAGTGTATTCGGAATGGCGTCTAGAAAAATGCATTAAAATGTTTTATCAGCACATAAAAAGTTGCAAAAGTTATAAACAAATTGAGATGGAAAAAATGGCATTTAGTTTTTCACTTATAACTCAAAAACTATAAGCGATAGCGGAAATCGGAAAAAAGATTCTTAAAGAGGAGAAAGTTTCCAATGAAAAAATCCCAACTCCCGGAACTCCATCTCCATTATTATCATTTTAATTTCACGCTGAAAATAAGGTTCCGCGCGACCGCTGCAGGATGCGACCGGCGCGGCGCCTCAAAAGAGAGTACATCACATAAAATCATTTTTTTATACTATTAAATATTAATTAAAAAATTTGAAAAAATTATGCTCTATTCGTAATACTTCAAAAAATAAGGTCCCGTTCGAAAAAAATGTTAAAGTTTATTTTTCGACAAGTGAGGCCATTGTTAAGTAACGGAATTTTATGGGACCTCAGTTATCATTGGAAACAATTTTTTTTTAAATAATTGGCCTATAAAATTTTCGCTTCTTGGAGCCCATCTTATAGATATACTTAACAAGATCACATTACAAAAGCTTTTAAAATTTGTTTATTTTGTTTATTATAATTTTTTAAACTAAACATAAAATTAAAAACCAAAGTAAAGTTGTAAAAAATTTTTTTTTCAAATTCGTTATCATATTACTATTTTTACATTGAAGAAAGGCATTCATTAACGTTAAAAAAAATTGTACGCCAATTGTTTATAAGTTGTTTATAAACAAATTGACTAGTTTTATATTTAAAATTTTTTTTTACAATTTTGTTGTCTTGAGCATATTATGATTTTTAAATAAAAATGTTTTTCTTAAAAACAACTTGTTTATAATCGTTTTTTGTCAATTAGGTATCTATCATTTGAATAATTAGTTAAGAAATTATTTTTATCATAAAAATCGTAATTGGCAATCCTCAATAAAGCAACGTAAAGAATTTTTTTTATCAACAATGTCATTGTTTATTATAAACACATTCTGACAATTCTAATATTTTTTTTTCTAAATCTTTAAAAAATTACAAAAACAGCCATATGCAACAGCATATTAGAAAAAAAATGTTTGTATTTTTTATAGGGTTTTTCAATATTACACGACACAGCTGAAACGGGCACTTCATTTGTCAGTTAAAACACTGATATAACTTTTAAACTATTAGAGATATCACAATAGACATTCAGGTCGTTTTTTATAGAGGATTAATTAATCTCTAAATGAGTTGACTTCCAAGTTTGTAACTATTATTAATCAGGTATTATGCGCATTTGTTTATAAAAATTAAATGTAGGTAGCTAACGCTACTGTCAGCGGAGAAATGGTTAAACTTTCACTGAAAAACATACAGGGTTTCAAGGGAAAAAATAATTAAAACATTTTTTTTTGCTCAAATTTAAAATTTCCACGTTTCATCACATTCTAAACCTATCTCAGAAAAAATGGTGTTACATAGTTTTTTAAATTTTTTTACCATTCTTGAAGAAATTTTTACCACTAGAATACTTACCAAAATATGTTTTCTTGCTAAACTTTAAAATTTTTACGTTCCATGGCACTGTAAACCTATTTAAAAAAAATTGCCAAAAAATTTGTAATTTTACTACAAATTTTTTTTTTTTTTGAAAATTTAAAATAGAAAAAAATTTTGAAATTTTGAAAGTTTTGTATAAACTGGATGATGAAGAAAATTTTTGTTTGCTCAAATTTAAAATTTCCAGGTTTCATGACATTCTAAACACATTTCAAAAACAATTTTTTCAGAAAATAAAAAAAAATTGAAAATTTTTTATAAAATGGGTGATGGAAAAAAATATTTTGCTCAAATTTAAAATTTCCACATTTCGTGACATTCTAAATCTATTTGAAAAAACATTTTTGAAAATTTAAAATAGAAAGAAAATTTTTGAAATTTTGAAAATTTTGTATATACTGGATGAAAAAAAAATTTGTTTGCTCAAATTTAAAATTTCCACGTTTCATGACATTCTAAATGTATTTGAAAAAAACGTTTTGAAAATTTAAAATAGAAAAAAGTTTTGAAATTTTGAAAATTTTGTATAAGCTGGATGTTGAAAAAAATTTTTGTTTGCTCAAATTTAAAATTTCCACTTTTCATGGCATTCTAATCACATTTCAAAAACAAATTTTTTTGAAAGTTAAAAAAAAATTATAAAATGGGCGATGGAAAAAAGTATTTTGCTAAAATTTAAAATTTCCACGTTTCATGACATTCTAAACGCGTTTCAGAAGCATTTTTTTTAATTAAAAAGAATTTGAACATTTTTTTATAAAATGGATGATGGAAAAGAAATTTTTGCTCAAATATAAAATTTCCACGTTTCGTGACATTCTAAAACTATTTGAAAAAAAAAAAATAGAAAATTTAAAATAGAAAAGAATTTTGGAATTTTGAAAATTTTGTATAAAATAGATGATATTAAATTTTTTTAGCTCAAATTTAAAATTTCCACGTTTCACATTTTAAACATTTCAAGAACAATTTTTTTTAGAAAATTTTAATTTTTTTATAAAATGGGCCATGGAAAAAAATGTATCGGTCAAATTTAAAATTTCCAGGTGTCGTGGCATTCTAACCTATTAAAAAAATAATTCGAAACTTTGAAAAAAAAATGTGTTTTTGCTCAAATTTAAGATTTCCACGTTTCGTGACATTCTTAACATATTTCAAAAACAATTTTTTCTGAAAATTAAAAAAAAAATGAAATTTTTTTATAAAATGGGTGGTGGAAAAAAATTTTTTGCTCAAATTTAAAATTTCCATGTTTTATGACATTCTAAACATATTTAAAAAAAAGAAATTTGTTTCGAAAACTTTAAAAACAATATATTTTTAAAATTTTTTACAACCACAATAGAATAGATGATGAAAAAAAATTTTTTTTCTTCAATTTCAAAATTTGCACGTTTCATTGTATTCTAGGCCCATTTCAACAAAAAAATGTTTTGTAAATTTAAAAAAAAACGAAAGTTTGAAAAAAATTTCCCCCACCACTATACAGTAGATGATGGAAAAAAGTTATCAGGTTTTCTCTGTAATAATAGGGCTAATTACATGGCGATTATAATTCTCAAATGTCATCTCTTAATTAACAATTTTTTAGAGTGACCGTCTTGTACGAATAAAGAGGGAAGTTCTGTGTAAATACCTTTACCGATTCTTTTATTCAACAAAACAAGCTTCAATGTATTCTTGAAGAGAATATGGCCTTAAATTTAAAAGCAGTTTTCAACACTCAAACTTAAATCTGTTAGACGTTAGGCTTTGTATTTTGAGTGGAAGTTGATTAAAGAACTTCACAGACATGTTTATGAAACTTTTTCCTGTTAATTGTACCTTATGTTGCGGGGTAACGATATCTTCTTTATCTCTAATATTGTGGTCATGATTTGATGCATGTGTTTTTGAATTTGCTTTATTTTTTTTACGTAGTCTAATTAATGCTGTATGTAGAGTGCTGGAAGTCTGGGTATATTTAAATTTGTGAATATTGGCCTGTATGATTCTCTACTTGACTTTTTTGCTATTGCACAAGTGCTGATTTTTGTAATTTAAAAACACATTCCCATTCTGTTGCATTGCCCAACAGTATAATACCATAAGTTAATTGAGATTGGAATTGTCCTATATACGCTAGCCAACAGATGTGAGGTGGGACGTATTCAGCTAATTTTCGGATCAAGAATATTGCGCTAGCCAATTTATTCTCCAAATAATTGATGTGGTGCTTCCAATTTAATTTTTCGTCTAGGTGTATACACAAGAATTTTGTGTGTTTGACGTCATTGTTTAGGTTCTATAAGGTGAAATTCATTCTGATGCTTTTATCTTTATTGAAACATAGTTTATTAGCTTTGCTTTGAGCTGACTCTACTGTGTGGTCAAGTATGTTCAGATTAGTCTCACTGCAAAACATACTGGTATCATCTGCATATTGTAGGGAATATCCATCAGCGAGATATGATAGATCATTAACATAAGGACTGAATAACATGGGTCCTAAGATGCACCCTTGTGGAACGCCTACGGTGACCGTTGAGGGATTGATTTTTTCTTTCATTGTATTCGACGATTTGGTGTCTACTGCCTAAATAAGATTTTATAAAATCTAATGCCTTGCCTGTGATTCCATAGTACGTTAATTTATCTAAATATTTTGTGTGACACGCAATCAAAGGCCTTGGAGAGATCACAAAACGCAGTTGATGTGATCTCATACCTCTCAAAAACCTCCATGATTTGTGTAACCATCGTGATAATTGCCTGTACTGTGTTATGACTTTTTCTAAAGCCTAATTCTGTACTAACAAAATGGTAGTTTTTTTTTCAATAATATAAGTGAGTCTGGTGTTAAATGCGACTTCGATTAGTATAGAGACGGGTGACATTATAGCTATTGGGCGATGATTGGAGATGTCATTTTCGTTGCCTTTCTATGAATGGGTGTAATTTTTACATAACTAAATTTATTTGGTAATTCCCCTGCTTCAAAACATCTGTTAATTATGATTGTCATGGGTTCTATTATTCCACGTGTGATTGATTTAATAATATTGTTGCTAATGGCGTATATGTCGAAGGCTGTACTATTTGAGAGCTTATTTACAATGATGTCCACTTCGCTGTTTGCTATTGAATATACAAAAATAATTTTATTATTTTGAATGTAATTTTTTGTACCTCAATTGGGTTTAGTTCAGTTTGGGGCAAATAGTTGATGACTTGAATTGTTATGTTAGAGAGGAATATATTAAATTCATCTGAGGTAATTTCAATCTCAGCGATCGATTTATTTAATTTGGTGATATTAATAATTTTCGAGCTGGTTCTAGGTTTATTTGATGACTAGATGATTTGCTCTGTAATGTGTTCTTTTTTCTTTTTGATTAATTTTTTCCTATACTCAGCTTTAGCCACTTTTATTTCTACAGTTAAGTGGTCTGCCGAATACTGTTTATTTAGATCAGTAAAGAATTTAATGATTTGTCTCATATGTATGAGCTCTGTATTGTACCATTTTTTCGCACAAGGATCTTAAACATTTTGTTCCGATTTTTATAAAGGCAGCAGATGTACTGCAGAATATGTAAAAATATTTCATTGTTCTTGTAGTGTTTGAAAATATGTTTATATGTTTATATGTCTATATGCATAGAACCCTATATCCCTATATGTTTATAAGTTTATATGTTAACATGTTTTTATGTTTATATGTTTATAGTATTATTGCGTACGTATTTACGTGAAATTCGTGTTCTGAATTTATCGTTCTTTCCGATATCTGATGATACACCAACTTAGTGACTTATTGCTTACACGTCAGTCTTGAGACCATGAAGTTCCGCGTTCGGGTCCCGACTAGGGTATGATTTGTGGTTTTTTTTCATATATTACTTGGACAGTAGCAATGAGTTAGACTGCGGTGAGTGAGATAACAAGGCTAGTCGCTGTTATCTCTCCTCAGTTCGAATCTTAGCTGCTGAAGATGTCAATGGTGCAGGGAATGGTTGTTGTGATGCTGTCTATTTAATAATTTAACCATTGACTGCTCTTGTGACGTCCTGCAGATATCAGACGTTGTGAATATTTTCATAATTTCGCTATTAAATGACAGGTGGCGTTTGGGATTTAAATAATCTTCAAGCAAGTTGAGGTCTATAATCAATTAATTGCAAATAATAATATCAGCTGTAGTTTGTGAACTAAAAAACAAAAAGTCTGGGAATACCCCACCAGAACGTTTACATAAGTTTTAGCGTATGGTTAGTGTTTTATTGGCAGCTATACTTAATATCTATAAATATCTAAAATGATAGTGGAAATTCCAGCATTTGAGGTTATGTATTTTATTTTCAGTATGGCGTCATCAAAGTCGTTAACAGACGATGATACATTTCAAGTAACACATGGAAATATCACTGCAGATAATTGGATGATGTCACTTAAACTTTGCAAATTCCAGAAGAACTCAAACCAAATAGAAAACGCCCTGTAAAATCTAAGTACTTTATTTGGGCATAAGCAAAACAAGACTATTTGTTCATATGTACCTCGAAAAAATAGGCTGTCCTATTATTATCAACGATGCATCAAGACCAAAAATTTAGTGGAGAAAATAACATACCAGATATGATTATTGACTTCAACACTACAAAAGCAGGTATAGACGTACTGGACCAACTGTGTCCTAACTATTATTTTTTATCCAATTCTAAATATCACAAGCGTTAATACTCGTATTATACTTCAATCCGATAAAGATATCGACTCAGTTGATGAAAAAAGAAAGAGAAATTTGCTACAGGACCTCGGAATTGATTTGGTGAAACCCCATATTGAACGTAGTGGTATCAGACCTCTCTCCCGTGAACTGAGGGAAGTTGTATTGAAACTTGTTGGTGAGCCACTACCTTCAACCTCTTCCGAATTAGAACCCATAGGGAAAGCACGATGCTATATTTGTCCGAGACAAGCAGACAAAAAAACTAAAATGGTGTGCGAAAAATGCAATAAACATATATGCCTCACTCACACAAAGTCAGTGTGGCAAAATTGTTTATAACAATGTCATTTATAAGTCATTATATGTATAATGTTAAGTTATGAAAATAATACTCTTATCTATGATATTTGTTTGCGAATCTAAGGCTGGTTCCAAAAATAATAATTAGGACTGTAATTTCTAACAAAGATATAAAAGATCTTACCAATAAATATCCTTGGCTCCAACCACTAGTTTTAAATTAGATGGGGAAGAAAGGATAGGTTGGAAGGACGAAGGAATATCTAATCTAATTTACAAAATTTCACTAAAGTAACTTTTAACTATTTTAAATTTATATTAAATCGAAAAATAATAAAACCAGCTGTGTTGCTTCTAAATCTAATCACACTATATTAAGGTCAACTAAAAACTCTGCTCTTTTTTATTTAAAAAACAGAAAACACAATATGTTCATTCGATGCCCCTAGAGACATCTACTTGTAATAAATAAAACCAAATATATTCAAATTTTAGACTTCTCAGAATTAAATACACCATATTGCCGAACACGGCGTAAACAATATTTATTATAGGGGTTCTTTAGGCCCACAGTAGAGAACTAACGTAAATCTATTTCGCCAGAGTACTTAAGGGTTAATATTAAAGTGCATTCTCATGTGTATTCCCAATTGTCGTAATTTATATAGAATATGGGAATGGGACACAAATCAATGAATCAAGACGAATCCGTAGTATATTTTGAAGGCCACAGCTTATAGAAATATTTGTCAGTACACGTTCGCAGTACCGAGCAATATATCTTTCGGCATTCTAGCAAAAATATGCTCACGTAGCGCCTAGCGTCTTTGTTTAGTAAATTGCCAACACATCAATGTATTCAGCAGTGGAAGGTTATTCCATTCCGTAGCCGTAACCAAACATTATCTCATTTGCATGTAGATGAGGTGTCGCACTAACTGGGTTCCGGGCCTACCGGAATTAAATCCGATAAAATGTTATTTTCAAGCAGACTGAAACTCTCTACTTACTACGCTCGCTTCTTAACATCCACGGCGTTTCATAAACTTGAGAAATTGCCCTAAATATGAAACAGACTTTCTTGATAATTTAATAACACCGAGGACGTACAATTACACACATCATAAGCAAAGTTAAATTGTTTTGCTCATTTTTGCCGGGCGGTAAATGTGACCGCATGCTTTTTGATAATTCAATTAACATGCAAATGCAACTTTATTGTTTGAGGATATTTCTAGAAATAAATGTTGGTCTCATCTCAAGGCATGCATGGAAAACTCTCTTTGCTGACAGCGTTAAAATTGTCTAATAGAAAGGGCATAGCCGGATAAGTAGGGTGAAACGGCCCCCGGCCCTATCTTCATTGAGAGAAGGAATATAGTTAGCAATAACTGAAGAGAACAATTATACAAAATATTAACGCAAAGGGGTGGCGCGTTTCACGGGGTGGCGAGGGGGATGAAATCCAAAGGACCAATTTTTTGGACCAAAATGAAGCAACCGAAAATTTTGGAAAAAATATATGTTGGACAAGTATTGGAGAGGATTCTCAAGAAAAATTGTCGGTCAATTTGGGAAAAAACTAAGGGCAAGGATACATCGGTATATTTTTCAAATATTTCTAAGGGTAACTTTCCCTCGTTGCACCACATTCAATTTTTTTTTATAGCGTCTACTTCCACCCCCGTACAACATATTTTTTTCGCAGCGTGGTCGGAACATTACGCCATAGTGAAAAAAAATCACATCCGTGGTCTTTCGAGACTAGTGGTGTACATACGGGTATTAACCGTATGATGTGAACTGTTCGCATAAAAACAGTAAGTATAAATTGAGAAAATGAGACATTTAGAGCCGCAGCCACTATTTCGAAATGCTAGTTGTCAAATATACACCAGCATAACGAATTAATTGTAGCGGCACATTAGTGCCTTGTCGACGAGAAAGTCCTTAACTACTATTTACACGTATATATAGTTCTCACTAGTGATGAGCGTCACTGCCACGATGCCATCATTTAATAGTCACACGATGACTCTATAATTGTTTTTACAGGCACTAGTCTTCATCACTGTCATCCATAATCACTGAACTGATACCGTCTTGTTGAAACAAATGACTAAGTATTGCAGCAGGTTTCGGAAGTTTTGATAAGTATCGTCCGTGGGAAAGATAATATACAATAGCGGCGACGTGTGAACAACAAGCAATCGTTCTGTTTCCATTTGCACATTCGCAGCAATACCTCGTAACGCTGTCTGTACCGCTACCATTTGGGATGTATTCAATGAAACAGCGATACACCTTTTTATTCATATGGCGCGAATGAACTTGCAGTTTCAATATGTTGGCACGTTCACGGACATACTGACAGTTAATAGTTCCTTCGTGCGTCAATATCTCGGCTAAGTATGATTGGTACGAACCGGTAAAAAACACTTTTAAATTCTGTTCGGACATCTCAGGGAAGTCAAGAAGATTCTCAGATGTAATATCTGCAAAGGGCACCCTGCGACGTAACCAGCCTTCTGCTTCCACTTCAGTGGCTAGAGTATTTTCAGTAACGTTTATCTGTGCTGCCATCCTATCTACAATATCTTTCCGCATATCGTCGTCAGATTCTAAACGTTTACCGAAATAATTATTCAGAAAAGCAGCTACTTTGAAGAATGCTCCGATTTTTGGCAACAGTTTGTTGTCTAACACCTTCTGTAAAAGCTGGTATTTGACTTTCAAAATACCATGCACGGCTTCAACGGACCAACGCACCTTAGTCACAAAACGAGACCCATTAGCTTGAATGGTGGTTAATTGTTTTCGTTTTCCTTTAAAAGGGGGCATAAAAATTCGATACCCTTTAGCTTCTAGTGACTCTTTGGCATCTCGAAATCCTCAGTCTAGGACAAAAATATCTCCTGCTTGCAGCAATCTTTGGAGACCATTAGGTTCGTCTATAACGTGAAGCATAATTGCGGCATCATTCTGTGTGGCTAGGAATGGACCCAGCATATCAAGTATATAGCCATCGGTGGTACAAATCGTAAATGGTTTACACAGGGGCACTTTCTTTTGTCCTGAAAACGACTTTCGCTGATATGCATTATTGGAACTTTTTTGATGTCGGGCATATGTTCCGTCGCATATTAGAACTAACTGATCTTTAAGATTATACAGCTCTTTTGCGATCACGGTCGTGTGTCTGTCGATCAGATCGCTTCTTGTTATTGCGTGCAAGCCAAACCGCTTGGGCAGTACATCCGTTTGAAATGCTGCCAACACCGACTCTGAATATTCGGATACAAGCTGTTTTCCTTCCAACTGAAGAATTGAAGCAATTATCGCATTAGAGTTGCCAGTTCGAAGTTTGAACAGAAACACCACAATTGCTTGCGTCACCAGCCGACCAGAAGTGTTACGCATCGACGGCATCATATCTGCTAGTTCTAGTATATTTTCCCATGTGAATCCTGTAAAAGTCCTCATTTGCTCTTCTGAAAGCCCCGTCGTTCCTATTCTATTGAATATTGGAGTATCACATTCAATAGCTAATTGCTTCATTATCTGACCAACTTCAGTTTCCTTCAGTGATGTGTAATTGGAATACACTTCCAAAGAGCTGACATCATCTTCATAGAAGCGGTTTTTTATTACATGGGTACGACAGCATCTATTACCTTTGGGGATATAAATTCTCCTCTTGATGAAAGATTGCATACGGGCTTCGTCAGGTATTACCATCAGTGCCCTCGTATTGTAACAAATACAGCAGCGTTTATGCGTGGCGACAGTTCTCTTAATGGGAAGTTCCATATACTCAACATCCTCCGGTGTTCTTAACTGAACGTGCATTTGCACGGTCGCATCACCTGCACTTGATGACGATGAGGACGTGTCTTCTTTTTGTGGCTGTACAGTTGAAGAACATCCTGGAAGATTTTCTTTTTCCAGCTCTTCAGTAGAGATTTGTTGTGGTTGGACGTAACCTCCTTCGGTCTTTAGCTTTCTGTAGCATTTAAGACGACAGAAATTACACACGATGTCATTAATGTTTACAGATCGACGTAACACTCGCGAGAAACTTTGCGCCTCGTTCGCGGATAATATTACTTTCCGTCGTTGTGCCACGCTTTTGTTATAACGGTCGCACACTGCACATTTGCGGTTGTCTGTACGCGGTGACATGTTGTTTATCGTATCGCACTTAATTCTTCACACACAGTTAACTACACAGAATCAAAACGAACACTAATATCTAATCGCACTGTTTCGGCAATTTATACACAGCATGGCATTTAGAGGTAAAACCCTCCCTCCCTCCTCCTTACAAACGCATGCGCACAAATTGCATATCCGTTTTAGTCAACCACGTATCGTGTAGAAAACTAGTGTTGCCTTAATTGTTGTGTTATTTCCTATTGTTGTGATATAAATAGTGTTATAATTTAATACCTAAACTGAAAAATTAAATTATTAGGTTTTATTTAAGTTTTAACCATTGTCACGTGCACGTCACCGGTGTCGGCCATTATTTATTAGACCAATCATGTACAAATGAGGTACGGCTTTCGAAAGAACGGGTGGGCCTTATCTGCGTCAGCGACTTCTTATTTGGCGATGACGATACTATGTATTTCGGAAACATATATCTCCCTGCAATTACGGTGCTTGGATTAAAAAATTCGCTGCCGATGTCATAGGTCGACATATAACAAGTTCTCGGTTCAAAGTACACTTGTCTGATCTTACTCCCTGACACATACTTACAGATCAGTGCCCACACACCCCTTTCGGATAGTCGGTCTACACTCGTTCGAAATAATGAATGTGGCTCTAAATGTCTCATTTTCTCAACTAATACGAGCTGTTGTCATGCGAATAGTTCACATCATACGGTTAAAACGCGTATGTATGCCACTGGTCTTAAAAGACCACGGACGTGATTTTTTTTCATTATGACGTAATGTTCCGACCACGCTGCGAAAAAAATATGTTATATGGGGGTGAAAGTAGACGCTACAAAAAAAAATTGAATGTGGTGCAACGAGGGGAAGTTACCCTTGGAAATATTTGAAAAATATACCGATGTGTTCTCGCCCTTAGTTCTTTCCCCAATTAATCGACAATTTTTTCTGAGACTCCTCTCCAATACTTGTTCAACATATATTTTTTCTAAAATTTTCGGTTGCTGCGTTTTGGCACAAAAAATTGATCCTTTGGTTTTCATCCCCCTCGCAACCCTGTGAAACGCGCCACCCTTTTGCGTTAATATTTTGCAAAATTGTTCCCTTCACTTATTACTAACTATATGCCGCATCTCAATGAAGATAGCGCCGGGGGCCGTTTCACCCTACTTATCCGGCTATGCCCTTTAGAATTATTTGGACTAGCTAGGAATGTATTTGTGATGTTATACAGGGTATTATTATACAGGCCCATATCGTTATTAAACTCATTTTCCAATACTTTTGAAAAATACGTGTCGCTACGTATTATAACTTTCCTTGACAAATATGGTTTATTTAACCACTCGCAATTTGGTTTTCGTAAAGGTTTGTCAACCATAAATGCTATTATTGAATTTCTTAATGGTTTATACAACAATCTGGATGAAAAAAAAAAAAACGTCAGGTATCTTTGTTGTTTTATGCCAAGCATTTGACCTCGTAAATCATAGAATTCTTCTAGAGAAACTACAAAAACATGATGTACGAGGAATACCTCATATGTGGTTTACTAGTTATCTGCAAAATCGGATGCAATATGTTGAAATCAGCAGTCATAAATCTAAAATATTATCTTCAACCATTGGGGTACCACAAGGGTCCATTTTAGGTCCTCTGCTATACATCATTTATGTAAATAATTTTTGTCTACCAAACTCCATTATGTATGCTGATGATACCACCATTCTTGTTAGTGAAAAAAATGTAGATTCACTTGTTAATAGGGCCAGTCTACAAGTTCAAGAAGCGCACACCTGGTTTACAAATGAGTTAATATTAAATAATAAAAAATCATCAGTTTTAAGATTTAACTTATCAAAAAATAAAACACTTGATCAGTTTCTTAATTAGAATAAATAGCGACACTCTTAGGCAAGAGAATAATATCAAATGTTTAGGTATCCACCTATCTGACAACTGTACTTGATCCTCCCATATAGATGCAACATGTACAAAAAATGCACCAGTATGTTATGTTATACATCAGTTACAAAAAGTGATTGACAGGTCTGTATTGTTAATGTATTATTTTGCTCATTTTCATTCAGTGATATTTTCCGGCATTATAGCATGGGGTGTTTCACATGAAAGTATACTGGTTTTCCGATTTCAAAAAAAAGCTATTAGGTCCATTGTAGGAGTAAGTAAAAGGACAAGTTGTAGAGAGATTTTTAAAGAACTTGGTGTACTACCTCTACCCTGTGTACTAATTTACTATTTTGCGCTAAGTCTGAACTAAGTAGTGTCAATACATTAAATAATAATCACTCCTACAATACTAGAAATAATTTGACCCTAGAAATACCCACACATAATTTAAGGAGTCCAAAGTATCTAACAATAATTGTTTACAGCAGACCGAGAAGCCCACGATGGAGATTGGAAATGCCCCAACCCCGATTGTGGCAACACAAACTTTGCTTGGAGAAGTCAGTGCAATAGATACAATGAAGATAATTAAGGAGTCCAAAGTATCTAGCGATAATTGTTTACAACAAGTTGCCTAATAGCTACAAAACGCTAAATAAAAATAAAGCAACTATAAAATGTTTACTGTTAGACAAATCTAGACACTAAAGAATATCTTGATGACAAGTTGTAATTACATTTTTCGTTCCTTCTTTTTTCTTAGACCTTATCTGTTACACTTTTTTTTTTTGCATATTATATCATACACATTTTTTCTTTTTAATATCAGATTAAACTTGTATTTTTATTATTGTTATTACGATAGTCTAATTTATTTAACTGTGTGTGTACCAATATGCATTGAGTTTTTATCTTTATTAAATCATATATACATATTACTTATCACCTGACATACCATATATACTTAATATGTATCAAAAAGATGGTCAATAAATATCTATTATTTTTATTATTATTATTATTATTATTATTTCTTGAGCACAAAGCTTGATATAAGATATCAAGCTACTCAGTCCAATATACAGCCACGTAGATAGAGTTCTCCGTTACCGCATACAGGAAGTTTTCAAGTTTTTCTTACATTCTTTACTCACTACATTTTTTTAAATCTTTCATTGAATTGCTTCGAACCATTTATAAAAGTAATTAAAACGTGAAGGTAAAATTGGCATAAAAATAAACCCATTATTGACAACAATGGAAATTTAATTTTACAAATTATTTTGAAAAAACATTTTCTTCATTTTTACAAGTGTCCCCAAATTTCAAGCTTGAAAGCTTGTAGGAAGTCTGAGGCCCATCTTTCCAGAAGTTGATGTGAAAAAATTGAACCTGGATATTGAAGAATGCCAACCTAAATACTCCTTGAAATCCTAACGTATCGCCTAGGAAATCTATGATTAACTAGATTTTTCACCCGAGGACACCAGGAATCCTAGTAAAATAACAATAATAAATTTATTGAAATCCTTCCCAGATAATGGTGCACTAAGCGCACTTCATGTAAATGTTCAGTTTTTGTCCACTAAATTGGGTTTGTTGTAATTATATCTCGGAAACACAATCACGACATAATATGCGTATTCGAGCATTGGCTTAATAAAAATAAGATCGTCACTGCAAATTTATCTGGTTACAATCTGGTTCCATTATTTTGTAGAGAACAAAGTTTCTTTAGTTCGAGTCTCAGCTGGGGCAGAGAGAAATGTCACAGGGAATGGTTGTTTTATTATTATCTAAGTGTACGTATCCTGGTTGAGTGGTGGAATAGCCATAGCTAATCTCCACCAGCAAATATAAATGGGATGTTTAGAAAAGACTCGAACTAAGCTGTTCCAGCCACCAATAATATAATAAAATTTTGTGTCTATTAAATGTCTTTTCTGCCATTTTGGCCTGAGCAATTTTTCTTAGAACACACTGTATACTGCGAACAAAAAAGTTTTTGGTCTCATTAACAACAGTAACCACTCAATCATAATAACTTCCCACTTGCGTGGCTGTTGTTGTTGATTTTGTCCACGTGATTAAATGATTCGCATTATTGACCAAGAACTGTCATTATGAGCCACTGAAGGCAAGGCCTTGTTGATACCTACCATTTCACTGTTATTTTCAAGGCACACCGCAACTTCTGCTCGTAGCTATTCAATGCTTGATTGTACGCTGGGTTACTTGTAAAAATAATAAAATCACAAAAATCTAGATAACCTGCTTTGGCGCCTAATGTGGGGCCATAATTCGGTGCCTCCAACGGTTTTGAATGCTAATATTCTCCTTCGCATTCTTTTTTGTAGAGAACAAGTGGTTAACGTGGGTGTTTATTGCAATATTCGCCAACAAGAAACTTAATTTTAAACCTGTCGATTTATGTATTTCAGTCATAATTGCCAGACAATTGTACAGATTTACAAATTGTAATAGGTCCACCATTCTGAATTTCCCAAATTGGACTTCAGATTTGTGATCAGCGATCCCAAAAACCTTCGAGTAATCATTTTCGTCTATATGGCAATTATATGGCATATTGTGTATGATAACAAATATGTCAATTAATTTATTTAAATTGGCCATTCATATTTTCCAATTATTGAACAAAAAATGAAACCAAACATTTCCGCCAAAAAATAAAAGGTGTTTTTCTCTAAATGCCTTTCTGAACTCTTTGCAATAAAAATGAAGTCAATTGATCCTGTACCTTCCATTTTAGAAGTAAAATGCTAAAATGACGCGACTAATAAGGTTCGTGACATTTGGCGTTTGGTTTATGTCTAAAGAAATAAACCAAAACTCAATACAACTTGGCATGGGATTAAATCCATATGATTTTAACAAATTTTTTGCTATTATAGCTGAAAAAATAATTACTACAGTAGCCAATACTAGATTTCAACCGAGTGTTGTTCGCTGTATGAATGATGTGACCACTTTCGAGTTTAGCCTTTTTATTTTTAAACATAAAGTTTGATAAAAAATGTTAAAACTGCCACAGTCTTTTGAAATCTACTTGTTGCAGATATATTATGCTTTTATAAGGTCATTAGTTTCAAGGTCATCTGAAGGTCATGTCGTGTTTTTTATAGTATCTAAGAGGTTCGCTTGAATAAGAGGTAGGTACTAAATTTATCGTGGTAATGGCAAGAGTCAAAGTTGTCTTTAAAAAACCCATAGTGTGACTCGAAATAAGATACCGTTGCCTAAGGAATCACTACTTCCACATCCAGATATTCCATTCGTCACTTAAAAAAAAATGTCTTGACTATATTTGCACTACACTAGTGTGTGGAAATTATTGGTCATAGAATTTTTATATGTGGGGCAGATGAGATATAAAAATTTGAGGCATTGATTTCTAGCATATGCACCAAAAATAAAGTTTCTGGGCTCTCATTAGCTTGCTTTACTTATTTTCCTTCAGCTCAAGAGTTACTTCAGGCAGGGGTGGAATTAAGTATTTATTTCCATGAATATGATAAATAAATGTTCCTAATTAAATTCTAATCATTCATAATTTTGTAACATTCACGTTAACAAATTACTTTTCCTTTTTATTGCATTTACATGCATACCTAACCACTGAATTATTTATAATTTAAAAAATATAAAAAATCTACAAGACAATATATGAAATTGAAAAACTCTTATCCAACTGAAAATTAAAAGAACATTTCTTTACGTGAATATAATAATAATAATAATAATAATAAAATTAGTTTATTTATCCAAAGATAATACAAAACAAATATAAATAACATAATACAAAAAGGAAGCACAGCTAAGGTCTATATAAAACAAAAACAACTCCTAGCTTAGATGGAATGTAGTGATCAGACTAAAATATAACTAAATATTAAAAATTGTATTTCTTTTTACTCCAGTTTATCGTAAAAAATGTAGATTAACACAAAATTGATTTTTGAAAATGTGTACATAAGTGCCTCTAAATTGTTCAAAAGATGCATAGAAGTTTTATGAGTGAAGTTTCTGAAAATTCTCCTAGCAATAGTTTCCACCATTTTCATATTAATACTGTCTAATATATTAACATGGAATAAACTATCTACGTTTTATTTTTAAAATTAATACTCAGAAGTAAAAAATATATATTTATAGAAATACATAAAGAGCCATACAATTGTTAACAATATAACACACTGAACGTGGGTAGAGTGTACATTTATTGTTAATGAAATAAAAAAAACATAGATCAACAAAAATATACTTAGATATCTCGATAACTAAATATTCAAAATAAAAGTTGTTACAATAGTTCTCATCAATAATGGTAAAGTAAATATATATTTTTATAATTCTTGCCAGTGTTATGGCAAAATAAACTAAGTTACAGAAGACAGTCTCGGATGCCTCGGAAAAACAAATTTTCATGTGTGTGTGTGAAAGAGCGGGTGCCTTTTTTTATGGTATCACATGTTATTATGAAAACTGATCTCCACAAAATTGGATAAATTCATCTTTTTCCATTTTTCTCCTTTTCAACTGACGTGCCTGCTGAGATAATTTTCGTTTCAGTTTTCTGACTTCTTCCCTAAATTTAGTTTTCCGTGGGGAAGAGGAAGTAAAAAATACTTTTCTGTCTGGGTCTGAGCAGATGTATCTGAAAATAAATAGTTTTTGTTGTAGGTATAATTGATCAAAGAAATATTACGACTCTCTCACTTTTTATTTCTAATATTTATTCACAAACTAAAATTTAAAAAAAGAATTTTTGTTATGATACACTGTGTACGTCCATGCAAAATAAATATAAACCACTTTAATTTTCCTTGCATAGCCCACTTTATTTCATTTTAATATGTACACAAGAAAAATAAAAAATGGTGGAATTAACACAACTCAACGTTGAAATAGTATCGAAGCCAGTTAAGGCATAGTTACAGATGATGTCCATAAACAAAGAAACATACAAACAAATGTACGGACCAGTACCTTTTTTTTCTTTTTCATGATGGGAAATTAAAAATAACTTTTTAAGATATTCATCATTCATTGCTTCACATATTTAAGAAAGAATTTCAAATCAAAACAAAATCATGAAATTCCAAATAACCCGCAGTATACATTTTTACGTCTTTAGAAAGGAAAATATAACATACTAAAAGGAGGAAATTAATGACTCATCACTTGAACTCGACTCTTTACGGTAGTAGTCACCAAATAGGAGGTAATAAGTTGTATGCCAGTTCTGCAATTATTCATATTTTAAATATGCTTTATCAAGGCTGCTAGAGCACAGTGCTATGATTTACATGCAACATGAGTAGTAATTTAAACTAAAAAAAATAGCAACCACATTTAAATTAGTTAATCGATCTTAACCTTACTAAAATATTTGTTTGTTTATACGTTTCTTACAACTTGGTTGTTTTAATAAAGTTAAATTGAACTACATCTATGCACTTAAACAAAATTTTAGCCATTTTATATCCCTACTAAACATTAAATAATAAATAAGGAAAATGAAGTACCTAATGAATTCCGAAACTTTTCTTAAATTACGAATGGTCTTATAAGTATTGTGTAAATATTTAATAGTTGATAATAGACTTGTAATTAATTTATGATAGTCTTACCTGAATCTATGAAAACTGATGGTATATATAGCGTTCATTTAATTTGTTTTTCAAAGGATTTGAAAACATTTCTACACCGAAATGCAAACTGCACACCCTGTAACTACTGCACATATACGAGTGGGGGATAAATTTATTATATTTCCACGTCCATAATTCCTTGTCCAAGCTAAACATCTAATATAAAAATATAAATATAATTACGCTTTTATTTATTTTATTAATTTCTTTTTACCTCTCATGATCCTTGGGGAACCTGAATAACATGATATTCATTAATTTAGAAAAGAGTCACCCAACTAGAAAACTATTATAAACGTATAAAAGCAATCTTACACAGAAAAATGTTATGAAAAAATATTGAAATTATGAAATGTCACAGAGCCTAATCACGACGTTCGACGTTCAAGCAAATACTGATTGATATGATGCGCAGATCATTTCTAAATCGGTACCTGCCCAGAGTGGAGGAGAGAAAGACAGAAAATTAAGCCATGAAACGTCATCAGTGAAAACTATGTGTCTTATTCATAGGATATCTGTACACTGTGCCGGATCTAGTGTTTTTTCTAGTGAAGCGAATAGCTAATTTTGCGCCCCTATTTTATCCAAAAATTAATTGTAATGAAAACAATTTAAATAAATTTGCACTTAAATAGAATAAATAAAAACAAGCAAATTAGTAATAATATCTGTATTTTGTATTTACGGTTGTTGAGGAAAATACTATCGACGCATAAACATATTAAAATACGATCATATAAAATTAATAACTACTTAGTCGGGGCAAACTAACATAATTTTAATCAGAATACGGAAAAATAGAAACCAGAACTAGCCCAACGGGAAATGGTTGGGGGGGTTACTAACATGAAAAAAAATAAATAAATGCAGTTACTGACCTTGGGGACTAACTTAACGGGGGGGGGGGTGTAAAGTGAAAAAAATTCAAAGTCAATAGTTTGGATGCGTATTACGAGAAAATTTGACGTCGGAGATAAAAATGTTCAACAGCAAAGTTGTAGGTAATAAAAAGATCTTTCATTTTTGTTAAGGGTACTTTTCATCATAACCTCAAAATTATCGAGAAATTTAAAAATATTCCAAAAAATAATAAAATTTTCGTTTTTATATTATAACTTTTATAAAAATTAATGAATTGTTATGAAACTTGGTGAAAAGATACCTTTATATATTATAAATAACCAAAAAAATTTTCAAAAGAAAATAATGGAAAATTTTTGATTTTGAATTTTTTCAAAAAAAAACAGTCCTTTTTTCAGACGAAAATTGTATGGTGGAAAATCATTGTAAATAGATTTTTCAAAGCTCATTTTGTTTGTTTTTTCGTCTACTTTTTGATAAATCAGAGACACAATATAGCTTCTATTTAAGAATATGCTAAAAAATGCAAAAAACGAAAAAAGTCAATTTTGAAAAAAAAAATTTTCAGTAATTGTTGATAATTTTGTTTAAATTTCAAAAAATGTTAAAATTAATGTCACCAATCGATTCTACGTGAAAAAATATTTAAGAAACTGTATTTTGTTATTAAAAATTACTCCAATATTTAGGGGTGGTAAAGGGTGGCTTCTGGAGGGTGAATAAATTAATGATCGTTCTCATGCAATTTTCGGCTAAAATTGACGTTAAACAAAAAATTAGTAACCAATAAAAGTTGTAGATTTTGAAAAATTCTTCAAGTTTTGTAGAGGTCATTTTTACCGTAACCTCAAAATTAAAAAAAAAATGCAACAAATGTATTTTTTTACATTTTTTACTTTTTTAAACTTTCTTATTATTTCTTTTCTTCTTATTTTTGTGTACTTAGTAGACAAAATGTGTGGTTGAATAAAAGTATTATAGTTGTAACTTTAATTTGGAAAAAATGTTCAAGATTTTGAGGAAACTCATAGGAAGTTCATGAGGAAAATATGTATTTATTTTGTTAAAATATGATCAAAACTTAAGAAAAAGAACTTTTTATTATAAAAAAAATGATTAAATCTTAAAAATACACATTGCAAACTACACTAATCTTTTTCTTTTATTTACATGAATCAGTTCTTCTTCTTCACCCTCCGATTCTTCGCTAAACTGCGAATCTTCACACTCCATCTCTTCTTCAAAATCATCTTCGACTTCCTCATTGTTTATATTATTTTGAGGACTTATTCATTAAAATTATATTAAAATTGTTATATTAATAATATAAATATTTAATTTTTTTTCATTGCTATGTATTTAAGTACGTAATGTATCGTTGCATTAACTAAAATTATAAAATTTTAAAACTTTATTGTTATCGTTTAAATTAAACCGATAAACAAGAAGAATATACAATATCGGAGCAAATTTTGAAAATAATTCAATTTGACTTACATTTTTAAAATTTCCAGGTGAAAAAGTTTTACAAATGATGTTATTCAGATGGATGATACTTTCTAACTGAGAACGCACGTGCTGGGACAGCTGCGTAGCAATGGTATGGCGGAAAATAAAAGCCTCGTGTATAACAAATACCCATAGAGCCTATATGATTGAGAGATGGGTGTACTGTCTGTAGTTCTGATCATGCGCGTTAATCTTTCCGTATATTTTTTCTAATTTTTAAAGTTTTCTAATATCATTACTATAATACTTTTATTCAACCACACATTTTGTCTACTAAGTACACAAAAATAAGAAGAGAAGAAATAATAAGAAAGTTTAAAAAAGTAAAAAATGTAAAAAAATACATTTGTTGCATTTTTTTTTTTAAATTTTGAGGTTATGGTAAAAATGACCTCTACAAAACTTGAAGAATTTTTCAAAATCTACAACTTTTATTGATTACTAATTTTTTGTTTAACGTCAATTTTAGCCGAAAATTGCATGAGAACGATCATTACTTTATTCAACCTCCAGAAGCAACCCTTTACCACCCCTAAATATTGGAGTAATTTTTAACAAAATACAGTGTCTTAAATATTTTTTCACGTAGAATCGATTGGTGAAATTAATTTTAACATTTTTTTGAAATTTAAACAAAATTATCAACAATTACTGAAATTTTTTTTTTTCAAAATTGACTTTTTTCGTTTTTTGCATTTTTTAGCATATTCTTAAATAGAAGCTATATTGTGTCTCTGATTTATCAAAAAGTAGACGAAAAAACAAACAAAATGAGCTTTGAAAAATCTATTTACGATGATTTTCCACCATACAATTTTCGTCTGAAAAAAGGACTTTTTTTTTTGAAAAAATTCAAAATCAAAAATTTTCCATTATTTTCTTTTGAAAATTTTTTTGGTTATTTATAATATATAAAGGTATCTTTTCACCAAGTTTCATAACAATTCATTAATTTTTATAAAAGTTATAATATAAAAACCAAAATTTTATTATTTTTTGGAAAATTTTTAAATTTCTCGATAATTTTGAGGTTATGATGAAAAGTACCCTTAACAAAAATGAAAGATCTTTTTATTACCTACAACTTTGCTGTTGAACATTTTTATCTCCGACGTCAAATTTTCTCGTAGTACGCATCCAAACTATTGACTTTGAATTTTTTCACTTTACCGCCCCCCCTTAAGTTAGTCCCCAAGGTCAGTAACTGCATTTATTTTTTTTTTCATGTTAGTAACCCCCCCAACCATTTCCCGTTGGGCTAGTTCTGGTTTCTATTTTTCCGTGCTCAAATTTAGTTTGCCCCGACTAACTACACTATAAAAAATATCAAATCAAGTAATAAAGTACTAGAAATATAAACCAACATAAATAATACAAATATGAGATTGTTTAAATACTAAACGCCCGTACATTTTTTTAAAATGTACTGTAACAACTAACGTCTTAAATCAAAATAAAGTAACAACTAGTATTTTAAAAATATTAAATTTAAACATTAACTATACTGAAGAAACTAGTACAATACGAAATATCAAAAATTACAGAGCAACTTTTTGAACTTTCCGTTTTGCAAATTCATCAATTGCGTTATTAAAGCTTAATTTTTGAACTATGTTATATTCAATAGATAAAATTCCCAAATCAGTTAACCCTTGCTGTGCCATTGGTGGACGAAGAAAATTTTTAATGAATATTAGTTTAGAGAATGATCGTTGTCCGCTTACAACTGAACCAGGTAGGGTTAACAGGATCCGTAAACTTATTGATACATTTGGGAAATTATCTTTTAGGTTGTTTTTTTAATAAAATTTAAAATATCCAAAGGTGAACTATTGGTTTTTACTAAATTTCTTAACACAAGAACTTCACGTTTAAAAATGAATTATTATTTGTTTGCTTATAATTGTATTGAAACATTCTTTATAGGATTTTGCAAACAGCAGAAAAAATAACTATCTATAACTAAAAGAAAAACTTTGTGTAGAAATATTAATGAAATCTTCACTATGCAAATCAAAAGGATGTATATCATCAGTTAGAAATGTATGTAAATCCTAACAATATTTTAATGTCGTGCTGTTATCTGTTTCTTTAAGAGAAGAAATGTATAAAAAACCAAAAGTTTACTACTGGTATTTAATTGCGAAAATCTCTCTTTAACAGAATTTATACATACATCTAGTATAAAATTAAAAAATTCGACTTCAAAATTTTTTTGGGCGTTTGTATCACAATCAATCATTCCTTTATTGTATTTTCGATGTACAAATTTAATTTAGATATTATGTATATCGGATAGTTGGTTAGATTATGAATGAATAATATTAATATCAAGAATTATTACTGTTTTGATTTGAGGAAATAATTCACAATATCAATATGATAGATCATTAATCTTTTTAAAGATATTTTTACGTGAGAGCCCTTTTATATATTTTATAGTATAAAACAAAAGAAAGAGATGTTGCATATAAGAAATTCAGGAAATGTAATAATAATGAAAAACAAAATTTATGGGAAATTTTTAAGCAAAAAAGGAATGAAGTGGTTAACACATTGAAATTAAAAAGGACTCAATATTATGAACAAAAAATTGATGCCTACAATAATAACCCTAAATTAATGTGGAAAACCTTAAAATCCTTAATTAAACCAAAAAGTTATAAAGTTTGTGAAAATAATATACGTTTTGAAATAAATAATTCCGTTTCTGTACTTTATAATAATGAGGAAATTGCTGAAGGTTTTAATAACTTTTTTATAGCTAGTGTTGTTCAAATAATTGATTGACTCCATCCCTAATGCAAATCAGTGGTCATCAAGCAATTATGAAACTACTGAATCTGAATTTAGTGAGTTCTCACTACTAACTTTAAGTCAATTAAAATCATTTGTATTAACTTTAGACAATAAGTCTAGCACAAACTTGGTGTTAAATTCAAGAACTTTAAAAAGTATTTTTCAAGTTATAGGACATGTTATTTTACATTTTGTTAATATTAGTTTATCAAAAGGTAAATTTCCTGAAGCACTGAAAACCAGCACAGTTGTTCCTATTCCAAAAATAGAAAACTCAAATGAAGCATTTGACTTTAGACCGATTAATACTTTACCACCTCTCGAAAAAATATTGGAATTAACCGTTTATCATCAATTATCAGCCTATTTTAATAATAATCTGCTCGTAGATAACCAATCTGGTTTTAGAGCCAATCATTCATGCGAAACTGCACTTCAATTGACGATTGCACACTGGAATGATGAAATTAATGACGATAAATATGTGGTGGCAGTATTCTTGGATTTTAAAAGAGTGTTTGAAACAATTGATAGAAATATTTTGATCAGTAAACTTAAATATTACGGCATAAGGGGAACTGTGTTAGAATGGTGTAAAAGTTACTTGTCTAATAGGTTACAATGTACAAAAGTCAACAATAAGATATCAAGTACAATGCCAATTAATGTTGGTGTACCCCAAGGCAGTGTACTTGGACCACTTCTGTTTATTATATATCTTAATGATTTAAGCCTCGCTATTAATTGTGACTTCATTAACTTGTTTGCTGATGACACTTTGATTGCAGTTACACATAGTGATGTTAACATTGCCATTGATAAAATTAATATCGAATTAAATAAACTGTCAGGATATCTAAACACTAATAAATTAAAATTAAATATAAATAAAACCAAAGCAATGATTTGTACTAAAAAATATAATTACTCTGAATTAAATATAAATAATGTTAATATAGTTTTTGGTAACAACAAATTAGAATTGGTAACAGAAATCAAATATTTAGGCTTCATGATTAGCAACGATATAAGTTTAAAAACACATGTTATGCATATACAAAAGAAAATATCGAAACAATTGTTTTTCTTATCCAGAATTTCTATATATCTAACGATAGCAACAAGTATAACAGTTTTTAAAACAATAATACAACCTCACTTTGATTATTGTGCGAGTATCTTAAATTTTCTTGATAACAACAGCATTGCTGTATTACAGAAACTGCAGAACAGAGGAATGCGAATTATATTACGATGCAACAGACTTACACCTAGTAGATCAATGTTAAATGTATTAGACTGGTTAAGTGTGAAACAACGTTTAAAATATTTTACATCAATTTTTATATATAAGATTTTAAATGGTTTACTCCCTTCTTATTTCAACAAATATATTACTTTTAATAATCAAGTACATAACCACTCAACTAGATTAAATAGTCATCTACACATTGGAAGGTGTTCAGTATTCACTAACCAAGCCGTATGAGCAATTTCCACCCCTCTCCCAGAGGGTGGTGACTTCCCCACTACAACGTAGTGGGCGTGACATTTTATCATAGTATGTTCTTAGATTCAGTATTATCTTATCATTCATTTTTGTACAGTTGTAAGCATCAGACCTAATATTGTTAAGTGTTCAATAAAAGCGTGTAAAATCAGCGTCCAGCATTTTGAATTCAAACTAGCCTAGTTCCAGCAAATAAAAAAAAGCATTGCAATATCGTCCCTTGATCGTTAGGAACCAGACGATTGCATACAACAAAACATTGGTCCTTCGAGCCGGATATTAGGCTACAAAGAAGAAAATCAAGTGCAAGGGTCTCCACCAACCAAAGCGAAATCCACGTGGCGCAGTACACCGTCAAGCAACACCAGGTCATAAGGTCAGTCTATTCCATTTTTTCCAATCCTTCCTAAAACCTACAAAATGGCGAAATTAGAAACTTTAATCAAGTCCAGAACTTCCATTAAAGCACGATTAACGCGATCTGAAACATATGTACATGCATTTGATCAAACAAAAGATAATATTCACGAATTAAAAACGCGAAAACAAATGGTACAGTCAGCATTTAATGATTATAACAACATTCAAGATGAAATAGAACTTTTAGCTACTGGCACAACCATGGAAAAACAGACGGAAGATCGCGAAAAAATCGAATTACAATATTGCAATATTTTAGGTAACATAGATAAACTCATTCACGAATCCCCCGTACTAAATATAGGTCCAAGCTCTAACAATAATAGAAATAATGTATCAAACAACAAATATAATTCAGTTAATCTGCCCCCGCTTAATTTGAAATCATTCGGTGGTTCCTATAAAGAGTGGTTGTCATTTTATAATTCCTTCACATCAATGATAGAAGACAATAACACACATTTAACTGATTGCCAACGCTTGCAGTATTTAAAATCATACGTAAAAGACGAAGCATTTCGTGCTATTGAACCGCTAGAAATTTCGGATGAGAATTACAGGGCTACTTGGGATATCTTGGAGGATAGATTTAAAAATACTCGATTAATTGTTAAGGATCACATTTTAGCCATATTGAAGTCTCCAAATTTACAAAAAACCTCTCACATCGCACTTCGCGATCTTTTAAATACAATAAGCTCAAATGTAGCAGCTTTAAAAAAATTAGGAGTACCTATAGACACGTATCATGCGCTAATTGTACCAATTATTGAAGAAAAGCTGGATTATAATACTAATAAGGATTGGCAGGGCACATTAACCAAAGAAATCGCAGACTATGGCACCCTTAAAGATTTTTTAGAAAAAAAGTGCCAAGTATTAGAGTCCTTAAGTTCTACTACAAATCATAATCCACATCAACAATATAAATCACATTCAAATAAAACACATCAACGAACTGCAACTCATATCTCCACACGCAGATTTCTCGGTTGCGTATTTTGTAATAAAACATCACATAGCATTCATCAATGCATAAATTTTGTTAAATTACCCATAGCGGAGCGTATATCCAAAATCGAACAATTAAAATTATGTTCAAACTGCCTCCGTAATAATCATGTAATTTCAAATTGTTTTTCAAAACATGCGTGTAGCGAGTGCAATCAAAAACACCACACGCTAATTCATCAAAACGAGCAAAATGTTAATAATAATGTATCGAACAATCTTAATAACACTGAAGTTACTTTGTTATCTGACGTAAAATCTAATCAAATCTCGATTTTACCTACAGCTATTGTCTTAATTAAGGATGCATATAACAATATGCATACATGTAGAGCGCTTTTAGATTCTGGCTCTATGTCAAATTATATAACAGCCATGTGTAAAAAACTAAATATTAAGCAAGATCCTGTTCACGTAACTATTGGTGGCATAGGACAACTAAAAACTAATATTAAACATTCAGCGCTAATTTCAATTAAATCAAAACATAGCAATTATTCTGCTAATCTTAAATGCTTAGTAATTGAAAACATAACCCAAAATTTGCCGATAGTAACAATAAATAAAAAATACTTTGAAATTCCAGGTAATATTCAATTAGCAGATCCTAAGTTTAATTTGTCTACTCCTATAGACCTACTTATAGGAACAGATTTATTTTGGGATTTATTAGGGGGCAATAAAATTATAAAGGGCTCATCTATCTTTCAAGAAACTCGTTTAGGCTATATTGTCGGAAATCCCTATTCAAATGATATTTACACAAACAATAAAATGCAAATAGTGTCTATGCACACCGGCATACTTGAACAGCAATTAGAGAAATTCTGGAAATTAGAAGAATGTAATAACATTTGTGACACATCCGGCCTCTCTTCGGAATATTTACAATGCGAATCCTATTATAATAAGACGACTAGACGTAATAAAAACGGTCAGTTTATTATTAAATTACCATTTAAACAGGACCCACCTAACTTGGGCGACTCACGCAGTATAGCTTTGAAACAATTTTATAATCTAGAGAGAAATTTAACTAAGAAACCGGAATTAAAAAATGATTACATTAAATTTATGCAAGAATATGAATCATTAAATCATATGGAAGAAGTTCCCTTTAATGAAAAAGAAAATATCAAAGCATCGTATCTTCCCCATCATGCGGTAATAAAAGATTCTATATCCACTAAGCTACGAGTGGTGTTCAATGCCTCTTTGAAAACAACGAACGGTTTAAGTCTCAATGAGAATTTATTGTCAGGTCCTGTTATTCAGCAAGACTTATTTTCAATTTTAACGCGTTTTCGTACTCATAAATACGTTTTAAGTGGAGACATTGCAAAAATGTATAGAATGATTCAAATGAGTCCTGATCATACTGATTACCATAGAATTTTTTGGAGGGAGAATCCCCACTGTAAATTAAAAACATTTAGATTAAAAACGTTAACGTACGGTACTAAGCCTGCCAGCTTCATCGCAACTAGATGTTTAAAAGAACTAGCTATACAAAATGAAGATCAATGTCCATTCGCCAGTAAAATTTTGCTCCGCGACATATATGTCGACGATTTACTTACAGGCCATGACTCACTGGAAGAACTTCTAAGTACAAGGCAGAAATTAATTTCAATTTTGGGTCAAGGTGGATTTGTATTGCGCAAATGGGCATCAAATCACCCTAGTTTATTGCCGAATTCATCCTCAAACAATTCGAATCTTGACATACGTTTAGATAAGGACGATTATACGAAAACCCTAGGACTTTTATGGAATCCCACCTCAGATTTATTGAAATACGAAGTAAAACAACAAACCGCACAGGGAGAAATTACAAAACGGGGTATATTATCAATAACAGCGCAAATCTTTGATCCCCTCGGGCTTCTTGGTCCAATTATAAATTCTGGTACATTTCAAACATTTGTAGCGAATCGCATTTCGGAAATTCAATCTTTATCGTCTGTTAATGATTGGCGTCACGTCGCAGGCGATGATAATCCCGCGGATTTACTAAGTAGGGGTACGTCACCATATCTCATTCAAAATAATAACTTGTGGTGGTACGGTCCTGAATGGCTATTATGTAATTCCAATGAGTGGCCTACAAATGCTCAAGACTTAAGTGCTATTGATCTGCCAGAAAAGAAAAAGGTAACTTTAGTCGTTAACACATTAAATAGCTCTGAATTTTCTATTCTTACAAAATTCTCCACATATACAAAAACTCAACGAGTTATGGCATGGATCTTAAGGTTTATAAAAAATTGTAAGAATCCAAGAAATCAACAATTAAGTAATTTATTAACGGTAAATGAACTTGTTAATTTTACGAAAACTCTTGTTCGACTTGTGCAAGAAAGAGAGTTTGCATCCGAATTAGTTTCGCTTACACAAAATAAACCAGTAAATAAAAAATCCTCATTATTATTACTGGATCCCTTTTACGACATTCACGATCGTCTGATACGCATAGGTGGCAGACTGAAAAATTAATCGTTATGCTATGACACTAAGCATCCCGTGTTGTTACCCAAAAACAATCACATTACTAAACTTTTAATTATACACGAACATTTGTTAGGGCTTCACGCCGGTCTCCAAGGTACTTTAGCAGCCCTGCGTCAAAAATTTTGGATAATTTCTGGCCGCAGTAGCGTTCGCAATCAAATACATAAATGTGTTAAATGTTTTCGAATTAAGCCGACGAATGTATTACCTAAAATGGGCAATTTACCTAACTCTAGAACTGAATGTACTAGGCCATTTGCAATTACTGGCGTAGATTACGCTGGGCCTATTCTAATCAAGGAATCACGAGGTCGGGGTAAACGTAACGTAAAGGCTTACATAGCGATTTTCGTATGTTTTTCCACCAAGGCAGTGCATCTAGAATTGGTTGGCGATCTGACGTCAGAGTCATTTTTGAACGCCTTGAAAAGATTTGTTTCTAGACGCGGACATGTATCGCATTTGTACTCAGATAATGGCTCTAATTTCCGCGGTGCAAATCGGGAATTGAATGAATTAAATACATTTTTAGAATCAGAAAAATTTAGTAAAGTAATTACTGACTTAACTAGTAACGGCATAACGTGGCATCATATACCACCTAGATCACCACATATGGGCGGTTTATGGGAAATTAATGTAAAATCTGTTAAATTTCATTTGAAACGAATTATAGGCCAATCGTATCTCACGTATGAAGAAATGTATACTCTTTTAACGAGAATAGAAGCCATTCTCAATTCCCGTCCTATTACCCCCCTAAGTTCCGATCCTAATGACCTCGATGCTTTAACACCAGGCCACTTTTTAATCGGCCAACCTTTAACCGCTATATCAGAGGTTGATATAACACAAGTACCCGAAAATCGACTAAGAAGGTGGCAGAGAGTCGAGCAAATTCGGCAACATTTTTGGCAACGCTGGAAAAACGAATACCTGACTCAACTTCAACAGCGACCAAAAAATCAATCCAAGGGCTCAACTGAACTTAGCGTCGGAGATTTGGTCGTCGTCGTCGAGGACAACACTCCACCACAGTTTTGGCGTCTAGGACGCATAAGCAAGGTTCACCCAGGAACTGATGGTATAGTGCGCGTAGTAACGATAAAAACTGCAAGTGGTGACGTGCAGAGAACAGTTCGGAAAGTGTGCGCGCTTCCGAAATTTAATTAACCCATAGACTGTTTTGATTGTATTGTCTTATCATTTCTTTTTAATTGATTTACGTGTATTACCTATTTATGTCACATACATATATACATACATTTGTATATATATTGTTAATTACCTTAATTTTTTGTAGTTAGGTAAAACTTTTCATACATTTCATATGAAATATGAAATGTATGTATATTTTTTGTTTCCCTTTTTTTTGAAGCCGATGTCTTCAAAGGGGGGAGTATGTTCAGTATTCACTAACCAAGCCGTATGAGCAATTTCCACCCCTCTCCCAGAGGGTGGTGACTTCCCCACTACAACGTAGTGGGCGTGACATTTTATCATAGTATGTTCTTAGATTCAGTATTATCTTATCATTCATTTTTGTACAGTTGTAAGCATCAGACCTAATATTGTTAAGTGTTCAATAAAAGCGTGTAAAATCAGCGTCCAGCATTTTGAATTCAAACTAGCCTAGTTCCAGCAAATAAAAAAAAGCATTGCAATATCGTCCCTTGATCGTTAGGAACCAGACGATTGCATACAACAAAACAGAAGGAAAAAAGTGTACCAGACATATGCACACATTGTTTTCTGATGGTTGTCGGGAATATAATATGTTACCAAATAAAATCAAAGAAAGTACCAACTTGATTGCATTTAAACAAGGATTATTAGAACATATTAAAAGTTTATAACATGGCACCCATGCACATTATTATTTTTACTATTTTAATCTTTTTCATACTTTTTACTACTTTTTAGTGCTTTTAAATGTAAGATTGCTGTTATAAATTATTATATTACGTGGAATGTGTCGAAAACATGTATTAGGTTGTCCTATTTCAAATAAAGATTATTATTTATTATATTATTTATATTTTACATTGAACTTTTTTAATTTTTCGTTTTTCTGCTGGCCTTAGATTTGCGCCCTCCTGAATCTGGCGCTGAAGCGGCCGCTTCATCGCGTCGCGCTGGATCCGCCACTGTCTTTACAGCCGGCTCTCCATCTATAACAATATGTCTACCTAATAAAAAAGTTTCATGGTACTATACTGCGTAGTCCAGATATTATAATACTCTGAATGTAATGTTATTGAATGGACCACCTCAATTGACCTTCAGCGTATTTGTGAATTAAAAATCTCATCTACAAAGTTGTAACACTATTGCAATATAGTTGAAAACACCTATATTTACAAATTTTCATTGTACATATTACGAAAATTACAATGCGCTGTTTAATGATGCATTACGTAGGTACCTGCACGCGTTATTTTCCTCTAATAACCCGCAATCTCGCGTTTGTTGTTTGAAACACGTGTCCCGTGTCAACTGACATTGCTAATACGACGAGACACATTTGGCATTGAGATACTGTTTTGTTATTAGTTACATAAACAAAGTCATGTAAACAAATTAAAAGGATCACTTGCGAATTTAATTATCTAATCATGTCCGTAATTTTACTTAATAATCTCCGCTCATTGAGTTTGCAACTGTTCAATTATTGAAACTGAATTAGAGGTTGGTAGAAATCTGTTTCCGTTCGATTATTCGTTTTAATGTTTTGGAAGAAATCGAGGAGTTGGGTTCATATTGCCGTACGCATCATTAAAATGTTATATATAAGGAGTTTGGGTAATAAAACACATAATTTCTTGACATGGAGATCTGCCTATTGAACACTTTTGAGTTGTACGGCACGTTGGAAAAGTAAGCCAATACAGTAAAATAATAGAACATTAGTTTTACATAACAAAAACTAATACAGAGGTTCGTAGAAAGGCGGGACATGAAATTCAGTCTTGACAATATAGGTATACCTATATACATGGCACTTGAAAAAATTATACAATGAAAATTCTCTGTTATTGATCTTTGATATGTTCGACACTGAACGGACCTTGTAAACTAATCGACCAAATAACGGATGTTGATATGTCCACATACTTTTATGAGATGGCGCAATAAATATTGTTTTTTAAAGTAATTACGTTTTCAGTATTATTATACAGGGTGAGTCAAAAGTAATGGTACAACACTGTACAGAATAGGAGTCAAAATATCAAATTTAGCCAATAACGCCCTCATTGATTGATTTACCAGCGTAAGGTGGGCATTGCTGCCGATTCCTGGCATCCATGGAGGTTCGTTCCAACACGCAGCTTGGTCTTCCGTCGAACACGCCCAACGGACGGCCAAACAGCGTGCCAGAATCAAATCTCGGATGTTTTATATACCGTCGGACTAGCTGCATACGCCGGGTTGAACATTGGACATGCTTGTTGTCAGCAGCGAGAGCCGCATGACGCATGGGGTGGGAATACAGGATGGGAAGTATAGGTGTTTGTGAGATGCTTCTTTTAAGCTTCCATTCTTCTATTAAGTTTCCATCTGTAATCATCGACTGGGGTGTGCGGATGTTTGCGAGATGCTTATTTTTAGTTTCCATGCTTCTTTTAAGTTTCCATCTATCGTCAGCTCCTTATTTTTCTTCTAACTTTTCTGTTTCTTAATCTGGCAGATTCTAGTATTAATTCTTTTTATTTTTATTTATAGCCGTTCCACAGGTAAATATCCGTTTACGGTGGAGTTGCTGGAAAGTGCCCTATCTCGCGGTAACAATATTTTGGGCGTTATGAGAGAAAAGGTCCGAAGGAATAGTTTGCTCAACCTGTAGGTATCTCATTTCTTTGAAACAATCGGTTTCAGTTTACAGTAATCATTTTCAGTTGCCGTCTTCCAATTCTGGGTATTTTCTATTTCATCACCCAATTTTTTTTCTGTTGTGTAATAAACTGTCCTGTGACAAGGATTAATAAACCAATAAATATCTTTTCAATTTTAATTTCTAATTTTTCAATTTAAATAAGGAAATAGATTTCATTAATGAGCTAAACTAAATTAAAATAAAGTAAACAAACTTATCTGTTTCATTCACATCTGGCTGGCTGTTGCTTATTTTATATCACTCACTTGAAGAAGGAACTGAAGCCAGGTATAGATTTTACGGTCAAGCAGTATACTTTGTCGGGTTGTCTATATACACTATTTTGTGTTGCTTTATTCAACCAATATAATTTAATCAAATATCAGCTATATTAAATAGCCAGACTAGTGCTAATTTATATCAATCAATGCAGAATTGTTTACGCTATAATTCAATATAATTTCGACGTTTTGTTGCCGCTTTATCCGGAATTATCTCGAGATCTTGTAGGAGCCACGAAACACGCGTCTGTCATTGAATTCGACAAACTTTGAACTTCAGCCAATAACGCCTTAATGAAATATTTTAACTATGAATAATTTCATTCAAAATGGTAAACATTGTATCACAAATAATAAGAACTGGAACAATAATAAGAACAACTTTAAAATTCATAATACCCACTACAATAAATGTTCAATATGACCACCATTAACCTCAATAATTTTTTTTAAACGTTTATTTAGAGACTGTCTAACTTCAAGTAACGATTCTCTGTTAACCCTAACAGTTTCTACAGCTTCATAAATATTTCTCCATAATTCATCCCTGGTATTTATGTTATCATTGTATAATAAATACCTACAGTAGCCACAAAAGTAAAAATCTAAAGAATTGAGGTCAGGACTTCGAGGTGGCCAAGGAAATTCGACCGATCCAGTGATGTGGATAGTGCATATTTAAATGATTCCGTACTTCTACCGAATAATGTAATGGGGCCCCATCCTGCATGTACCACATATTGTTTCTTAAAATCGGAACATCACATTAGATTTCAGGAAGAATATTGTCTGAAAAGTTCAGACTGGATTCTCCATTTAAATTTAGTGGAAACTCAATCGGCCTAGAACGCAGTTTCCAATGATAGCACACCACACATTTATTTTAAATTCGTGCTGGAATTGGATAAATGGGAATTCTCAAGTTCCCACGAATGACTATTTCTCCCATTACATACCCCACGCTTGGCAAAAGCGTCCTCATCCGTAAGCAATATTCATTTCATAAACATAGGGTCATCATTTTGTTTGTTATGCAAAAATAATGAACACTCGAACACTGCGACCTTTCCGGAAGATCACGAAATAACAAATTTTGCACTGAAGTAAAGTGGTTTAAGTTTTTCTTTCTTTAATAAATCTATGAATTGATGACTGACTTAAATCAGTTGCTGCCGATAACCGCCGCGTACTTGCGGATTTTCTGCCACACGATCTAAAAAGTTTTCTTCTTGATCCACACATATTCTTTTTGGAGGACCAGCAATATCACGTTTTGGGTGGAATGCACCTGTTTCTCCCAAACGATCAGAAAGGTTTTTAAATAACCTATGAGCAGGCTGCCTTCTGTTTTGATACAGTTCTAACCTTTGAGTTGCAGCACGACCACAAAAATTTAATTCCCAGTAAATACAGATCATGTCTCTCATTTAAGAAGTCGAAAAAAAAGTATGGCGAGGCATTTTTTATAAAACGATATTAAAAACAAATAAAAAACACAACAATTAATTAAATAAAACTCTCCGCAAAAACCAATTATTGTTTGAAGGATTGATTGTTTGACATTTTGTTTTTATGCCTACTTCATAAATATCCTTTTTTATTTACTGTCATAATGCTGTGTCACAACGCCTACTTTTAAAAATTATTATTTGAAAAGGCTATTAAAAAAATTGCTTGTAACTGCTCATTTGCACTTATCTCAAAACCTTCATACTTAGTGACTTGAAACAAGTATACCTTTTTTATTAAGAAATGATAAAGGAATAGAAAGTTGATGAGAAATCTGTGGTAAAGGTGCGGGTGAAAAAGTTACTGCCCTTTTAACACATTAAACATAGCGTGCATAATTCCCTCTAGTAACTAGACGAAAGTTGAAGGTGTGTTATGATTTCCCACAACAAATAACCCCCACCCACCAATTTTCATAATAAAATATTAAAAAATCATTAAATTACAGAGGAAAATAAAATAATTAGTTTTAACTCTAACATCCTTTTCACCTAACAACATTTCATTAAACCATTTTGGCTAAATCTTAATATTTTGATTATTACTATCTACAGTTGTTAAGTGTTGTATCATTACCTATGAATCACCCTGTATATAGAGTGTGTCCCGAAAAGTACTGCTCGGAGGAAAATGATAGACAGGACGCGGCATTTGATAAACAAAAAAGCTATATTGCTAGGGTCTGAAATGTTTTGTTTTTTTTTGGTAGGCCCCTAAAAATTTTTTTTCATGATCCTTCATAATTTTTCTTCATTAATTCAGAATTGCGTTATAGTTCTCAAGATATTCGGTCAAAGTTAATGTATGCCTCTGATTTAAGGTTATAACATCAACGTCAACAAGTTATTTTGTTTAGAAGAAAATTCAAGACTATCACTTGAGCACGGTATCTTTCATACCTTCACTCATAGAGTAAAGGAGATACCACATTGAATATTCTCCACTTGATAGAGTTTTACAGCCATGAGGAAGGCAAAATATGACATAAAAATACCGAAACAAGTTGCATTCTGATGCATCAAAACTTAAAATTAAGAAAGCAGTAATTAATTCTGTAAAACATTATTGTCTGTATGTTGACCGAATAGTTTAAGAAAAAATATTCAATTTTTGAGGAACGAGGGAAAAAATGCAGTGCATTATGATTGCGATTACGGAGTCCTGAGTTCGAGTACTGGCCAGGGTATGGATTTTAGTGCCATTCTTAATGTGTTCCCGAGTCGGTGGTACAGGATTAGATCGTTGTTGAGTGACGCAACTTGTATAATCACTGTTATCTTTCCTGAGTTCGAGTCTCAGCTACCGCAGATGGCAATATCGTGGGGAATAGTTGTCTCATTAATATTTATGTGTACGTGTCCTGATTGAGTGGTCGAATATCCATGGCTAAACTTCGCCAGGGCGTCAATATAAATAGAACTATTAGAAAAAACTAAGCTGGATCTCTAACAATATATATTTTGTGTCGATCAAATATCGTGTCTTTTCTATCATTTTGATCTCAGCAATCTCTGTATGTTACGACAAAAAGCGGTTATCGGCTTTATTTACAATAGTAACCTGTCTCAGAATAACTTCCTACATACGTGGTTATTGTTTTTGATTATGTTCAAGTGATTAAATGTTTCATATTATTGAGAACTCTCATTATTGACCACTAAAGGCAAGGCCAATTGTCATAAAGGATACGCAACATGTCCATGTATAATCTTCCATTTCACTGTTATTTTCAAGAGCCACCGCAATTTCTGCTCATATCTATTTAACACTGAACTATGTTAGGTTAATTGAAAAAATGATAAATAACACAGAACATCTAAATAACCTGCTGTGGCGCCCAACGTGGGGCCATAATTCGACGCCTCCAATTCTAGTGGTAATCTCCTCTGTTGCTCAGCAGTTTATAGTATAGGTTTGCCTGTGACTACGTTATCGATTTGATAGTTTTTAAATGGCATTGAACAGAGGAAACGAGAAGTTCAAAGAAATATCTTTGAGATCTGATAAACGTCAAAATCGATAACGATGGTCTATCTTATATTAAATAGACCATATCTAAATTTATACTGATGCACTAATTTGGAATTTAAATCTTATTAATTTTACAGAACCTGGGTAGGGATGAAGACCTGATATATTCGAAGAGTAACATTTCTCCTGACTTATTTCTTAAAAACGTCATAGCCAATATTCGGACTTTTCGTCACTATTTAGGAAATTTAAAAATACTATCCAATCTTGGAATTTCATAAGATTCATAATTCATAAAAGGGTAGAATCGAGGGAAATATATCAAGGGACCCAGAGTGATGAATGACCAATCAAATGGCTGATCTAAGTTAGTACGTCACAATGAGAATTGCGTTTCTTTTCATTTTTTTCGAGCTTCCACTGCTTGTTTGAGAAAAGTTAAAAACGCGTTTTTGTTTTTCCATTAGTATTCAAATATGATATCACCCAAAGTGGAATTACCCTATTTAAAGTCAACTGGATCATAAGGTTCGTTGTATTCAAAGACAGACCTTTGTACACATTTATGAACTGGATGTTTAACCATTATGTGTGACCAAATTCAAGCTATATTTTTGAGAATCAGTAGGAGCAGTTCCTGGTAAAATAGCCCATTACATATACTCACATGTGTGAATAAAAAATTATTATAAATAACGACAATGGAAATAAACATATTTCTTCCATCACACATTATTAAATTCGATTCATTAAAAAAAATGTTTGACTCATTAGCACTCAACGCGGAAAACACAAGGACTAGGACTTGGAAGTATCCTGTTATGTGAGAATACCTTCAAAGTGTACATTAATTTAGATGTCAAGTTAACGTATTCGTATATATAAAAACATTACAGTAAATCAAGGACCAATCACTACCGGGTTTTGTAATATTACGAAACTATTTTGATGCAGGGAAGTAGAATGCACACTAATGATATGAACTGGAAAGATCAACACCGCATATCTTTAGTGAAAGTAAAAATGTTATATATTTACTCTTGTGATTGAAAGAATTAAATTGTTATTTAATCAGAGCATAAGTGGCCAGGAAATTCCAAACAGAAACAAAGCTTTATAGGAAAGTGATCGCCGTATAGGTAGTTCGTGGGCATCAGAATGCTATATTAGTTCGCATATCATACCGGGTGTCAACAAGACCAGTTTCTGTCCGACATTTATTTGGTTTTTAATGAATCAAGATGATATTGGTACGTATCACATACTACCAAAACAACACTTTTTGATCTATCTATCTAGTTTCTGCTACTTCCGTTTTCGCCGGAAATGATGAAAACTTGTGTTTTTAAATAAAACACCCTGTATATTTATGCATTCTTGGACTCTAGAAATCATTATACATAAGACTACTAATTTCATGACAGTTTATGCCGTTCTGAAAATGTTATAGCAAATTTTTATTTTCAATCTAGTGTGATGTGACCCATCTATCTATCTATCTATTTAACTATAGTTGTAGCATATTGCTGTGACCGCAAAGTTATTTGCACAACACCGATGTTGTACCTAATACTAAAAAATATTCACTATAAATCTACTAAAATTATGTGTATGAATAAAATAAATTATTTCTGATATACCGGGTGAGTCACGAATTGCGCTCGCCCCGATATTTCCTAAAATGTTTGGAATAGAAAATTGAAATTTGGAGGCCTTATTACACGACTAAAATGCTATCTTTTCAATAAAAAATCAAGTTTGGTGCACATCCAGTTTGACCCGAAATGCCCACAACTTTCGATTTTTAAATGGAACACCCTATATATTTTTACATTTTTGTAATCTAGAGGAAATTTTGAATGCAATACATTCATTTTGGTCACTTTTTGATAAACATTAAAAATTTTATTAAAAAATCTATTTCTGAATCCAGAGTGCTGTGGTGCCCAAAATATATTTTAGTTTGTGTGCTACGTTACTATAAAAATAAAAAGAGCAATATGATTGCATTACTTAATTCTCTAGAGGCGTTTAAAATTTTTAAATGTGATTTTTACCCACTAACTCGGTTTTTTTAAATGGGAATTTAATCGTTCACCAACATTTTTAAATACCTCATTTCATACGAATCTAATGATACCAAAATTTTGAAAATCCGCTCAGAAATATTTGAGATTTCTGCCAAAATACAATGCAACCAAGCTTTTAGAAACATGCGGCTAATAGATAATAGATTAGTGGGCTTTGGAAACTAAAATGGCACATTTCTGTGTAAATATGGTAACCTAATAACATTGGAAAAATCATAGTAGCCATTGAATGTAATAAAACAATATCAGCTGTCAGACAGATACAAAATAAAGCGTTGCGGAAATCTCTTTGAGTAAAAATTAAAGGAAATGAATAATTTTAGTAGAAATGAAAAGGTCGATGTATTACTGATATATGGAGAGCATCTCAAAAATTCAACTGCAGCTGCAGAACTGTATCAGCAGCGATATCCCAACAGACGTCATCCAAGCAGACACTTGTTTGCCAGAGTGGAAGAAGAATTAAGAAACGAACCCAATCAACAAGATGACCACCAAACATTTATTGTAAGTGAGGACAAAGAAATTGATGTATTAGGATTTGTGATGGTACACCCAATAACATCAACAAGGGAATTGTCAATGGAATGCGACATTAGTCAGTCTTCGGTTTGCAGAATTTTAAAGAAACATAAGTTTCGGTCTTATAAATACCAAATACACCAACATCTTTATGGAGATGATAACGACAGGAGGCTAGTATATTGCAACTGGTTCTTAAATGCAGTACAACAAAACCCAGGTTTTCCTTTTCATATTTTATATTCAGATGAAAGTAGATTTACGAACCAACGTATGTTTAACAGAAATAATACTAGGTACTGGGCTCAAGAAAATCCGAGGTTGGTAGGGCGGGGGAATATTCAGGAAAGATTTGGGTTTAACTGTTGGCTTGGAGTACTTGGAGATCGAACAATTGGACCCATATTTTTTTATGGAACACTTACTGGCGAACGATATTTATTCTTTTTACAAAACCAGACAGCAGAATTTCTTGACTTACTTCCTCTTGCCTATTTACAAAATCTGGTTTTCCAACAAGATGGTGCTCCCCCACATAATTCCAAAAGAGTGATGGAATATTTAAATAACTTGCATGGTGAACGCCTTATCGCAAATCAAGGTCATATCAGGTGGCCTCCTAGGTCACCTGACTTAACACCCCTCGACTATTATGTATGGGGGCACTCTCAAAAATAAAGTGTTTAAAACTTCTTCAAATACCCGTGAAGAGTTGCAAAATAAAGTTGTACGGGCTCTTAATGAAATAACGCCGGCTGAATTGCGTAGAGCCATTCAAGTAACTGTACGAAGAGCCGAATTGTGTATAGAAAAAAATGGTGGACATTTTAAACAATATCTATAAATGTCAATTTATGGTTTAATTACATTAGTTATTTTAAAGATACCTACTGTTACCTGGTTTAAGTATAATTGTTCAAACGGAATTGATTTTTATTTATTTATAGGCCCGATATTTATGTTCATTTAAATAAAACTCTGAAAACCGAACTGATGTCGCATTCTATTGCAAATGTCCTTGTGGATGTAATTGTGTTTACCTCCACATACCCACGCTAAACTTAATCGTAACGTTCTTTGCGCTCACAATTATTAAATGTTTGATAGCTCAAGATTGCCTATAACTACACGAGTCTGTCTGACAGCTGATATTGTTTTATTACATTCAATGGCTACTATGATTTTTCCAATGTTATTAGGTTACCAGATTTACACAGAAATGTGCCATTTTAGTTTCCAAAGCCCACTAATCTATTATCTATTAGCCGCATGTTTCTAAAAGCTTGGTTGCATTGTATTTTGGCTGAAATCTCAAATATTTGAGAGCGGATTTTCAAAATTTTGGTATCATTAGATTCGTATGAAAATGAAGTATTTAAAAATGTCGGTGAACGATTAAATTCCCATTTAAAAAAACCGAGTTAGTGGGTGAAAATCGCATTTAAAAATTTTAAACGCCTCTAGAGAATTAAGTAATCCAATCATATTGCTCTTTTTATTTTTATAGTAATGTAGCACACAAACTAAAATATATTTTGGGCACCACAGCACTCTGGATTCAGAAATAGATTTTTTAATAAAATTTTTAATGTTTATTAAAAAGTGACCAAAATGGATGTATTGTATTCAAAATTTCCCCTAGATTCCAAAAATGTAAAAATATATAGGGTGTTCGATTTAAAAATCTAAAGTTGTGGGCATTTCCGGTCAAACCGGATGTGCACCAAACTTGATTTTTTATTGAAAAGATGGCATTTTAGTCGTGTAATAAGGCCTCCTAATTTCAATTTTCTATTCCAAATATTTTAGGAAATATCGGGGCGAGCGCAATTCGTGACTCACCCGGTATAATTATATGTATATGCACACACCAAATCGATTTATAAATTACAATTTTTTCCTTTTCTTTCGGCCTTTGGTTTTCTCTCTTTTTTCTTTTTCTTTTTAATAAAATCGCTATGTTTTCATGTACTTTTTTTAAATACCTTTTTCGTATATGCTTTTTAATTTTTGTTTTACTTTTTTTTGTTCTTTTTTTAAGGATATTAACGAAAATTACAACTTTGCCATGGGGCCTGTCATGGCTTCTATATCACACCACTGAGCTACGGGAAGAAAAGATTTAAAACATAGTACAAGAGCAAAGGAAACTTAAATTTCTAATATTACAATGTTTCTTAAATTTATATTTTAATTTCATTTTTTCAGTAAATTCATATAGCATTAAATATGTTTCTAAATCATTTGGCCTTAATATATCAATTAAATTAACTGATTGGTGACTGTATTGAAACTTAGCAAGGAACCTCATTCAGGCATAGTATTAAATATACTAATAGTCCTGAATTCAATCTGTTGCACTCGAGGCACGGTCCTGGAAAAATGGCGCTTTGATTACATTTTTTAATAATATCTTGTTAACCATAAACAATATCGGAGCTATATTTCACACAAAAATAAAGCTTCCGAAATTCTCTACAAAGAGATAACATATATTTTTTCTTATTTATTATCATCATTATAATTTTTTTTTCTATTTGTATAAGGCACATTTGCAACCGAGGATTCTTCAAAACGACATCGATATAACCTCTTCGTGAGATCAGTTGGAAATAATAAGTCAAATTTAACTTTGCAGCAGCACTCTATTCATGTATGCTGTCAAATTGAAAACTGGTCTAGATGTAAAATCAATCATGAAGTTTGGGACTGAAGACATGAAACAGCTTCTATACCATGTCAAGAACCTTTGCAATTGAAGATATAATGGAGATCAACCTGTACAATTAGTAGAATCTTCAATGTTACCTTGTTTTTGAATGGGAATGGCTTTTGATACCCTAAGAATTCTAGGGAATACGTTATCTTCAATATGTTTACTCATGAGTTTAGTCAACGGAATAAGAAGTATGTAATAATATGTTTAATAGAATATAGTACTATTAGGTTTAAATTGTAAGAGTATTTACAACTAGTATTTTTCAGCTTGTTTGTAGTGCCTAGAATTCGAACATAAGAAATTTAAATTTACTGTTGAGTCCTTCTGCATAGGTGATTGGGTAATTTTCAAATTTTCTATTAGAAGAATGTAATGAGACATATTCTTTATAGGATTCTGCAAACAGTAGAAAAATCTATCTATCAGAACTAAAAGAAAAACTATGTGTAAAAATAATGAAATCTTTGCATTCTTTCGATAATTTGAATTCTTGTTATGTTAGCAAATTAAAATCCTAAAATGAATTTGTCTGATTTCTTATGTGACAATTCTCATTGTAACAATAGCATCCTCATAGTCCCCTACGGCCATGCAGATTAAGCTAGTATCTACATATGTCTCTCTGATGAGTTCCAGAATAAGGCGATCTTTCAAAGGCTAACCATTTCCAGGAAACAGGATGATAGAGTTCATGAAAATGTAATCCATTCGAATGAAACATCTTTAAGACAAGGCAGGTAAATAAATTCGTTTTAGGATTTTCTTCTCATTTTTAACTGAATCTTCATGACCGTAGTGGGTTATGTAGAAAGTAGCTTAATCTACATGGCTGTAGGGGAGTATGTGGATGCTATTGTCAGAATTGTCAAATAAGAAATTAGACAAATTCATTTTAGGATTTTAATTTGCTAGCATAACCAGAATTTACAAATAATAATTCACTTTTAAAGAAGGTAATATGTTTTTTTGTATGTTCAGCAACTTTCCCAAAGTCGATATCAAAGTTGATTCCAAATTTATATCTATAGCGTGTAGCGATAATACATGAGGAATTAATGGATTGTTGTTATTCAATATTACAATGATATTCTACATTGTTTTATTAGGGTTACTACTTTGAGAAATATACTTGTCATGTCCATTCTTTTTGACCGTTTTCAATTCAGATTAGTTGATGCATCTTTTTGCATTTTGCGTTAAACAATTTAATATCTGCAGTTGATCGCGTCCATCTGTAACTTTTCACATTGCTCTGTGCTTTCGCTTAGTACTCTGCACATTCTAACATATTCTCAGCGTGCAACGGTCTCCTTTCTTTGAATTAAATCCTTTCTAAGATGATTAATCGCTCTTAAATAATTCGCGTTACTAATTGATTTTCCGCTCTGGACAATACATATCAAATGGGACCAATGCATGCAATGTAACATGTTTCTTAACGATTTTCTGGTAGTTTAGTTAATTGAAAAATATTTATGTAATAATTTGAAAATTATTCGATTAAAAGACAATCACAATCACCAGAAATATATACTTCCTGAAAGCTATGGCCGGTTTAACAGGATTTGAATGGGGTTACTAGTAAAATAATATATAAGAAAATATTCCAAGAAACAGTTATATTAATTAAAAAATGTACTAAAAGTAAAAAACATATATTTTTTTTAAATTCATATATCTGGAAACCAAAAGCTTTAGAGATGGTCATATAACTCTATTGCATAGTTACTTTGCTCAACTGACCGCCCCCAAAGCATTTTTCTTAATATCTTGCAGTGTATCTGTATGTCTGTCGGTCGGTCTGTCTATTGATGCATTATAGTGTTTACGAAGTCAATTGAAACTGGTCAGTGTTAACGCACAGGACCGTGCGCACTTAACTTGGTATTTTGTCCTATGTATTTAACAATGGTATCGAGAATTGAATAGTAGTTGGAACTGTGCAGGCGAGTCCGAGACTGGCAATGTGATCAGCCTGAATGAACCATCTACGACTGCACTGGTTTAAAGATAATAAAACGGACAGGTCCACTAGCATAAAAAAAACTTGTAAATCATTTCTCAGCAGTCAACGTGGACTTGTGAGTTGTGCTGTCATTGGCCTGGGTTTGAGGACGGGTGGCGACGATTGGCTGGCAACCGGGTATTCCTCAGTTCGATTAGTCGGTCGGTGTTTGAGTTATATCAGTCATTAGTCAACGTGGACTCGATATTTCTCCAGTGCAGTGCGAAAAATGATTTTCAGAACAGCTTTATACCAAACATTCCACCTAATTCGGTAATTGTATTAGATAATGCTTCTTATCACTCGCGAATATTAAATAAAATACCAAATACCAGTACAAGGAAGACATATTAAAATTCATGAGAGAAAATAATATGGAAATTCCTGCAAAAGTTCCAATAAAGCGCGAATTACTGAAATGGGTAAAGGAACAGAATTTCAAAAGGGAATATGTTATTGATAACTTATCCAATATACACGGTCATACACTGTTGCGGTTACCTCCGTACTATGCATATTTAATCCTGTCGAGATGGTTTCAGCAACTTTAAAAGATCGTTTGCGAAAATGTAATGACTCCAACGTTAAGCGCGGTAGTAGTTGATCATATAACAGAAGTAATAAATGACCTCGACAATACTGATTTATGGAAAAATTGCGTTAAGCATGTAATTAAAAAAGAAAATCAATATCCAATACTACCCCCCATTGCGCCGATTATAATTCAACCGGATAATGATTCCTCTTCAGAAAGTGAAGATTCGGACGCGTCAACTTTTAGCATTTAACTCTTTTAATATATATTTTCGAAACAAAATATTTAGCTGTTATATTAGGTATGAAGTTTACTTTTCTAATGAAACATTTTCTTTATAGGATTTTGCAAACAGTGGAAAGAAAAGCTATCTATGAGAACTAAAGGAAAAACTATATATAAAAATATTAATGAAATCTTTGCATTCTTTCGATAACCTGACTTCTGGTTATGCTAACAAGTAAAATTCTGATTTGCCATTCTCATTTTAACACTAGCATCCAATCTAGTCCCCTACGGCTAAGCAGGCTAAACTAGTATCTACATGATCCCCTACGATATGTAAATTCAGTTAAAAATGAGAACAAAGGCCTGAAATTAATTTATTTACGTACCTTGTCTTTAAATTTTTTTTCATTCTAATGAATTACATTTTCATAAAATCTCATTCAGTTTCTTGGAAATGCTTAGCCTTTGAAACGTTTTTTATCCTTATTATGGACTCATCAGAAAAGCCTAAAGCCACTCATAACGATGTTCCATTCAAAACTAAGACATTTTCTATGAATGGTATAGAATAATTATAATTGACATTGACTGATAAAAAACAACAGATCTTCACCTATCTATTAGCTAACTTGTATCGGAGCCTATATACTCTATGCATCTTTAAAAGTGAATTATTTATTATTTGTTTGCTTATAGTAATGAAACATTTTCTATATAGGATTTTGCAAACAGTGGAAAGAAAAGCTATCTATGAGAACTAAAGGAAAAACTATATATAAAAATATTAATGCAAAGATTTCATTAATATTTTTATATATAGTTTTTCCTTTAGTTCTCATAGATAGCTTTTCTTTCCACTGTTTGCAAAATCCTCTAAAGAAATTGTTTCATTACTATAAGCAAACAAATAATAAATAATTTACTTTTCTATTGTTACATTTCTTGGAATATATTTTATTTAGTTGACAAGAAATTTTCATTTAAGTTACTTTATTCTAGAGACATATTTTAATTTTGTTTTTATTTATGTTTTATCTATACAAGTATTTATTTTTGTTGTACTAATTCTTTGCTTTGGTTAAGAAACTTACATTTTTATTTTTATTTTAGAAGAGACTTAAATTGTATTTTTACTATTTAACATCCTTGCCCCTAGCCAATCTAACCTGTCACATTCCCTCATCCCGGCAAGGATATGTTCATACCTTCTCGTTGTTCCTTGCTGAGCAGTAACATATTTCAATATAGTATGGGATAATTTTAAAACTAAACCCATTAAATTTAATTATTTAGACTTTATATCTAAAACTGATATAATACTTCAAAAATATGTTATTGGATAAATGAACAAAAATAGCCTATCTAATAAACAAAGGATAATAAAAATTAATACAATTTTCAAAAAATTATAACATTTTCTTATGACAAGCATTTCTATTTACCTCGGCCCATGTACAATAAAGAGTTGCCGACTGTTTTTGCCGGCTTTTAATTACTTCCACATCCACGTAGTGGATTGGAAGTATAGTAATCGCAAAAAAATTTTCAAAAATTTTTATTCGTGAAATAGGTTTAGAATGTCATGAAACGTCGAGATTTTAAATTTGAGCGAAAAAAAAATTTTCTGTCTGTCTGTCGGTCTGTCTGTCGGTCTGTCTGTCGGTCTGTCTGTCGGTCTGTCTGTAACATTTTTTGTCCGCACGTTTTCTCCGAAACGGTTTGAGATATTGACTTGAAATTTTGTACACGTATATATTATGACGAGATCTGGAACTGGATTGTTTTTTGAGGAAATCCGGTGAAGGGTTGGGGGTTAAATAGGGGAAAATAGGGAAAAATAAGTAAAGCAAGCTTGTAAGAGAACAGACACTTGAAATTTGGTGTATGTACTAGAAGTTAAGGCCTAAGATTTTTTTATAACATCTTTCAACCCCCCACCACCCCTACCCCATTAATGGGGTTGATAAAATAAAGTTGAGATTTTCATTTGAAATTTCGTACACGTATGTAGGTATTATAACGACGTCTGAAATTAGATTATATTTTGAGATGATTCCGTTGAAGGGTTGGGGGTTAATTTGGGGTAGATAGGGGAATATAAGTAAAACAAGTTGGTAAGAGTACAGAAACTTGAAATTCGGTATACGTACTAGAAGCCAAGGAGTCAGATTTTTTTATAATATTTTTCAACCCCCACCACCCCTACTCCAATATGAAAAGGGTTGATTAAATAAAATTGAGATATTCATTTGAAGTTTGGTACACGTATGTATTATGACGACATCTGGAACTAGATTATAATTTGAGATGATTCCGTTGAAAGGTTGGGGGTTAAATAGGGGTAAATAGGGGAAAATAAGTAAGGCAAGCTGGCAAGACCACAGAAACTTGAAATTCGGTGTATGTACTAGAAGCCAAAGCGTCAGATTTTTTTATAATATTTTTCAACCCCCACCACCCCTACTCCAATATGAAAAGGGTTGATTAAATAAAATTGAGATATTCATTTGAAATTTGGTACACGTATGTATTATAACGACATCTGGAACTAGATTATAGTTTGAGATGATTCCGTTGAAGGGTTGGGGGTTAAATAGGGGTAAAAAGGGGAAAATAAGTAAAGCAAGCTGGTAAGACTACAGAAACTTTAAATTCGGTGTATATACTAGAAGCCAAGGTCTCAGATTATTTATAATATTTTTCAACCCCCACCACCCCTACTTCATTATTACAAGGGTTGATAAAATAAAATTGAGATATTCATTTGAAATTTGATACACGTATGAATTATAACGACATCTGGAACTAGATTATTCTTTGAGATGATTCCTTTGAAGGGTTCAGGGTTATTTAGGGGTAAATAGGGGGAAATAAGTAAAGCAAGCAGGTATGACTACAGAAACTTGAAATTCGGTGTATGTACAAGAGGCAAAGGCCCCAGATTTTTTGATAATTTATTTCAGCCCCCACCACCCCTACTCCATTATTCAAGGGGTTGATAAAATAAAGTTGAGATATTCACATGAAATTTAGTACGCATATGTATCATAACTCAGAAACAGATTTTTTAACAATCGAACGGTTTACAGAACAAGAAGTTTTAAATTCCTTGAAAAAAATCAAGCCCAAATACACAATGGGGCCTGACAAAATTCCAGCCTTCATATTACATGAGTGTGCTAGCGTGCTCACAACTCCTCTTACATTCTTATTTAATTTAGCCATTAAATCTAATATATTTCCTGATGCACTAAAATGTTCTAAAATAATTCCTGTATATAAAAAAGGCGAAAAAAATAATATTGAGAATTACAGACCTATAACGATTATCAACAATTTCTCAAAAGCGTTCGAAATTCTGTTACATGAACCAACATTTTCTTATGCAAAAAATCGCATTACTGAATACCAGCACGGTTTCTTCAAGGGACGATCTACATCAACTAATCTCTTTTGTATAACTCAATATATATCTAATGCTATCGACACTAACTCACAGGTTGACGTAATTTACACAGACTTTACTAAAGCATTTGACAGACTAGATCACAGTATTTTATGTTATAAATTTCAAAAATTTGGCTTCTCAAGAAATTTGTTGTTATTTTTCAAATCATATCTTGAAAACAGACCTCACCATGTTGAATACCGTGGACAACGATCTGCGGAATTCGTATCTACCTCCGGTGTACCTCAAGGCTCTGTTTTGGGCCCATTATTCTTCAACATTTTCATCAATGACATTGCAGAGGAATTGGGTGTCAATTGTCTTTTATATGCAGATGATATGAAGTTATACAATAAAATAAATGATATGAGTGACTGTGTGGTATTACAAAGTGCCCTTGATAAAATTACTGAATGGTGTGATTTAAACAAATTACAGTTGAGTATAAGAAAGTGTAATGTCCTAACTTTTACTAATAAACACCAATATGTAGAATTTAATTACCGTATAGAAGATTCAGTGCTTACACGTCCATCAACATTCCGCGACCTAGGTGTAACATTTGACACCAAACTATCATTTAATTGTCATATAAATACCATCACTAATGAAAGTTTCAGAACGCTGGGATTCATAATACGATGTTCTCGCGATTTTGACGACATTAACACACTGAAACTACTATATCAATCGTTTGTTCGATCCAAATTGGAATATTCGTCAATTATTTGGTCGCCCCATTATAACACACATATACAGAGCATAGAGAGAATTCAGAGGCGTTTTTTAAAGACTTTGAGTCATAAGGAAGATGGTGTCTATCCTGCTATTGGCTTTCCTCAGACTGAACTGTTAAATAGATTCTCACTATCGAGTCTGGAGGCTCGTAGAACTATTTCACAGCAAATTTTCCTTTTTAAAATAATACATAATATAACTGATTGCAGCGCTATCTTAAACTTACTAAATTTTCGAACTCCTAGACCTGGCTCTAGGCATAATTCATTGTTCTATTTACCAACTCCCCGAACCAACGTCCAGAAATTTTCGCCGCTATACAAAATGTGTGAAAATTATAATAAACTACAAGATCAGTTTGATATATTCCACTGCAATGTAGCTGCGATAAAAAGATTAGCTGCATAATTTAAATTAAATTAAATTTAAATTTTTTTGTTTTGTTTTATTTTTGTTTTTATTTGTTTACTTTGTAATCTACACTTATACGTTATATGTTTGTAAATACTTACTATTTCCTACCCTGTAATTGGAATTTTCTGTTGGGTAGTGTATTGTTAAATAAATAAATAAATAAATAAATAAATAAATAAATAAATAACGACATCTGGAACTAGATTATATTTTGAGATGATTCCGTTGAAGGGTTGGAGGTTAAATAGGGGTAAATAAGGGAAAATAAGTAAAGCAAGCTGGTAAGACTACAGAAACTTGAAATTCGGTGTATGTACTAGAAGCGAAGGTCTCAGGTTTTTTTATTAGTATTTTCTATTTCTCCCCACCACCCCCACTCCCTTATTAAGAGTTGATAAAATTAAATTTAAATTTTCACTTGAAATTTGGTACATTTATATATTATAATTATATCTGAAACTAGATTATATTTTGACATGATTGCGTTGAAAGAGTGGGGGTAAGTAGAGGTAAATAGGGAAAAATAAGTAAAGCAAGCTGGTAAGAGTATTGCAACTTGAAATTCGGTGTATGTCCTAGAAGCCAAGACCTCAAATTTTTTAACAATATGTTTCAACCCTTCCACTACCCTTACTACATTATTAAAGGGGTTGATAAAATAAAATTGAGATATTCACTTGTAATTTGGTAGACGTATGTATTATAACGACATCTGGAACTAGATTATATTTTGGGAAGATTCCGTAGAAGGGTTAGGGTTAATAGGAGTGACTAGGGGAAAATAAGTAAATCAAGGTGATAAGAGTACAGAAATTTGGGATTCGGTGTATATACTGGAAACCAAGGCCTCAGATTTCTTTCTAATATTTTTCAAACTCCACCACCTCCGCTTCATTATTAATGGGATTGATAACATCAAATTGAGATATTCACTTGAGATTAGTACACGTATGTATTGTAGTGACATCTGATTGAGATGCCTCCATTGAAGGGGTGGGAGGTGAATAGTAGAAAATAAGTAGGGTGAACTAAAAACTTCATTTTTAACGTATATGGTAGAAACCAACTCCTCAAACTTTTCTATGACATCTGCCCCAAATATTATTAAAATTCTATGACCAATAATTTCCACATACTAGAGTGCAAATATAGTCAAGATGTTTCCTTTAAAACGACTTGGATGAAGAATCTGGATGTGGAAGTAGTGATTCCTTAGGCAGCGGTTTTTTTATACGATTTCAATTGTGCTCATATACACTATAACTAAAAAGCTACTTGACTGAGAACAGTCAAATTTGGTATGTAGCTGACGCTATCTGAAAAATATATAGGGTGGATCGTTTAAAAGGAATACATAATGAAAATGAAAATTTTTCGTTCTAATTTAAAATTTCCACGTCTCATTCTGAAGCTCTTTAAAAGAAAAATTTTTACCACCACTATAGATAGATGAAACATATTCTTTATAGAGTTTGGCAAACAACAGACAGAACTAGATATGAGAACTGAAGAGAAAAACTATCTATGTCCAAAAATTAACTATTTCGTAAATCCGTATACATTCAGCATGAATAGTGACGTTTATTAAGCGCTTGAAAGGAACCATACGAATGCAACATTTTATGACAATTTGAAAATCTTATCCATAAATTATTATATCTAATATGGGCTTAGTCAATATACACATAAAAAATTAATTTAATATGGCCTTGGGAAAGAAGTTTTGCTCGACGGACATCTTAAGTAGCTTCATATACGTGCTTTTAGACAAAATATAAGGTACATACGTTTGAAAATAACATTGTAGTATTAAAAATATTAAATATAGTATTATAGATTTTTTTTAAATCTTACAGAGACAAACACATCAAAACAAATGTTCTACAGATTAAACTGAAAGAATTTTAGTATTTTCATCTTCAATGAAAGATGAATAAAAGTACGTATAAAATTGTTATGGGTATACACTACCAAATATGAAAGACTACTAAAATGAAGACGTATTAATAATATATTTGGAGTAAAGGAAGTTATTAAAAAACGTATTAAAAATATATTTTAAATATTGGTAACACTGTAATACCGAATACGGTTTTTATACATATCAATATAACGTCTATTAAACATAGAGACAAAAATATAAATAACAATCTCTTAAGACTAATTAAAGACCTTATAATAATAGAAAATTTAATGTCAATACTGTTGGTTTCCTTATTTTGAATGATCAGCAATGTGATTTTTCAATTAAGGTGGAGAAATGTGATCATTATGAATAAAAATGTCGATTATATGTAACAAATAAATACCTAATATACGTATGCACGATAAATATATTATTGTGTGTTGCTTGAGAAGTATAATAATGAAAAAAGAAATCAATTTCAAACAAAGACAACCACGCAAGTACCGTTAAAATCTAGCGAGGTTTCGCTAATTTATCATATTAAGTTTCTCGAATCATAAAAAGAACAATTTCAATCTGGTTCATGTATTAAATTCATGAATGTCATTTTTTGCACATGTGCATTCCTGTCGACGACTTTAATCGTGACTTAAATGATCACCGTTACGGTTATGTTACAATACTGGATCTTGTACGACAACTTGTCATTTTTAATAAACTTAAACTACAATTTGTTCTGCACGTAAAAAATAAAAGATGAAAACATCGCATCTGATATTCCTTGCGAGCACCTTCGCAGAAAAATTATTTTAGTGCGGGTGTTGCGATCGAAAAATAATTTTGCGAGAAATTACAAGAATGCAATATAAATAAAATACTGGTAAATGATTTCATTAATAAAATACAGGGTGTCCCGAAGCTTCCACCTTCCCCTTTAGGTGCTAATTCTCCATGCAAAAATAGTAAGAAAAGTTCCTATAAACATGTGTGCTGAAATGCTTCCTAAGAGAGCTACGGCCTTCTAAGGATGGCGCAAAAATAGGTGTTTTTACTAATTTGGGACAACTTTATGAAACTTGGTTAGCTATCGATCATTAAAGGTTATTGTTTTACAGTCTTACCCAAAATTAATTTTATCCAGGGGCGGAGAAACGAGGGGTCGGTATCCTTTCTTTCACGAGTATCTCGATATGATTATCTGTTATGGTATGATTTCCTAAAGGAACTGCTTTCAAGTGTTTGGTGATAGTGTTAAAAGAAACATTGTGCAAAAGTTTAATGAATATTTATTTATGATTTAAAAAGAAACCTGAATTAATGTTATCATTATCACAAAATGTGCTCAAAGTGCCTTCTTTCCTGCTCAATGCAGGTATCTGCACGGCGAACAATATTATTTGTGGCTCTTTGCGCCATTTCCCTGGTAACAGTGTCAAATGCCGCAATTATGTCGGCTCGCATGTCACCCTCACTATTTGTCCCATTAGGATGAACCAAATTTTTTATATGGCCCCATACAAAATAATCCATTGGACTTAAATCCGACGACCGAGGCGGCCAACTGATCGGGCCACTTCTTCCTATCCCGCGCCCTTGAAATCTCGGTCCAAATGACGCCTTGCTACCCTACTAAAGTACGCCGGAGCCTCATCGTGCATAAAAAATGGATTCAAGCGAGAAAGCAGCGGGATTTCATCCAGTAAACCGGGTAGTTGTCTCCGGAGAAATCGTACGCAATTCGGTCCATTAAGTCGTGCGGGCAGAAATATGGGACGAATCTGCAAAATTGGTGGTAAATATTATTTTTAAGTTTTACTTAACTTATTAGTTACCCAATGAAAATGTAAATGTACTTACCATTAGATTCCCTATTTGTCCCGCCCAAACGTTAATTGAAAATCGGTATTGAAAATATGTCTGTCGAATTAAATGAGGATTTTCATGGGCCCCGTAAACAAAATTCCTTGAATTAAATGTTCCATTTGGAGTAAATGTCGCTTGATCAGTCCATAATATCTGATTAAGAAATCAAGGATTGGTCAAATGATTTTCCAACAAGTAAAAAAAAATTTTGGTCGGTTTAACTGGAAGACTACTTTGAATTACAAACTTATCACATTTATTTAAAATTTGTTTTTTATTTCATGTAGTACTGCATACAAAATTCAGATGACTTGTACAGAAGATCATTCGAGGTTCATGGTCTGGCAGCAAGAGTTGCTGAACCCGACGATAACGATCACAATGTTCATTTTCACGTCGAGGGCTTCGATGAATACGTGTTCTTGTAGTCCCCAGTAGCCTAACAGCTCACCTAGTACTTAACCTTGGCTGAGCAGCAAATGTATCAAGAATCATCTATTATCTTCTTCAGCTACTGGAATCCCTATTGGGCGACAGTTACCTCGTCTATCAGGTAGGACATCTCCACTCTCCCGTACACGATTGAGGCAGCGCGTGATAACTTTTGCGTCAGGAAATCGTTCTCGATGCGAGAATCGGTTCGCGTACAGTCGTGCGGCTGGTACAGCTTGTTAATGAGCCGCTTTTACTCGAAAACGGCTTGCCATATGGGTAATTGTAAAGAGGACCTTTTTTTATGCAGAACTAACTAGGGAATCATAATCAGGGAATAAAATACTAAAAATGTCAACTTGAAACATTAATATGTAGAAACAAAAGACACAGACCCCTCGTTTCACCGCCCCTGGATAAAATTAATTTTGAATAATACTGTAAAACAATAAGCTTTAATGATCGAAAATAGTTAACAAAGTTCCATAAACTTGTCCCAAATTATTTCCGAGGTAATTAGTAAAAACACCTATTTTTGCGCCATCCTTAGAGGGCCGTAGCTCCCTTAGGAGGCATTTCCGGACACATGTTTATAGGAATTTTTCTTACTACTTTTGCATGGAGAATTAGCACCTAAAGGGGAAGGCAGGAGTTTCGGGACACCCTGCACGTTGATGCTTGCTTAAATATTAATTATACACATAAGTTTACCTTATAATAATAATAATAATAATAATAATATTTATTTACAGCAACAACAAGTATCAAAAGTACACTGAAAATAGTATAAAAATCATAGTAAATAAATAAGTTACTCAATAAGTGTATAAAACACTTGTTTCGAGAACGTAATACATTAATATATAGGTACATCGTAAAATTAAAATTATACTATATGAAAACCATACATGTGCAGTATGCATACATTATTTAATGCAATTAAATATAAATACAAACTAACATTTGGATAAAACTAATTATTTAAAGATTACTAAGCCTACTTCATGGACCAAAACAAATAAATGAACATACAAACATACACATATATACGTGCACATGTTATTATATAGACGTACACATATACATAAAAATTAAAAAACACAAATCCAATCAACAATTGGAAGCAAAATTACAGTTTTGGAGTAATAAGAACATTTGATGTGACTTCACTAAATGGGGAAGGGTGAATATGACTAAAAGAAACTGTGTTTTATTATCATTTCCAGATATTTAATTATGAATGGTTATATAAACCCACACGGCTAGGCACATATAAATTATGAGTGGTTATACAAACTCACACGGCTAGGCACATATAACCATACAATGATAATTATATTTAGAATTTCTATTTTATAGTTAATTATTCGTATTGTTAATGTGGTTATGGATTATTTCTCTTGGTAAAGATAATATAAAAGCTTTCAATTTAGTTTTAAAATAAGAAATGGTCCTCTCTCTCAGAACTTCAGGGACAGTGTTGTATAATTTTGGGCCTAAGAATGCAAAAGATCTCTGTCCTATAGATTTTGCCATAAATGGAGATATATGTTGTTGTTTATTTCGAGTACCATAGTCATGACGATTTAGCAAGAATGGATTTTTCTGTATGTGGTACTTTACATTGCTATTAAAATAGTATAGCTGTCTTATGTCAAAAACTTTAGCGTCACTGTAAACCAGATTACTCGGGTAGGACATTTTTTGATGTAACATTAGTTTTAAAAACCTTTTTTGTAAAATTTCTAGAGGCTTTATATGATTTTTGGACGTTCCACCCCAGGCTAAAATACCATAAGTCAAATGTGTTTCAACTAAAGCATAATATATAGATTTCATTTGTTTCAGTCCAAGAACATTACTCAATTGTCGAAATTTATAAAGAATAAATTGTAGTTTTTTAACAACAAACTGTACGTGTGAATCCCATCTTAAGTGTTGGTCAATGACTATTCCTAGATATTTGACTTTAGTTTCAGGTAGTAAAATGTGGTTTCTTCCTTGGATTTCAATATTCAAAGATTTAAAAGGTGGTAAATTTGATTTATTGCAACTGAACGGTAGGTAGGTTGTTTTATCTAGATTTAATGTTAATAATTTTTGATCAAACCAGCTTTTAATATATGACAGATCATTTTCTACTATGTTCTGCAAATCATCCCATGTTTTGGCTTTATAAATAATTGCGGTGTCATCTGCGAATCCTATAATATTTCCTGCGCTAGGTAAAGTGAATAAATCATTTATATAAATAAGGAATAGTACAGGTCCCAAAACTGTACCTTGTGGTACACCATATTCTATTTTTAAATTTTCACTACAGACGTCTCCTACTCTTACGCATTGGTGTCTATTAGATATATAATTTTTAAATAATTCTAAACATTCACCTCTTATTCCAATGTCTTCCAAAGCCTGTAAGAGCAGAGGGTGGCTGACTGTATCAAAAGCTTTGGACAGATCAATAAAAGTACATAAACATGGTGTACCTTTGTCTATAGAAGCGTTTATATTTGATAATAGGTCTAATATAGCATCTTGAGTAGACTTCTTTTCTTTAAAACCGTATTGCTTATTGGATAGTATTTCATATTTATTTAAGTAAGACATCAACCTAGTTTTTATAACGTTTTCAAAAATTTTGGAGAAATTTGTTATTAGAGAAATTGGTCTATAGTTGCTGACTATGTTGGTATCGCCCTTTTTGTGAATTGGTATTACTAAAGAATCTTTAAAATCCTGTGGCCAATGACCCAGCGCCATGCAATTATTTATGATAAAAACTATGGGATCTATTAAATATTCCAATATTAGCTTTAGTGTTTCAGCCCTTAAGTTATCCAGACCTGGTGTTTTGTTACTTTTAAGTTCGCTAATAATTTTTTTTATTTCATATCTATCTGTAGGTAATAATACGAATGAGTGCACTTTAGATGTTCTTTGAAATTTATTATTTACGTTTGTTTTTATTTTTTCAGCGAGCATTTTTCCTGTTTTTACAAATGTTTTATTAAACTGATTTGATACAGCTTTTAAATCTCTTAATATTTGCCCCTCTTCATTTTGTACAGACAAGATTTCATGTTTTCTGTTCTTTGACTTTGTGATATCTTGTACTATGTTCCATAATGTTTTGGAATTATGTTTATTGTGATTTATAATATTATTATAATAATTTTGTTTCGTTTACCTTATATAGTTATGTTATAAACACTAGAGATTATTGACTTCAGTGCTAGCATAACCAAGTCGATTAAAATTTTCATCATTTTTATCAATATTGATTGATTGGCCAACGTATGGTAGGCATTGCTGCCGCCTCCAGATATCCATTCTGGATGTTTTTATATCCAGTTGGACCGGCCATATGCCGAATTGGATGTGAGGCATGCTTGTTGCCAGCAGCGAGACCCACATGACGCATGGGGTAGGAATCTAGTTTCCATTTGTGATCATCTTCTCACATCTTCTTCTTCTGAATTTTCTGTTACTGAATCTGGCAGTGTGTATATCCTTGATATTTCTTTATTGTATTCCGTCTTTTGCTTTGCCGTTCTTTCTCTGCTCGTAATTGATGTATTCTCGTTTCAACTTCCTGTATTAGTGTGTCAATTTTATTTGTTTTTCAAGAACTATATTAATTTGCTCTAAGGAATTCTCTATGTTATCGTTATCTGTCTCGCGGTAAAGATCTCTTTACAGCTAGTTGCAAATGTGGCAACATTTTTTATACCCTGTATATTGGTTTATTTTTGTCTTAATTAGTTTCAATTTTTGTTTTCTAATTCTGTGTATTTCTTTATTTTATTACCTGTTAAAATGTAATGTTTCAAATTAATAAATTAAGTTGATAGAAATTAAGTTGGTAAAGTTATTAAAGCAATCAGATAGAACAGAATAAAATCAAATAAATTAAAATAAATTAATGTAGAGCTTATCTTTCTGTAACGTCTGGTCTTGTGATTGCTGTTTTATTTTCGTTCCTTTCTTGGGTTGATTTCGAACACTTGAAAACTTTCCGCTGCATACAATTACTTTAAGTCAGAACGCAGCTAGTATGTCTACATAATTGGCTAAGCATGCAGGATGTACGAAAACTCCACTCTACAGTCTTGCTTCATAACATTATTTTAAATCAATGTATAACAAAATAAAATATAGAACGGATGTCCATACCTTATATTTAAGATTTGAATGACTCATTTCACCTCCACCTCACAAATCTGCAATGTTTAAAAAATGTTTTACATATAATGCTTATGTTATTTATGATAATGTACCAGCATCCTTGAAATCCCTAAAACTAAACTCAGTTAAAAATCAATTAAAGAATTTTTATTTAATGTCTGACATTAAACTTATTTATTACGTTCTTCCTCGTATTGGCTGCCTATCCTATTTTTTCCCTTTCTTTATTTTCAGTTTAAAAAAGATTTTAGTTTCCTTTGTTACGCGAGTATGATTTTGACTCGCTGCATAGTGTTCTACATGAACACTGTAACTTTGTAACGTATCTGTGCCACTGCTGGAGCTGAACTTTTTTAAATTGTTTTCAGCTCCATTTTGCAACTTTTATTTAATTAATTATATGATAATGTGTATATACTTTGATTGAAAATAAAATTATTATTACTGTTATTATTATTATATTGCTTTCTAAACACGTGTCTCATTTGACACTGACTATTTATTGCCCAGCTTCTTTATCGTAATAAATCACCTGAAAGGGTCTCCTTGGGTCCTCTTGGATATATGTAGAGGCACTGCACTTGCACTGGTTTGCTTTATTTGGTACTATTAAGAAACACTGGAGCAGTAATTATTAATTCCATATGAAGTTTGTTTCTATTATGGCGCTTCGCTAAACGCACAATTTCTTGATCTACTGGCTTAAATTTTATCGAGTTTAATTGGGTTTTTAGCGCACGAAGTTAGTCAACTATCGACCCTTCATTATTCTTGTCAATATTACTATTTAATAAATATTTATAATAATAATAATAATGACTATGCGCGAAGCCGATATATGGATAATTCTTCCGCGACCTTGATCAACCAGCAGTGGATAAGGCGACGCGCGGCGTCTACAAAGTCGTTGAATGACCTGGGTTTGAAAGCAGAAACGGAAAGCCTAATCATAGCAGCACAGGACCAAGTACTAAATACTAGATACCACCAGAGGATGTTCTTGAAAGAGCAAATGCAGGATACGTATCCTGGCAGAGGAACATGCCAGGTATTTGGTGGCGAGAAGTACTACTTTCACACTATCGGAATACACTCGCCACAACAGAGTGGCCAGTTATCTCTACTGGGTCAAGCGTAATGAGTTTGATATACTGATATCACAAAAATATTATGAGAGTACTCCTGAGAAAGTTCTTAACACAAATGATGTCACATGTGGGATGCGCACATTATAACCGACGGGGATATTCGCACGAATCCATTTGACATTGCCGTACATAAGAAGGAGAAATCCTGTCTGCTGATCGGTACAACCATCATGAATTATGTCAACATGATGCTCAAGCAAACTGCAAATTTGAGCAAGTAAAAGACCTCCAAACAATAATGAGCAGGATGTGGAATCCAAAGACCACAGTCGTGCTAGTAATTGTAGGGGTCCTTAGAAATGATAGGAAGAGCCATGACCAGAGTCTGCAACAACTGCCTGGTCAACAGAGTGTGTAACAGGAGCAGAAGATCACACTATTGGGAACGAAGCACATACTACGGAAAATCCAGGAGTAAGAGTCTCTGTGATCCCTCATTGAGATTTAGACTCTGATCAGTTGGAGGAGACATGACCATGGTCCTCAGAAGGGTCCAATAATCTGAAACGGACCCCAGCAATGTTGCATTCCTTGGTGTAATACCAGAGAATCAGTGATATTTCCTCCCCTAAGAGGAGTGACAAATTCCCTCCCATAATAATAAATCATATTCGTTAGGTAAAACAAATACAATGTCCTCAGCTCTTAAAAAAATGTTTAAAATGTTTTCTTAACCGCTTCTCAAGTCACCGAGGTAACTCCTTGAACAGCTATAACCCTATTAGACTTAGAAATATAATGAAGAAAAATGTCTTTATATACTTAGATACTTATACAGTGTGAGTAGAGAGAGAAGTGTTAACTTCAGAAGCGTATACTACATATAAAAGTGTATGACTAAAAAACCCACTTGTATTCCGATTTTTATTCATTTTCGAATCAAGGCGTCTTAAACGTTTGTTAACACACAATTTTCTTATCCCTTACTTCTTTAATCAAGTAGGCCTAATACTTTTGAGTCGTCAGACATTAATCTGTCCATTTTGATTGATTGTTTACGATTTTATGAAAGTGATGAGCAATGACACACATATACTCGCAACTTAAACATACAAATGTGGTGTTTATTAATTGTCCTTGGAATGGGAATGCTTTAGTTGAAGAATATCGACATCGATTTCCACACCATAGGCTTTCGAGTATATAAGTTCTTGTCACGATTTTCAATACATGCGTAATAGTGCTAAACTATCCAGTGCTATCATAACATCTGAATGTGTCTGTAGTCAGGATGTGGATGAAGTGAAAGACACTGTTGGCCCAGTGGGAGAAAGTAGTAGTACTAGCTCACGAAGAATTGCCGTCCAGCTTGAAATTCTTCTCACTATATGAACAGGCCTTATACTCGTACCTCATAGTGGCTACAGCATCTGAAATTGAGAAACCATGCTGGACACGTGTAATTTGCAGGTGGGTAAATGCTAATTGCTACAGGAAAGTGTTACGTATGGATGGGTTTGTTACGCATGGTCACCTGAGTCCGTATGCTGAGCTGTATAGCCTAACTGGATTGAGGTGCCTTGGCGAGAAATAGAAATTAAAGGCAGATAAATGCACCAAGAAAGCACTTATCAACAAACTAGAAGTCTAGCAAGAAATATGTCTCGATAAGGAGCCCTAAGTATAAGGAGTAACACACTAGGCCCACAGATGTCGCAGTGGGCAAGGCCAATCGCTAGCTCCTTCTAGAAATCTAAATTTTACTTAATTCCCTCTATAGTTTTCGCCAATGAAACTAATTCATCTTTGATGGCATCACTATGAGTCTCGTCAATGGTCTGACGACAATCCACTTGCAACAGTGGAAACAAATTTTCAGTATCGTTCTTCAGTTAATAGGTAGTGTGGTATCGTTGACAATTACTTATGGCTTCTTCGATTTTTAAGAATCACCTATTAAAAGAAAATTACCCAGTATTTGTGCACAATGATTTACAAGCATTATTAGACGATGTTTTTTAAACATAAGAAATTATATGCATATTAGCAGGATGGAGTTTCCTCTACACTCTGCTGGTCTGGATAGGCAGCTTCTAATTGGAACTACTCCAGGACGATGGATTGATCGCGGTGGTCCTATTCTTATTTGGCGAGGTCACCAAACCTCACACTGTTAGATCTGTTGCAGCTGAAACAATGGAACATCAAAATTAATTCTGGAGAGCAACATGCACGAGCTATAAAAGTCTGAAGTTCCATGGAAAAATATTTGAAAATGTATTGTTGATTAAACTTTTATAATTTAAGGTGGGCGAGAATAATGGTTAGATTAGCTCAGAAAGACTTATTTATTGCAAAAGAACTATAAAAAACATGAAAATCAGGTTAAGAGAAAAGACTGACAAGAAGGAAAACGCAACGGCAAGAAAGTAATACGATTCAACAATTTAGAAAAATTCTTTTCTAATAAATTGATGCAGAATCTGATTCAGCTATTAATAGGATACAAGCAAGTATGAAAAAGGATCGTTCGTTATTACTGTTGGCTGTGTTGAGTTGCGTTCGAGATTCTTATGTTTATGTAGTCAACAGTACAACCATCCTTGCCACTAAACCTTAGCCTCTGCTATTCCTTGAACAAAAGAAGGGAATCATTCTCACTACACTAACTAGCCTTCTGTAGTACATTATTAGCAACATATTTTATAGTTTTACTTATTGTAGCTTGATCCAAAATATCGGGCTTGAAATTTGGAGCTGCCATGTACTGGAGAAACATTTGCTTCAGGTTGTTTGGAAGTAAGAGCGCCACCTTTTCTCTCTTCATTTTCTGTGAAGAAAATTTCTTCAGAGAAAATGAATAGAGAATATGCTCATACCTATAGAGAATTGAGCACTTGCCTCAATTTGCATATAGTTAAAACGGAGCAAATTCTCAAAATTTAAGCAGATGCCTTAAAGAAATGTGTTCTGATCTGTAGCAGACTCACCACAAAATATGACGTAATAGGTGAAATTAAGTTTTAAGAAAGAAGTGTAAGTGACTTCAAGACCTCTGACACTATGTTGAGAATTTAATACTGCCTGCTCACTCAACATAGTGTCAGAGGTCTTGAAGTCACTTACACTTCTTTCTTAACACTTGGTTTCACCTATTACGTCATATCTTGTGGTGAGTCTGCTACAGATCAGAACACATTTCTTTAAGGCATATGCTTAAATTTTTGAGAATTTGCTTCATTTTAATCATATACAAGTTGAGGCAAGTGCTCAATTTTCTATAGGTATGAGCATTTCCTCCAATAGTTTTCTTATATACAAGTTAGATGATTTCCTCCACAAATATGAAGCAAAAAGATTATGGTTGCTTTTATTCACACGGATAAATAATTGGTGTAAACATTTCGGGGCTAGGGTAAACCCAATATCTTATTTTCTTTTCTTCATTTTATCAAAATTGATGATAAAAATATTGTTAATTACGACCTGTTAAATTTTGATAAGTAAATTATTCATAAAAAATGTTATCGATGTCGACAGTGGCTTAGATCTGAAAAAGCTATAATAGATATTATTGTATTATTTTACTTCTTCGATAGTTTTTCAAGCGTTCAAGATGTTTATTTTGAAAAAATGGATGTCTGGAAATGGATGTTACGATTTTTTTAGAAATCGAGTATAATCTGCAGATGCAAAGAATTTCAAACGATTATATTATTTATTTACATATCATAGGATAATTTCTAGGAACATATATTCTTCTGCTTTTAAAAATACTTCTTAGTTATTTTCTAACAATAAATTTGTTTTAAATATAAACATGTGTTTAAAAATAAGACGTGATTACATAAAATTAAGTAAACTTTTGACACGATTCACTACGGCATACTTAAAAATATCATTTGAATCGTTTGTAATACGTTCTAAAATGAGAATAATTGCGCAGTTTATTTTAGAATAATTTTAAATATCATAGCTAGAACGGGCCAGCTGGGTTGAAATCTTTGAGTAGGTCTTGTTTATTGCATCGTCTATAGCTTAGTCAAATTTAGCAAGATAGAAACGTGTTACCGTTAAAATCCTACTGTTCTAAATTTTACGAGTTGTGGCCATTGTGACATATTGATAACACACTGACACACACAAAAGTGACATGCCTCAAATCTTTTGAGTTTAATTAGACGACTTTTGAATAGATAGAGTAATATTTACCATGGTTTGACATATTTTTTGTGACTCATGCATTGTTTTAGTTGGCCTCCCTTTGTTGTATGGCACGTCTAACAGCGTCACGCCATCTGTCACGGTTGCGTGTTAAGAGTACAGCTTCACTAAAACTCTTTCCCTCAAATCCTTGGTGATGTTAAATCAATTTTTAAGCGAGTCTTTTTCTCCTATAACTATTTTCTTTTCTTTGAACTATCAGCTGAGGCTAGAGAGTAGCTTCGGGGAATATATTTAATGGAAGATCGCGCTGTGGATGCCAAGGAAATCATAACACCCGTCTCCAAAACCGTATTTTGATAGCGTTACCAGACTGCCTACCTGCCTTCCTAAGTGTCCATTTCCTCAGACACATTAATAAAATGGAGGAAACTAGGGCGACATAAGTACGATCTTTGTTTATTTCATATTTTCTTTATCATGCCAAATTTTTAATCGAATATAGGAAAAAAACGCATCTTCGGAATTTGAAGGAAGGAATTTTTGTAGCCATTCTGTGCGATAAAAGCTGGACACAGCCGGCATTAACTTCTGCTCCCCAAGCATGGGTCTGTGGAATATTTCATAACTGTAAAAGCCGTCCTGCGGACTAACGATTATATACTATTTTTCGGTGATTTTTCTGTTTTGAATGAATATTTGTGCCAAAGACAGTATCAGATTTTCGAGCATTTTTAACTTAGTTCTGAGTGGCTTGCAGCGAAGATATTCAACACGTGTTAAGGCTTCGTATAGTGTAAACCAACTTTTAGACTAAGATAGTGACGCCATGTGACATGAGTAGAGTGAAGTGGCACTTCTGGCTGCTATTGTGTTTATGTGTTTAGTAGTATTTATGTTACCTTGTTTGCTGTGCATCATTTTACATTCATATTGTTCTTGTAGCCATACGAACGGTTTTTGTTTTGCTTTTTTTAAATTTTATTTCGTTTTCATGAAACCGCACAACGAATAAATGTCGCAACAAGTGCAAGACGAACAAAAAGATCTTTTTCAAAAAGATTCCGTGCTTGCATTCGACTTGGTGGCAGGCAATTTGAACACATTATTTGACTTCTATTTGCGTTTTGTTTGGTTTTTAATAAATACCTGTCACATTAATTTAACAAGTATTTTCATTCTAATTCCTAAGTATTGAAATAATTTCACAATGAGCTCCTTTTCCAGTAAAATAGCATTATCATTTTTACCTCCCTCGCATACCGAAGGGAAGTATTGTATTCGAGAAAAAATTGCCCTCCGAGATTTCTCCGGATGTTGAAGTTTCAGATCACGTAGATTACGAAAATATAGGTTTTTCAATTCCGTCAGTCAGTCTGTCTCTGTCCTTCTGTCTGTTGGTGCATTAACTAAAAAAACTACTTGACGGAGAGCAGTCAAATTTGGTAGGTAGTTGACGCTACTGTCAGCGAAGAAATGGTTAAACTTTCACTGGAAAATGTACAGGATGGACCGTCTAAAGGGAATAAATATTGAACAATTTTTTTTTGTTCAAATTTAAATTTTCCACGTTTCATGACACGCTAAACATTTTGAAAAATTTTTTACCACTAAAATAGAGAAAAAAGTTTTTCCTTTGTTCAGATTTAAAATTTCCACGTTTCATGGCATTCAAGTTTTTTGCAATTTTTTTTACCAACATTTTTAAAAAAAAATTTACCACTAAAATAGATCGAATGTTTTTTTTTCTTTGTTGAAATTTAAAGCTTCCACGTTTCATAGCGTTCTAAACCTATTAAAAAAAAAATTAATTTTTTTTTTACCATTTTTGAAAAAATTTTACCACTAAAATACATCGATTTTTTTTTTGCTTTTTACGCATTTAAAATTTTCACGTTTCCATGGCATTTTAAACCTATTGAAACAAGTTTAAAAAATTTTTTGAAAAATTTAATTTTTTTTTAAATTTCAAAACTGTTTTTTTCAAAATTAAAGAAAATTTTTTGAAAAAAAATTTAATCTATGTATCACTACTTACTATAGAATAGATGAAGATTTTTTCCTCTCAAATTTGAAATTTCCATGTTTCATGGCATTCCTAACCTATTTCGGATAAAAAAATTTGCAACACTTTTTTTACCATTTTGGAAAAATGTGTTACCACTAGAATAGGCGGAAATTTTTTTTGCTCAGATTTAAAATTTCCACGGTTCATAACATTCTAAACTTGTTTCAGAAAAAAAATGAATTTTTTTCACCATTTTTAGAAATTTTTTTGCCACCAAAATAGATGGATAAATTTTTTCTCTTTGCTCAAATTTAACATTTTCACGTTTCATGACATTCTAATGCTTTTTCAGAAAAAAAAATTGAAAATTTTTTTCACCAACATTTCTGGAAATTTTTTTACCACCAAAATAGATGGATACATATTTTTCTTTGCTCAAATTTAAAATGTTCACGTTTCATGACATTCTAAACCTATTTCAGAAAAAAAAATTGAAAATTTTTTTCACCAGCACTTTTGGCGAATGTTTTACCACAGAAATAGATGGAAACATTTTTTTGTTTTGCTCAAATTTAAAATTTGCACATTTCATGATATTCTAAACCTATTTCAGAAAAAAAAATCGGTAAAGGTATTTACACAGAACTTCCCTCGTTATTTGTACATGGCAGTCACTCTAAAAAATTAATAATTACGAAATGACATTGAGAATAATAATCGGAATAGAGTTATTGCTATTACTACAAAGAAAACTTGATAAGTCTTGGTAAAAAAAATATACAGATTGCTCATCCAACAGCAAAAGTTAAATACTAAATAGCAGGTGCCAAAAGCTTTCGACTCTGTTGATAAAGATATATTAGCTGATAAGTTACTGAGTGTTGGTATTAGAGGTAAGTTACAAGAGTGCCTGATTTCATTCATGCAAAACAGAACTCTGCGTGTAAACTGCAATGAAGTGCAATCGAACATTTTTGATATTCTCTTGGGAGTTCCTCAGGGATCTATATTAGGCCCATTGTTGTTTTTGATTTATGTAAATGATCTTCCAAATTTTATCAAAAATGGCTTCACCATTATGTATGCGGATGACACCACCATAACCGTAACTGCTACAAACCCGGAAGAACTATCCAATAAAATTCATATTGTATTGAGTGAGATGAGTACCTGGTGTGATCGAAACAGACTAATGCTGAACGAGAATAAAACAATATTTCTGAATTTTAACTTACGGCGTATGGTTACTTTACCTGGCATAATTTTAAGTGATTACTCGAAATTTCTTGGCACCTTGGTAAATAGCAACTTATCTTGGGAACAGCATATTAATCACGTATGTAAAAAGCTTAATCAAGCCTACTTTGCATTATTGCAACTTAAAGATATGTTAAACGAAGTGGGACTCACTAGTGTTTACTATGCGTTAGCATATTCACACATGTCGCTAAATATTTGTATCTGGGGTCGATCATCCCATGCTAGGCGAGTTTTTATTATACAAAAGAGAATATTGAGATTCCTGTTTAACTTAAACTACAGAGAAAGCTGCAAAGCTACATTTATAAACAAACAAATCCTGACGATGCCATGTATCTATATTTATAAATGTCTAATAAACGTAAAAAATAATATTGACGCTTTTGTGACTCTGTCTGAGCATCATTTATATAATACCCGAAATAATAATATTCTAACAATTCCCTTACATAGGACATCGGCTTTCAAAGAGTCACCTCAATATAACTCTATTGTATTATATAACAGATTGCCAAATAATATCCAAAACATGAGCATAGGCAAATTCAAAATTACCATTAAAAAAATCCTTATACAAAAAGGATACTACACAATAGATGAATTCCTAAGCGACGACATTACGTAAAATACTATATAATTGTATTTATTTATTTGTTAGACATATTACACAATTCTATGTACTATTTCTCTTCTGATTAATTGTTTTGTTATAACCTATCTCTTGAGAGTTGATTATCTGCTGTGTACTTATATGTGTATTTATGTATGTGTCTGTGTGGGTATATGTATGTATATATATATATATATGTATATATAGGTATGTTTATATTTCTGATATATGTAAAATTATCGTCAATCTGTTCTCTGATGATATGTTGGTTTCATTCATTTGTTATTTATTTATTTCATTGTTACTGTTGTATTAGTTATTTTATCTATATTTCTGACTTGCCATATATACAAAATTTGTATCATAACAAATGGTTAATAAAGATTATTATTATTATTATTATTATTATTATTATTATTATATTATTATTATTATTATTATTATTATTATTATTATTATTATTATTATTATTATGGCAGGCTTGCGCAAATACCTTTACAAATGTCCACCATGACTGAATTATTTCTTGGAATGACCACCCTGTACATTTTTCAATAAAAGTATAACAGGTGCATATGCCAGATATTATTGCCATCTGTCACATTTTCAATCCAACATTCACGTAATGGAGTGGAAGTATAGTGGTGGTTAAAAAATTTCATTTTTTAAAAAATTTTTCAAAAGATGTTGGTAAAATAATTTTCAAAATGCTTTCTTCTGAAACAGGTTTAAAATGTCAAACGTAGAAATTTTAAATTTTAGCAAAAAGGAAAGTTTCCTTCTATTCTATAGTAGTGCTAAAAAAGTTTAAAAATTGTGTATTTTTTAAAATAGGTTTAGAATGCTATGAAACGTGAAAATTTTAAATTTGAGCAAATGAAAAAAAATCGATCTATTTTAGTGGTAAAAACTTTTTGAAAAATGTTGGTGAAAAAAATTTTCAAATTTTTTTTTCTGAAATACCTAGGTTTAGAATGTCAATTAAATTTGAGCATTCTAGTGTTAAATTTTTTTCCAAACTGGTAACAAAATGTTGCAAATTTTTTTTCCGAAAACGGTTTGGAATATCATTAAACGTGGAAATTTTAAATTTGAGCGAAACAATTTTTTCGTCTGTTCTATAGTAGTGATACATAAATGGATTAAAAATGTTTTCAAATTTTCTTAAAAATTCTTCAAAAACATTTTTAAATTTGTTTGAATAGTTTTAGAATGTCATGGAAACGTGGATAGTTAAAATCTGAACAAAGAAAAAAAAATTCTATCCTAGTGGTAAAATTTTTTAAAAATTGTAAGAAAAATTTCTAATTTTTCTTTTAAATAGATTTAGAACGCTATGAAACGTGGAAATTTGAAATTTGAAGAAATAAAAAAAAAATTCAATCTATTTTAGTGGTAAAATTTTCAAAAATGGTAAAAAAGAATTTCAAATTTTTTTTTTTGAATCAGGCTTAGAATGCCATGAAACGTGGAAATATCAAATTTGAAGAATGAAAAAAAAATTCCATTTAAGTAAAACATTTTTCAAAAATATTAATTTTCAAAAAATTGTTTTTTCTGAAATAGGTTTAGCGCGTCATGAAACGTGGAAATTTTAAATTTGAGCAAAAAAAAATTTTTTTCACTATTTATTCCGTTTAGACGGTCCACCCTGTATATTTTCCAGTGAAATTTATACCATTTCTTCGCTGACAGTAGCGTCAACTACCTACCAAATTTGACTGCTCTCCGTCAAGTAGTTTTTTAGTAAATGCACCAACAGACAGACAGACAGACAGACAGACAGATAGACAGACAGACAGACAGACAGACAGACAGACAGACAGACAGACAGACAGACAGACAGACAGACTGACGGAATTGAAAAACCTATATTTTCGTAATCTACGTGTTCTGAAACGTCAGAATCCGAAAAAATCTCGGAGGGTGATTTTTTCTCGAATACAATACTTCCCTTCGGTATGCGAGGGAAGTAAAAATTGAAAATATTTTTCAGCATTTTTGGAAAATTTTACTACTAAAGTAAATGGAATTTTTTTTTCCTTGCTCAAATTTAAAATTTTCGCGTTTCATGGCATTCTGAACCTATCAAAAAAATAAATAAATTTCTAATCTTTTTTTGTCACTACTATAGAATAGAAGGAAACTTTCCTCTTTGCTCAAATTTAAAATTTCCACATTTCATGACATTCTAAATCTATTTCAGAAGAAAAAAATTTTGAAAACTTTTTTACCAACATTTTTGAAAAATTTCAAAAAAAAAATTTTTAACCACCACTATAATACTTCCACTCCACTACGTAAGTGTAGAATTGAAAATGTGACAGGTGGCAATAATATTGGCATATGCATATTATACTATTATTGAAACATGTACAGGTGGTCATCCCAAGAAATAATTCAGTCATGGTGGACATTTGTAAAGGTATTTGCGCAAGCCTTCCATATTAGGCACCTGTCATTTAGTATTGAACTTTTGCTGTTGGATGAGCACTCTGTATATTTTTTTGACCAAAATTTATCAGGTTCTCTTTGTAATAATAGTGATAACTGTATTCCGATTATTATTTTCAATGTCATTTCTTAATTATTAGTTTTTTAGAGTGACCGCCATGCACAAATAAAGAGTGAAGTTCTGTGTAAATACCTTTACCGATTTTTTTCTAAAGTAAAACATGTATAATGTTTATACCATTTTAAGTCTAAGCTAGCTAATAAAAAAAATTAAACATGGAATTTTGTACCTGTCGCACTCGAGAAACTGATCTAAGATGTCGAATTTCACAAAATTCATAAACGTCCCAATATCTCAAAAACTAACAACTTTTTACTAAAGCCATATTTTGATATTCTGGTCAGTCATAAGCTGGCATATCAGCCCTCCAAGGAATGACGCTGACTTTTGGGACACCCTGTATATAGGATCTCTCGACGCTTTCATACAATCATAATAATATTTATGATTATTGTGTTCTTTAGAAAACAATGACACATCCATTCATAAATCATAGCGCACCATATACATACACTTTTAAAATGATAGTGGCTCAGTCGGTACCGTTTCTGAATGACTTTCTTTATGAAATGGACCTTAATAAATTAGTTTTTATTATCTCGTAAACAGACTACGGGACTGTTAGTAGTTAGTTATCTTTCCGAATAAACTGAAACGTGTGAGAACGTACGTGTTAAAAAAAACTGTTAATTCCTGGAATTTGCTCTGATTTCAGAGTGGTTGCGTAATGTCGCTACAAACAAACTGTTACTATGACCGCAATGCTTTGATATATATGTGGTCTGTTATAAAACGAAAACTGATATTTGTAAAGTATTATTTATATGTATAACGTACTTTTTCTTATTTCGACGTGACGAAAGGTAACTAGACTCGTATCTACTACATAATGATAATATACTCTTTCATAACTGTGCCGGCAATTGATACTTTCAAGTTCTTGCGCTAAAAATTAGGGCCTTGGAAAGAGTTAAAATTGTTTAAACTGGATAGCAAACTCAGGGCTATACAATATCTACTTTCTTTGAGCAAACTTAAAATGACACAGTAAGAGATATAAAGAGAAAAGGCATTCTTTGGATGAGCTCCAGAATAAGGGCGAAAAACGTTTCAAATGCTAAGCATTTCCAAGAAACAGAATGATAGATTTCCTGAAAATGTAATCCATTAAAATGAAATTTTTTTTAGACAGGGTAGATAAATAAATTCATTTTAGGCCTTTGTTCTCATTTTTAACTGAATATTCATGATCATATGGGGGTTATGTAGATACTAGTTTAATCTGCACGGCCGTAGGGAACTGTGTGGATGTTAGTGTTAGAATGAGAATTGCCAAATAAGAAATTAGACAAATTCATTTTAGGATTTTAAAATTTTTTAAGAAATTAGGTTATCGTAAGAATGCAAAGATTTCAATAATATTTTTACACATAGTTTTTCTTTTAGTTATAGATAGTTATTTTTTCTGCTGTTTGCAAAATTATATAAAGAATATTTTTCAATACAATTATAAGTAAACAAATAATAAATAATTTTTTAATATTTGCGTATGATCCACCATTTTTTACTAAAATGCGAAATATGCATGATAAATTACGTTTCTTCGAAAACAGTCAATTGTTAGATAAGTATTTATCTCGGTACATTTCTATCGTGTAGAATCGAACGAAAAACCTATACAGAAATAATTTTATAAGCTTCGATTTGCGGATTTCGCATAACGCAATATTCTTGAAATACTTTAAAGAGATCTATTTGCTAACACCTATCTAGGTAATAATATTTATAAGGAATTTAGTGACGTACAAAATAAGGTAATAGACAATTGCATGAAAATTGTTTATTGAATATACAGGAAAACGTCAAATGATCCAAAGAAATTCTGGGCTTACGTTAACAGTAAAATAAATAGCGGTTCCATTCCCCATAATATGGCATATAAGGTCAAGGATACTGTCAATGCCTTTGCTACCTTCTTTCAGCTTGCATACATACAAAACATACCTAATATAAGTAATATAATAGTAAGGCAGACATATATCATTCCCATGAAGATTACAGTAACAGAACCAGTTTAGCATTAACTGCTTTTTTTAAAATGGAGATACTTAACTTAATTCGTTAACAAAAATTAAACCTAAGTTTAACCAGATAATATTCCTGCAGGCATCGTAAAAGATTGCGCAGCCATCTTCTCTGGCCCACTCACAGTAATGTTTAATTTATCATTAAAAACGCTTACATTTCCTGATATGTGGAAATATTCTTGTTTATGTCCTGATTTTAAAAAAGATAACAAGAGCATGGCTGAAAACTATAGGCCCATAACAGTTATCTGCAATTCTTCTAAGGTATTCGAGATCACCTTGCATACGTCATTATCCAATCATGTACACAGCCAAATTGTGTATAATGAACATGGGTTTGTTTCTGGGACTGAGACGAACCTTATTTTATTAAATTCATTTCTAAAAAATTATAGTCAAACAATCAAATTGATACCATTTATACCGATTCATCCAAGGCATTCGATCTCCTGGATCATGGTATTTTTTTAGAGAAATTGAGTAAATTTGGATTATCAGTAGTAGCAAAATTACATGTCTTCTATTCGTATCTAGAGAATAGGCGTCATTATGTGGAATACCGTGGTTTCAGGTCATTCGATGTTCTTGCCACATCCCGCATTCCCTAGGGATCCGTACTGGGCCCGCTTATGTTAATTGTTTCTATAAATGATGCTGTAGCTAATCTGGATGTACAGAGCCTTCTGTGTGCAGATGGTTTGAAAATTTAATGTGTAATAAAGTGTGAGCAAGATTGTGAAAAACTTCAAAATAACTTAAACATAATTAATAACTGGTGCTCATCTAATCACTTGCCTCTCAACATATCTAAATGTAGAGGTGTTTTAAAACCTCATGAGCCGTGACCTTCATATGCGCAGAGACATAATCCGTCCTGTTGACTCAGTTACACTTCTTAAAAATATTATATTTATTGTTTACAATTTATCCCGAGCTCTTGTTCATGTATACAGCAAGGCAGCCTCCAGTGTCTTCAAAAACATACTTATAACTTGCCTTTTGCGCATTTCGCGGCTCATGAGATTCTAAAACACCTCTAATACATTTACATTTTATAAAATACGTCCTATTGAGTACAATTATTACGTAAACGGCCAAATATTGCATAAGGCCTGATATAGTAAAAGATCTAGGAGTTATCTTTGATAAACATCGGAGTTTTAAGGAGCACATTAGTTTTACTGTAGCATCACCATTAGAAAGTCTAGGTTTCCTAATACGAAACTGCAAAAGGTTCAGCAATACTGATATTATGAAGTTGAGTAGTCTGGACTCATTTGTACAAATTGGCCCCACGTTGGGCGCCATTATTTGACTCGACAAAATGATGAAATCACAATAAATTTTATTTGCGGGTGCAACGGCTAATAATAAATGATATTGCATTAAAATTTCATCACACAGAATTATCTGGATATTAGTTGATGTACCAAAAAAAGAAGATACATATATCGAAAAGCAAAGGTTTTAATTTCTACTAACTTATGTAGATATATGAAGTTAAATCGCAATCGGATCACCTATGTAAGCAATAATATTGGAAATGGAGCTTCACCTCTCTAGGAAAAGAACACATATCTGTATTTTATTGTTCTACTACTTCTACTACTTCTATTCTCTGTTTCGTTCTTTATTGTACTGCTCGCTCATGCTATTTACATAAAAAATGTTGAGGTTGTTCAACGCCGTTTTATTAAGTACTTATGTTTTGTTGAAGATGATATCTATCATGTATCTGCATATTCCCAAAATGTTATGTTGGAAAAATATAACATGTCAAATCTACAAAATAGAAGAACATACACTCAATAATTTTTCTTCGCAAAATTATGTATAACATATTTAATTGCCTTCATATTTTTGAAGTAACTAAATTTTCACGACGTTTCGCCTACTTCTCGAACTTACAATCTACTGCAAGATATCATATTCAACTAGAGTATTCAGTTAAATGAGCAAGAATTAAGAATATAACCTTTGCTTTTATACGATTCCAGTGTAGTTCTATTCGATTACAATGACATATTACTACATTGTAATGTTTCCCACCCTGCAAGTGTTTACCTGTTGGGTGGTGGGTCTAAATAAATAAATAAAATTTAATAAATGATTGGAGTTGGCATTTTCTAGCACTTCTAAACCACCTAGTAAACAATCATCACTAAAAGAAATTTTATATTACTGGAAGCCTGCTTGAATGAAAGACGAGTATGCCGAGTTCAAGCTGTATATTAAATGAACCAGTAACAGTAAGTGCAGTAACCACTGCAGACTAGAAACATATATTTATAGTAACCAACAAAAATGCAGTATGTTCAACTCTGCTGCAATCGTTTTTAACGCATTAACTAATAATCAAATGATAAACGTAGACGTCTGTAAATGATATAGTATCGACGTAAACAACGCAATAATCATAGTTCGTTACTTCGTATTTTCCCAGGATAATTATTGGACAATCAATAGACTTCATTAGTGGATATGCTTCCGTCATAGATAGACATATAAAATAAAATCTTATTCGAAGCTATGCAAACAATTCTCAATTCATTTACTGGTCAACATAAAAAAATATGCGTATTTTTTAATTATAGGCATTATGTTGTTATACACACCGCTCACCAGCAAATTAAAGAATAGGTCGGAAAAGTCCTTTCAGGCCGCTTACTTGAAGTAGATAGAAAAGTTCTACCTTTCGCTTTTGTTTTCTAACCGAGAAACGTCATTTTTTGACACATTCGAGTAAAAAATATTTTTAAGAAGGAGATTTAATTTAAAAAAACTACTAAAAAGTAAAAAACCGCTGCCTAAGGAATCACTACTTCCACATCCAGATTCTTCATCCAAGTCACTTTAAAGGAAATATCTTGACTATATTTGCACTCTAGTATGTGAAAATTATTGGTCATAGAATTTTAATAATATTTGGGGCAGATGTCATAGAAAAGTTTGAGGGGTTGGTTTCTACCATATTCGTTAAAAATGAAGTTTCTAGTTTACCCTACTTATTTTCCACTATTCGCAATCTACCACCTCCCACCCCTTCAATGGAGTCATCTCAATCGGATGTCACTACAATACATACGTGTACTAACTTTCAAGTGAATATCTCAATTTGATGTTATCAATCCCATTAATAATGAAGCGGAGGTGGTGGAGTTTGAAAAATATTAGAAAGAAATCTGAGGCCTTGGTTTCTAATATATACACCGAATCCCAAATTTCTGTACTCTTGCCAGCTTGATTTACTTATTTTTCCCTACTCCTATTAACCCCAACCCTTCTACGGAATCATCCCAAAATATAATCTAGTTCCAGATGTCGTTATAATACATACGTCTACCAAATTACAAGTGAATATCAATTTTATTTTATCAAACCCTTTATTAATGTAGTAAGGGTAGTGGAAGTGTTGAAAAATAGTATCAAAAATTCTGAGGCCTTGGCATCTAAGACATACACCTAATTTCAAGTTGCACTACTCTTACCAGCTTGCTTTACTTATTTTTCCCTATTTACCTCTACTTAATCCCACTCCTTCAACGCAATCATGTCAAAATATAATCTAGTTTCAGATATAGCTATAATACATAAATGTACCAAATTTCAAGTGAAAATTTTAATTTAATTTTATAAACTCTTTTAATAAGGGAGTGGGGGTAGTGGGGAGATGGAAAATACTAATAAAAAACCTGAGACCTTCGCTACTAGTATATACACCAAGTTCCAAATTTCTGTACTTTTACCAGCTTGCTTTACTTATTTTCCCCTATATACCCCTATTTAACCCCCAACCCTTCAATGGAATCATCTCAAAATATAATCTAGTTCCAGATGTCGTTATAATTCATACGTGTACCAAATTTCAAATGAATATATCAATTTTATTTTATCAACCCTTTTAATAATGAAGTAGGGGTGGTGGGGGTTGAAAAATATTATAAATATTCTGAGACCTTGGCTTCTAGTACATACACCGAACTTCAAGTTTCTGTAGTCTTACCAGCGTGCTTTACTTATTTTCCCCTATTTACCCCTATTTAACCCCCAACCCTTCAACGGAATCATCTCAAAATATAATTTAGTTCCAGATGTCGTTATAATACATATGCGTACTAAATTTCAAATGAATATCTCAATTTTAATTTATCAACCCTTTTCATATTGGAGTAGGTGGGGGGCTGAAATATATTATGAAAAATTCTGAGGCCTTGGCTTCTAGTACATACACCGAAGTTCAAGTTTCTGTACTCATACCAGCTTGTTTTACTTATTTCCCCCTATTTACCCCTAAATAACCCCCAAACCCTTCAACGGAATCATCTCAAAATATAATCAAGTTCCAGATGTCGTTTTAATTCATACGTGTACCAAATTTCAAATGAATATCTCAATTTTATTTTATCAACCCTTTTAATAATGAAGGTGGTGGGGGTTGAAAAATATTATAAATAATCTGAGACCTTGGCTTCTAGTACATACACCGAATTTCAAGTTTCTGTAGTCTTACGAGCTTGCTTTACTTATTTTCCCTTATTTACCCCTATTTAACCCCCAACCCTTCAACGGAATCATCTCAAATTATAATCTAGTTCCAGGTGTCGTTATAATACATACGTGTACCAAATTTCAAATGAATATCTCAATTTTATTTTATCAACCCTTTTCATATTGGAGTAGGGGTGGGGTGGTGGGGGTTGAAAAATATTATAAAAAAATCTGACGCTTTGGCTTCCAGTACATACACCGAATTTCATGTTTCTGTACGCTTACCAACTTGTTTTACTTATATTCCCCTATTTACCCCAAATTAACCCCCAACCCTTCAACGGAATCATCTCAAAATATAATCTAATTCCAGACGTCGTTATAATACATACGTGTATGAAATTTCAAATTAATATCTCAACTTTTTTTTATCAAACCCATTAATGGGGTAGGGGTGGTGGGGGGTTGAAAAATATTATGAAAAAATCTGAGTCCTTAACTTCTAGTACATACACCGAATTTCAAGTTTCTGTACTCTTACAAGCTTGCTTTACTTATTTTCCCATATTTACCCCTATTTAACCCCCAACCCTTCACCGGATATCCTCAAAAAACAATCCAGTTCCAGATCTCGTTATAATATATACGTGTACAAAATTTCAAGTCAATATCTTAAACCGTTCCGGAGAAAACGTGCGGACAAAAAAAGTTACAGACCGACAGACCGACAGACCGACAGACAGAAAATTATTTTTCGCTCAAATTTAAAATCTCGACGTTTCATGACATTCTAAACCTATTTCACGAATAAAAATTTTTGAAAATTTTTTTGCGATTACTATACTTCCAATCCACTACGTGGATGTGGAAGTAAAAAGTAAATAGGTAAACTGACATTTTTTCTACATAATTCGTTGTCTTCTAGCAATGGAGGATGTTAAAATGTGGCTAATTTTGGCCGAAGCTGGGCAACAAGAAATGAACAAGGGTATTTGATAGCATCTTCCCCGTAGAATGCGATGATGTATTCGGCTTTGTGAAAAAATGTCGGAAAATGTATAAAAGTTAAGAAAATGCTTGAGAATTCACAAAATCCGGCCTGAGATAGTCACAAGTTAAACTTTCAAGGTCCATTATATTTTACTTTCAATAAAGGCGGTTTCTTTAGTATTTCTCTCGTAGAATATAATTCTTTACTTCGTTTTGCCGTCAGAAAAATGCGAAAAAATTAAGGGAATGCCCAAAAATTTACAAATTCGAGTCGATAGTATTTAAATTTTTTATGATCCAGAGCGAGATGCGAGATTTTGGTAGTTATTGTACTATTTTTCCCGCAGGATACGAGGACCTACTGTTCTTTGCGGGAGAATGTTGGGAAAAGGCGTAAAAATCACAGGAATAATATTGCAAGAAATCACTTTAAACTCAAGTTTAATATGTTTGATTTATGTGTATTGCAAGCTAGATACTGTGAGCTCTTATTCATTTTCATGATTTAATCGGATTTTCCAGAGATTTTTGGTAAAGCTGAGTGAACCTCCTCATTTTACTGGATAATTACTACGAGATAAGATCACTATAATCTCAAGTTAATAATGTTGATTCTTAGTATGTTTCACTTGGATATGACGCAGACTAGATTTTGGGAGTTTTCAAACATTTCCTAAATTTTTTCGCATTTTCCTGCAAAAAAGAGTAGGCCCTCATATCCCACGGGAAAAACTACAAGAAACCACCAGAATTTCTCGTAATAACCTCTGAATCTTAAAGAGTTTACATTTTGAATATTAGATACAGGCTCGAATTTGTGAAATTTAAGCATTTTCTTCATTTATCCCCATTTTTTCGACATTTTTCGGGAAAGGGAAGTCGAGCATCATATCCTATGGGAAAAATAATAACAGGAACCACCATAATCTACAATAGAATATTATAGATTTTAAAAGTTTAACTTGTGAATATTTCAGAGAGGGCTTTGTGAATTTTCAAGCATTTTCCACACTTTCCCACCATTTTTCCGTAAAACCGAAAATATCGTCACATTCTACGGGAAAAATGCTATCAAGAACAGTGTTTATTTTCCGCTAAACTTAGGCCAAAATTAGCCACTTTTTAACATACTATTTTAAAGCTCTAGACAGCCATGAATTTCGGTGGCAAAAATAGTGTGAAAAAGTACTTATAAGAAATAATAATAATAGTAATAATAATAATAATAGTTATTTATTTACTACAACAGGAAGTATCAAAAGTACACTGGAAATAGTAGAAAAGTAATACTTAGTAAATAAATAGAGTTACTCAATGAGTGTATAAAAAACTTGTTTCGAGAATGTAATACATTAACATATAGACAGGTACATCGTAAAATTATACTATATGAAAGCCATACAAGTGCAATATGCATACATCATTTAAAACAATTAAATATAAATACAAACTAATATTTGGATAAAACTAATTAGTTAAAGATTACTAAGCCTACTTCATGGACCAAAACAAATATATGTACATACATACATACACATGTATACGTACACATAGATAGACATACACATATACATAAAAATAAAAAACACAGACAAATCCAATCAACAATTGGAAGCAAAATTACAATTTTGGAGTATTAAGAATATTTGGGATGACTTCACTACATGGAGAAAGGTGAATATGACTTAAAAAAACTATGGTTTACTATCATTTCCAGATATTTAATTACAATGGTTATATACACCCACACGGCTAGGCACATATAACCATACAATGATAATTACATTTAGAATTTCTATTTTACAGTTAATTATTCGTAATGTCAATGAGGTTATGGATTATTTCTTTTAGTAAAGATAATATAAAAGCATTCAGTTTAGTTTTAAAATGAGAAATCGTCCTGTCTCTCAGAACTTCAGGAACAGTGCTGTATAATTTTGGGCCTAAGAATGCAAAAGATCTATAGATTTTGCCATAAATGGAGGTATATGTTGTTGTTTATTTCGAGTACCGTAGTCATGACGATTTAGCAAGAATGGATTTTTCTATATGTGATACTTTACATTGCTATTAAAATAAAGTAGCTATCTTATATCAAAAACCTTAGCATCACCGTAAACCAGATTACTTGGGTAGGACATTTTTTGATGTAACATCAGTTTTAAGAACCTTTTTTGTAAAATTTCCAGGTGTCTTATATGATTTTTGAACGTTCCACCCCAGGCTAAAATACCATAAGTCAAATGTGTTTCATCTAAAGCATAATATACAGCTTTCATTTGTTTCAGTCCAAGAACATTACACAATTGTCGAAATTTATAAAGAATATATTTTTTGTAGTTTTTTAACGACAAATTGTATGTGTGAATCCCATCTTAAGTGTTGGTCAATGACCATTCCTAGGTATATGACTTTACTTTCAGGTAGTATAGCGTGGTTTCTTCTTTGGATTTCAATATTCAGGGATCTAGAAGGTGGTAAATTTAATTTGTTGCAACTGAAGGGTAGGTAGGTTATTTTATCTAGATTTAATGTTAATAATTTTGTATCAAACCAGCTTTTAATATATGACAGATCATTTTCTACTATGTTCTGCAAATCATCCCATGTTTTAGCTTTATAAATAATTGCGGTGTCATCTGCGCATCCTATAATATTTCCTGCGCTAGGTAAAGTGAATAAATCATTTAAATAGATACGAAATAGTACAGGTCCCACAACAGCACCTTGTGGTACATCATATTCTATTTTTAAATTTTCACTACAGACGTCTCCTAGTCTATTAGTTATATAATTTTTAAATAACTCTAAACATTCACCTCTTATTCCAATGTCTTCCAGAGTCTGTAAGAGCTGACTGTATCAAAAGCTTTGGACAGATCAATAAAAGTACATAAATATGGTGTACCTTTGTTTATAGAAGCGTTTATATTTGATGTTAGGCCTAATATAGCATCTAAAGTAGACTAAAATTATGTTTACCATACATTTCATAAATGAAAAAAAAAAATTATTCCATTTAAAACAAAAATCTTGTATGATCTATATTTTATAAACTTAGAGGTTTTCATCACTAAACATGTTGGTCATCGAATTTCGTTGATAAAATGCATAAATATAATGGTTTTTCATTAATTGCGGAAATACGGTGCGGAAAATGATATTGTACAATAGACTATCTTGTGGAAAATTTAATAAGGAAACTTGTTTCTATTTGGCATTATTTGATAAAATGAACCGTTTTCGAGATATTTTCGATTTTCTGCCGAAAAACACGAAGAAACGTATGTATATGTATATAAAACTACGATGCCCCTCCCAAATTTATAGCGGGACATCGATATCTTCATTAGTACTCCACAACCCAACTTTCTACCAAAAAGCGTGCTGACGTGCCGGTTTTCGTCGAAAAAATCTAATTCCGGAAAACTACCTACGAATAAAATATTTTACTAGATATTTCGGATATGGTTTTCCTTCTCACCCTCATTTCAATAACACGGTTAATATTACCGAGTAATGCCCCATTTTAGTCAGTATCTTCATTACTAACAAACTTTGTGAAGGGAGATACATTCTCAACATCCAGACAGATGATTGCATAGATAGTGGCAAATGGAAAAATTCGATACAAAGGGTGAAATAATAAGACACGATAGAATTTCTCCTCCAGGTTATAACAGTTCAATATCCGTCTAATGTGCAAGGGTTATTGAAACCTTCTGCATCTGTCGAATCAACAAAGTTCTCATATATTTAGAAACAACGTCATCTTGAAAATGAAATAAGCATTCGGGAAGCGAAAGTTGCATGGAAAATGATTTGTATCTACCTGAAAACTTTCAAACAGTTTACATCGACCGCAGTGAGTTTTAAAAATTAGATTTACAACTTTATCATTACATATTTATTAATTAAAACCATTATTTCATTTGTCTCTTATCAGGAAATTTAAAGCTGCTTTCACCATTGAACCACTTAATAGTAATAATAATAATAATAATAGATTCATTGCCCAACAGAATAATTCCATTACAGGATAATGTCCGTCACACATGATAATACTAAGAACTATACTAGGAGTGAGTACTGGTATGTGCAGTAACTAATACATACCAAGGAATAACAATGACATCATTATAGCATCACTTGTAAAGAACAATCAAATTATTATTAAAGATATAACAATAGATTCAAAATAATACTGATGATTTCAATAAACTGTTGTAACGGTCTTGATGTACTGACTTAAACTTGTGCTAAATATATCACATTGATTGCTAAGCTTCTTATGGTAAATGGGAGATTTTCTGAGAATGTTTGTACGGCTATTGTGACAACAAAATAGAGTATCTTGACTTGCTCCTAATCTCGGGATTCTGAAATTAATTTTTGATAATGGTATTGGACAGTCGATTACATAGTTAAGTAGTTTATATAAAAAAAATCACAGATTTCGCAATCCTTGCAATCATCGGGACATTGGAAATGATAACACCATACATAAAACATATAGTTTTTCACCTTTTTAAACTTTTTTCGGACTCGGCTTCGCCTCGACCGGAAATAGCACCGCTGTATTTTCACTTTAAATGAAAACTGGTAACTTAACTCCTGTGATATATGCAACCCATGTTACATTTGCGTATATCAGCCGTTGCATATACGCAGTTTCACTCGACCGCGACACCGCTGTATTTCCACCTTAAATGAAAACTGGTAACTTGACCCCCTGTGATATATGCAACCCATATTACATTTGCGTATATCAGCCGTTGCATGTGATAGTCTCAGTCGACCGCGACACATTGCTTTTGAAATAAAGAGATATTATTATTGTCACTCAATTGCAATTCTAACACATCACTTATTTGCAAGCAGGCACTTATTTGTAGCAAGCTGTACACTTTTGTGTTCTACCGTCAGCATCGCTGTACAACTTTTAGATAATATCCCGACACGGTAGGTAATGTAATTGTCAAGCACAGCAGCCTAATCGATAGTAGCGCGGCCTCTTCGGCATACATTTTCAGTCTGTGACGTCAGACGCGGATGTCATGTAATAAATTTAAGTAAAGGCAGGTCAAATTTTAATTCGCTACTTATTGGTTAATCAGTAAACATTAAATTCAATCGCAAAATAAATCATCTGCCAAGGATATCTTCGAACAAAAAAAAATTAATTGTCGTAAGTGTTGGCCAGTTTATTAGCATTTTCTAGCTCGAGCAGTGTATAACTACATGAGCGTACCAATATCGGATGCGCAATGGATTCAAGGAAGTAGAATCGATTACAACAAACCTCAAGAGTAAGTGAGCCTACTGATCTTGTCTCTACTGTGCCGCGACACCGTTGTCTTTTGACCTTGAACAAAAACTGACAACTCTACCCTATATACGAAAACATAAACATTTCCAATGTTAAAATACTAAAGTAGATGTCATCTGTATTCTTGACAGTAGTTCGTATTAATTCTGAAAACTAAGTAGTGAATGAAATAATTTGGGTTCAAAATTATCACACCATATTCAAGTTTTGATCTTATACCATTGAGAAATACGTTTTAAGTGTATCTACATTAGAGAATTGTTTACATTTTCTAGTTATAGAGGATAGTAATTTTAGTGTCGAATTTGAGTTTATTTGTTCTGTAAAGTCCAGTTTAGAGTCGCATAATAATCCCAGATCCTTAGATGATTGAGGTCTTGGCAATTCCCTGTCACTGAAGGTATACAAAACTTTATAAAACATATGTACGTTACTACCTTGCATTTTGATACGTTCTTATCTAACTAACTTACAATCTACAATCTCCTTAAATACTGAACATTTGACAATTTCATATTATAAAATGTAATCAACATAACAATACCTAAATAAATACGTTACACAAATAATATTAATAGTGTTGCGTGTTTTACACCCTTTGGGAAACACCCTGTATGAATCCGTGGGTTTCAAAATAATTTCAACAAGAGATAAACACTAACACTTTATTTTATAATCTACTGACTATACAATACTTCAAAATAACATTTACACTTTGTTTACTTGATATTTAACCTCACTTTTTCGCTACTAATTTCACTTTAATAAACTACTTCTTTTGCGCCGGTAATCGCGCCTTATGTACTCTGAAATTACCTCTAGATTGAACCAGCATCTTCTCCTACAACACTCTAGAAAAGTCCATGGGTCTTTCTACAAGTTTCCAGTCACTATTAGTAGGCATAGGCGTATCAATTTCCAGTTCCAAGGGGGTGTATTTCATAACAATAGATTAGGAATACATTTAGAAAAACTAGAAAAATTGATTTCCAAGTAATGTTGAGGAAGGGAGAAAGATTTATTTCGGTTTGCTCGTTTAACAAATGATCCAATCGTTTACGTTTTTCAATTTCTAAAGATTCTACTAAAGATAATCTCAATCCTTTACTCTCTACTTGTTAAATTTCGAAATCTTTCCTAAAGGAATGTTTTTCTTCTAACAAATGATTTGCATATGTAGAGCCCGTTTTGTTCTTAATGTAACTATTTTTATGGTCATAATGACATTTCTTGAAATCCCTGCCTGTTTGTCCAGTATACACTCCAGGGAAAGAAACGCAAGTCAACTTATAGACTCCTGATTTATAATCGTTTTGGGTTTTGTCTTTATTATTTTTAATATATTTTCCTAATGATTTATTTGTCTTAAAAGTTTGGAGTACCTATTGAGTCGTTTGTCGTTTTGATTATTGGATATATGAATTTCAAAGCATTCTTTAACTTTCTATTTATTTTATTCTATAATATTTTCGATTATGTTTACTCCAGTTTTTTAATGTAATAATGATGGAAATAAACATTTACTTAACTACATGTACACTTTGTACACATATAATCAAAAACTCATCCCTATTAGAGAAAACGCCGCGATAAATTACCCAGAATCCACCAACTTAACTTTTCCAAAGATGGGTACACTGTATATATTATCCTTTGTAAGCTGTTTTGAAATGCAGGATATTGCGTAAGGTAGGTGGCGGCGAGAGGCAGGCAGGGACGGCTTGTACGTACCCGGTCGGGGTTGACCTGCTCGCTACCGTAATATAAACCGGGTCCGGGTAAATGCGTGTGGGCTCACCCGTATATCAGGTGGGAGGACTATGGGTGGTAGGCCGCTTCAACAAGCCATTCTTTGACGCCGTAAACTCAGATGTGCTCTGGGATGCTGTCTAGAGTGTCTCTGAAGTACGGGGGAGGATCGGAATTTATATTTTATAAAATAACGTTTTGTGATCTCGTTTTGTGAGTCGTCATATGAGGGCGGAAAGTAAAACTGTTTGTTGATAGATTCTTCGCTGTGTAATTTTAGTGGAGTAAATCTAAGGGTCTAAATTGCCTAGAAAGGAAAAATTGTTTTACTATAGCAATTTTTTTGCTGAAACTTGTTGACATTTCAAGAATTGTAGTAAAAAGTTTTGGATTAAATCCGTGTGGTCAAAGGCTTTTGTTTAAGCAAATACATATTCAGAATCCTGTTTTTGCGCAGTTTCTCTTAAATATCTCTGGTTGTGTAACCCGTAGCGCAATAAAGAATGGGACACTATAATTATTCACAACGAAATTGCGAAAAAAAAACTAGATTTGTCCTAAACTTTTTGGTCAATATGCCAAGTCGCTAAACATATAGACATTTTAGAGAGAATATTTTGAAACAATTGAAGATAACTTACACAATAATGCACACATTCTATCGAAACTTTGGCAATATACCCCTTGTGGAGTTAAGCCATTGGCGAAATTTCAAGTTAAAATGTTTACAATTACTCCTATAACTAAGTATAATCTGAGATACAAATTTTTGATGTAGGATTTGATACCCCTAAACAATTAACGATTCGATGTTTTTTAGGTATTATAGTACTTATTTTTTTCTTGAACCTTGGCTTCACAATAGGTATATTCTTCTAAAGTTTCGTTAGAATATATACATTATTGTTCAAATTATCACCAATTGCTTCAAAATTGCCACCCTATAATGTCTTTGTATTTTGCGACTTGGCATATGGACCAAATAGTTTCGGAGAAATCTAGTTTTCTTCGCAATTTCATTGTGAATAATTTGTGTGTCTATTTGCAAGACGGGTTATATAACAACTGGAGATATTTAAGAAAAACTGCGAAAAAACAGGATTCTGAACATTCTTCTGTTTAAACAAAAGCTTTCCACCACATGGATTTAATCCGAAACTTTTTACTACAATTCAGCAAGTTCCAGCAAAAAAATGGCTATAGTAACACAGTTCCCTAGAAACCATCGTTTTTCTCCAGTATTACTTCTACATCCACATAGTGGATTGGAAGTATAGTAGTAGTAAAAAAAATTTAAAAATATTTTTTCTTGAAATAGGCTTAGAATGTCATGAAACGTCGAGATTTTAAATTTGTGCGAACAAAATTTTTCTGCCTGTCTGTTCTGTAACTTTTTTGTCCGCACGTTTTCTCCGGAACAGTTTAAGATATTGACCTGAAATTTCTTACACGTATGTATTATAACGAGATCTGGAAAGGGATTTGTTGGGGGGTGAACAGGGGTAAATAGGGGGAAATAAGTAAAACAAACTGGTAAGGGTACAGAAACTTAAAATTAGATGTATATATACTAGAAGTCAAGGCCCCATTTTTTTTATGATATTTTCCATCACCCCACCAGTCACCACCCCCCGCCCTCATTATTAAAGGGGTTGATAAAATAGAATTGAGATATTCACTTGAAATTTGGTATACGCATATATTATAATGACATCTGGAACTAATATGTATTTTTGGATTATTCCGTTGAAGGGTTGGGGGTTAAATAGGGGTAAACAGGGGAAAACATGTAAAGCAAGCTGGTAATAGTACAGAAATTTTAAATTCGGTGTATGTACTAGAAGCCAAGGCATCAGATTTTTTATAATATTTTTCAACCCCACTCCATTTTAAAAGGATTGGTAAAATAAGATTGAGATATTTACTTGAAATTTGGTACATGTATGTATTATAAAGACATCTGGAACTAAATTATATTTTGAGATGATTCCGTTGAAGGGGTGGGGATGTAATTAAAGGTAAATAGGGGAATTTGAGTAAAGCCAGCTGTGTAGAGTACAAAGACTTGAGGTTTGGTGTGTATACTAGAAGCCAAGCCCTCAGATTTCTTTGTAATATTTTTCAACTCCCCCACCACTACCACTCCATTAAAGGGGTAGATGAAATAAACTTGAAATATTCATTTGAAATTTGGTACACGTATGTATTACTTCCACATCCACGTAGTGGATTGGAAGTATAGTAATCGCAAAAAAATGTTCAAAAATTTTTATTCGTGAAATAGGTTTAGAATGTCATGAAACGTCGAGATTTTAAATTTGAGCGAAAAAAAAATTTTCTGTCTGTCTGTCGGTCTGTCGGTCTGTCTGTCGGTCTGTCTGTAACTTTTTTTTTGTCCGCACGTTTTCTCCGGAACGGTTTAAGATATTGACTTGAAATTTTGTACACGTATATATTATAACGAGATCTGGAACTGGATTGTTTTTTGAGGATATCCGGTGAAGGGTTGGGGGTTAAATAGGGGTAAATATGGGAAAATAAGTAAAGCAAGCTTGTAAGAGTACAGAAACTTGAAATTCGGTGTATGTACTAGAAATTAAGGCTTGCGACTTTTTATAGTATTTTTCAACCCCCCCACCACCCCTACCCCATTAATGGGGTTGATAAAATAAGGTTGAGATATTCATTTGAAATTTCATACACGTATGAATTATAACGACGTGTGGAATTAGATTATATTTTGAAATGATTCCGTTGAAGGGTTGGGGGTTAATTTGGGGTAAATAGGGGAATATAAGTAAAACAAGTTGGTAAGAGTACAGAAACTTGAAATTCGGTGTATGTACTAGAAGCCAAGGCGTCAGATTTTTTTATAATATTTTTCAACCCCCACCACCCTACTCCAATATGAAAAGGGTTGATAAAATAAAATTGAGATATTCATTTGAAATTTGGTACACGTATGTATTATAACGACATCTGGAACTAGATTATAATTTGAGATGATTCCGTTGAAGGGTTAGGGGTTAAATAGGGGTAAATAGGGGAAAATAAGTAAAGCAAGCTGGTAAGACTACAGAAACTTGAAATTAGGTGTATGTACTAGATGCCAAGGTCTCAGATTATTTATAATATTTTTCAACCCCCACCACCCCTAATTCATTATTAAAAGGGTTGATAAAATAAAATTGAGATATTCATTTGAAATTTGGTACACGTATGAATTATAACGACATCTGGAACTAGATTATATTTTGAGATGATTCCATTGAGGGGTTGGGGGTTATTTAGGGGTAAATAGGGGAAAATATGTTAAACAAGCTGGTATGAGCACAGAAACTTGAAATTCGGTGTATGTACTAGAAATTAAGGCTTCCGATTTTTTATAATATTTTTCAACCCCCCCACCACCCCTACCCCATTAATGGGGTTGATAAAATAAAGTTGAGATATTCATTTGAAATTTCATACACGTATGTATTATAACGACGTGTGGAATTAGATTATATTTTGAGATGATTCCGTTGAAGGGTTGGGGGTTAATTTGGGGTAAATAGGGGAATATAAGTAAAACAATTTGGTAAGAGTACAGAAACTTGAAATTCGGTGTATGTACTAGAAGCCAAACCGTCAGATTTTTTTAAAAATATTTTTTCAACCCCCACCACCCCACTCCAATATGAAAAGGGTTGATAAAATAAAATTGAGTTATTCATTTGAAATTTGGTACACGTATGTATTATAACGACATCTGGAACTAGATTATAATTTGAGATGATTCCGTTGAGGGGTTAGGGGTTAAATAGGGGTAAATAGGGGAAAATAAGTAAAGCAAGCTGGTAAGACTACAGAAACTTGAAATTAGGTGTATGTACTAGATGCCAAGGTCTCAGATTATTTATAATATTTTCCAACCCCCACCACCCCTAATTCATTATTAAAAGGGTTGATAAAATAAAATTGAGATACTCATTTGAAATTTGGTACACGTATGAATTATAACGACATCTGGAACTAGATTATATTTTGAGATGATTCCATTGAGGTGTTGGGGGTTATTTAGGGGTAAATAGGGGAAAATAAGTAAAACAAGCTGGTATGAGTACAGAAACTTGAAATTCGGTGTATGTACTAGAAGCAAAGGCCTCAGATTTTTTAATAATATATTTCAGCTCCCCACCACCCCCACTCCATTATTCAAGGGGTTGATAAAATGAAATTGAGATATTCACATGAAATTTAGTACGCATATGTATTATAACGACATCTGGAACTAGATTATATTTTGAGATGATTCCGTTGAAGGGTTGGGGGTTAAATAGGGGTAAATAGGGAAAAATAAGTAAAGCAAGCTGGCAAGACTGCAGAAACTTGAAATTAGGTGTATGTACTAGAAGCCAAGGTCTCAGATTATTTATAATATTTTTCAACCCCCACCACTTCATTATTAAAAGGGTTGATAAAATAAAATTGAGATATTCATTTGAAATTTGGTACACATATGAATTATAACGACATCTGGAACTAGATTATATTTTGAGATGATTCCGTTGAAGGGTTAGGGGTTAAATTGGGGTATATAGGGGAAAATAAGTAAAGCAAGCTAGTAAAAGTACATAAATTTGGGATTTGGTATATATACTAGAAGCGAAGGTGTCAGGTTTTTTATTAGTATTTTCCATCTCCCCACCACCCCCACTCCCTTATTAAAAGAGTTGGTAAAATTAAATTTTAATTTTCACTTGAAATTTAGTACATTTATGTATTATAATTATATCTGAAAGTAGATTATATTTTGACATGATTGCGTTGAAGGAGTGGGGGTAAGTAGAGGTAAATAGGGAAAAATAAGTAAAGTAAGCTGGTAAGAGTACTGCAACTTGAAATTAGGTGTATGTCCTAGATGCCAAGGTCTCAGATTTATTGATACTATTTTTCAACACTTCCACTACGCTTACTACATTATTAAAGGGGTTGATAAAATAAAATTGAGATATTCACTTGTAATTTGGTAGACGTATGTATTATAACGACACCTGGAACTAGAGTACAGAAATTTGGGATTCGGTGTACACACTAGAAACCAAGGCCTCAGATTTCTTTCTAATATTTTTCAAACTCCACCACCTCCCATTCATTGTTAATGGGATTGATAACATCAAATTGAGATATTCACTTGAAAGTTAGTACACGTATGTATTGTAGTGACATCCGATTGAGATGACTCCATTGAAGGGGTGGGAGGTGGTAGATTGTGAATAGTGGAAAATAAGTAGGGTAAACTAGAAACTTCATTTTTAACGAATATGGTAGAAACCAACCCCTCAAACTTTTTTATGACATCTGCCCCAAATATTATTAAAATTCTATAACCAATAATTTCCATATACTAGAGTGCAAATATAGTCAAGATGTTTCCTTTAAAGTGACTTGGATGAAGAATCTGGATGTGGAAGTAGTGATTCCTTAGGCAGCGGTTTTTTTTGTTGAAGGGGCGGAGGGGCGTGTGTAATTGGGAAAAATCAGTACAGCAAGCAAGCAGGAATCCAAAAACTTTATTTTTTGCGCATGTGCTAGAAACCAATGCATTAATTTTTAACATTGAGAATGTTTAACAAGTGGAAAATGTAACTGTAATACGAGGGTCCAGGAGTGAGTTGTGTAACGCTTGGAAATTCGACTGTTTTCTTGGACACGAAAGCGTCCAGTGCAGTTACATCGCATACTTTTTGAAAAATCCTAATTTGATTTTGAATTTGATAAATTTTAATACCTAGAATCATATTCTTGCATTTGTACGTCTCGACGCTGACCGATGCCTAGCGTCGTTTCATGAAATTAGTGTATTTGATAAATAATATTGGTATCTAAATCTATGTTCTTGCACTTTTATGTCTCGACGCAGACCGACGCCTTGCGTCGTTTTTGTAAAACTCGTATATTTGATAAACTTTTATTCCTAGATTCATATTCTTGCATTTTTACACCTCGACGGCGACCGACACCCAGCGCCGTTTTTGTATAACTTATGTATTTAATAAACTTTGATATCTAAATATGTATTCTTACATTTTTACGTTTCGACGACGACCGACGCCTAGCGTCGTTGTTGTAAAACTTCTGAATTTGATAAATTTTGGTACCTAGATTCATATTCTTCCACTTTTTCGTCTCGACACCAACCAACGTCTAGCGTCGCTTTCGTAAAACTCCTGAATTTGATAAATTTTGATACCTAGATTCATATTTTTGTATCTTCACGTCTCAACGCCGACCAATACCTTACGTCGTTTCCGTAAAACTTGTATTTGATTAATATTGATATCTAAATTCATGTTCTTGCATTTTTACGTCTCGATACCTAGCATCGTTTGTGTAAAACTTGTTTTTGATACATTTTAACACCTAGATTAATGTTCTCGAATTTTTACGAAAATCATTTTTTTGTGGAATATTAATGTTAATGTAATATGAAACTTTTCTTTATTTCTATCTCCTGTACATTTGCAGATTTTGTAAATATTATGTCAGACTTGAAAGTTAGCCAAATTCAGTTTCAATGTATTAACGAAGCTTGGTAAATTGCAACTCCTGTATATTTTTTTATGACAATTGCCCCTAATATTATTAAAATTCTATGACTGGTTATTTCCGCATACTAAGGTGCAAATATAGTCAAGAAGTTTATGTTTAAAGAGACTTGGAAGGAAAATCTGGATGTGGAGGTAGTGATTTCTTAGGCAGCGGTTTTGCCTATGTGTTAAGACATTTAAAATAGCTAATTTTGTATTTTAAAAATTTTGTGTTACGCTAAATCGTCTTTGGTATTGGTTATTTAATAATTACTTTTTACTGTCGGATCACCACTCGGTATATTTTTGTGCTCAAATGTTTTCAGGTTCTATTTGTAATAATAATGATACTTAACTACATTCCGATTATTATTCTCAAGTGTTTCTCAATTAATATTTTTTTAGAGTGACCGCCCTGTATAAATAAAAAAGAAAATTCTGTATAAAAACCGTGAAAACCTTTATCGAATTTTTTGCAATAAAAATAACAATGTGCTTGTTATTTTCAAGGTAAGAAGTCGAAAATCGCGGAACTAAATTTATCAATCTTTCAACAACATACAGACTGTCTATTTTACGAGGGTCACACCAAATATCTCGCTTAATATCTATTGTAGAAGAATAAAGTTTTAGAAACAGTTATCCCATTTTTTGTGAGCTATATTTCAGTAAAAAGAAATTTGAAATCCATAGCCTACTTTGAGATATATTACAAAGACCTGAAAAATAGGAAAACCACAAACGGTTATAGCTTCCTTATTTGAGGAGATACGAAAAAAGTTAAAGGAATGAAAGTTGACGGCAAAGACAATAAGAATAATAACGTGTAACAAAAAAATCGAAAAATGCAGTTGACTTTGACATACGCTATTGTGCAAAAACGAAAAATACATATCTCAAAGTAGGCCATGACGCCATTAATTCCGTTATTTTTTTCTCATTCCAACGATATAAAACATGTCACAGAAATTTGAACCGATAGTGTCAATATTTAATATTTTACGAATACCACAATTCATATAATTGAATCGTAACAATCAGCTGTGCCATAATAGTAAAAAATCACTTTATAATAATTATAATTCCGCAATTATTTATTACAATTTAATACAAACCAATAAATATCTCATAAATAAAAATACAAGTACAAAACGAACATCCAAAGAAATTAACGAGAAACTATGTATAACAGTACTACCTACTACTATATTGAAAAGAAATTGTGTGTATTTATTTTTCTAACTACAAATGCTCAAATTGTGCACCATGCATTCTGACACATAAACGTGCTCTACGAGACACGTCACGCATTACATTTTGGAGCATTTCAGGAGTAATTGCCTCACATGCGTTTCGAATTCTGGTTTTGATGTCCTCAATATTTTCAGAGGCAGTTTGAAATACCTTGTCTTTAATGTAACCCCAGACGAAAAAATCCAAGGGAGTAATATCTGGTGATCGAGCTGGCCATAGAATGGGTCCATAGGTGCCTATCCAGCTATCTGGCAAATTACTTGATTTAAATAATTTGTACATATTACAGCAGTGTGAGGTGGAGCCCCATCTTGTTGAAAATATGAATAATTTAATCTTTCTGCCACTGTTAATTCATAAAGAAAATCTTGAAATTCGTTTTGCAAGAAATTAAGGTATCTACGAGCGGTTAATTTGCCACCAATGTGTATTTTCTCGTGTCCACTTATAATGCATATTTCTATTGAAAAATCCATTATTAGAAAAATTTGATTCGTCCGACCAAAGAATTTTGCTACATATCAGCGCGTCATTCCTTTTCTTATTTAATAACCATCTACAAAATCTTACTCTCCTTGGCTTATCACCCTCATTTAAATGTTGAACTTTCCTCATTTTGTAGCATCGAAATCCGTTTTTTTCAATATTTTTCTTGCACTGTCTTTTTTTATGCGACAGTTTCTCTGAATATGTCTCAAAGAGGTTTCCTCATTTTGGTTAACATAATTCATTACTCTATTCACTTTTCTTACATTATCCGCAACATGCGCTCGCCTTACTATTTTTGAAAATGAACCCTGCGTTTTTAGATTTTGAACTAACTTCCTAAACATAGTTCGATTTGGCTGCGGAGCATCTGGAAATCTATCTCCGTAAACCGTGACTGCCATCTCAGCGTCAAAATTGCACTGACAATAAATGCTAATCATATCGAATTTGTTATTATTGGTGTACACCATAATTACTGATATAAAATTTGTCTTAGAACTCGACAACGCAACATACAACATACAACAGTGACAATCTGTCAAATTTATTAATAACTGTATACATTGTTTTTCACTAATTATGGCACAGCTGATTGTTACGATTCAATTATATGAATTGCGGTATTCGTAAAATATTGAATATTGACACTATCGGTTAAAATTTCTGTGACATGTTTTATATCGTTATAATGAGAAAAAAATAACTGAATTAATGGCGTCATGGCCTACTTTGAGATATGTAGTTTTCATTTTTGCACAATAGCGTATGTCAAAGCCAACTGCATTTTTCGATTTTTTTGTTACACGTTATTATTCTTATTGTCTTTGCCGTCAACTTTCATTCCTTTAACTTTTTTCGTATCTCCTCAAATAAGGAAGCTATAACCGTTTGTGGTTTTCCTATTTTTCAGGTTTTTGTAATATATCTCATAAAGTAGGCTATGGATTTCAACTTTCTTTTTACTGAAATATAGCTCACAAAAAATGGGATAACTGTTTCTAAAACTTTATTCTTCTACAATAGATATTAAGCGAGATATTTGGTGTGGCCCTCGTAAAATAGACAGTCTGTATACCAGATGTTTTTTAAAACTCTACCAGTGCCAAGATGCTGTAGCTTGGAGGTTTTCTCCTTCGAGGCTTATGTTTGTTCTATTCTTGGTTTTTATGTGGGATATAACTTGACATAGCGTAAAAATGCGTTATTTCTTGAAGCGGACATTTCCCGAAGTTATATTCTCAACATCAAATTAGCCAAAATGTTTCTGTCACTCTCCAAGATTTTTATGGTTTTGTATGAAATACTATTACTCCAGGCCGGAAAAAGTGAAAAATGGGTAAAAGTTGGGAAACAGCACCGAATTCCTTCTGCGTTGTGTTCCTTGAACCCTCAAGATCATTCGTCACCACTAACATCTTTGTGGAGAGACAAAATGACTACCCCATTTATAGGGGTTATAATGGCGCCCCCAAAAAATTTCAAAAATGAAATTTTTGGGCTGGAAATCCCTACTCGGGGATATTTCAGGTCGCTAATCACGAACCCGAAGTACAATTTGGGCAAATCCAAAACAGCGGACGGTGTCGTGACGCTACTTTCATTGGCAACATTTGAATGGTAAAGCAAAGTCGCCAACAATATCTAACAACTGGCGTTTACAGAATTTGAAAACCGATTAAAATTATAATTTCATATAAAATGAAAGTGATTCGGCATAGGTTTTTGTTCCATAAGAATCAATAAGAATCCATAAGAACCATATAAATGCATGTGTTTTCAAACAAATACAACGTCTGTATTACGTAGAATACTTATAGCCGTAGGCTACGCAAAAAATTATCAGTGTTCACACTTCTTTCCATTGGCATTATTAAGTTGTACGTGCCCTATATCGCTAAATTTGACAGTTATCGGGCACAGTTGTTCGTCTCTTAGTGAATATTTTGTTGTTTTCAAGGTGTGCAACCATAACTGCATGTGTTTTGGTTCGTATTGTTAAGTGCTAGAGCTGTTTTACACCATCAGAAATTACATGTATTCAAGAATTACCGATAAAATTAATATACGAAGTATTTAATAGTTGTTGACGTTCTAATTGCTGTAGCAAGTCTAAAGTGTTATATTAACCGATAAAAATGTCTGTGTCTCATCAAAGATAAAACTTTCATGAAGTTGAAAAGGATTTTGATATTAAGTTTATTTTTTTACCTATATTGACCAACATAAATATCGTGCTATTAATATTTGACCTTGATTCATACAATGTATGTATTACACACGAAAGTACACTAACAGTCAAATGTAAAATTACATGAAAAAATTAGTGTAATTATGATGTTGCTAAGATGGTGCTTCTAGTGACATTAATGTTGTGATCAAATCATGTGATGTATAACTAATTGGTTTTTGTGATGGGATTGAGCTGATTCTTAAGGCGAGGGCATAAAAGGTAACTTTGATTAAGTGGTAAAATGGCTGTGACTGCGGTACAAATTTTCCTTTGTGTTATAGGTAGGTCCAGAACGAGATATGGTATGACGGAAAAGTTGTTTTAAGGTATGAAATTTTCGTTGTAATACAAATAGCCTTTGAGAATTTTATGAGACATTTTTGGGCAATAAAATATTTGTGTCTTAACATTAGCCTTCACAGATCGCCATCATAAAAAAACGCTGCCTAAGGAATCACTGCTTCCTTCAGATCTTCCATCAAAGTCACTTTAATGGAAACATCTTGATTACATTTGTACTCTAGTATGTGGAAATTATTGGTCATAGAATTTTAATAATATTTGGGGCAGATGTCATAGAAAAATTTGAGGCGTTGGTTTCTAGCATATACCAACCTATACCATAATGAAGTTGGGGGTTGAAGGGGGTTGAAGAATATTAGAAGGAAATCTTAGGCTTTTGCTTCTAGTATACAGGGTGTCCCAATAAAAACTCCCAGGCCGGATATATTCTAAACGAAGCGAGATATTTTAGTTCTGTCAAAGCCAATTTGTAGAGCATAAGGAGACTTTCATTTTTGAATATAATTGTTTTTCAATATATAGATGGCACTGTGCTCTAAAGAAATATTTCGATGGGAGAAACTTTGAAATGGGGTTTATGTGAAAGAAAATGCATTTCTAAGCAGATTATGTTCTGAAAAGAAATACCATAAAACTAACCGTTTTCGAGATATTTGAGTCCAAATGTTAGCATTTGCCAATATTGAATAATTGTAATCTCTTCAACATTTCAATCCTTTAAGTGGGACAATCTGTATTTATTTTACAAATTTTAGAAGTAAATACTTAAAGAGATATTCACATCTTATGAATTAAATATATTTGAAGAAACCCTTGGAAAAAAGAAACTAAAAATATTATTTATCTTATAATTCAAACATTTAAGCAATAAAAAAACAATTACGAACATAAAACAGTTTTTACCAACTAATGAAATTAAAATAACTATTTCAATAGGTGTTCAAAATTATTGCCATTTTCATTAACACACATCGTAAACCTATTAATTAGTTCAGATCTACAAACTTTTAATAATATTAATATATGCCGATTAATGGCGGTAACACTAGCATAAATTTTATTATAAAGATCTGCCATGTCTTCTGTTGGTTCTTTGTACACTTCACTTTTTAAAAATCCCCATAAATAAAAATCTAATGGAGTAATACCAAGAGATCGAGCGGGCCATCTAAGTACTCCATTGGTACCAATCCATCTTCCTGGGTATGTTTGATTTAAATAATGGCAGTGTATACGATTCCGCAAGTGGCGGAATCGTATATAGTTTTATTACGAGTCCGCAAATCTCCCCGCATGCGTAGGAGCTTGAGGATTTTTATGATTATATATTAGGGTTCCACAAGTTGCGGACTAACCAAAAATAAAACTTTGTTAAGTCTCTGCAAATTATAAAATTACATGCATGTAAGCTCCTTGGTAATTTGTGAGTAATGTGCTACAAATAATATGAGGGTAAAGAAAAACTAAGCGTAAATACCAGGAATTTTTTTCTTAATTAATAAATATTAGATAAACGCAGGTGTGAATTAAAGGGACACTAAAGAATATTATTTTGATATTAGGTAATATCTGTATGGTATCTATATACGTACAATATAGAACCAAAACATTTAGAAATAACAAATTATAATGAATTATGCCTACAATAAATTTAAAAAAAATTATAATATTGTTTTGTATTTGAAAAAACCCCATGTTTTGTTAGATTTGGGCAATCTATTTAAACAGGCGCATTTTTTGTGGAATCATGTTAAGTATAAAGCACATTTAGCACAGTTAGACTTTGCTATAACTCTAGTATTGCAAACCTAACAAAACCATTTTTTTAAGTTTAATAATCATTTCTTGGAGTAAAAATGCTATCCTAGAGAAAAATATCTCCACTTCTGCTAAGCATATTTCTGGTTCCAAAATAGTGTAGTCAATTTCTTCCCACATGTGCAAATCATTTTCATTAACTATTTTGTTTTCATGTAATATGTTGTTGGTAACATCTATATTTTTAATAATTCCCATTAAAATAATTTTCTGGCGTTGAACAGGTACCTTAGTTTTAAAATGAACACCTTTAATTTTCCTTCTCAGTCCTATATCCTTTGGATCGTTCTCGTACTTTCATTTGTAATGGAATTTTTATTTTTGATATATTTTCAGCTGTTATTGGTTAGTCTTTTCAGTTATTTCATTACTATTATCATTTGTTGAAACAGTTCTATTATAAATCTCTTCGTTGATGTTGCATAAATTCTGTTTCTTCTATGGTTTTTATAAATTTTTCCACTTCTTGGTAGGAATTAAATGTTTCCCCTAGCTTTAAATACTATTCAGAAGTAAATCAAGATTCATCCACTTTTTCCTGCAACTTTGTGGCATAGAAATGCTTTTACAACTCAAAATACAACTTTTATGACATTAAAGCATTCAAACGACCAATTCTGAGGTTATGTACCTACTTCTGCAACTTGCGGAGCCGTAATCTATAATCATAGAAATCCTCAAGCTCCTACGCATGCGCGGAGATTTGCGGACTCGTAACAAAATAATATACGTTTCCGCCACTTGCGGATTCGTATACACGGCCTTAAATAATTAACAACATTGTGATGATTATGTGGGCCTGCTCCATCCTGATGAAACCACATATTATCCACCTGAGCGGGCAAATTCCTTAATAGTACTTGTAAATTATTTTGCAAAAATTGTAAATATCTTTCACCTGTTAAATTATCATGGTAGAGGTATGGATCAACAATGTAACTATTAACGAGACCACACCAAACATTTACGCCAAAACGATTCTGGGATTTGGTACGTCTCATCCACCTAGGTTTCTCTTGAGACCAGTAACGACAATTATGTATTGTGATTACTCCATTGTTGTGGAATCGACTTTCATCACTCCACATAATTGTATCTAAAATATTTGGATTTTCTCCTAAGAGAATTGAAAATTGCGGCAAAAAATCTAATCTCCGCTCGTTGTCCCCTGGAATCAAATGATGAACTAAATGAACTTTATATGGAAAAATTTGTTTGTTTTAAGAATTCTGTGGCAGGTGGAACGTGCAATATTTGTTTCTTCCGTCAACTTGCTTACTGACATGTTTGGGTTATTTTCTACTTGATGTAATACCAATGCAATACTTTCATCAGTTGCAGTTCTTTTTCTTCTTGTTGTTTTTGGTTTCTTGAAACGTCCATAATTCTTCAAATTAGAACACAAACTTACAAAAGTCTTCTGATCTGGTAAAGGTCTGTCAGGAAAACGTATTTCATATAAACTTACAGCTCTTGAAGCATTTTTACGACATTCCCCATAAATTAATTTCAGCTTTAATTTATCTCCATTTGTATTAGAAACCATATATAATAATAAATATTCACAAAGAGGACAATAATTACGTACAATAATACAGTTATTGACACAAGGTATAAGGGTTATTATACTAGATATCAAATACTTTTAATTATAATCTAACCTAATAACAAAGCAATTATATGAAAAATTGTTTAAACATTTTCTTCTAAAATTTGTAAATTAAATACAGATTTTCCCAATTAAAGTACTTACTGAAATGTCGAAGAAATTACAATTATTCAATATTGGCAAATGCCAACATTTGGACTCAAATATCTCGAAAACGGTTAGTTTTATGGTATTTTTTTTGGTACATAATCTGCTTAGAAATGTATGTTCTTTCACATAAACCCCATTTCAAAGTTTCTCCCATCGAAATATTTCTTTATAGTACAGCGCCATCTATATACTGGTATATTATAAAAACAATTATATTCAAATATGAAGCTATCTTTATGCTCTACAAATTGTCTTTTACAGAATTAAAATATCTCTATTCGTTTAGAATATAGCCGGCCTGGGAGTTTTTATTGGGACACCCTACGTACACTAAATCCCAGTTTCTGTAGTCTTACCAGCTTCCTTTACTTGTTTTCCCTATTTACTTACACTTACCCCCACCACTCCTTCAATGGAATGACCACAAAATATACTCTAATTTTAAATGTCGCTATAATATATACGTGTACCAAATTTCAAGTGAAAATCTCAATTTTGTTTTATTAACCCTCTTAATAATTGTGGTGGCATGGCGGTGGGCGGTTAAAAATATTATAAAAATCTGAGGCCCTCGCTTCCAGTGCATAAACCATATCCCAAGTTTATGTAGTCTTGCCAGTTTGCTTTACTTATTTTCCCCTATTTAACCCCCAACTCTTCAACGGAATCATCTTAAAATATAATCTATTTCCAGATGTTTTTATAATACACATGTGTACTAAATTTCAAGTGAATATCTCAATTGTATTTTATCGACCCCTTATTAATAGAATGAGGGTGGTGGGGGGTGAAAAACATAAGGAACTCTGAGGTTCTCGCTTCTAGTATATACACCAAATTAAAAATGTCTGTACACTTACCAGCTTCCGTTACTTATTTGCCCCTATTTACCCCTATTAACCGCCAATCCTTGAACGGAATCATCCCAAAATATAATCTAATTTCAGTTCTCGTTGTAATACATACGTGTTTTAAGTTTCAAGTGAATATTTCAATTTTAATATATCAACCCTTTTAATGATATTGTTTGTGTGGGGGGGGGGGGGCGACTGTATTATAAAAAATCTGAAGCTTTGGCTTCTAATAGATATAACAAATCTAAAGTTTCTTTTCTTTTACCAGCTTGCTTCGCTTATTTTCCCTTATTTACCACTATTTAACCCCCAATCGTTCAAATTTAAACTCTCGACGTTTTATGACATTGTAAGCATATTTTAAAAAAAATGATTTGAATTTTGCTTTTACCATTAGGTATAATACTTCACTCTACTATGCGGATATGGAAGTAATTACAAATTTCAAAGTTTCCACAACAGTGTCAAACTTGGCAATAATTCTTTTTCAAGAAATAGTAAATTTGGTATATCTCTATTATTTTTAAACTTCAAATTTAAACCTTCCATGACTATAAATTATTGCAAAATTTTAATAATTAATCGAGCATATATAGTAAATATTAAGTAAATTATTAATAATTAAAATTAATAATTAATAAGAAAATTATTATTTATCTGCTTTGTACTCATGTTCACATTTTCTCAAGTTATTACTAAATTTTCTTCCTAGAAAGCAGGATCATAAGCGTGCCAAAACAGTGGATTTGGTTAAAGGATAACTCGTCTAAAAAACATACACATCCAATATATCAATGTGAACAAAATTTCTATAGAAGACGTAATTGTTATACCGCGTTAAAATTGGAAAACACATCTCAAACGATCCCGAAAATATTTGCCATAAGCGCCGTAATTTTTTTATAGTCTGCTTTGAAGACTACTTAAGAACACCTTGTATATTATCATAATCCATAATATATTATCGAAGTATTATAGACACAATCTGAAAGTGAAAAAATTTTATTTGTTTGTTGTTGAATATCCAAATCATTTGTTATGTAAATATTTTGCAAAGTAACAATATATTTGTCTTAATTGATACTAATCTGTTGTTGTCAGTTAAGTTAGTAAGCGGCAACGTAAACTCAGTTAACAGATTTCAATAGCTGCAGGCATATTTGCGACAGGTCTGCGACAAGTTGACGTTTCTTGTCCTATAGGCTTTACTCAAATTGCTTTACTGAGATTTTATAAAATTGATTTATAACATCGATGAAACCGGTGGTAGAAAAACAATGGTATAAAATTGCATCTTCCATCCGTCACTAAACGAGTGTGTGGATATGAGTTCAGATATCTAGTACATTCATGTCTCATATCTTCATGAAGGCTATAAATCTAATTTTAAATTTAAAAAAAGTAAGTTCCCTGAGATATCTAAATTATTATTGATACAGTGATTTTCTTCCAAAATGTGGTTGAACAAAGATGGTATCCCCTTTATTTTTAAAAATTTTCTTATGTTCTGATATTCTTTTCTGAATGTTTCTGTTCGACTGACCTATATAAACGTTTGAACAAGTACCAGAGGTAAGCTAATGGATTCTTCATATACTTCCCTTTAAATTCTTATTTACCTCTATCGAGTTAATTTATCGGAAATATTAACAGTTCTTCTGAAACCCCTTCCTTAGCTTTTCTGAAAGGTTATCTAGCGACAGAATAGTATGTATCATTGTAATACTGTATTTATCAAAATAGGAAGATAGTTATACTAATTTTATAATACTGTCCAGTTAGTGTGCCCTCGAAAGATTGTGCAAAAACTTCACAAAAAAAATCTTAACAAATCTTTTAATGTTTCATCTCTACTACAACGTAAAATTATTTTTAATTATATAAGATGTCAGAAAAATGAGTTACACACGAAAGTATGACATTTTCAAATGGAACGAACACCCTGTATTTTTTGGCGCCAGTTAAGCCTCCAAGGGTCCTGTATTACACTCTAAAATATTTTGCCAAATGGATCCAGTGTTGCCATGTTATGACATTTTCCTGTCTTTTTTGGCAATTTACAAACATTTTTTGGACTGCCGTATCTCCGCGATTTACTAATTGTTTTTTTCTAAAAATGTAGGATGTTATTTAATAATGATGTATTCATAGAAAAATATTCTTGAAATAAATTATTATTATACCAAATGTCCAAATTATTTGTTTATATTTCTTGATATTTAATTATTATTTTTCTCAGTTTTCTTAAATGGAATGCCTATATTTTACTTCCACATCCATATTGTGGATTGGAAGTACTTATAGTAATAGTAAAACAAATTTCAATTTTTTTTTTCTTGAAATAGGTTTGGATGTCATGAAATGTCGAAATTTTAAATTTGAACGAAAAAAAAGTTTTCTGTCTGTAGGTCTCTCTGTAACTCTTTTTGGCCGCACGCTTTCTCCGGAGCGGTTTAAGATATTGACTTGAAATTTTGTACACATATATATTATAACGAGATCTGGAACTGGATTGTTTTTTGAAGATATCCGGTGAAGGGTTGGGCGGTAAACAGGGGTAAACATGGGAAAATATGTAAAGCAAGCTGGTAAGAGTACAGAAATTTTAAATTTGATGTATGTACTACAAGCCAAGGCCTCAGATTTTTTTATAATATTTTTCAACACCCCCCCACTACTCCTACTCCATTATTAAAGGGGTTGATAAAATAAAATTGAGATATTCATTTGAAATTTGGTACACGTATGTATTATAACGACATCTGGAACTAGATTATATTTTGAGATGATTCCGTTGAAGGGTTGGGGGTTAAATAGGGATAAATAGAGGAATATAGGTAAAGCAAGCTGTAAGAGTACAGAAACTAGAAACTCGGTGTATGTGCTAGAAGCCAAGGTCTCAGATTATTTATAATATTTTTCAACCCCCACCACGCCTACTACATTATTAAAGGGGTTTATAAAACAGTATTGAAATATTTACTTGAAATTTGGTACACGTAAGTATTATAACAACATCTGGAACTAGATTATATTTTGAGAAGCTTCCGTTGAAGGGTTGGGGGTTGAATAGTGTTAAATAGGGAAAAATAAGTAAAGCAATCTGCTGAGAATGCAGCAACTATAAATTCGGTGTATGTCCTAGAAGCCAAGGCCTCAGATTCTTTAGTAATATTTTTCAACCCTCCCACCATCACCACCCTTGATCCATTGTTAAAGGGGTTGATAAAATGAAATTGAGATATTTACTTGAAACTTGGGACAGGTATGTATTATAACGACATCTGCAACTAGATTACATTTTGAGATAACTTCGTTGAAGGGTTGAGTGTTAAATAGAAGTAAATAGAGGAAAATAAGTGAATTAAACTGGTGAGTGTACAGAAATTTGGAATTTGGTGCATGTACTAGAAACCAAGGCCTAAGATTTCTTTCTAATATGTTTCAAACACCACGATCTTCGCTCCATTATTAATGGGTTTGATAACATAAAATAGAGATATTTACTTGAAAGTTAGTACACGTATGTATTGTAATGACATCTGATTGAGATGATTCCATCGAAGTGGTGGGACGTGGTAGGTTGTGAATAGGGGAAAATGAGTAGGGTAAACTTAAAAGTTCATTTTTAACGTATATGATAGAAACCAACGCCTTAAACTTTTCTATGATATCTGCTCCAAATATTATTAAAATACTATCACCAATAATTTCCACATATTGGAGTGCAAATCTAGTTAAGATGTTTCCTTTAAAGTGACTTAGATGAAAAATCTGGATGTGGAAGTAGTGATTCCTTAGGCAGCGGTTTTTTTACATGGATAAATAAAGCATAGAATTCCTCACATTTTAATATCATACACTTTATTTTTATTTCGAACGGTTTTTGAGATACGATTATTTCAAATAACTCTTGCGTAAATTGAGGTTCTCTTTATTTTAGCATTAAAATGTAGCACGGCTTTGGTCTTTTGTTTTATGTTTCTTTCAAATTTTTTCAATGGAATGCCTGTAATTTTTTACATGGATTAATAGCGCTTACAATTTCTCACAAGTGTTCAGTTTGTTTTCATAATTATGAACAGCTTTTGAGAATTTTTCTTTTTCACGGTATTTAAACTAACCTAACAATTGCTCAAAACGTCCGCCATTTTGATTCACGCAACACTGATGTCTCTTCGTAAATGAACGTCTTACATTGTATAGTATATCAACATTTATACGATTGAGACACGAATTCTTTCCATTATATCTCCTCGAGTCGTTAGCTCTACTTTATAAACGTCCTACTTCACAAATCTCGAAAGAAAAAATCCATTGATGCCAGGTCGGTTGATCTAGGTGGCTATGCAATGATATCTACCACAATTTAATAGAATAATGAATTAGATACAATTTAACAGTTTATTAAAATATCAGATCTCCTCTTCCTATCCATCTTTCGGGAAACTGGTTACTAATGGCCCGACGAACATTTCTACTAAAATGTGGTGGTGCTCCATCAAATAAAAAAACCGCTGCCTAAGGAATCGCTACTTTCAGATTCAGATTATTCATCCAAGTCACTTTAAAGGAAACATCTTGTCTATATTTGCACTCTAGTATGTGGAAATTATTGGTTATAGAATTTTAATAATATTTGGGGCAGATGTCATAGAAAAGTTTGTGGCGTTGGCTTCTACCATATACGTTAAAAATGAAGTTTCTAGTTTACTCTAATTATTTTCTCCTATTCACAGCCTACCACCTCCCACCCCTTCAACGGAATCATCTCATTCTGATATTTTAATTTTTTTTATTTTAATGCCTTGTTTTTATTAACGCCCTGGCGGAGTTCAGCTATTGCTGCTCTACTACTCAACCAGGACACGTACACATAGACAACAACACAACAACCATTCCCTGCGATATTGCCATCTACCGCAGCTGAGACTCGAACTCAGGAGAGATAATAGCGACTAGACATGTTGTGCCACCCAACAGCGGTCTAGATCACTGCTACCGTCTCGGTAACACATGAAAAAACGCCACCAACATCCATCCCTTGGCCAGGATTCGAACCCGAGACTCGGTGATCGCAAGCCAAACACCTTCAGCATTGCGCCACCGAGCCGGATATCATTACCATACGTACATGTACTAACTTTCAAGTGAATATCTCAATTTTATGTTATCAATACCATTAATAATGGAGCTGTGGTGGTGGGATTTGAAAAATATTAGAAAGAAGTCTGAGGCCTTGGTTTCTAGTATATGCACCAAATCCCAAATTTCTGTACTATTACCAGCTTGATTTATTTATTTTCCCATATTTACTACTATTTAACCCCCAACCCTTCAACGGAATCACCTTAAAATAGAATCTTGTTTCATATGTCGTTATAATACATACATCTACCAAATATCAAGTGAACGTCTAAATTTTATTTTATCAACCCCTTTGATAATGGAGTAAGGATGGTGGGGGGGGGGGGGTTGAAAAATATTATTAAAATATCTGAGCCCTTGGCTTCTAGGACATACACCGAATTTCAGCTTGCTTTACTTATTTTCCCCTATTTAACCCCCAACCCCTCAATGGAATCATCTCAAAATATAATCTAGTTCCAGATGTCGCTATAATACATACATGTACCAAGTTCCAAGTGAATATCTCAATTTTATTTTACTAACCCCTTCAATAATGACGTAGGGGTTGGTGATGGGGGAATGAAAAATATTATAGAAATTTTTTAGATCAGGGCTTGTAGTACATACCTACATCAAAATTTCAAGTTTCTGTACTCTTACCAGCTTGCTTTACATATTTCCCCCTATTTACCCATATTTACTCCCCAACCCTTCACCGGATATCTTAAAAAAACAATCCAGTTCCAGATCTTGTGATAATATACATGTGTACAAAATTTCAAGTCAATGTCTTAAGCCGTTCCGGAGAAAACGTGCGGACAAAAAAAAAAAAAAAAGAAGTTACAGACAGACAGACAGACAGACCGACAGACAGAAAAAATTTTTTTTTCGCTCAAATTTAAAATCTCGATGTTTCATGACATTCTAAACCTATTTCACAAAAAAAAAATACATTTTTTTATGATTACTATACCTCCAATTCACCACGTGGATATGGAGGTAATAAAGTGTATGACATTAAAATGTGAGGAAATGCATGCTTTATTTATCCACGTGAAAAATTATAGGCATCCCATTTAAAAACATTGAGAAAAATATTAATTAAATATCAAGAAATAAAAACAAAATTTTTTGGACATTCGGTAATAATAATTTATTTCAAAAATATTTCTCAATAAATATATTATTATTAAATAACGTCCTAACATGGCAGTAAAAGAAATGTTTGGAAATTGCCAAAGACAGGAAAATATTCATAACTTGGCAATGCTCCACCCGACTAGCAAAATATTTTAGAGTAATACAGGATCCTTGGACGCTTAACTGGCACCTAAAAAATACAGCATGTTCTATTTTAAAATATCATGCTTTCTTATGTAACTCGTTTTTGTGACATCTTGTGTAATTGAAAATAATTTTACGTTGTAGAAGAGATAAAACATTGAAAGTGTTGTTAAGAAAGTTTTCTGTAAAGTTAGCCCTTTTTGCACAATCTTTCGAGGCAACACTAACTGGACACCCGGTATCTAGCAAAATTTCGACTCCTCGATAGTTGTTTTAACTTGCGTTTTGAACTTGAGTAGCTCACTCATTACATTATAGCATTGCATTATAACAGCATACAACACAAAGATTTTAAATGCGATCACTATAACCAAACATTAAATTTGTTCAAGCGTATATTTATGTACTCTAGTTTAGATAAAACTGCACAGATAAATTCGATGATTGCAAAATATGAACACATTTACACAATAGCCTTCTCGCAAAAACCACACTCCTGAAATTTATTTTTTTAATTACAGGTCTGCGTTGAATATTAAAATCCAAATATTTTTGTTTTATATGTATTGCATTCCTCTCGTCGTTACTGATTCGAGAGTGACTGAGGGTGAATAATCTATTTACCGTCGTTTCAACCTTGATTTTTAAATTGTTTATGATATAAATATGATCCAATTGAAAGCAGGACATCCCCATAACATTTGTATTTATTGTCAGATTTTGACGTTATTCTAAATGATAAAGAGCGAAAACCTGCACGTTAGTACAAGGTGTCGCAATTGTTTTAATCATATAGATGTCTTTAATATACGTAAATTTACCGAAAAGTACTTACTGAATTCTGCCAATAAATTGAAAAATAAAATGACGTCAGGTCACGATCAAATCCCTAGTTTTTTAGTGAAAGACTGTAGATACGCCTTTATAACTCCTTTACTCTTTATTTTCATTCTCATTTTAAAAACCTCCGTTTTTCCTGACATTTGGAAAACTGCTAAAGTATGTCCGATACTTAAATCTAGCGATCCCTCCAAATTAACTAATTATAGACCTCTTTCTATTCTTTGTAATTTTGCAAAACTCTTTGAGATATCACTTTATAGTTTATCCTGCGGTAAATAATTTAATCTCACCACACCAGCATGGTTTTATGAAGGGACGCTTCACCATAACAAATTTAGCAATTTTCTCCCAATATGTGGCTAATACTGTCGATAACCATGGCCAGGTAGATGCAATACACACCGACTTTGCTAAAGCATTTGATCGCATCGATCACGTTTAATTTTCACCAAGCTAAGTAAGTTTGGATGTAATGAATCACTTATAACACTGATTAGGACTTACTTGACTAACAGAGTTTAGTATGTATCGTACAACGGGTTCGACTCTAAACAATTTATTGCTACTTCCGGAGTACCCCACGGATCCAACCTTTGCCCGTTATTATTCTTGCTCTTCATTAATGATCTTGTACAGATCATCGATTGGGAAAATGTGCTATTTGCTGACGATCTAAAAATCTACCATACCATAAAGGATGACGAAGACTGCTTATTTATTCAGAGCTAGTTGAAAAAGTTTGAAGTTTGGTGTGACGAAAATAATCTTCACTTAAACACTCAAAAATGTAAAAGCTTAACTTTTACACTAAAGAAATATTACACTGAATTTACTTATCAGCTAAAGTGCATAAACTTAAGCCGATGTGAATCCATAAAAGATCTTGGTATAGTGTTTGACCCAAAACTGCCATTTACTGACCATATTAACCAGACTGTAACTTCCGCATTAAGAGTGTTAGGTTTCATAATACGAAACTGTCGCAATTTTCATTATCCCATAGCGTTAAAAGTACTTTATTTTGCTTATGTCACGTCAATGTTAGAATACGGTTCCTTAATCTGGCACCCGTTTTATAACGTCCATGAACTGGCCGTTGAAAATGTTCAGAGGAAGTTTATCAAATTCTTTCAATATAAAATCACAGGAGTGTACCCCGAAAGGGGCTACTCTTAGCACATGTTGTTAGATTGATTAGGCTTTCAGTCGCTTCATCTAAGAAGAGTGTTATTTGTAGTAGGATTTATTTAGAAACTTTTACATAATAAAATCGATTGCATCGATGTTAACGAAATAATATTTCGATTTCCGCGATTATCCTCAAGAGTCTCGACTACTTTTCACTAGAACTAATATATTGTCACCTGTATATACAATGTGCAATAGTGTTAATGGCGTTTCTATGTACTGTGATATGCATCATAATAACTTAGGCGAATTGACGAGAATTATCATGGACCATATCAACCTCGTTTGACATTCATTTATATCATTACCTATCTTAAGTTAGTTTACTTAATTTGATTCACTTTTTGTTATTTCATTATTTTTGGCATACTTTTTATTTCCTTACATATATACATGTATTTTTTTCTCTTCTTTTGCCTCTTCTTTTCTTTCTCTTTATCTTTCTTAATCCTAATTAATTCGTCTTAATATATTAACTTAATTTAAATAACTTTAACTTAGTTTAGTTTAGTTTACACAAATTTAGTTTAAACAACTTAAATTTTGTCCTGTAATTGGATTACTTTGCATTCTGTTGAGCAATAAAGTATTTATTATTATAATTATTATTTCTTCTACAAAAATTCAAGGTACGATATTAGCGATTATTTTGTAGATCTGGGCACACTGCTACCCTCAAATATTAAGAAAGATATAGATCTTTCTTAACAAAATATTGCATATTATTAACAATTCTGTGACAGGAATAAGATCAGCGTTTATTTTCATTTGTGGCATTCCAGTAATTTCGTTCAATGTTGTTGCCAATAAAAATGATTATTTTCTGTTGTTTCTCACTATTTGTTTCATAAGTTGCTTAACGCGAGAAAACAAAATTTAAAAAAATGTGATTTTCTGTTTGTCCACATAATTATTAATATGCATTTTTTCATGAGAGATAAAGCTCCCTTTCAGGGGGCAATCAATCTAGTGCTACGTTGTCGTCCTAGTTGCGGGCGTCTCATTGGCGTGCCTAGTAAAAACTGGTATTATTTGCGTAAAAATTATGGGGCAGAGCGTTTTTAAAATAAATTGCGAGCACGGCGCAAATGCTCCTTGTCCTTCTCAGATACCACCTACTGACTTTCAACGGACAACCTTGACCTACCTCAAAATAACAATAACAAATAACAATAATAACAATAATAATAATAATGAATTTATTGCCCAACAGAACCCTCCAGTTACAGGACAATTTTACAAAATAGAACTAAATTATATAAATGCAAAGTATATAATATGAAATATAAATTATGGAAAATAAAACTATAAAAAAACTTTATAAAAAGTATAAAAAAACAGTGTAAAATATAAGACTATAATATATAAATACATTATTGCATTTTTGAATTCTGCATAATTTTCTGAATCCAACGATGCCAAATAAGTGACATTTCAAACATCAATTTTTTTTATAATGTAATTTTTAATTTTCCATTCAAGTGTGCCATGATGGTTCCGATTTATTTTAAATGACCCGTGTAATGCTACAATAATCGAAATCCCGTTAAAAACACTAAATTACGTGATTTTTGAGCAAATAAAATTCACCCAAAACGTTTTTGGGGCAAAACTCATTTTTTTCAAATGGAACCATATCGGTATCGTGGTATCATTTATTAGTACTATTAATAAGGAATTTATTCATATGTCCTATTAAAACATGTGATAAATACAAACAAGTTTACAGCTAAAAGAAAATAAGAAAATACAATTTTATTCTAATTACCTTGTTACACATAAGGTGGTTTTGGAATACAAAAATTAACACAAAACATTACAACAGTTGTTCAAAATGCTGTCCATTACCGTCAATGCACTTCTGAACTCGTATAGCGGTTTCTCGAAGAACATTCGCCAATTGCTGGGACATTATGCTATAAATTGCTCATCTTACTCGTAGCTCCAGGTCTTCACAATTGCATAGACAATATTTTTTAAATGATCCCAAACAAAGAAATCAAGGCGCGTTAAATCAGGTGACCTTGGAGGCCACCTCACAGAACCATTCGTCGAAATTACGTTTTCTCCGAATCTCCGTTGGAGGTAATTAATAACAACTATCCTTGAATTATGGAGAGGAGCGCCATCTTGTTGAAAATACATTCCCTGTTTTAAATCTAAAGCTAACTCATCTAAAATGTCCTCAATCTCATTTTCCAGGAACCTCAATTATCTGGCACCAGTCAGAGGTCTTTCAAATAATATTGGACCAATGATTCTACTACCGATTATTCCAAGCCAAACACTGAAACGGAACACCACTTGAAAGTTACCCTCCCGTAATAAATTTTGCTTTTCTTGTGACCAATATTTTGTGTTTTGTCGCTTAAATAATCTCAAATTTGCAAACCTTGACTCGTCCGAAAATAAAATCAGTCCCAAAAAATCATTGTTTTTCTGCACCTTATTATACATAATCCAATTGCAATATTCCATCCTACGTTCGTAATCACTTTCGTACAAATGCTGGTGCAATTGATATTTAAAAGATTTATAGTGGTATTTGTGCAAAATTCGGCTTACTGTTTGGTGAATGATGTTCAATTCAAATCCAACTTGCCTTCAAGAAACAGTCTTATCAACTTCCATTGGAGTCAAAACATTAATTTCCGTTCCTTCGTCAATAATGAAGTTCTCTTCAGGATCATTGTTGGGCTCTCTTCGGAATTGGTTTTCAATACGTTTAAATAATTTTTCGTTGGACATTGTCTATCAGGATATCGTCGGCCGTAAAGGTCCATAGCTGCAATTGCATTTTTTTACTTTCCCCATAAATAATTAACATGTCCACTTTTTCATCTCTTGTATAAATTTGCGGCATTTTGAACACAATTAACAAGAATTAGAAAAAAATTTTAAAGACACAATAAAAACATCGTTAAACCAACAAATGTCTACAAGGTAAATATTTCATTGTTTTCAAAGCCACCTTAGTTAGAACAAAATTGTATTTTCTTATTTTCTTTTAGCTCTAATTTTGTTTGTATTTATCGTACATTTTAATACGACATATGAATAAAATAAAATAAAAAAAATATATGGTTCCGTTTGAAAAAAATGAGTTTTGCCCCAAAAACAATTTTGGTGAATTTTGTTTGCTCATAAATCACGTAATTTAGTGTCATTAACGGGATTTAGATTTTTGTAGCATTACACGGGTCATTTAGAATAAATCGCAACCATCATGGCACGCTTAAATCGAAAATTAAAAATTATATTATAAAAAAAAATGATGTTTGAAATGTCACTTATTTGGGCATCGTTGGATTCGGAATATTACGCAGAATTCAAAAATGCAATAATATATAGGGTGTTCCATTTAGAAATCGAAAGTTAGTGTCACTTTCGGCGAAACCTGAACTGAAAAAAAAATCAATTGTTCGTCAAAAAGTGTCGCTTATTATGTATATAGTATATCCTAAAGTGCAATCAATTATCTTCAAAACTACAGGAGAAAAGGGGGTATACCATGATCCCGTTACACCCAGTATATAGAAATATATAAATTGATTACACACAGTCTCTAGATAAAAATATTGTGTGTTTTTCCGAAACATTTCATGACACAGAAATAAATTGAAATTCGACAATCATGCATCAATTAAAAAAACGAATAAAGAACAATTATCGAGTGCACTAATTAATAAATGCAGCACATATACATAGCGAGCCACCATATGGATATCGATTGAAAAGAACGTCGGCCAGAGCACTCTTTTATGTATAACTTCCAAATTAATAATATCCTTATACATTTCCCCATTCGCTAGTCAACATTCTTTTAAAGTCGTGCTCAATTATCTGTAACCCAGCTGGTATATTACCAACACCCAGCCTGCTGGCTATGACCCTGCTGTTGAAAAAAATTTTTAGAAGTGGCATTATTAAATGCATTAAATCCTGTACAAATTGATTCAAATCCGTGTAAAATGATACTTAATGCAAATTGTTTTTACACGGTGTGATTATTCAGATTCATATTTAATTTCCAGATAATAAAAATGTTACATGACTTGAATTATGATGTTATAAGCTTCACACTTTAATAGAGTGTGCACACCTAACTTGTGTCAAGTATCTACCCATTCACACAGAATGAACCCAATAAACATACAGACGTTAAACAGGCGTTTATAATGTCCAAACACTATTTAATAAAAAATGTGTCTATAGTATGCACAATAAATTTTAAAATGTCGTTTGAGATAATGAAGATAGAAACGTTCAATACTAATAAGCACATGTAATTTTTTGATTTTTTCTTCTGTTGGATGACAACCCTATATATTTCTTTGAAGTAAAAGTATATTAAGTTATTCTCCCCAGCCTCATGCTCACTTTACATTCATTTAAATAACTTTTTAGACACTAGGTGCAAATTTTTCTACAGAGGCGCTAAATGGGACAAATTAGGGGCTAAACAATGCATAAGAGCAAAGTTAAATAAAAAAATTTGAAGCAACTTCACCCATCTCCTAGTTTCTGGACCTTCAGAGAGACAGTAAAGTGGAAAACATTTGGTTGTAGTTCGGTTCTCTAAACAGTACCCAACTACCAATTTGATATTTTGTAAAAGTTGTGTAAATGTTTCCGACACAAATTTTATAATACAACATTACTCTCAGAAACAATTTCATAACGTTTTCACAGCAGCTGTAAATGCAAAATTGGCACCACCTTATAAAATGTTTCAGTCGCCTATTGGAACCATTACAAAATAATTATATAAACATACTGCAGGCCTTATGAAAATTTAACATCATCAGTATATAGCAGTTTTATTAAAGCTTCATTTAATTGTGCTATAAAAAACGCTTAACGTTTTGTCAAATTAGTGCTATAAAACAACTAAACAACTGTTTTATATAAGCTTTTAAGTAGTCGTTATTAAAAAAAATCGGTAAATGTATTTACACAGAACTTCTATCTTTATTTATACCGGGCGGTCACTCTAAAAAATTATTAATTACGAAACCACATATATGAGAATAATAATCGGAAGGTGTTATTACAAAGAAAACCTTATAAACCTTGGTCAAAAAATATACAGAGTGATCATCCAATAGGAAAAATTCAGTATTAAATAAAAGATGTCAAATATGGAAGGCTTGCGTAAATACCTTTTCCATCTGTCATTTTTTCAGTTCCATATCCAAGTGGAGTGGATGTATAGTTGTGGTTAAAAAAATTTCAATTTTTCTCTTTTTTTTAAATAGTCTTAGAATGTCATGAAACGTGGAAATTTGAAATTTGAGCGAAAACATTTCCTTTCCATCACCTATTTCTATAGTAGTGGTCAAAAAATTTTAAAAACATTTTTTAAATGTTCAAAACATTTTTTTCTGAAATAAGTTTAGAATGTCATGAAACGTGGAAAAATTAAATTTGAGCAAAAAAAATTTCCGTTAAGTATATATTCTATAGTAGAAAAAATTTTTTTTTAAACTTTGAATTTTTTTTATGAAATAGATTTAGAATGTCATGAAACGTGGAAATTTTAAAATTGAGTAAAAAGTAATTTCACATCTTTCAACTGGTAAAAAATTTTCAAAAAGTTTTCGAAACATTTCTTTTTCTGAAATAGGTTTAGAATGCCATGCAATGTTTTCAAAAAATTTTTCCATTTGAATTTATTTTCTGAAATTGGTTTAGAATGTGATGTAACGTGGAAACTTAACATTTGAGCAAAAAAAATCAGATGTTCTATAGTAAAAAAATTTTAGAAAAAAATGTTCTTCTTGAGATTTTTTGTTATGAAATGGATATAAAATGTCATGCAGCGTGTAAATTTTAAATTTCAGCAAAAAAAAAATTGCCATCTTTCTACTGATAAGAAAATTTTGAATTCTTTTTTCTGAAATTGGTTTAGAATATGATGAAACATAGAAATTTAAAATTTGAGCAAAAAAAATTCATATACCTACCCGTCCTATAGTAAAAAATTTTAGAAAAAATGTTTCTTCTTGAAACTTTTTTTTTATGAAATGGATATAAAATATCATGAAACGTGTAAATTTAAAATTTGAGCAAAAAAAAGTTGCTATCTTTCTACTGATAAGAAAATTGTGAATTATTTTTTTCTGAAATAGGTTTAGAATGTCATGAAACGTAGAAATTTTAAATTTGTGCTAACGAAATTTGTTACACCTTTTATTCTAGGTATTAGTAAATAAGAAAAAATTTCAAAAAAATTCTCCTTTTAAAATTTTTTTTTCTGAAATAGATTTGGAATGTGATGAAACCTGGAAATTTTAAGCCGAAAAAAATTCCATCATAATATGTTCTATGGTAAAAAAAATTTTAGAAAATTCTTTGACAAAATTTTTCAACGATTTTTCTTTTTGATTTTTTTTATGAAACGGATTTAGAATTCCACGAAACGTGAAAATTTTAAATTTGAGCAAAATAATTTTTTTTTACCTTTTATTAGGTAGTAGTAAGAAAAAATTTTTCCAATTGAAATTTTTTTTCTGATGTAGGTTTAGAAAGTGATGAAACGTGGAAATTTAAAATTTTAGCAAAAAAAATCCATTAGTAAAAAAATTAAGTATAGAAAAATTTTGCATTGACAAAATTTTCAAATTTTTCTTTTTGAAATTTTTTTTTTTATGAAGTGGATTTAGAATGTCATGAAACGAGGTAATTTTAAATATGAGCAAAAAAAATTTCCCATCATTCTACTGATAATAAAATTTTCAAAAAGTTTTGAATTTTTTTTTCTGAGGTAGGTTTAGAATGCCACGAAACGTGGAAATTTTAAATTTTAGCAAAAAAAATATGTTTTTTCATTATTTATTCGATTTAGTCGGTCCACTCTGTATATTTTCCAGTGAAAGTTTAACCATTTCTTCGCTGACAGTAGCGTCAGCTACCTATACCAAATTTGACTGCTCTCCGTCAAGTAGTTTTTTAGTTAATGCACCAACAGACAGACAGAATGTCTGTCTAACAGACAGACAGACAGACTGACGGAATTAAAAAATCTTTATTTTCGTAATCTACGTCAACTGAAACGTGAAAATCCGAAAAAATCTCGGAGGATAATTTTTTCTCGAAAGCAATACTTCCCTTCGGTATACGAATAAAAATGCCGCCTTATATGCACTAATAAAATAAAGTGATTTCTTAAATATATCCTGAAAATTGCAAGTATCTTTGATACTAAACGTATATGGTATTGTGATTCAGTACTAGGTACTTACTAATCTATAATAATTATTTAATACACTTGTACTGGCTTATAACGGCTGCAATTTTTGATGCTGAGGAAATTTTACTGTGAACCATGACCATGTTTTTAATACATTCTTAACGCGCCCCACATATGTTGGTGATGATTTCTAAACATTTTTGAAATTTTATAAATATCAATTTTATGAATTTGAATTTTTTTGCAATGTAACTTATACTAATTTATTTTAGCAGTCATAACTGTATAGTTAGCATGCTGTTGACTCCATAAATTCGAATAAACATTTGATATTTTACGTTTTAGAATTTGTCTTATTTACCATCACGAACGCTGGCCTGTAAAGATGGCTTCCCTTTGTAAAATACTTTTGTGTTAGTAGCAAGCATTTCAGGGTTGTCAGGATATGTAAACTATTAGACGATTCCTATGAAACATCTATAAAATAATGCACCTTTTTATAACTGTTACGTGAATCTTATAAAATAGATCACTCACTTTCGCGATACTTTTGCAGCTCTTATGATAAATCTGTTAGGGATGAGTTTTAAATGCAACCATGAAAACAGAATTGGTTGAATTTGCATGAATATAACCTAAAAATTAGTGGCAGTAAATCACCTTATTTACAGAACTGTTTATTTATGGTTTATTTATTGCCAAAAAAACGTAGTTTTACCGTTATATGATCTGGCAAGAACTGCACTGTTCTGTCAATGCTGGTAACCAAAAGTTTGGGAGAACATCTTTTTTAAAAACTTGTACACTATAATTATGACAAATTTTCATTAAAAAACAGTCTTTAATTATGACTAAATATAAATACACAGCTACACGGGAAATCAGTGTTCTCAAATATGTTTTATTGTGTTGTAAGCCACCACATTTTTATGCTCAAGTAAACAATTTTGTTTTGTAATGACTTTGTTATTGTTTCCATATTACACCAAATACAATGCTATATAATAATTATATAACATACTCTGGAGCAACAATTTATTCTTAAAAGAGAAATTGTCAAAAAGAGACCTTTAATATAATTATTTTGATAATTAAAAATAATAATAAATTAATCCCAACGTATATTTATAACGGTGCTAAAAATGCTGCTGAACGTTATTAAAAAAATCTTTATAAAACAATTTAGTTTTATAAGCTGAAATGTTTTATAATTTAGTCACGGAGAAATTTATAAAATAATTCAGTTGCAGACAACAAAATAGTATCTCCTGAAATTTCAATAAAATCGATCAGCAATTAGGAGTGCTAATAAAACAACAATAAAACAAAATAATCATAGAATATTTAAAACATAAAACAAATTTGCTGGTTACACTACCCATAACTTCCTTTTCAGTATTGCATTTTTCTATATTTACTGACATCAACCGAAGAGAAGACAGTGGAGTTTTGGTGCTGTCGTACGTTTAGAAAGCAACCACGACTGATGGAGTAATGGTGTTGGACGTACCATACAACCAACGAAGGCTAACAAGAATAAATGCATGGGTCACAAAGTATTTGCTGAGAAATTGAATATAAAGAAGAAGTTCGATTTTGTAATAGGCGTCAGCAACTTACCACAATGATGGTTGGATGACTTGGACATGGACACGTGCAAAACTGTCACCGATATTTTTACATTTAGAAATGCGTTTACGATAACGTATCAGAGAGTTATTTAAAATATTTCTTGTTAATAGAACAACGCCTGTTGTTTACGTACAGAACAGGAAATTACTTCATCAACTTTGATAGAACGATAAAAGATTTAATGAGTCTTTTATCATTCAGCATTCATTATTGCAGTGAAATTATCAAAATCCTACACAAATGTGCGATAAATGATCCCAACAGGTCTTAAACACATCGTTATTGTTAATTTACTAAGAATTTAGATAAGAACCATTTAGCATTAACATATTGTATTTATGGCAGTTCATGAAATATTATGACGATTGTAAAAGCAGGACGTGCTAAATATTTGAAATTAGGTCAAGTGACTATTATTATTACACATTAGCAAGAATTCTACTATTGAATTGATTTCATTTAATTTTTCGGACAGTCGATACAACTAACTACAAGAAAATAATATAAAAACCTCTGCCAAAGGAATCACTAGTTCCACATCCAAATTTCCATCCATGTCATTTTAAAGGAAAAGATCTTGACTATATTGTCTTAATGTTATTGGTGGCATTATTTTAATTTTTTCTTCTTCAATTCTTTGGGACATGTATTTTTTCTTTTTAAGCGGTGCTCGGAGAATCTACAAAATATCACAATTAACCATTAGGTTACTGGTAAATAACCTCTACGCCTGTGACTTTTACGTCAAAGAATCAGTTAGAGGTTGCTTTTTTTTAGTAAACAACACAAACAAGTATAAAGACTTGAAATTAAATATTTCGCCGACGTTTCGGAAACATAATCAGTTTCCTTTTTAAGGCTTTTTTTGAAAAATCTTTTTTTGCTGTGTATGATAAATACACAGCTCTAAGAATAATTGCTATATTCAATATCCATAGATGCTTTCTATTTACATAGAATTGTTGATATAGTTAACATTTTTTTTAGTTTTTTTACAATGTAGAGTTTGTGAAGTTCTTCTTTTAATGTTGGCAACAAAGTTGTACAGACATCTATGGAACACGCTGAGTCGGCAAAAATTTTAACAAAAGAGGCAGATAGCAAAAAAAGAGACATTAAAGAATCCTCGATAAAATTATTGAATGAAGATAGATGCGTGTCGAATTGTCCCGTAGATGTCTGTACAACCGGTCTTTTCTTTCTTTCTTGTCCGACTTTAGAAATTGGTAGTAAGTTTGGATTAGCCTAGTAGACGAGTAAAATTGGGAAGCAAAGTCGCTTAGTTTCCGAGATAAAAAAACTGGCTTAGAACCAAACCAGACTTGGTACAATTCTTTAATTAGGTGATCGTGTACATGAAACCACTTTTCACGACATTTTCTGGTGGTCAGGAACTTTTTTATTTCGAAAAAACTGTAAAAAATGATTTTTCCATGAAACATGTTTTTTAACGTCCGCATCGTTATATCTTTAAAAATAATTGTGCTATGGAACTGATTTTTTTTTTTTTAAATTGAAGTGGATACAATAACGCTTCTTACTATGTACAATGTGATTGTAAAATATATTTTTTTTAATTGTTAAAATAATAGCAAACTTAAAGTTGTTATTTTCGTGAATGTATTTTTTAACAATCGAGAAAAATTTTTATTTATGAAAATATGTATATATGTTGTGAACAAATTGAAGCTAATATATGAAAAAAGTTTTTAGAATCATAATTTTTGATGTGCAGGTTATAGTAGGTAGTCAGCGGGCTAAATCATAGGTATTCTTGCACGCCCGGCTCTTATTATACTGCTTACCGCTTGCGGACTACGGTTGTTGGATTCATGTGTACTAATCGGGCTTTTATTAACAGCTCCAAAATAGGTACGAACCTACGGTATAAACCTACCTTTTGTTGTTTTAAGGTAAAAAATATTTAAAAGCAGGTAAATATAAATCATTGTTATAAAGTAAGTACCTACCCAATAAGTAGGTTATTACACATTTTTAATTGAATTAAACCAAGACGCAGGAATAAAACAGCTTTATTTTTTTGCAACTATTTTTCTATTGAAAAATGAGTATTTAGTTACGTAGGCCCTGCGTTAAAAGCATTCTAGTTCGTCTGTACATTCATCGAAACCTTTAAATAACTGTATTTCAAGTACCTACGACATTTACACTCGTTACAACATTTTAGGCCTTCTTTAACACAATCATATTTTCGATTTTCACAAATTTTTATCTGAACGATAAACACTTAATGAAAATATTGTCCAAACATCGTCACTTAAATTCCGTCCTGAACCGTGTGCATTTATAAGTGTAGTTGGCATACTGCTTTTGTACGATATTCTAAGTTGATACATAAACCTGCAATAGTTAACTAAATGTATTAGATGGGAAATCTATTATTTAAATATATATGTTTACCTTAAGAAATGGGTGGTAAAAGGTGCCTTCAGTTGAAGGAAGCTCCGTTTGTTGTTGTTGCTAATTAGATCCTTAGGTCGTTTAATATCTGAATTTGTTTATTTTTGTGTTTGTACAGTACTAGAATCAATTTTGTAAAGATTTTTAACGCTTCGTCTTTAGACAGCAATGGCAGTTTGAAAACAGTTTTGAAAAACAACAATATTCTTCAAGAACATCAAAAGCAGATTTTTAAATATTAAAAAAAAACCATTAGTGGTATCGCAACCAGTAAAACAATGAAGACAAGAACAAACTGTAGTTCACAAACTTTGCACTACCTTCTATATTTACAAAAAGTGTCTGCTAGTGCCGTGTTCAAGTTGCATAAATAAATTAGTTCCATTTAAGTCGGAGTCCGAAAAAAGGAGAGTAAGTAAAATTAATACATCTATATCAACTGATTTCACCAATGTTTGTTTGCTAAATTTCGTTTCGTACATTGCATGCAAAATCATCCTGGTATCTTCTTCCTGTTTGCTAAATAGATTTTTGGTCATTTCTGAATGACGTTTATGTATTGAAACTACTTTTTCTGTTAATTTGAATCCTCCATCTATTATTAATATTTCGTATTCGATTAAGTACTGTGCAGCATCTGTTGCAAATCGGCGCGGTGCGGCGCGGCGGCACTGTATGATTGCAAAAAAACGTTCATGTTTTCAAAACTTGTCTACCTATACGACAGTCTATATGATATTTTAATGAGATTTCGTCATTTAAAATATTATCTTTTCTGACACAATATTTCCGCGATGTCGTCTTTTTTCAGCACTAGATATTAGTGACAACAAACCTTGTATCCTAGGTCTTGGTACCACAGATTTGTCATCATCCCGCGCAATTTTCTTACAAATAATGCAGTCCCTTATTTTAGAAAACTAAATTGCGAATATTCTACAGCATCGCATTTATTTAAAACTATATATACGTATACTCTAAATCCCGCAAACTACTAATATACGATTCAAATGTATTGACCCCTCATTTTAACCGCGAAATCTCAAAAATGGCGGACCATAGAAAAGTTGAGAAAATATGTGTTCATTATGTGTCTATTGTAAATTATTCACTGAAGTTTGAATAATGTACATTGGACGGTTTTGAGGTTCTGCTAAGTTATATTGAAAAATGCCCTACTTTTTAAGGAAATTTTGACCATATCAGTTTTAAATTCATTATATCTTGAAAAATATGCCTACTATATGAATAATATTTTAGATACCGATAAAGCACGGCATTTTTTGTACGAAGAAATTCTTTCATAATTTTTTATTCTAAAATTTGGCAGTTATTGTCAAAAACGTGACTTCATGTTTATTCGGCTATTTATCAAGGTATTTAAAAGATTTTTAATAAAATAGTTAATCATATAAAATGCAAGGATTTTCAGAAAAAAGAATTGGTATATATCAAATATTAATTTAGTTATCAAGTGCTATAGATAATATTGCAGAACGCGGGCAATAATATTATCTATTGCACTTGATAACTAAATTAATATTTGATATATACCAATTATTTTTTCTGAAAATGCTTATATTTTATATAATTAACCATTTTGTCAAAATTTTTGTAAATACCTTGATAAATAACCGAATAAACATGATGTCACGTTTTTTAGAATAACTGCAAAATCTTAGAATAAAAAATTATGAAAAAATTTCCTCGTACAAAAAATACCATGCCTTATCGGCATCTAAAATATTATTTATATAGTAGGCGTATTTTCAAATATATAATGGAGTTAAAACTGGTATTGTCAAAATTTCCTTAAAAAGCAAGACATTTTTCAATATAACTTAGCAGCACTTCAAAACTGTCCAATGTACATTATTCAAATTTCAGTGAATGATTTACAATAGACATAATTTTTTCAATTTTTCCCGTTCCTCCGTTTTTGAGATATTCGCGGTTAAGGTGTGGGGTCAATAGATTTGAATAGTCTATTAGTTAGACGCATCTTATCCTACCTTCCATACGCGGTGTACGTACCTAGATTGTGAGCCGCAATAATACATGACTAATTTAGCGCACTTTAAAAAAAAATCGCTGTTGCCAAACGATACACATTGGGAAAAAAATTATTATATCAAAAACTTTTCTAATGTTTGGGCTACACTTGCTTCACTGTATGTGTATAAAAATTTTCAAAAATAAAAAAGTTTATCGATTGGTGAAAATTGTAATACGTAAAATTCAAATATCTAGTTTTCCTAATTTTTAAGGAAATGAAATTGCGAACTGGGTAAAAACTATTAGTACAGTTAAAAGCGCTATTGTGTGTACTTTAATTGAAAAAAAAAACAACGTCGATAGCATCCCTTTTTTTTAATTTAAAAATTTACAGACCACGAAAAAATGTCGTGAAATACGATTTCATATGCCCAGTGACATGCTTAACAAAACCTCCCATGTTTGACCTGGTTCTACGCCAGAAAAAAAAAACGGCACGATAGAGTCTCGAATTCGCTCCTCTATAGCCTATTTAGTTGCAGGTTGATTTTACATAATTATTTTATTTCTCAATACCAAGGTGTCATATCACTGCAAATAAATACAGTTTATATATAGAGTGACACATTTAAAAGCGGGGCACCTTTATAACTTTTTTCTTTTCTATTCAACTTGAACCAAATTTAACCAAAAGATAGAACAAATTAGAATCTATTTATGACCAGAAAAACATTCGCATCTTACAAATGCAAAGCCACATGCGGTACCAAAATAAACGAAAAAAAAAAATAAAGAAATCATATCAAGCATTTTTTTATCGATACACTTTATTATTGAGAGAATTGTCCAAAAATCTAGAGTCCAGAATTTCAGCAATATTAAAGACTATTGAAATTTTGATTAAAACAATGTCCGAGTACGAAAATATCATTTTAATTGTTTTTATTTCTTTTATGACATTTCGTTCACTCGTCGGTTGAGTGAAGGGGCGTCACTTTGGCACTCGAGCTCGGTGCGGTTACGGTAAGCTCGGGAGCCACCTTTACAGTTTTTCTCGTGGTGTAAAGGACCCACGCTAGCCTCTTGACACAGCCTGTTGCAGTAGGGCTAGGATAGCGTCAGAGGAGACACGGTACGTCCAGGGGTCTAGGGGTAGTAGACTTCACACACACCAAAATAAAAGGCACAGTTCAGATCCTATATATAGATATTTATTATTCCTAATATGTATAATTCTACCTAACCTATAACTACTGCGGTTAATTATGATGACGGTGGCGAAGCAAGAGAGCGGCTATAAGCAGGATACGAGTTTCAAGAAACGGAGCGGTAAGTCGGAGTAACTACTATCGGTATAAAAGCGAACAGGGTAGAGCAGATACCAGGTGGAGGAAAGCAAAAGCACATGTAAACAATAGAAAACAAATACTCGGGCAACTTGGCTAAGGCGCAGAGCCTAATGTTAGTACACACTTCTGGTCACGGTTCCTTGTTGGTGTAATCACCCCAAAGGAGAGATTAAACCAACGAGGTTCACGGGCGTTATTTTGCGCTGGTGGATGTCCTTGTAGCTTTCGGGCCGGCGGAGACTAGGCCAGAAAGCTCAAAGCTTCCCCAGTACTCGCTTGCCCTCCAGACGACGAGGCTAGGCCAGAGGGCAAACACGAGTCCGGTTATCAGCGGAAAATTTCCCAGTCACACACTCTCCCAACTTGCACACTGGCTCACTCCGGTCGGCGGTATTTGGTCGGGGATGATATCTCGGTCTGCTAGAAGGCTTTGTGACTTTCCGGCCGACGGGAACTAGGCCAGAAAGCCCCAAGCTTCCCAAGTACTCGCTTGTCCTCCAGACGACGGTGCTAGGCCAGAGGGCAAATACGAGACCTGTTGCCAACCAATGTATCTTCCCAGACACACGGCGGAGCAAACCGGGATTAGTACACAAGATGGCACTTAGTCCCAGCCAAGCTGCTTATTTACGGTCGGATTTACTTACTCTCTATCTCCTGTGTAATGTCGGTTACGGTCAGCCGGTAAAGATCCAAATTAATGGACCCAAATTAATGGACCCAAATTAATGGATCCAAATTAATGGATCCAAATTAATGGACCCAACGGATAGAGATCCAAATTAATGGACAATATTTCGCTGGCTGGGCCAAGTATTCGTTAACGGTGAAGCCACTCGTGTCAGTAGTGGAGACAGTGGCTCCATCTGGCGGAGTGTATTCCTATTTGATAATTTTAATTATTAAAGTATAACACTTATTTATGCTCTGTATCGACAGTATAAAATATTAATATTCAAAATACGAAAATAGTCGGTGGCTTTGGGTGTAATTTCCACATTAGAAATTACGTCCAATACCTGTATTAGAAAACATTTATATTTTAAATAGAAAAATAGACGGCGGTGTCGGGTGCAATTCCCACACTATAAAAATTCTTCATTACACTTTAGAAAATTGTGCTATGACAATTTTGTTTGAAATTAAACCTAAGCTGCCAAGCAGTTGTAAGTGATTTGTATTTTTTTTTTAATTTTGTCGAAATCTTGGACTTCAAACACAAAATTCAATATCTTTTAATATTGCTGAAATCTTGGACTGTTTTTGGACAATTCTGAACAACTTTCATTAATAAAGTTTTTCGATAAAAAGATGCCTAATATGATTTCTTTATTTTTTCCATTTATTTTGGTACTGCAGGTAGCTTTGCACTTGCAAGACACGAATGTTTTTTTGGTCATAAGTAGATCCTAATTTGTTCTATCTTTTGGAGAAATTTGGTTCAAGTTGGACAAAAAGGAAAAAAGTTATAAAGGTGCCCCGCTTTTAAATGGTTCACTCTGTATATAAACTGGAGTATTTACTTGCACTGACATGACACCTTGGTATTGAGAAATAAAATAATTATGTAAAATCAACCTGCAACTAAATAGGCTAATCCAAACTTACTACAGCCACAGAATTTCTAAAGAAGCACCAGCCTATTTAAACAAGTAATGGTTGTTAATCGGCTTGATTAGCGCCAGTCGTCGTTAGTTACCACATGAGATGACCTCAGGCGTGGGTGCACCATGGCATACAGTGGAGGCGGATGTTAATGCAATATCCGGCGGGAAATATTACCGAGGCGTGATTTTACTCAACGTTTTAGAAAAGTATCTCCTGTTCTCCTCGTTGCTACCGCACATCGTCCGTCGTCTTCTACACTGGTTACGTCGATGGTTGGGCGTGTCATTGGCAAACAATTGTCTCTTATAGTTACGTCGGTTCGGTTCTAATCAGATGTCACTGTCCTGTGAGCTACAGTTGAATATGAATTACAGTAAATAGATTAAGTTTTTCAAATTTAGAAAACTCCCGAGACAAAAACATTAACTGAATAAATAAACATAACTTTAATAAGAAATGTATTATCATATCACAAGGTCCACACAGAACTTAATAAACTATTTAAATTGAAAGCGTCCATTCGAAACGGTATATACTTAGAGATATATTATTGAAAACATTTGAAAGGATATGGCCTGGTTGGCAAGTACTTGAGTTACAGGATGCAAGAAGTATAGCATGACGAGAATGTATCGACTTCAAGAAGCATAAATGTATGGGTACCGCAAGGTAGTATTCTGGGGCCACTATTTTTTATTTTATACATTAATGAGGTAGCAGCTCTGTTTGATAACTACTATTATCATTTGTTTGCAGATGATGTAGTTATTTATACAATAGATAAAAGTGGAGCGTTGTTGCTGATTATAATGAATAAAGTTTTCAAAGTAGTGATTGATTGGCTAGAAGTCAATAAACTAAAGTTGAATGTGCCTAAAGCAAAAGGTATGATTGTAGGAATAAAGAAATTTAAATATGAAGTAGAACAGCAAAGGCCAGCATTTCGAGTTTGTAGGGAAGTAATTGAAGTCACCATGGAAATGAAATATTCTGGAGCAATCATAGATGGTAAACTTAATTTCAATTATGTGTGTAAAATGATAGTTAAGAGGATCGGTGTCCTGAAAAGAGTTATTCGGTATTTGCCTACTGAAAATAGAAAAGTGG